>CM051240.1:41331828-42531828 GCA_027917425.1 Gastrophryne carolinensis | reverse complement strand
TGTCTGGGTCCTCTGTCTCGCCTTACTCACAACCCTCTAGCTCCTGTGGCTGCACCTCCTCTCCTGTCAGATGACTAGATAAAATGGTCATTTTGTGAAACCTAAACTGTGGTTTGCTGTGCCCCACCCCCTCCTCCTCCTCCACTTCAGCCCCCACAGGCTTCATGTGGCTGTGAAATGTATGTGCCATGTCTCCAGTGCCCTGACCAGCCATGCTTTCCAACATGTGTTGTAGTACATGAAGCAGTGGAATCTCATCGTTCATCTCATAGTCCTGGCAACTGACTAATAATGTAGCTTCCTCAAAGGGCCTAAACAAACGGTCGGTGTCACGTATGAGCTGCCAATGGTTTACATTGAATTTACACAGGGGTGTCCCCCTATCCGTTTGGATCATCCAGAAATCCGTGATGGCTTTTCTCTGTTCCTATAGTGCAGTGGTCCTCAACCCTGTCCTCAAGGCCCACCAACATGTCATGTTTTTTGGATCTCCAAATAGCCAGCTCTATTGCTCTGCAGCTGCACTAATTACTCCACCTGAGCATCTTTGTGGAGATCTGCAAAGCCTGGCCTGTTGGTGGGCCTTGAGGACAGGGTTGGGGACCACTGCTATAGTGGATCCTGCATATGGAGGGTGGAATTCCAACGGGTGGAAACATCGCAAATCAGACTATGGTGGGGTACACCTTTGTGACGCTGAGGCTCAATAAGGTTGTGCTTGGTGGTGTAGGAGTGCCAGAAGTGCATGCTAACTTTCTTTCCTGTTGTTCGGATGTCTTTCAGATGGGGGCAAGACTTCAAAACTAGACTGAACACGTGTGCCATGTCAGGACGCATGACTCTAGCTTCCTTGTCGCAGCGCAAACAAGATGTTCTTCCAAGTGTCAGTCACCATGGGTCCAAATTTGCAGTTTTCGTGGATTAAGCAATGCTTTCATGGATTGAGTTCTCATTTTTAGTAGTTCCTCCCATGTGTGACTCTGATGGTCAAGGAAAACCATGTGAAGAACAGCGTGAAACCACAATCACCAAGGGGGCCTAAAAGGATATATATTGTCCACCATGAGTCTATAGTTACAGCTCCAGGCGTAGACAACACTGTGCACTTTGGTACACACTGACAGGCTAAAGGACTGGCCCACCTTCTGTTCAACAACCATGCCATGTGACTCTCCACCTCGGCTCGGCACAAGCCATCAGTTCTCTGAAAGGTCCACCACTGGGTAATGCAGCAGGCTGGACTTATGGTGACGCTGTCTGAGAGGAGAAATCCCTCAGACATCAAGATTAAAAATTCCAAGAATTTTTGAGGGCTAATTATTCAGAGGGTGTCAGATGCCACTTGTGATGCAGTGGACTGCTTTTGCAGCACTTCCAGACAAAGTTGCTTCATTGGCTGACACAATGACTGGTAAAGCTGTGGAACATATGGCTGAAAAGCAAGAATAACCATTTGTTTTTATATGAAAAAGACCCTGGTTTATACAGACTTTTTTTTTCCAGAGACTGCCCTGCGTGGAAATGAATGGCGCATGGATCAGCCAAGCTTTCCTCCCAACAATGCCTGATGTATTCCAGTAGATTGATGACGGGGCCAGACCAAGAAAGATGGATCGTGCAAAACAGATTTAAGGCGCTGCTCTCAAGTTACAGACATTCCTCCGCATCGGACCACAAGTAAGTATTGATAAAAAATCCTTTACGTTACTCTTACTTTTTATTAATATTCTTCGGATAAGACGGATCAGACATGATTCCAGATTAAAAATTCCAAGAATTTTTGAGGGCTAATTAGTCAGAGGCAATGACACCTTCTTGTTTCTGATTTAATTAAAAGGTGGAAACACACCCTCAAACAAAACTTCACTTTGGCAAACTTTTGCATTTGTTTATTCATAATTTTATGTAGATATTACTAACTAAGCTACTTTTTCTCCACATGACTCTCCACAGGGTGTGATTCATCCAATTTTTGGGCTCCTGAGGCCAACCCCAGGGTCTGTTTAAAGTAATGTTTGGGCTCCTGCTGCTGCTGCTGCCAACTTCTGCCAACTCCAGGGTGTGATTCATCCAATTTTTGGGCTCCTGAAGCCAACTCCAGTGTATATTTGGGCTCCTGCTGCTGCTACTGTCAACTCCTGCCAACTCCAGGGTGTGATTCATCCAATTTTTGGGCTCCTGAGGCCAACTCCAGTGTATATTTGGGCTCCTGCTGCTGCTACTGTCAACTCCTGCCAACTCCAGGGTGTGATTCATCCAATTTTTGGGCTCCTGAAGCCAACTCCAGTGTATATTTGGGCTCCTGCTGCTGCTACTGTCAACTCCTGCCAACTCCAGGGTGTGATTCATCCAATTTTTGGGCTCCTGAGGCCAACTCCAGTGTATATTTGGGCTCCTGCTGCTGCTACTGTCAACTCCTGCCAACTCCAGGGTGTGATTCATCCAATTTTTGGGCTCCTGAAGCCAACTCCAGTGTATATTTGGGCTCCTGCTGCTGCTGCTGCCAACTTCTGCCAACTCCAGGGTGTGATTCATCCAATTTTTGGGCTCCTGAAGCCAACTCCAGTGTATATTTGGGCTCCTGCTGCTGCTGGTGTCAACTCCTGCCAACTCCAGGGTGTGATTCATCCAATTTTTGGGCTCCTGAAGCCAACTCCAGTGTATATTTGGGCTCCTGCTGCTGCTACTGTCAACTCCTGCCAACTCCAGGGTGTGATTCATCCAATTTTTGGGCTCCTGAGGCCAACTCCAGTGTATATTTGGGCTCCTGCTGCTGCTACTGTCAACTCCTGCCAACTCCAGGGTGTGATTCATCCAATTTTTGGGCTCCTGAGGCCAACTCCAGTGTATATTTGGGCTCCTGCTGCTGCTACTGTCAACTCCTGCCAACTCCAGGGTGTGATTCATCCAATTTTTGGGCTCCTGAGGCCAACTCCAGTGTATATTTGGGCTCCTGCTGCTGCTGCTGCCAACTCCAGGGTGTGATTCATCCAATTTTTGGGCTCCTGAAGCCAACTCCAGTGTATATTTGGGCTCCTGCTGCTGCTGCTGCCAACTCCAGGGTGTGATTCATCCAATTTTTGGGCTCCTGAAGCCAACTCCAGTGTATATTTGGGCTCCTGCTGCTGCTACTGTCAACTCCTGCCAACTCCAGGGTGTGATTCATCCAATTTTTGGGCTCCTGAGGCCAACTCCAGTGTATATTTGGGCTCCTGCTGCTGCTACTGTCAACTCCTGCCAACTCCAGGGTGTGATTCATCCAATTTTTGGGCTCCTGAGGCCAACTCCAGTGTATATTTGGGCTCCTGCTGCTGCTACTGTCAACTCCTGCCAACTCCAGGGTGTGATTCATCCAATTTTTGGGCTCCTGAGGCCAACTCCAGTGTATATTTGGGCTCCTGCTGCTGCTGCTGCCAACTCCAGGGTGTGATTCATCCAATTTTTGGGCTCCTGAAGCCAACTCCAGTGTATATTTGGGCTCCTGCTGCTGCTGCTGCCAACTCCAGGGTGTGATTCATCCAATTTTTGGGCTCCTGAAGCCAACTCCAGTGTATATTTGGGCTCCTGCTGCTGCTACTGTCAACTCCTGCCAACTCCAGGGTGTGATTCATCCAATTTTTGGGCTCCTGAGGCCAACTCCAGTGTATATTTGGGCTCCTGCTGCTGCTACTGTCAACTCCTGCCAACTCCAGGGTGTGATTCATCCAATTTTTGGGCTCCTGAAGCCAACTTCAGTGTATATTTGGGCTCCTGCTGCTGCTGCTGTCAACTCCTGCCAACTCCAGGGTGTGATTCATCCAATTTTTGGGCTCCTGAAGCCAACTCCAGTGTATATTTGGGCTCCTGCTGCTGCTGCTGCCAACTCCTGCCAACTCCAGGGTGTGATTCATCCAATTTTTGGGCTCCTGAAGCCAACTCCAGTGTATATTTGGGCTCCTGCTGCTGCTGCTGCCAACTTCTGCCAACTCCAGGGTGTGATTCATCCAATTTTTGGGCTCCTGAGGCCAACTCCAGTGTATATTTGGGCTCCTTCTGCCCCTCATAGTGATGCCACTTCAACTCTCTGCAATTGTGCCGCTCTGCGATTCTATTAGCGATGCCTCTGATCTGCATGTGATATTTCTTCAAAGTATTATTTAACTAACCCAGCACGCATCCTGTGCGTGTTACAGCAAGGCTGAATGGTTTACAACCCTATTGAGGCTCTAGGAGGCTCAGAAATAGCCGTTTTTAATAGCGATTCGTCGCGAATTTATTCGGGTCGAAACGATTTTTGTCGGAAAATTCGGCGAATCAGTCGAATCGAATTTTTCAAAAGTTCGCTCATCTCTAGTCAATAGCACCCATGACATTGGGCATGTCGGCGATATTAAAAAATGCCAGCTTAATGGCGTTTCTGGCTACCATATCCTCAGGGAAACAAATATATTTCCGAGTTATGGTAGCCATGCCTTCCAAAAATTGGGATAGCGCGCGGCTCAGCGTAGGCTGTGAAATCCCCATGGAGAGGGCACCCAGCCTCTGGAACGAGCCGTTCGCCAAAAATTGCAGGCAGCCAAGCATCTTGGTCATACCTGAAATTGCTTGCCCCTTCCTTGTGGTGCGGGCTAACCATGGCCGCAGCTCACTATATAATTTATGGAGGGAAGCGCGATTAAGCCTGGTCAGCTCGAACAGCTCAGTGTCATGCATGCTATTGATGTCCATGCGTCGCCGCCGGTGCAATCTGATCTGTGCCCTCCGGACGATCTCAATGCCCATGAGTTGCAGATCCTCATGCTCCTCAAAGGCAGTAGCCTCGTCCATGGCTGGCTCGCGCTCCCGTAGTCAAAAAGGTGCCGGGAATGTTTTTGCCCTGAAACGAATTTATGAGGTGTGGGACCATCGGCAATCAGCTCTCTGAATTAATCGCAAGCCCATTGCAATAACGAAAAAATTCTGAACGGACGAAACATTTCCGATTTGGTGGGAAAAAGCTCCCGAAGTAACGAAAATCTTCCGATTTTGGCACCATTATCGAAAGAGCATATACGCATGTTCTCGAACGTTCGTGCGAGTGGAAAATATACGAAAAAAAGCAAAAAAATGACAAACACCCACCAAAACTTTCACAGACAGCTACGGAAGTCCGGACGAATGTTTCTTTGAATCGAGCCTAATGTTCTGATTTCACAAGGAATATATATCTAAAAACACACAGTTAACCATAGGCTCAAATGCATAAATAACCTAATAAATATATAAAATAAACCACTGTGTAGAGATTAGGGTCGATTCAAAGAAACATGTAACATCTTGGATTTGGGTGCCGATCATCCTATTTTTCACGTCCGCTCGTGCGTTCGTATGAACTTGCGAGTGATTCTATAAGCAAATACGTTTCTATCCTAAAATATACGTCCGTTCGTATGGCAGTTCGGGAATCAGACCTATGTCAGTTTCCATCCTGAATTTTCCGTTTCATTTCTCAGGTTGCAACATTGGTTTTGCCCTTTTTCCTTTTTTGTCTGGACGTAAATCCTTCTGATCTTGCGGCTGCGCACTACAAACTTACCTCATTAAAGTGCATTCTAAATATTTGGTCTTTTATTTTTCTTTATTTCATTCATTTTGTAGTAACCAACCATTAATGAATGCATTTGCATAAGTAAATCTTACTTTGTTTAATTTTTAGTTAACTTGCATTTTTTACTTGTGGATTTAATTTTAATATTTTGGCTTCAAATGGTACAACTTAAAATTTTGTGTGTGGTTACCCACACCCTCTATATACAGATTGCTCTCAAATATTAAAAAACACCCAGCAACTTCTGCATGTTAAGAGCCTAGAAACAGCCAAGATGGCGGCTCAGGTATTATCGGGCAGCCTGCAAACAGAAAGGGCCTTGTGACTGTGTTGCTCTGGATTCTTTGATTTCTGACCTTTCCGTGCCCCCAGCTCTGCTGTGTCTGTGCAAAATACAGCAGTAACCCACATCCTGCACTTTATCCCGCTCTCCTCTCCTCAGTAAGTGTGATGCATCTGACCAAAGATGTGCTTAAATAATTAAACAAAGCAAAGGTAAACAACTACACCAATAAATGCAATCTAAAAATATTATTCTAGTACATCAATTTAAAAATAAATAACAAAGGACATAAGTTTCTTTAATTAACGCAAATAGATTGCCAAATAAAGGTTTACATGCAAATGACTAATTAAGGTCCACATTAAAATGCTTTTATAAGGCATACATGAATCAGGTATGCATTGCCATACAATTTATGGCCTCGGCCATGCTGATACATGCAGTTCATTGGAGCTCAAGACGCGCAGACTCCTCCACATAGCCAAAAAACCTGTTCAAGAACAGCAATACGACTGCTAAAAGGTGTCGGCAGTGGCTTTCTTTTAAAACGTATTTAGAGGTTTGAAAACTGTTCTCTGAATCACACCTAAACACATCCAATTATCCTAAGTTTTACGTTTTGATCCTAAGTTTTAGGATTTGATCCTAAGTTTTACGTTTTGATCCTAAAATTTAGGAACGAACTTGCGATGATCGTAAGAGCATATACGCATTCGAACGTAGGCTCGTGCGAGTCGTAAATGGCCAAAAAAACAGGAAAAAATGACAAACACCCACCCAAACTTACGATTCTCGTTCCGAAATCAATTAACTTTTGCTCTTTGAATCGAGGGGATTGTGTTCATATTCCTCTAGAGTGACATGCACATATTAAAACGTATCGAATATTAAAGACAATTTTTACACTGTTGTTAAAAGTCCAGCGATAAAGTCATTAATTTTGAAGATTAAGATTTAAATAACGTTCCTCCATCTTCTTATCACTATATAAATAACCCACCACCAGAAATGACACAGATTTCCTGCTTACCAGATATCCAATTTCAAATAGGCAGAAAGACAGACAATCTTTTCCTCTTTGGCTCCCCTTTAATGTTTCACTTTGGTTCCACCTTAAGGTGAATTCTTACTGGTCAATATCCGATTCTGTTCACCTCATAGTATTCCAAGCTTGCATTAAAATATATAAATGCATAATATAGCATGATATTGCTTAAAAACTTTTAATTACTAAAAAGTTACATTTTCACTCACATTAAATCTACTTGAAAAGCGCGTATAGAAAACGTCCAGTTCGGTTCCACACTCTGTCATTTTGCTTTCAGCTATCAAGCTGGGACTCTAGTCTATAAGTGTCTCCTCGAACCAAATGCACCCCAACTTCCATCAACGTCTTTCATTCCCCTTTGGGAACTTTATCAAGGTATGACTGCGGTCACAATCAGTGGACCAATACCTGTGTGGAATCGTCCACTGATGCTTGGGACAGCTGCTGCTGCTGAGGCTGCTGCTGCTATGGTGGCTGCTGCTGTAGTGGCTGATGCTGTGCCTCAGGTGAAGGTGAGAAATTATCTAACACTGGAGTAGACAAAACTCATCTTACAGAGAGTGACAGCAAAAAGAACTGTTCCAGGACGATTCAAAAAGTGAAAATATCTGTGATGCCCAGCGGGACACCAGCCTCCTGTAAGCAGACGACCCCCAATCTCCACTGCCGCTTCTGCCTATAGTCAAGCCCCTGTTTGCTGGGACGATAGGTACGCCTCACTGGACACAGTTGCCCCCAGGTCTTAATAGGCGCAAAGGATGTCTGCTTGCGGTAGAGGCCTATGAACCATGAGGGTATCCCGAAGCCGAGGTCGTTCACAGGTTGTCAGTCCGGAAGGTGTGTCCGAGTACAAGGATGAGACAGGTGCATATTCAGGTAGCCAAAGGGTCAAGCCGGGAGGTCAGAGATCGCGGGGTATCCAAAGTGGCAGGCAGGTTCGAGGTCAGACAAAGCAAAGGTTGGTACAGGCAGCGGACAGGGATGGACGATCAAGCTGGGTCGGAAACAGATAATAACTAAACGGAATCACACCCTAATCACAATCGACTATCATGGGCACTGTGTACTGGTCTGACTCCATATTTATTGGGGAACTGACCAATGGCCGCCCTGGGGGGGATGTGTATGTGCTGATTGGTGCAATACTAATTATGTTTGGTGATTGTTGTAACATACAACATAGTGAATGATTGGACAGACTATCCAGGGGCTGGTCAGTCTTGACAGCAAGGCTGACCAGCCCCTGATTCCCATCAGGTGTTGAGGACGCTGCGCCTCCTGCCACTGGCAGCGCAGAGCCTCTTAGTGGTGACGCTGACAGACTGCGGGGCGCACACTCAGCTAGAGGGGGGCGGGGGAGGCTGCTAGAGTGACGCGCCGCACTCCCCGTCATACAGAAGCGGCGGCTTACTCAGCAGCAGGAGCGCCGCGGGCCCCCAGACACAGGTAAGTTTCTTACAATATCCATTTCTAATTCTACACCCTAAGAGGAGAGTATTGGCAAGGGCTTTGGCCAAATGTATTTCACAAGTTCAGTGGGCTTTGGTCCGCTTTAAGCAGATCACCCCTGTAAAAGTGAAATGGAAAGTTCCAAAACCTGCCTGGCTCTGATTGGACAAGATCCCAGGCAGGTTGGGGTTACAAAACAAATAACGCCACAAAAAAGCTGGCCAGAATCCAGCACGGCCATCAATGCTTCAGTGGAAACCGCACCAGAGCGGCGTCGCCTGCTCTTTGTGTGCTACGGTTTGAATCTTATATGTTGCATATGCCAACTTCAAGTAGTTGCCCTTCTGGGTTCTCAATTCCAGCCTCTTCACCCACCACATCAGCATCTAAAAGTATATATGTAAGAAATGAGACACTGCATGTACCTGTGTGTGCTTTGGTTTGATAATCATACCTGAGTCCTGCTGGTCCTGCATCTCCTCCGCTTCCCTGCCGAGCAACTGATGCCCCTCCTTGCAGAGGAGGGGGAGGACCTTGGCACTGGACTGCCACCACCTTCACTTCTTCCAGATCGCTCCAGGATTGGCCACACTCCTCGCCTCCGGGTGGGTCTTATTCTATAGTTGTATTCACTCACTGGGAGAGAATAGCATTCATAAACACAGACCTGCCTAAGGGCAGTGTGTTTCTAATATGTAATGGTAATGTACTTACGTGGGAAATTTTTCATGAAGAATTTCCTCACCCGGGGCCTCTTCTTGCATTTTAAGTCTAACCAGTGCTGGATGATCTGGGTATAGGTGAAGGTGTTGTCTGTTTCTTCATGTATTTTGGCTACTATTTCCAGTAGGTAATCATACCCATGGCTGAGCATCGTCTAAAAGGTGGAAGAAAAACAGATGTCATTAAATAAAGTTTCATACAGATCTTTCAAATTATGCAAGCAGATTATTAATAGCACTCCCCCAAACATGTTAAATCATTGTTAATGTCAGGACCTATCCTCGGATAGTACATTTGTTTGTTGCGCACATTTGCGCACAAACATTCTCTGCATTAGGTGCGTAAATTCGAAATTTTTGGACTACTTGTTTAGCTTGTGATGCATAAACGCCTATGCATGCATTTGGCGTGCAAATAAACGCATGCAAATAACACTCACGCGCATAATGATCTCCCCCTGCTGGCGAGTAAAGAGCGTGGGGGCCATCTTAGGGAGGTTCACTTTCATTATGTGGCGTGCCCCAGCGATTTCCGGGCGCGCATGGCCGTACGCACAATGTCAACGTCATACACAGTCATAACTACTTAAAGGGTAGCTGCACCCACAGTTGTGTGTCTGTAAAAATATCAAAATGACTGGGAAGAGAAGTACCCGACATGATCACCGTGGCGTACGCCAACAAGAACCAACCACTTCCAGCCAGCACTGGAACGAGCCGTTCGCTAAAATTTTAAGGCAGCCAACCAATTTGGTCATGCCTGCAATTGCATGCCCCTTGCTTGGGGTGGGGGCCAACCATGGGCGCAGCTCACTATACAGTTCAATATACGATCTCAACAGCTAACTTTTTCCTACAAAACAACCCCGTAAGTTGAACGTAAACACACTCGTTTTATTGGCCGTGTTCGAATCAACAATCATGCGCAAGCCCATACCGATAACACAACTTTCCCGAGATTGCAAACTTTTTACGAAGATATACGACCATCGAAAGTGCTTATTCACGCTAATGTAAACGCATATACGCATGAAAAAAGTAATGAAAATCCCGAAAATGGGTGGAAAAACTCACAAAACCTACACACACACACGTGAAAGTGCACGTGAAAGAGGCTTTGAATCAGCCCTATTGTTGTGTATTCTGCTGTACCTTTTAATTATACAGTAGGGCAAATAGCCCAATTTTTACTTGATACTATTTGCCTAAAAATAAAAACATATTGAAATCTAAAAGGTACAGCCGTAACAATCCTGAACTTTTATTTCCTAGCCCCTACAAGCTGCTTATAAGCGAAGTGCACTCTGTGGTCAAGATATCCTTCAAGTGTGAAAATGACATCTCTCTGCTTCCTCTCCTCCATATCCCCACTCAGCTACCACATGATTACTATTCTTTGGAGGACGTTGTTGCCAATGGGCAGAGCTTAAATGGAGCAATCATTAACATTCTTGCAGCTGTAAGATGGGTATGTAAATATTATGACAGCTGTTATATACTGTAGGTCATGCTTAGGGTCGATGTAGAAGGGTGCTGGTTCCTTGGATTGGTTGCAAGCAGCTAATGTGGAAAAGAGAGATGGCCATGGTTTTAGTCTTACTTTTTAGTCAGATGTGGTTTAAACTGATGTGCGATGGGTTTGTGGATGCCAATTGGCCTGTCTCTTCCTGTTCCATCTTCTTTCAAATTCGTGCATACAGTAGGCCAAAAATTAAATGGCATATGCCACCGGTAAAACTGTGATAAGAAACACACAAAACAGCCATTTATAGTTTTTTTTTTTTAATCACCTTTTGGAGCAGGTTTGTACCTATGAATCAAATCAGGTTCAGGTGAAGTATAGATGGCAGCAGATCAGATTTACCCTAGGTGCATGTCAGTCTCAAGCCTTGCAGAGTACCCCCTGATAGGATCTTGAGTACTACCAGTGTTGGGGAACCCCTGCTATATAGTATAGTACAGACATTCTTGCCGAAATGATTTTGTATAGATCATTTAACCCATAAGGTGTTCTGAAGAAGACCTGCTGAGTTTTAGGTGACCATTTGTGGCTATTGGCTATCAATTTCTAGAGGTCCTCCCTTTTGACCTGTCTTCAAACCTGAATATCCTGTGCAGGCAAACCAGAACGCAGTATCAGCTATGGAGGTGTTGGTCAAAATGCACCACTTCTATTGAATAAGCAATTTATAGGACCGCTTTAAGGGTCTGCTTTATAGTACCGCTTTAAGGGCACCTGATGGTGGATTGCATGCTCGGTTATGGCACTGATAAGTTGAATCCCACATGGTGGCCAGATTAACTATATGTGATCCTTTTTCTCAATAGGTTGGAGAAATAAAGAATTTTACTACTGCTGACAAAAGAACAGGTCAGCGGTGTGAGGTCAAGCTATTCGACTATTCAGTTGATACATTTCCAATGATATGGTAAAAAGACATTACTATTACTAAGGGCCTGATTAACAACGTACACGGCTATATGTGACTTTAGCCTTCCCTGCGTACGCTGTGTGTGCGGGAAGAGGAGGAAAACAGTGGCAAATGGAGCTTAGGTTGAAGCGGCAAATACCAGAGACAACCATCTTTCGCCCAGCACCTTGCTGTGTTTGCTCTGCAATTTGCAGCCTAAAAATAGTGGTATTCAATTTGAAAAATGTTTTGTGAAATGCCGGCAAACTGCTGTGTTGGATTTGGGTTAGAAAAATCATGTTTGCCTCCTGAAAACATACTTTTACAGCATAAAGTATGTCAGTATGGGAGGGGTCTCACAATATATGTGGGTTATCTGTGGAGTGTCTGGGCTGTTTAAAAAGCTTCAGAAAAAAAGTTGGATGAAAAATACAAAAGTAATGTGAAAACTGTATAATTAGTTGCCTTTCACATACGGGTTACCTATCTGACATTCATGCTCGAAAAATAAGTTAAAGATGTTAAAAAGACATAAAGAGACAATGTCGCTAAACGTAACATTGATTCCTGTGGGGCTCGCTGCTAAACGTCGGCAAACAGAAAAGGCATGCATGTGCTGCACAAAAAGAACTCAATGTAAATCCAGCAAACATGGACATCGCCAGACGAGCATCCACAGTGCATTTGGTAGATACGGCAATACGGTTATTGGCCAGCAAATAGTTTTGTAAATGACCCCAAGTACCTTCTGTGACTCCTAAATCCAAAAGGAAAATCACCTTTACCTGTGATGGGGCCTTTTTACAGGTGAGGTACATCAATTTACCAATGAGGCAAAGATTCGAGATGCGCAAACTATCTTTTTAAAAATACCCTCCTCCAGTTTGGTTTCTGAGTAAACTGGCTAGTTTGCTGATTGGCTAATCCCAAATTTGCTGGCTGACATGGAGAAAGCCCTGGCTGCATCCCACGTTTCCCCCAGAGTGAGGTGGGCTCCTTGGCAATTCCTGGGGGTTTCACACAGTGGGGAATCCCATATCAGGGATAGCGAATCAGCCGTCCATGTAATTTGTTCAAGATATTATGAGGGATGTTTCCACATGATACACAAGAAAAATAAATTTTAGTGCTCATCGTAAGATCTTTTACTCCCAGCAGATTGGAGGGATGCAACTGTTTTCTATTGTTCCATTTTCTATTATTCTCTGTTGCTTCTGGATGCTGCATTGTTCCGGCAGAAGTCCTCTTTTTTGCTTGCTTCAAACTGATCTGGTATATGTGGGTTATGTACCTCAGATGGAATAACTTCATTTACTGTCCAGCTTTTAAACATAACCAAATGACTTGAAAGAAAAGATTTCATGCTGAGCTTTGATACTGTATATATTTTCTTTATTGCATGGCACGGCCCGCTTCGGTATTCATAACAGTTGGGTTATTCCGCCACAAGGTGGCGCAGTGGTACTGCAGAAAGCTGTGGCATCTCCCGGCTCCCTATAAAAACGGGATTAACCATAGAGTTCCCCTAGTGTTTCCTCTGCAGTGGAACTGCGAAGTTAGAAGATCGCTCTCTCTCTTGCGCAGGTGAGCGGGGCAACCAAGCCTGCGGCCCTGCATATCTATTTCCATCCGTTTCTGGACCCTCACTGCCTCCCAGCCTCGGCTGACAGATCGGGTGAAGGTAGCAGAGCACTAGGGTCAAGTGCTCCTGGAGCGCAGCTCCAAGCCGCAGACCCTGTAACACAAAGGGTAGCCGGCCATAGGCTTTATGGTGAGCCTAATAGGGATGCAGAGTTTCTGTCCTTGCTTCTGAGGGGGTAAGTAGTTTGGGGACTGTGTCCCCTTATTTTCCTTTTTGGGTCCCCCCCGCCCCCCCTCCCTGGCCATGGCTGCTCGCCGCTGCCTTCTCATCTCTCTCTCTTCCCCCCCCTCTCTGACTTTGTTGGGGGGGGGGGTGGTAACGGCGAGTGGTGATATCTGTGGTGTTTTTAAGTTTTTGGGGTATTTTGTGGTGTTTTTAGCTGCTGCGCCGCTTTGTACTGTGTTCCGCGGCTGTGGGCGCTATAACCTGAGGTCATTTTGCTTTGTCCTGGCGCCGGTCGGGTCACGTGAGCGCCGTTTTTCTTGCTCTTTGGGGGGCGGAGCCGGGTGATGATGTGTATCGCGTCGTTCCCCCCCGAGGCCCGCCCCTCGAGGTACCTCTGCCGGCGCCATTTTGAACAAGCTGCGCGTCTGGATTTTTTCCCTTCCTGGCTGCAGCGCTGCTTCCTCCGGTGGGTCGCCTTATCCAGCGGTCTGTGCCTGTGTGACCCCGCAATGTCTTTGGTCCGTGAGTCCCCCTTGGGGTTTTTTTTATTGATTTGGGGTGTATTTGCTGCGGGATGCTCATGTGTGTTTTTACTTATGTCTTTCAGGCAGGATACCATTGGGTTGTGGTTTCTCCCGGCTCCACTCCTGCCTCCCCCTCATTCCCCCCTTTATTGACTTCTGGGAGCATCCCGTAGAGGGCATCCCGAGTGGCTTCTGTCTTAAGCCTGTACCCACTGCTGGCCTATTGCGCCTGTGTTAATCACTATGTGGAGGCTTCTGGGGATAGCGTGCTCGGGGGTCCTTCGGGGCAAGCCCGGCTGTGTTCCATGTGTGGGGTATCCCCTGTGAGTAACAGTGTCACGTTGTGCATGCCGTGCGCTGAAAGTGTCCTTGCGCTTCAAGCTGGTTTGCCTGCTTCGCTTCCCAGCTCTGCGCCTCACTCGGCTTCACCTACTCCCCCGCTCCTGCAATTGGGCCCCAGTGAGGGGAATGCTGGCAGGGAGTCACATTCTGATTTGGCTCTGCGGGTGGCTAACATTGAAAAGCAGCTTGCCAGGACTGTTCCTAGGAAGGCTTCTGGCAAGAAGAGACACTTGGATCCCAGGCCCGCTCCCCTTACTGAGATGTATGTGGGGATTGATGATCTTGGTGGCTGTCACCCCCTTGAGATGAGGGAGCTTTCCGAGGACTCTGACTCCTCTGGGAACCAGCAGGAGGGTTGCGATAGTGACCCTGGGTCTGCGTCCAGAGAGAAATCATGGTACCCTGAGGACACTGATAATCTGCTGTCACATATTTTTGAAATTTTGCACATTGCTGCCCCTGAGGTAGCTAAGAGAAAGCAGGGGGAGCTTTTTCGCCATGGTAAACAGCGTCTAGAGTTCCCTGAGCAGGAACCCCCTTGGTGCTTAAAGAATGGGAACGTCCTAACAAGATGCCTGCTGTGCCCAAGGGTTTGGATAAAAGGTATCCCTTTCCTGCTGATCTTGTTAAGAGGTGGTCATTTACCCCTGAAGTGGATGCTCCCGTGCTAGGCTTGGCCAATTCTTCGGTCATGCCTTCCCCTGACACTACCACTCTGAGGGACGGTGAGGACCGGCGCATGGATCAATTGGCCTGCCATGCTTTTACCTGTGTGGGGGCTGGCTTGCGCCTGGTATGTGCTGCCGCCATTACTGCTATTGCCCTTAAGAAGCTGCTCAAGCTTCTCATTGATGGCGCAACAGCTGGTAGTGTGGGGGAGGAATATAGGACTCTCTTACTTACGCTCTGTCTGGTTGTGCCAGTGGGCAGCTGACGCTACGGCTAAGAAAGCTCTCACTGGCCTCCCCTTCGTGGGACTGCGGCTATTTGGGGAGCGTCTTGATGTTCTAGCCAAGGATGGAAGGCTGCCTCAGCGTAGGAGGCAGTCTCGGCCCTTTCGGGGGTCCTCTGCCCCCTCCCTTCCTTTCGCATTCCCAGAGGGGGCCGTGGCTCCCTCCTCTCCAGTGGTCGCAGAGATTCTTGGGGCCGTGGCAGACCCCGTGGCTGTCCCGTTCTCTCCTGGAATCCTAAGCCCAAACCCTCTCCGAAGCCCCCATAGGCATGAGGGGGCGCCTTCACCCATCCGGGTGGGGGGGCAGCTTCGGCTCTTTGCTCACGTCTGGAGGCTTCATGTTTCAGACCGGTGGATTCAGGAGTTAGTGTCCTCCGGTTACAAAATAGAGTTTGCAGCCTGGCCCCCCCCCCCCCCAAGATTCATCAGATCCCGGATGTCTTTAAACCCCCTGTCCGCTAAAGGGTTGCTTCTGGATCTGAAGGGCCTCAACAAATTTGTCAGATTCAAGCATTTTCGCATGGAGACGCTGCGCTCTGCTGTCAGTACCCTTCGCCCAGGCTACTTCATGACCACTGTGGACATCAAGGATGCTTATCTTCATGTGCCTATCTTCCCAGGTCATCAGAGATTTCTAAGGTTCGAGCTGCAGGATCAGCATTACCAGTTTGTGGCTCTACCCTTCGGTATCACCTCGGCACCTCGGGTGTTCACCAAGGTGCTGGCGGGAGTGATGGCTCTGCTAAGGAACCAGGGCATCCGCATCATTCCTTACCTGGACGACATCTTGATTGTGGCCGAGTCTTTTCCTCAGGCTGAGCGGGACACTCAAATGGTGACATCCACTCTGGAGTCTTTCGGCTGGGTGATCAACTATCCCAAGTCTTTTCTGTCTCCGTCCTTGGTGAGGTCCTTTCTGGGCATGACTCTGGATACCTCTCAGGTCAAGGTGTTCCTTCCTTCAGCTGCAGGCTCGGGCTCTGCTGTCGTGTTCTCATCCCTCCATCCTTCAGGGGATGCAGTTGGTGGGCCTGATGGTGTCCTGCTTCGAGGCAGTCCCCTTTGCTCAGTTTCACATGAGACCTCTTCAATTGCACCTCTTGTCAGTTTGGGATCGGGACCCTGTGTCCCTGGATCAGGAATTTGTTCTGTCTCCCCTGGCCAGACAGTCTCTCTCGTGGTGGCTGGACTCAAGGAACCTTCTGGGGGGCAGGTCCTTCCTGCCCCCGTGCTGGGAAACGGTCACCATGGATGCCAGTCTGACCGGCTGGGGAGGCTTCTGGAAGTCCCTGAGGTTCCAGGGTCAGTGGGACCCACAAGAGGCCCATGCTTCCATCAACGTCCTGGAACTGAGGGCAATCAGGTTCTTTCTCGCCTATCCCCTCACCTTCGGGGTGGGGCTGTTCAGATCCGCTCAGACAACCAGACGGTGGTGGCCTATCTCAATCTTCAGGGAGGAACTCGGAGCCTTCAAGGAGGTGTCCCTGATTCTGTCTTGGGCGGAACAGCATGTTCCCTGCATCTCAGCGGTCTACATCCCAGGGGTGGAGAACCAGGTGGCGGACTCCCTGAGCAGGGGAACGTCTCGTCTGGGGGAGTGGTCTCTCAACAACCGAGTGTTTCTCTCCCTCTCTCACCACTGAGGTCAGCCGGATGTGGACCTGTTTGTGTCCCGTCACAATCACAAACTTCCCAGATTTGTCTCTCTGTCTCAGGATCCTCTGGCCTTTGCCCTGGCAATACCTTGGACGGAGTTTCAGCTTCTCTATGTGTTCCCTCCGTTTCCTCTCCTGGGCAGGGTCATGCGCAAAATAGCCCAGGAGCGGGTACCAGCCATCCTGGTGGCCCCTTGATGGCCAAGAAGAGTTTGGTTCACAGACGTCGTGCAGTTGGCAGTAGACCGCCATGTCTTGCCCAAGGATCCAGATCTTCTCACTCAGGGGCAGCTACGCCATCCCAATTTACAAACTCTGGCTTTAACGGCTTGGCTGCTGAAACCTCCATTTTTAAGGAAAAGGGGTTGCCTGCCTCTGTTGTTGATACCATGATTCGGGCTAGGAAGAAGTCCTTGTCCTTTATCTATTACAGGGTCTGGCATGCTTACATTGCCTGGTGTGAGTCCAAGTCTCTTCCCTGTAGGGTGTTTTCTATTCCCAGGATTCTGGAATTCTTACAACATGGTTTGGATCTGGACCTTCAACTTAGTACCCTAAAAGGCCATGTGTCAGGGTCCGCTCACCAGTTCCCCGTTCCAGCGGCGTCTCGGGTCCTCAGCCGCTTCTGTCCCGGCTGGCGGGCACGCGCCTTCCTCCTCAGTCGACGGCTCCAGCGCCGTCTCTCGTGCTCGCGCG
Organism: Gastrophryne carolinensis; assembly: GCA_027917425.1. NCBI lineage: Eukaryota > Metazoa > Chordata > Amphibia > Anura > Microhylidae > Gastrophryne > Gastrophryne carolinensis. Next base: position 42,514,373 of record CM051240.1, on the reverse strand, counting down.
CGTGCGCGAGCACGTTTTGTTTATACCCTCCGGCGGCGCTGCTGCACTAGTGGGAGTGCCCCACTGGGACTGGGCCAATCGGCTGCTCTTTAGTTCTGGGCTGTACGCCCTATGTTAACCAATCCATTTGAAGTTCATAGTTGCACCAATCACCACACTGATTCTCCAGGGCCAATCATGCCTGTTCCCTATATAATCTCACCCCAGTCAGTTTGTCATTGCCTGTTATAGCGCTTAGACCCTCGTTTGTTACTTACCTTGATATCGTTCTGTGTTCCTGTTGCCGACCCTTGCCTGCCTTTGACAATCCTCGATCTCCACTCCTGTTGCCGACCCTTGCCTGCCTTTGACCATCCTCGATCTCCACTCCTGTTGCCGACCCTTGCCTGCCTTTGACCATCCTCGATCTCCACTCCTGTTGCCGACCCTTGCCTTGAACCTAGACCACGATCTGTCTATTGCAATTGTTCTGTCGCCACCTCAGATCTACTGTTGCCAACCTCCAGCCTGTCCTTGGACTTCCGTCTTACGCTCAAATTCGGGCTACCCAATTCCACTTCCAGCCGCGGGTCCTCCAGTTCTCTGTACAGTAAGGCTTCATCCTTTGAGCCATAGAAGTCCTGGGGGAAACCGATCCCGAGCAGGCGTGTTCTGCGTCTCGGCAAGCGGGGGCTCCTATAGGTGAAGCTGGCTGCGGAGATTGGGGGTTGAGGTCCTTACCAAGAGAGCTGAAGTTATCCAAGTGGTTAATTGCGGTACCTGGAGCGTGACACCATGTTTCAGCTCTGGCAATTTTTTTCCAAAGATCTTTTGCCAATCACCAGTTGGTTAAAACCTTTTTCCAGGGTGTTTCTCATGTGCGTCCACCCCGTAAGCCTTTGCTACCAGTCTGGGATTTGAATCTGGTGTTGTCTGCTCTGCAAGGGCCTCCCTTTGAGCCTATCCGTGAGGCTGCCTTGTCTATTTTGACTCTTAAGGTAGCCTTTCTGGTGGCTATCACTTCTGTAAGGCGAGTTTCTGAGCTAGCGGCGCTTTCCATCAAACCTCCTTATTTTGAGAGACATCAGGATAAGGTGGTGTTCCTGCTTAAGCCGGATTTCTTGCCAAAGGTTGTGTCTGCCTTTCACCTCAATCAGGACATTAGGCTCGATTCAAAATCCCAAATGTCATTATGTTCGTATTTGCAATCGAAAGTTTTGTTGGGTGTTTGTCATTTTTTCCTTTTTTTGGGGGCATTTTCGACTCGCACGAACGTTCGAACATAGACGTATATGTTCGTTAGTCCATTGAATTTAATTTTGTGGTTTTACGCAACTTCGGGACTTTTTTCCTTCGAAATCGTAAATGTTTCGATCGGTCCAATCATTTACGTCATTGCAATGGGCTGGCGATTAATTCAGAGAGCTGATTGGCAAGTATTCCGACGCCCATATAGTCATTTCCTTGTCGAGCGTCTTACGGCACCTTTTTGACCTCGGGACTAGGCAGCCAAGCGTGATGGAGAGTGACTTTGAAGAGCATCAAGCTCTTCTTCTGTTTGGCATTGATGTGATCCTGAGGTCAGAGGCCAGATTGCACCGGCGGCGACGCATGAACATCAATGGCATGCATGACGTTGAGCTGTTCGAGCTGACCAGGCTTAATCGCGCTTCCCTCCATAAATTGTATAGTGAGCTGCGGCCATGGTTAGCCCGCACCACAAGGAAGGGGCAAGCAATTTCAGGTATGACCAAGATGCTCGGCTGCCTGCAATTTTTGGCGAACGGCTCGTTCCAGAGGCTGGGTGCCCTCTCCGTGGGGATCTCACAGCCTACGCTGAGCCGCGCACTATCACATTTTTTGGAAGGCATGGCTACCCTAACCCCCAAATATATTTTTTTCCCAGATGATATGGTAGCCAGAAACGCCATTAAGCTTGGTTTTTATAATATCGCCGACATGCCCAACGTCATTGGTGCCATTGACTGTACCCACGTCGCCCTGGTGCCTCCGGCTGCCGACGAGTACATATACAGGTAAGTAATTTTTTTTTTTTTTTTTTTACAATTTTAGGTTAACCCTCCTTGTAATGGTCCCTCCTTGTAATGGTCCCTCCTTGTAATGGTCCCACCTTGTAAAGGTCCCTCCTTTAATGGTCCCACCTTGTAATGCTCCCTCCTTGTAATGGTCCCTCCTTGTAATGGTCCCTCCTTGAAATGGTCCCTCCTTGTAATGGTCACACCTTGTAATGCTCCCTCCTTGTAATGGTCCCACCTTGTAAAGGTCCCTCCTTTTAATGGTCCCACCTTGTAATGCTCCCTCCTTGTAATGGTCCCTCCTTGTAATGGTCCCTCCTTGTAATGGTCCCTCCTTATCGAAATGTGTGTGTTAATTTTTCAAAATGCCTTCCTAATGTTTTATTGTCTTCCTTTTTTACCAGGAACCGCAAAATGGGCCACTCCTTGAATGTGCAGGCAGTGGTGGGCCCGGACATGCGGTTCCTTAGCGTCCTCGCCGGCTACCCAGGCTCAGCCCATGATGCGTACATCCTTAGACGATCAGGATTGTACCGACGGTTTGAGTCTGGGGAATTTTCCGGTGCATGGCTCCTTGGTAAGTTAACATAAACCACATAATGTAGTTGTGGATGTTTGTTTTTAATTAGCATTTTGCAGTAATGTCTGCAAAACTTACACCTTAAACAACCTTCTGGCCATGTGAAACCACACTTGAATGTTAGTTATTAACCAACCAAGCGTTTCGCCAAGTTTTGCCTGCATTAGCCACATTATAAATTATCTGTTTGTCTAATTTAATAATCCCTCTTACACCACCCTCGTGTGGAATCGTGCACTTAACTTGAGCATAGTTTAGGACCCATCTTTGCTTAGCTGGTTTGCACTTCCACACGAGAGTAGAGCGGGATAAAGTGCATGTGGCGTGTTTCTGCTGTTTTGGTCTCACACAAAGCATATAAGGGGTCAGCCAAACCTACATCCTAAGCACACTTGGAAACCCAGAGCTGGGATCCTTATGTATGATTGTCCATCATCCTCCCTCTTTGTATGTTGTCCTTTTGTAAACCTCTAGGACATATGTTTAGTTTGGGACTGGGACAGTGGCAAATGTTGCCTCATGTTGATCACACAATTGACAAATAGTCTCCTATTGATGTTGCTGGTGCCTTGATGGTCTTACATGTTTTTTTTCCTAATCTTATGTATAAGGTGATTCAGGATACCCGCTGCTGCCGTGGCTCTTGACGCCAGTACTCCGGCCCCAGGATGCCTCCCAGGATGCCTACAACTGTGCGCACCGCAAGACCAGGGCTGTAGTAGAGAGGGCCTTTGGTCTTTTGAAGACTAGGTTTCGTTGTTTGGATCATACCGGGGGCGCCCTGCAATATGATCCGAAAAAGGTCATAGACATAATAATGGCCTGTGCTGTTCTGCACAATTTTGCAATTTCACAACGGGTCCCCCGGTATGTAGATTTGGCTCCCTCTCCACCCAGCGAAGACCAGGAGGACTAATTTCTGGACACACACAGTAGTGTGTCCGGCCAAAGTGTGCGGACTAATTTGATCGCGACCCATTTTGCTTAATGTAACCTGTATTGGCCTTTGTTTAACATTGTGTTGTTGATTTAGTTTTCTTTCCCTTTGTGTATGTTTCGTTATGTTTGTGGTGTTAAACTAAGTAATGAAGTAATTACTCACCACAGGCCTAATGCTTTCCAACTCTCTTTTTTGGATGTGTGAACTGTGTGAATGTCCAAGTATATATTTCTCTGTGACACCCAAAAAAGAGACAATAAAATTTATGAGCCACAGGTGTCTTTAACTGTTTATTTTTTAAAAATAATAGCTCAAACTTGGAGTTGCTGCTCACTCCAATTTGCAAACAAAATATATGTAACCACAAAGGATTAATGGTTAGATCAACCATGGCAATAATTAAATCAAAAAAAAATCCTGGTTGGCCACATTTGCCCCTGCCACAGGTGTAAACCTGGTACAGGTGTAGAAGCTTGAGTGGCACGTTCAGTGAGGATTCAGATATGGCCTTGGCTAGTGGCCTACCTCACCACTCTAAGGAGCTATATGGGCGCAAATCAAAAACACACAACCCAAGGCATACACCAAGGGTATCTTGGTTTGCCTCACCAGACAAGTCAATACAGGGGGGATTAAGAGCAAAGATGTTGTACAGATTCATGGTGTGGAGACATTAATATGGGTGATGGCCATAGTACCCAGGTGGTGGCCCTTGCTGATTGGACCTAACGTGGGCCTGTGTGGCATTCTGAATCTGCAACTGGTCCAAAATGTTGCGCATGATATTTACCATTTCACCCCTGTAGGCACGGTTGTCATTGTTGGCAGTCTCCATGTGGCTGTTGAGGGTCCGCAATTCGGTCTGCACAGCCTGTAATGTCGTATTTAGGGTCTCGATCCGGCCATGCAGTGCCTCTCGGTTTCTTTGGTTTTGGTGCTGGAAGGTAACCCTCTCGTGGTGCCATGCGTCCAAAATTGCCATGCCCCTCCCCTGGTTGCGCCGTAGCGGATTCCGCCTCCCCAATCCCCTGGTTCGGGGTCGTGCCGATGATGTTGGTCTGGGCCCCTCAACAGACACAGGCATGCTTTCACTATCCTCAACAGCAGAGACAACACTGGGGACTTGACTGTCAGTCTGTGCATGCTGGCCATCATGTGCAGCCACCATGCAGCCAGCTTCCCTCTGCTGCTGCGGAGTTGGTGGTGAAACATTTTGGACCAGTTGCAGATTCTGGCCCAGGGGTAGATCTTCAGAAGGGCACATCAAGGATCCATCCTCCTCCAGCTCCTGGATTTCATCCATGAGTGTGTGGGTCTGTATGGACAGAGACAAATTATATGTTAGCTTGCCCACTACATATGTCAATCTGTTAGTAGTAACATGCAAAGTAACATGGCTAACCGACATTTGCTCAATAAACTTACCGAATATCGGTTCCTCCCTCCTAGGCTGCACGGAAGTTGACGGCATGTCCACACTGGCAGTGGATTCCACAGTAGCTGAGCGATGATGGTGGCCTGCATGAGAAGCAAAGACACTATGTAAACACACACCTATGCATTGTTGACGGGTCAAAAGACATATGCCGAATTAGTTAACGGGTCAAAGCTGTCATGGGCACTACAACAACGGTGACAAATAAGCTTCAATTTCCATGCCATTATCTTTAATATTTTTTTGCCTATAACTACTTCAACATTGTTCAACTCAACTAAGCCAAACATTCAAGTTCAGCTTGTTCTGTGGCTGACCACATCCCTTATAGGCCATTAAAGCGGACCTTCACTCTGATTAAGAGTCTAGCTTATATGTTTCCCACACCCTGTACATACAGATTGACCACATTACAAATCTTCCTACATGCATCTACTGCATGTTATGAGCCTTTAAACATCAAAGATGGCGGCTTATGGAATCCGCCATCTTATCAGGCAGCCTGCAAACAGGAAGTGCCTCCTGACTGTGCTGCTCTGCATTCTTGGACTGGTGACCGTTATCTGACCCCAGCTCTGCTCTGTTTGAGCAAAGAACAGCTATAAGCCGCCCCCCTGTACCTTATCCCACTCTTCTCTCCTCAGTAAGTGTGATGCTTCTGAGTCAAGATGCCGGCGCACGCATCCTAAATTCCTGGACAGAGTTGCAGGCCAGTGTTGGAAAGAATAATAAGTTAGTGACTAAAACTGAAATAAATAGTAATTTGACATGCTGGGGAACTGTTTTTGCAGACTTTGGCCTTTTCATTAAATCACACTGAAGGTCCGGTTTAAGTGTACACACTCAGCCTGGACATAGCAGGGACCTGGTTTTTGGGAGGCCTAGCAATGTATGTTTTCCTAATTCAAACCAAGCCTGTTTGTTGATTTTTTAACAACCCAAGCTCACACACAAGTCCACAACAGATCAAGATTGAAGTGTGTGATGTCATGGAGTGTAAAGACATAACTGCCAGGTTAATGGGAACCAACAAACTTTTACACTCGGGTTCAATGTACATTCACGTCTTGTATGTGGCCCAAAAATCAGAAGTTAAGTGGCCACACACATGCCACACCCTGGCCCAACACAGAAATCACCTACAAGCCACAACCTAGGTGCCTGGCTTCCCAGATGTGTTACTGTCTAATTGTGCATGCTCACTAATTGTAAAGGTCACATAAATCTTACTCACCTGCAGGACGGGTCGGTGAATCTGTGTCCCTTAGGGCCGCGTGGCCTTCGACGGCGACTGGATGCATCAATCCCAAAATCATCTCCTCAGCCGGGGTCAACTTGAGTTTGGAGGGAAAACCTCCTCCAGTTTTCATGCTGCAAAACAGAGTTAGGCTAATTTAGAACCAGGTGGCCAATACAACATCAAGTCTAATCCTAAAGCTAACATTTTTACCTGTAAATCCGCCTTTGATTTTCTTTCTTCCGCGCAGCATATTTGAGGTCCGATATCTTGCGCTGAATCTGTACAACATCCTTTAACTCTTCCCCCGCTGCATTCACTTGTCTGGTTAGGTCGGCCAAGATGTTTGCTCTGCGCTGTTTGGTGGTGTTTTTTGATCTGCGCCCATATAGCTCATCATAAACTAAGGTCAGGCCACTAGCCAAGGCCATAATTTGGCCCTCACCAAAACACCCACTCAACTGCCCTCTTCGCAATGTGCGCCCTGTTGTTTTGGGTTGTGGGTCCTCCATGGTGTCATCCAAATGGGGTGACATCCTTGCCTGGGTTTGTGGGGGATAATGCAGGGAATGGTGGCTGCCTGGGGATTGGCCAGGACTGGGCAAGGGACTGGGTGTTCTGGCCTGGCTGGCCACAGAAGTCCCAGGTGTTGATGTGGCATAGTAACCTTGCCTTTCCACCTGTGCTGGTGCCAAATGTGGGCGAGCAGGAGAGTTTCGTTCTGAGGCTGAAGTAGTGCTGCCCTTGGAGGTAGTAGGGCGGACCAAGGGTGAGGGCGATCTTGCAGGGCCGGCCCTCTTCTGTTTTTTTTTTTGGCCCACTCTTGGGGGGCTGCGGGACCTGGTTCTGGCTCTTGGGGGCTACGTGGCCTGCTTCGGCGTCTAGGGGGGCTGCCTGGGGACCTGGTTCTGCCTCTAGGGGGGCTGCGTGCCCTGCTTCGGCGTCTAGGGGGGCTGCCTGGGGACCTGGTTCTGCCTCTTTGTGGGCTGCGTGGCCTGCTGCGGCGTCTAGGGGGGCTGCCTGGGGACCTGGTTCTGCCTCTTTGTGGGCTGCGTGGCCTGCTGCGGCGTCTAGGGGGGCTGCGGGACCTGGTTCTGCCTCTTTGTGGGCTGCGTGGCCTGCTGCGGCGTCTAGGGGGGCTGCGGGACCTGGTTCTGCCTCTTTGTGGGCTGCGTGGCCTGCTGCGGCGTCTAGGGGGGCTGCGGGACCTGGTTCTACCTCGAGGGGGGCTGCGTGGCCTGCTGTGGCGTCTATGTGGGCTGCGGGACCTGGTTCTGCCTCGAGGGGGGCTGCGGGACCTGGTTCGGCCTCTTGGGGGGCTGCGGGACCTACTGCGGACTATTGTGGGTGTTATAGTGGGGCAGGGTGGGGTGGGTCTTCGGACCCTCTTACCCGTTTTCGGCCCAGTAGCCATACTAGCCTTTGTGGCCTGTGTCTTTGCTTTGCCTGGCTGCTCCTTTTTTGCCCATAGCTGGTAGTTGGCTGGGCCGGCGTTTTGGTACTAGCCCGTAATTTTGCTTTGGGCTGCTGCGACCTGGTTTTGGGCCCTTCGGAAGGCTCCTGCCGTTTGGCTGCCTTCTTCCCCGTTTGCTCCTTTCCAGTTTTGCCAGGAGTTTTTTTGGGTGCCATTTTGATTTTGGAAAATAATCAGCTGTGTGTGCAGGGACCTTTAAGTAAGCTAGCCAGCGTGTGACGTACGTTCGCACGGCTGTGCGGAACCCGCTGAGGCATTACGTACGTTCGCACGGCCGTGCGGAACGCGCTGGGGCATTACTTATCTGCTGCCGAGAACAAGAAGCAAGATGGCACCCACTATCTTCACCCGCCAACAAGAAGAGATCATCATGCTCGTAAGTGTATTTGATGGACTTTTCTTAGATTAGGAAATGCTGCTCTACATGTGAAGGAAGCGCAGGAATAAATGGCTTTTGGTAAAAATGTGATAAACTACATGCACAACCAAAGGCACGCAACACACGTGCCAAACAACATTTAGGCCATATTGTGAAATTACTGAACCCTAGAAATGTGTGTGTGTTAATGTAATTACACCAAAAAATGTATTGCTGACACATATTGATAGGTATTTAGAAGTAAAGTCGATGTTTTCTTTCTGTTTTGTAGACCATGCTGGAGCGCAGGTACGACTACCTGCCCAACACATTTGAAAAACGCAACGTCGCCCTGGAGATAATCTCGACCATCCAACAGCAGACCAACACCACCTTCACCCACACGCAGATCATGCAGCATTGGTCGGACCTCAAACGGCTGCACATGCCCCGGGTGCGGAGGTTCTTCGGAATCCATTTTCCAAGTAAGTACATTGCGATTGCATGCAATATGTAACTAAGACAGAAGGTAGGCCTTTACTTAGAATGCCTTTTCTTTTCTAGTGTTGGAAATGGATTACCGAATTCGCCGCACCCGGAGGCGCAGAGGCCGACCAGTGCTGCATGATTCTGCAGCTGGGAGTGAAGGTGGTGGATCTCCAGGGCGACGGTCCGACCCCTCCTCTGTGGCCTCCTCAGACCAGCCCCTGGACCTTACCACAGAGGAGGGGCGGCACAGCGTGGGCAGGGAGTCGTACCCTGCCTCGCATGCGGGATCCTCTGGTATGTCACTCTTCATGTCTACACCAAAACAGAGAATTGCTAGCTCCTGATATCACCAAACTGAATCCTTAATTCTGTATTTGTAGATGTTTCGGTTGCGGGTGAAGTAGTGGGTCAGGAGGCAGCAGATAGGAGCCCACAAGACCCTGGAGAAGGTGAGTGATGTGACCCAGACTTAGCTAAAAACATTGGAGGACTGCGGAATCAGACATCCAAACTAACCATTTGGCCCATGTTTCTACAGGCACTTCTTCACAGCAGAGCCAGGAACCAGGACCTCAGGGTGTTGTCCCCAACGAGCCATCTCTCGGCCACCAACCAAGTAAGTAGTCATGGCATTATAGAGATTTCGGTCTAAATTCCCATGAACACCAAAACACATAATGCCCTAGTCAATGCCAATATAAGAGGGACCTGTGTCCACTGAATTAGCTTAATTAGTTGCCCAACTGTCCTGTGTCCACTGAATTAGCTTAATTAGTTGCCCAACTGTCCTGTGCCCACTGAATTAGCTTAATTAGTTGCCCAACTGTCCTGTGGCCACTGAATTAGCTTAATTAGTTGTCCAACTGTCCTGTGCCCACTGAATTAGCTTAATTAGTTGCCCAACTGTCCTGTGGCCACTGAATTAGCTTAATTAGTTGCCCAACTGTCCTGTGCCCACTGAATTAGCTTAATTAGTTGCCCAACTGTCCTGTGCCCACTGAATTAGCTTAATTAGTTGTCCAACTGTCCTGTGGCCACTGAATTAGCTTAATTAGTTGCCCAACTGTCCTGTGGCCACTGAATTAGCTTAATTAGTTGTCCAACTGTCCTGTGGCCACTGAATTAGCTTAATTAGTTGCCCAACTGTCCTGTGGCCACTGAATTAGCTTAATTAGTTGTCCAACTGTCCTGTGGCCACTGAATTAGCTTAATTAGTTGTCCAACTGTCCTGTGCCCACTGAATTAGCTTAATTAGTTGCCCAACTGTCCTGTGGCCACTGAATTAGCTTAATTCCTACCACAACTGTCCTGTGGCCACTGAATTAGCTTAATGACCTGTGGCCACTTCCTAACCTTAATTCCTGTCATTAATGACATATGTGCATTATAGTTAATTTTTTTATTAAAATACATTAAATCCACAGGTGATAAACATGTATTGTTCTCCGAATAATTTGATTTTCTGATTTTTTGGCAGGGACCACAAGACAGCGACTTGCTGATATCAATCGGAGGGTCCTTGAGTTGGTGGCCGATCTGCAGGCGATGCGGGACACGTTGGGGACAACAGAAGAGGAAGACTAGTGTCCTGGTTCCTGGCCCTGTAGATTTGTACATAGTTGGATTTGTACATATTTTAATTTTTTATAAAACAAATTTATGTGTATATAGTTTTATGGTTTTTCACAAAGATTTTATTGTATATAGTTTTAAAATTTTAAAAAAAAAACAGTGTATATATTTTTAGTAAACCAAAAACAATTTGTATATAGTTTTAAATTTTTTAGGGCCCAAGTTGCCAAAAATAGTTTGATAACAAATGGCAATTGAGCAATAAAAAACCAAAAAAACAAAAAAACATGTTGTCCCATTTATTTGCACACATACATTTTAAAAAAACAAGGGGACAATGACATATTTGAAAATCAAGATTGTGATGTCCGTGAAGTGATTTGGGTAAGTTTTAGGGTGTGAAAATGGAAGAAGAAACAAGGCGCTAAGTGATTTGGGTAAGTTTTAGGGTGTGAAAATGGAAGAAGAAACAAGGCGCTAAGTGATTTGGGTAAGTTTTAGGGTGTGAAAATGGAAGAAGAAACAAGGCGCTAAGTGATTTGGGTAAGTTTTAGGGTGTGAAAATGGAAGAAGAAACAAGGCGCTAAGTGATTAGGGTAAGTTTTAGGGACCTAAAATGGAAGAAGAAACAAGGCGCTAAGTGATTTGGGTAAGTTTTAGGGACCTAAAATGGAAGAAGAAACAAGGCGCTAAGTGATTTGGGTAAGTTTTAGGGACCTAAAATGGAAGAAGAAACAAGGCGCTAAGTGATTTGGGTAAGTTTTAGGGTGTGAAAATGGAAGAAGAAACAAGGCGCTAAGTGATTTGGGTAAGTTTTAGGGACCTAAAATGGAAGAAGAAACAAGGCGCTAAGTGATTTGGGTAAGTTTTAGGGTGTGAAAATGGAAGAAGAAACAAGGCGCTAAGTGATTAGGGTAAGTTTTAGGGACCTAAAATGGAAGAAGAAACAAGGCGCTAAGTGATTTGGGTAAGTTTTAGGGACCTAAAATGGAAGAATAAACAAGGCGCTAAGTGATTTGGGTAAGTTTTAGGGACCTAAAATGGAAGAAGAAACAAGGCGCTAAGTGATTTGGGTAAGTTTTAGGGACCTAAAATGGAAGAAGAAACAAGGCGCTAAGTGATTTGGGTAAGTTTTAGGGACCTAAAATGGAAGAAGAAACAAGGCGCTAAGTGATTTGGGTAAGTTTTAGGGACCTAAAATGGAAGAAGAAACAAGGCGCTAAGTGATTTGGGTAAGTTTTAGGGACCTAAAATGGAAGAAGAAACAAGGCGCTAAGTGATTTGGGTAAGTTTTAGGGTGTGAAAATGGAAGAAGAAACAAGGCGCTAAGTGATTTGGGTAAGTTTTAGGGTGTGAAAATGGAAGAAGAAACAAGGCGCTAAGTGATTTGGGTAAGTTTTAGGGTGTGAAAATGGAAGAAGAAACAAGGCGCTAAGTGATTTGGGTAAGTTTTAGGGTGTGAAAATGGAAGAAGAAACAAGGCGCTAAGTGATTTGGGTAAGTTTTAGGGTGTGAAAATGGAAGAAGAAACAAGGCGCTAAGTGATTTGGGTAAGTTTTAGGGTGTGAAAATGGAAGAAGAAACAAGGCGCTAAGTGATTTGGGTAAGTTTTAGGGTGTGAAAATGGAAGAAGAAACAAGGCGCTAAGTGATTTGGGTAAGTTTTAGGGTGTGAAAATGGAAGAAGAAACAAGGCGCTAAGTGATTTGGGTAAGTTTTAGGGTGTGAAAATGGAAGAAGAAACAAAGCGCTAAGTGGTTAGGGTGAGCTTTAAGGGAGCTCAAGGGAAAAGGCAGGATAGCGCGAAGTGGTTAGGGTAAGCTTTAAGGGAGCTCAAGGGAAAAGGCAGGATAGCGCGAAGTGGTTAGGGTGAGCTTTAAGGGAGCTCAAGGGAAAAGGCAGGATAGCGCGAAGTGGTTAGGGTGAGCTTTAAGGGAGCTCAAGGGAAAAGGCAGGATAGCGCTAAGTGGTTAGGGTGAGCTTTAAGGGACCTCAAGGGAAAAGGCAGGATAGCGCTTAGTGGTTAGGGTGAGTTTAGTGATGGAAGTGAAATTATGTAGGCGAACACTTTAATGAGAGAAGTTTGTAGTGCGCAGGCGCAATATCGTAAGAATTTCGTCTGGACAGATACTTTAGGAAAAAATGAAGCAGGATGTAGCGGGAAAATGATAGGATTTGTGTGAGGATACGATGGGAAAAGGGCAAAAACGAAAGGCTACGTTGGTAGTTGTGAAAAATGAATCTGAACATTTTCGATGGAAAATGACATCCTCGTCTGCGTACTCTGGCATACGAGCACACGGACGCGCTACGGAAGGTTTATTACGAAGCATGCATAGAATAGCTCGAACGTTCATGCGAGAGCGGGAAATTTTGAAAATCTTACGACGTCGGCAACAAACCGAAAGTTTTTGGGTGTCTCTCTGAATCAAGCCTATTGTCTTGCCTTCATTATGTCCTAATCCTGCTAATTCCAAGGAGTGGACTCTGCATTCTCTGGATGTGGTCAGGGCTCTATTTGGTCGCTACTGAGACTTTCAGGAAGTCTGATGCTCTTTTTGTTCTCACTTCTGGACCTAGAAAGGGTTTGCCTCCAGCTAAATCCACTATCAGCAAGTGGATCCGTCAGGCGGTGGTTCAAGCCTATTCTGCTAAGGGAAAGCAACCTCCCTTTAGGATTACTGCTCATTCCACTCGTGCTATTGGTGCCTCCTGGGCTTTTCAGCACCAAGCTTCTGTTGAACAAGTTTGCAAGGCCGCTACTTGGTCTTCTGTTCATACTTTTTCCAGGTTTTACAAGGTTGATGTTAGGGCCTCAGCGGATGCTGCTTTTGGCCGCAAGGTGCTTCAGGCGGTAGTGACTTGATCTACTGGCCGTTACTCTTTGGGGATCCCACCCAACTTTGGACACTGCTTTTGGATGTCCCAGCTGTTATGAATACCGAAGCAGGCCGTGCCATGCAATAAAGAAAAAAGCAATTCTGTGAGTACTCACCTGTAGAATTGTTTTTGTTCTTGCATGGCACGGCCCGCTTCGCTCCACCCTTGTTATCGTTATTCGTGGTTGCCTTTTTATGGTGATTGTTCCAAGTTAATTGGGGTTTTTTACCTTTTCATATTTTTTACTTTATTTTCTCCCGGCTTCTTGTCTCACTGCTTGTCTACGCTGGGGAACTCTATGATTGATCCCATTTTTATAGGGAGCCGGGATGCCACAGCTTTCTGCAGTACCACTGCGCCACCCTGTGGCGGAATAACCCAACTGTTATGAATACCGAAGTGGGCCGTGCCATGCAAGAACAAAAATAATTCTACAGGTGAGTACTCACAGAATTGCTTTTTTTTAAACTCTAGCTGGAATCATGAGTCCATTCAACTGGCACAAAGTTGGACACCCCAAGAGACAGGTTAGTCTTCCTCATTCTATGTTGTATATCATTAAACACAGTTTTAGATTGCTTCACATTTTTGGACGAGTTGGGATTCTCTTCTGACACTGGTAAAGGGGACCAAAACCTTCTCTGGTCAGTGAGAGTCCTGGAGTACTTGGACAGTACTTGGACACTAACCCAGCAAATTCTGCCACTTGTGAACCTCACAACCTTTTCCCAAGGAGGCTTTAGGTAAGTTTTAACCAGTCAATGAGGAGTCTTCTTTGGCTAAATGGTGAATGAAGTTCATAATGCGTAACAGTGCAACCATCAAAATTGGGTGCAGCAGTTGTATCAGCTTACTGTTTTAGCTGGAGAACCTGATTCAATAAAGCAGACCAAAACCCCCAAAAACATCTCAATCTGTTTTGCTCCCCACCTCAGGTACATTACTCTTTGGATGTTTTCTACCCTCAATGCTGCTTGGTATTCCTGTTAAAGTGATTTTCATTTTCGTTTTCTCCTGCTATGACATTGTATGCCATTGGTTTCTAACAGGATGCCATTGTTCTAAACTAGCTGTTTAAGCCTCCCTCCTCGTAATCTCAAGCTGGATGCAATTACATCCTATTGAAAATAGTGCTAGAAGGAAGATACGATAAGAGATTTTCCTTAATTTTCCCCCAAATTGTTTCCTTTGAAGCCAAAATCGTTTGTAAGTATTTTGATCCAAATCATTACCAGGACATTAAGAGTTGATACATGGGTTTTTATGTTACCTTTCAAAGCACATGGTTGGTCTACTTTAAAACCTGATATGCAACTGAAGCACCTGCTGTTCTGCTTTTAGGTATATTATCATCCCGCACTTACTGTATACAGTATGAGGCTCCTCTGTGACTATGATCTAGCTCTCCCTTTTCTTATACCACCAGCTGTCATGGAACTACAAACCATCCTTCCATCTGAATAATTGTGTTGGATTCTAGAGTACCCAGGCAGGGTACTGAAAATATTCAGTACATGTATAGTAACTGCATTAGACTGAACTAAATACAAGTCACTAGGGAAACATGAAAATGTGGTTGTTTACTTTTTTACCCTCAGTCATATTTGCATCAGAGCTACGCATCAATTATGACTCATTTCGAAACTCTATGGTTGCAACCGTGGTGTCGAAAACAATATTCACTCCTAATCCAGGTGAGTTATGGTAAAGGTTAAAATCACGCCGACAGAGTTGAAAAAAGTTTTTATAGTCTATAAAACACCTCAGTCTATTTTATTCTCCCCCCCCCCTCCACCTCCCCCCGCTCCTTTTCTAGCAGAGCCAGTTCAAAGAAAAATTCTTACCACCTTAAAAACATGCAAAATGGTAGAAAAAGCAACATTTGTACAACTCATTGCCTTGATTCATTAAATACAAAATTCTAATATAGGCAAACTAAGATATTGCCTGCGTGCAAACTGCACTTAATTGTGTGATTCAGAAACACTTCTGGGGGGAATAAATCCTCCAGTCTACACTTCTTTAGTCTATAAAGGCCGCTTCCTGCAGCAGCATCCTCAGGATAAATGGACGGTAGAGTCTGTGCTTCTCTGTTCCTTCAATGCCAGGGCATGCTGAACTTTAGGTAAGTAAGAGTTTGGGGTTTATTTGAGAAACACTAAGATCACATAGTGCCGGATGAGCCTCAGGTGAATGTCAGGTCCCAGTTTTGTGTTGTGCTGCAAACTTGTGATTTGGGCCGTGAAAATCATGTGTCCTGTCTTTCATGTGTCCCCAATGCAATTCCTGGTGTTTTTAAAATTTTTTGGGGTTCCCAGACCCCCCCAGAAAATTGTGTAGCCATGGGTTCCTTTCTCGTCCTCTTACATTCCGGGGCACCACAAATAGCAACACATGGGTTAATCTCAGCCATAGGCTATGAGTAGAACTAGCTACTCCCGGCCTATATAGGGAAGGCGCTGGCAGCATCTCCTACACTAACACTAACCTGCACATAATGTGCACAACTAGAAAACAGTGCAACAAAACTAAAACCGTGTAGAAGGTATCAACCGCCACTGAGGCAGTCGTAACACAACCGAAGGGCAGGTGTGGTGCCCTGGAATGGAAGAGGATGAGAAATGAAATTTATAGGTGAGTACACAATTTTCCCTTTTCTCATCTCTTCCATTCGGGGGCACCACTAGTAGCAACTTGTGGGAAGTCGCAAAGCAGTACCCCCAAAAAGGGTGGGACCACACAAGAACAGCCAACAGCCAACTGCATCAACCTAACCAAGAACAATGGCACTGACACTTCAAGCTTAGACCCCTGGAGAGGGGTTAACCACTGTCTGCTTATGCCTCACATCAAGTCTGCAGACCTGTTCCACTGATGCCTGGTGTCAGAAAGCCCAAGTTGCGGCAATCACACTGGTGGAGTGAGTGGTAACCCGGAAAGGTGCCCTCTTTCCCTAGCAGGCATAGTCTTGTATGACTGCCGGGACACAAACAAGGCATCCTTCTTACGTACCTCTAGATTAGCGGCCAAGTAATACTTTAATGCCCTGACCACATCGAGGGAATGGAGGAATCGCTCCTTATGGCGAGTGGGGCATAGGTACAAGGAGGGTAGCACTATCTAATCATTAAGATGGAAGGAAGAGACCACATTGGGCAAAAAATCCTGCTTCACGTGAAACACCACTTTGTCTTCATGCAGCACCAAAAAGTGTGATCTGATCGGAAGCGCTGCCAGCTCTGAAACCCGCCGGATGGAGGTGATCGTCACAAGAAAAGCCACCTTCAACTTGAGCATCTCCACCATGGGTTCAAAGGGGGACACCTGAAGTGCTGATAGGACCAGAGTGAGATCCCAAGGCTATCAACCGCCGCGGAGGCTGAACGTGTGCAGCACCCTGCATGAAGGTGCAGATTAACCTATGCTTCGCGACCGTCTGTTGGAAAAAAATGGACAAAGCTGAGACCTGGTGCTGGGCTGTAGGCCAGCGTGCAGGCCCTGCTGGAGAAACTCCAAAATTTTGGGTACCCAGAATCTCCTACAGGAGTGCCCCTTAGATTCGCATTAAGACACGAATGCCCTCCAAGTCCTGTAGTAAATTCTAGAGGATGACTGTTTCTGAGCTTGAATCAAGGTCCGAATTACCGCAGCGGACAAACCTCTCTCCTCCAATATGCTGGTTTCAACAGCCAAGGCTGGAGCATTGGGGTGCCGCAGAGGACCCTGTTTCAGAAGATCTGGGCGGTTGAACAGTCGCCATGGTGGCTCTACCGCCAGCCTCACCAGATTCACAAACCACACCCTTCTGGGCCAGTGTGGGGCAATCAGGATGATAGGAATCTGCTTGTAGTTGACATTTTTTAACATGCCACCCAGAAGTGGCAGTGGCGGAAATGCATAGAGCAGGCTTTACCCTGGCCAGGGAATGGCCTTGACAATCCGAAAGGTAGTGCCTCAAATTGAAAATGTTGGGTCACCCATCGCAAAGCGCAGGTATTGTTGGTGACCAGGAAAGATTGGGACATGCAGATAAGCATCCTTTATGTCCACCTTAGCCAGAAAATCCCCAGTGACGTCACTACCGACCTTCCAGGCGGAACTTCCGCACCCAAACGTAACAGTTCAGATTCTGGATATCCAGGATCAGCCGAATGGACTCGTCCTTCTTGGAGATGATGAATAGCATTGCGTAGAAGACACAGCCTCTGAGGGGGGCACAGATACTACAACTCCCTGGTCCAGCAAGAGCTTTATTGCACGGTCACAACTCGTTGCCCTTTTCCGCAATGTAGGAAGACTTGGACGCCACAAAGCTGTGTGGAGGCCTGGTCCTGAATTTGATCTTGCATCGGGCAGAAACAACCTCCCGGACCCAGGTGTCAGATATCCGTTCCCTCCATGTGTAGTGCAAAAGCCGCCCCCCCCCACCTGATAGGGTTAAGGCGCCCTGTCAACCCTGAGAAGGCTTATCTGGGGGCTTAGCCGGCTGCCCCCTAGGGTCTAGGATTCCCCTGTGGCTTTCACTGACCCAAACAATGCTAATAGCAACTGAGGTTAGTAGAACCTCCGAACTTCTGGAAGGGCTGAAAATTCGGCGAGCTGTGAAATGAGGTCCTCAGTTTCCCATTCTGTGGAAGTCTATTTGACTTCCCTCCCTTGGCCTCCCACCCATGGCCTTCTGGACCAGGTCATCCAGTGGCTCACTGAAAAGACAACCCCCCAAAAAGGGAAGGGCAGTAAGCGTCTTCTTGGAAGCAGTGTCGGCCGACCACCATTTCAGCCAGACCATGCGCCGCAAGGTGACCAGCAAGACCAACCCCATAGCCACCAGACACACCAAGTCATCCATAACTGGCACCATGTATCTGAAGACCTCCAAGGAGTCTTCAGATAGGAGTTCATACGATGAAGTTCAAGGAGTTCAAACGAAGTGCAGAGGAACACGAGCCTCCATGTCACAAACGCCTCCTCTGCTGCTTCATCCAGAGCTTGCCTGCCGTAGCCGCCATGGACGTCGCGGAAGCTGGGCGCATGGCTGACCCCATCATGGAGAACGCATGCTTGGCTAGCTGGTCCAACCCTTTATCCGCCGTGTCTCTCAAGGCCGCACTGTCCAAAGTAGGGATAATGGTGTGCCGAGCACACCATTCGGTCTGTATATCTCAGTCTGTACATACCATGTAGATGTTTTCTAGTTCAATAGAGCACTATTTGCTTTTTACCCATGAATAGGGAGTTTTATTGCTTTAAGCCCACTCTTTTATGCATACCTTCCAACTTTTCAGGGTGGGAAAGAGGGACAATTTTTAAATTAAAGCAGATCAACAGTCAAAAAACGATTTAAACCAGATCAACACAACAGGGCAATTTAGATTGCTGTACATAAAAAGTATTTACCTTTTTCTAAGTACTGCTGTGGTAAATTTTAGAAACAAAATGGCGGTTCATGGATGTGCAGGCCACCAGCAAACAGGAAGTGCTTCTGGATTTCATGTTAGGGGAAGCTCCAAAATAGCTGCTGCTTTTCTTTTCCAACTGTGCCAGACTGTTGGTCTGGTTTAAGTCACACCCCCTCATTAAGGGATGGATGGGAGTTACAGTTACAGTTACAATATAAACACTTTGAATAGGGAAATTAATCATTTATTGATGCAGTTCTGCATGTTACACCTCAAAAAGAAACAAATGAGGACAACAAAGGACAGGGGGACAAAGGCTAAAAAGAGGGACAGTCTTCCCAAATAAAAGACAGTTTCCCTAAGGATGCTTGCTCCTCTGTTGTGGATACAAAAGAGTCATAAAGCAAATGTAAAGCACATATGAAGCACATCAAAAGTGTATGTTAAAAGATATAATGGAATCTTTGAAGTATTTCGGCGAGATTACCCGACTCCTAAATACGTTTCTGTTATTCATTTATTCTTAGTATACAGTACGTCCTGCTCCAAATATAATACTTACAAGTGAGATATACTCCGCCAGATGGAGCTGGACTGAAGAGACATCGAAAATAGGCTCCTCCCGGCCCCTCAAATACCCGGGAACCTCCCACAAATCCCCAGAATTTCTCTGCAGTCTGGCTGCGAAGGACGAGAAATTGGCTCTCTACTCGCAGGTGAGCGGGGCTATTAGCCTGCGGCCCTGTAGAACTATTCCCACCCGTTCCACTAGTAATGTGCCTCCCAGCCTTGGCTGCGCTGGTCAGGTGAGGGTAGGCAGCACCGCTGTTAGGTGCTTAGGAGCGCTGCTCCACCGCAATCCCCCACCAAAGGGTAGGCGGTTCAGGCTTATGGTAAGCCTCTATGGGATGCCCCTCCCGCACTATTGCCCCTACCTATCGGTGGGCCCTATTTAAGTGGCCGCCGTCCTCCCTCATCATCCTTGTAGTCTTCGGGGGAAAAGGGGGGGGTGTATGTGTATGTGTATAGATAGGTATGTTATGCATTCTGTGTTTTTTACACTGTCTTTTCACATGCCTTTATTCTTGTGTCTGCCGCCGCGCTGACTTGTCTTTACTGCATTTTAAATTTGCTGCCGCCGCCGCGCGCTGACTTGGCTTCGCGCTTGGCGGCGGCATTACCTCAGGCGCTGGTGCGCCATCATTGGCTGCTTGCCGTTCTGGCTTTGCGCTCTTCGGGGGGGCGGGGCCCGTCTTTGGCGCGTTCCGCGTCATCGCTGTTACTGGCCCGCCCCTCGAGGTATACCGACGCCATCTTTCCTGCTTGGTTGGCCTATGCGCGACGGACTCCTACCTACCGCGGTCTGTAAGTGCCCTCGCGGGCGGCTTTATTTCCTTCACTTTGGTTACGATGTACTTAGGTCTTGTCTGCTTATGTCTTTCAGGCGGGACGAACCCTTCCTGGCTTCTCCCGGCCCTGTTTTAATATATATTACTTATAGGCCTTGTAAAAATTATACTCCCACTTCCCTAGCGGGTTATTGGGGCATCCAGGGTTGCTATATAGCGTTATTCCCTATCGGCGTATAGCGCCGCTATAATCACCATATGGAGACCGGGGTCCCTTTGGGACAAGACCGGCTGTGTGTAGCGTGTGGGCAGCCTCATGCTGACGCTGACAAGGCGCGGGTCTGTGTACCCTGTGCTGAGCAGGTGCTTGCATTGCAATCTGGCCTGCCAGTGGCTGCACCTCGTTTCACTTCGCCTACTCCCCCAAGCTTAAACCTCACTCCTGCTGAGTTGCATACTAGTGGGGACTCTCAGCCTGATGTGTCTTCTAGACTGGCTACTGTTGAACAGATTATTGCGAAGTCCTTAGCGCGTAAGGCCCCTGCTAAGAAGCGGCATTTGACGCCTAATGTTATTGTTTTCCCTATGGGAACTGAGGAGTTTTGGAATCTGTGTGGCTATACCCCGTCTGATGAAGGGGAGCTCTTTTCTGATTCAGGCTCATCTGATGAGAGACCAAGGGGTCATGAGGATTCTGCTCTGACCCCTGGGCCCCGGATGACAGTGACAGATTATTGACCCAGATTTTTGAGGTTCTGTCTATCTCTCTCCCTGTTGAGGCTCCAAGGCAAAGAGGGGAGCTTTTTCATACAGCAAAATCACGTCTGGAATTTCCAGAGCAGGCACATTTCCATAACCTAACTTCCCGGGGTTCCAAAAAGTTGGGATAGGAAGTATCCCTTTCCTGCTGAGGTGGTTAAATGTTGGTCACCCCCCCCCCCCCCCCGAGGTGGATGCCCCGATCCTAGGGCTATCTAACACCTCTGTCATGCATTCCCGTGATTCTACTACCCTGCGGGATGCTGAAGACCGGCGTATTGATCAGCTGGCATCCCACGCCTTTGCATGTGCGGGGACAGCGCAGCACCCAGTCTGTGCCTCTGCCATTACTGCTGTGGCCACTAGAACCCTTATCAGGAATATGCTTGATAGTGCCCCTGATGATTTGCCTTGTGAGGTGTTTAATGCACTCTCCAGTTGTGATGTTTTTGTAAATTTTGTCCTATCAGCATTGGATGACACCATCAGAATGTGTGCCAGAACTTCTGCCCTCGTGGTGGCTATACGCCGCTCGGTTTGGCTGCGCCAGTGGGCTGCTGACAACGCTGCCAAGAAAGCCCTCACTGGGTTTCCCTTTAAAGGACTGCGCCTATTTGGGGACCGCCTGGACCTTTTTGCTAAGGGAGGCAGGTTGCCCCAGCGCAGGCGGCAATCTCGGCCCTTTCGGGGTCAGGGTTCCTTCTCCTCCCCTTACCGTGGTGCAAGACAGGGAAGGGGGGTTTCTTTCCCTGGGACCCGGGGAGATTTCTGGGGTAGAGGCAGAGGACGTGGACGTCCTGGCTTCTCCTGGGGTCCCAAAGCTAAATCCTCTCCCAAGCCCCCTCAGGCATGATGGGGCGCCCTCACCCATCCGGGTGGGGGGACGGCTGCAGCACTTTGCTCATGTCTGGAGGCTTCATGTCTCAGACCGGTGGATTCAGGAGGTAGTGTCCTCCGGTTTCAAGTTGGAGTTTGCTGCCGATCCCCCTTCAAGATTCATCAGATCCCGGATTCCTCAGGACCCTGTGTCAGCTCAGGAGCTAGTGCAAGCAGTGCAAGGCCTCCTGGAGCTGGGGGTCATCTGCCAGGTCCCTTTAAGAGAAAAAGGCAAGGGCTTTTATTCCAACCTATTCACAGTACCCAAAAAGGATTGTTCTGTCAGACCCATCCTGGACTTAAAGATTCACAACAAGTTTGTCAGGGGCAGGCGCTTTCGCATGGAAACTCTGTGCTCTGCCATCAGTTCCCTGTGCCAAGGGGATTTCATGACTTCTGTGGACATCAAAGATGCTTACCTTCATATTCCTGTGTTCCCAGGTCATCAAAGGTTCCTCAGGTTCGCTCTGATGGATCAACACTACCAGTTTGTGGCCTTGCCCTTCGGCCTCACTTCAGTGCCCAGGGTGTTCACCAAGGTGCTGGCTGGCATAATATCTCTGCTCAGATGTCAGGGCGTCCGCGTGCTTCCCTATCTGGATGACATCCTCATCACCTCCCAGTCTCTACATCAGGCAGAGTTGGATATTCAGCTGGTGGTGTCCACTGGTGGAGTCATTTGGATGGGTGATCAACCACCCCAAGTCCCCACTGTCCCCTTCCTTGGTAACTCCATTCCTAGGAATGAATCTGGATACAGTTCAGGCAAAGATCTTCCTTCCTAAGCAGAAGGTGGACAGTCTGATTGCACAGGCTCAGTCCCTCCTAGCTTGTCCCCAAACCTCCATCAGGCAGGGGATGCAGCTGGTGGGCCTGATGGTGGCGTGCTTCGAAACGGTCCCTTATGCTCAGTTCCACTTGAGGCCTCTGCAACTTCACCTATTGTCAGTATGCGACAAGGACCCAGCGTCCCTGGACAGGGTCTGTGTGCTTTCCCCCCTGGTCAGGAGGTCCCTCTTGTGGTGGATGGACTCAAGGAACCTGTTGGGGGGCAGATCCTTTCTTGCCCCTTCCTGGGAGACGGTCACCACGGATGCCAGTCTGCTCACTACGCCATCCCAATTTACAAACTCTGGCTTTGATGGCTTGGCTGCTGAAACCTCCATCTTGATGGAGAAGGGGCTGTCTTCCTCAGTTGTGGATACTTTGATTAAAGCTAGGAAGAAGTCTTCCTCTTCCATTTATTACAGGGTTTGGCGTGCCAACATTGACTGGTGTGAGTCTAAGTCTCTTACCTGTCGTGTTTTCTCTATTCCCAGGATTCTGGAGATCCTGCAGCATGGGTTGGAGATGGGGCTCCAACTCAGTACTCTGAAGGGTCAGGTTGCTGCCCTGGCTATTTTTTTCCAGAGGCCCTTTGCTCAGCACCCTCTGGTCAGGACTTTTTTCCAGGGGGTCACTCATGTGCGTCCCCCACGTAAACCTATAGTGCCTGTTTGGGATCTGAACTTGGTTCTGTCAGCCTTGCAGGGTGCTCCCTTTGAACCTGTGCAGGATGCTGCCTTGGCCATCCATACACTCAAGGTTGTGTTTCTGGTGGCTATCACTTCTGTCAGGCGTGTGTCTGAGTTGGCGGCGCTGTCCATTCAGCCCCCCTACTATGAGAGGCACCAGGACAAGGTGGTGTTTTGTTTCAAACCTGATTTTCTGCCTAAGGTAGTGTGATTCATTTGAATCAGGATATCGTTCTTCCTTCTTTGTGCCCTAATCCTAGCAATGCTAAGGAGAGAATGTGGTTAGGTGTCTGAAGTACTATCTGGTGGCTACTGCACCTTTCAGAAAAACTGATGCTCTTTTTGTGGTCCCTTCTGGTCCCAGGAAGGGTTTGGCTCCTGCCAAGTCTACTATCAGCAAGTGGATTCGTCAGGCTGTGATTCAGGCCTACTCTGCTAAGGGGAAGAATCCTCCCTTCCGCCTTACTGCTCATTCCACTCGTGCTATTGGTGCCTCTTGGGCTTTTCAGCACCAGGCTTCTGTTGAACAAGTTTGCAAGGCCACTACTTGGTCTTCTGTTCATACCTTTTCAAAGTTTTACAAGGTTGATGTTAGGGCCTCAGCTGATGCTGTTTTTGGCCGAAAGGTTCTGCAGGCGGCAGTGGTTTAAACTGCCTGCTGCTGCCTTTTTTCTTGAGGATCACACCCTGCTTTATGGACACTGCTATTGGATGTCCCACTTGTAAGTATTATATTTGGAGCAGGACGTACTGTATACTAAGAATAATACAATTCTGTGATTACTCACCTGTAGAATTGTTATTATGAGTATACAGTACGTCCTGCTCCAACCCACCCTCGGTTTTGCATTATCTTGGATCCCCTGTATGGTGATTGTTAGCATTGTTATAGTTAATAGTTGGGTTGTTTAATTATCCCGGCTTCTCGTTAACTGCTTTTCAATGCTGGGGATTTGTGGGAGGTCCCCGGGTATTTGAGGGGCCGGGAGGAGCCTATTTTCGATGTCTCTGCAGTCCAGCCCCATCTGGTGGAGTATATCCCACTTGTAAGTATTAGATTTGGAGCAGGACGTACTGTATAGTCATAATACCAATTCTACAGGTGAGTAATCACAGAATTGTATTTTTTCATGTTTATGTTTCCTGTGAATAAGACATACCTCAAGCCCAAGCCTTGTTAGAATATGCGAAGGACTGCGCTGTGAATGAAGCCTTTTTAGAAGTCAGTGAGGAGAATTCAGAGACAGCCAACTGTAAGTCTAGAGATAAAAGCTTGTTTTTATATTTACTGACTACTAGGCCTAGGGGTGGGGGATATTCCCAAAATGCTTTGATAACTGAAAGATCACTAGATCTTTTCTTTAATAAAACATTTGTTGTTTTACCTTTAGTGGAGAGTATAAAGGATGTATATACAGTGCAGCAGGTGAAAGAGAAAGCTTCGGTTACAGATAAAAAGACTCCTCTCTATGGCATTGTGTTTGCTTTTATCTCCTTGCTTAACATTGACGACAATGTCAAGAAAATTATTCGAAACAAATGGTAAGTCTAACATTATGATCCAGAATTATGTTGCTCGTATGATTATTATAGTCTTCCGTTTGAAGCCACCCTGTTACTCAGCAGTCGACATAGGACAATCGTGGGCTGCCTGTATTTTAATACTGTATTAGGCATCTCAGGATATATGCATCAGGTGTGTTAGGTTGCAGCAGAGATTAATCAGACGTACAAGCGTACCAAAACCCGGGAAACCAGAGTTCCTGTTAATAGAAGCATCCCCCTTGTGAACCTTGGACAGATGGTGGAAGATGGGGCAAATCGTGACTCCACTATTCTTAGTATGTCACACACCCCGCTTCAAGAATCCATAACATGTGGGTAATATCGTCCTGAAGAGGGCGTTCCTGCAGAGATGATAGCAAAAGAAAGCCCCTCCCTGATCCATAAATACCTGGGACCTCCCACTCATCACCCAGTTTTCCATCTCTGCAGACGGCGAGCAAGTCAGAAGATGATGGCTCCTCCTTGCACAGGGGGATTTCAGGTAGCCGGGGTAACTCCCGGCCTCTTATTTTGTCTATTTCCGCTCGGACCCCTGTTTGTCCCAAAATTTACCTCAGATTACATGCCTCCACAGTCTTGGCTGCTGGCCCGAGCGAGGGTACATTGGCACCTCTGGTGCTGAGGAGCAGAGCTCCACCGTGAGACCCTAAAAGAGAGGGTAGGCGGTCATACCGGGTAGGTGATCCCGGTTTGGGATGCCCCGTCCCTTGACTTTTCCCCTGGGGGGGGGGCCCTTCCCTTTACCAACTATGGGGGCTGGGGGTTCCTCTCATAGGGGTTAGCTTTATTCTCTCTTTATTCACTTTCTCTTGTTGATGTGGAGCGTCTGGAAGTAATCCCTCAATGAATTGGTTGCACTGTTGTTACTATGTTGCAGCACCGCGGCTGTCATTGCAGCCGGGTGCCGGGGTTTTTTAGTCTGTGAGGTAATTTTTTTACCTCACACGCTTTGGGGGGGCGGGGCTGGCACTCGGCGCTCTGCCGCGGCCAGCCCCCGTTCTCTCATTCACTCCTCGCCGCAGCGAGCGGGGCGGGTGCTCCGCTAGTGATAGCGGGAGCACCCGCTGTCATGGCAGCCGGCGCCGCGGTTGTCGGCGGCGCCGGTCTCTGGGCTGGTGCGTGAGGGACTTCTTCCCTCACGCTTCATTCACACTGGAAGGGGGGGCGGAGCCGGGCTTTCGGCGCGTCGCCGCGGCTCCGCCCTCCTCTGTACTGGCGCCGCTGCGGAGCTGAGCTCCCTGTTACTAGGCAGCTCCCTGTTACTAGGCAGCTTAGGGGGCACAGATCAGCTTTGCGTGGGCTGCGCAGACCACGCCCCTGACAAGGCAGTTCTTCTTCTCTTCACTTCACCTCAGAAATCGCCATTGTTCTGAGGCGGATCGTTCACCGCAGCGTCTGTGAGTGGCCCTGTGGGCCTCATTTATTTCTTCTTTTCTTATCTGTTAAGTCTTATTGTAGGGACTTATGGGTCTCTCTCTGTCTTTTAGGTGAAGGTTATCCAGGAGGATCTTCTGTAGTATTGGAAGGTCTCTCCTGATCCTGGGTCCCTGGGTCCATTTTAGCATCACAAATCCTCCCACTCGGGACATTAAAGGGGCATCCCGGGTTGTCTAACTGGCGTAATTCCCTGGGTCATAGCGACCACTCAAAATTCACCTTATGGAGGCATCCCCGGATACTGGGACTGGGACCCCTTCGGGGCATCCCAAAAAGTGTATGTTGTGTGGGATTTCCATTACTGGGGATGATGTGTTACTGTGTATACCATGTGCACAGCAAACTATTACGCGGCAGTCCGAACCCCAAGTGGCGGGGTTAGCACAGCCGGCCACCTCAACCCCCCCTCCCGCCTTGACTCGTGCCCCGTGTGACGTGGTCATGGGCAGGGATCTGCAATCCGAGATGTGTGCCAGATTGGCTAGCCTTGAGAAAATGCTCTCTAGCTCGGTCGCCCGTAAGGCTCCGTCTAAGAGAAAGCATTTGTCGCCGGCTCCGCCGGTGGATGATCTTGATGACAGAGACAGTCTGGATTGGTCTGATTATCCTCAGCTAGAGGAAGGGGAAGTTGATGAGGGTTCAGAATTTTCGGATGATGAGCAGTCTGCTGGCGCTGATGCCGAGCTTTCTGATTTAGGGAGATCCTTGGACTCTCCTCACGCTCTGTCTCTCATGCTGGAAGTTCTGAATATTTCCCCTCCCGAGGAGGCGTCACAGCAGAAAGGTGAATTGTTTGAGGAATCCAGGCCGCGCCTGGAGTTTCCCACGCAACGCCATTTTGATAGAATCATTGACAAGGAATGGGATAGGCCGGCTCGGCTCCCTGGCATCCCTCAGGGGTGGGATAGGAAATATCCCTTTCCTTCTGAGGCGGTCAAGCGCTGGGCATCTCCCCCCGAGGTGGATGCACCGGTTTTGGGGTTGTCTAACTCCTCGGTGTTAAACAGACCTGATTGTTCCACTCTCAAAGATGGAGAGGATAAACGTATTGATCAGATGGCTTCTCATGGCTTTACTAGCATTGGGTCGGCCATCCGGCCTGTGTGTGCTTCGGAGCTAATGGTGTTGGCCACCAGGTCTGTGGTCAGGGACCTGTTGACTTCTTCCGGGCTTCGTCCTGGTAGTAACGAGTTCCTTAGCCTTAAACGGTGCGAGTTGTTTCTATCCTTGTGTTGTCTGCCCTGGATGATACTTTGATGATGTGTGGTAGGACTTCGGCTCTGCTTGTGGCTATTCGGCGGTCGGTGTGGCTGCGCCAGTGGGCGGCCGATTTTATGTCCAAAAAATCACTGACGGCTTTACCCTTTGTTGGTCTACGGCTCTTTGGAGAGACATTGGACTCTGTCACCAAGGGTGGTAGGTTACCTCAACGTAAGAAACAACGCCGCCCTTTTCGGGGGGCGCCTGCCTTTACCCCCTCCTTTCGGGGGGCCAGATCTGGTAGGGGTTCTGCATTTCCCTCTTCCAGAGGAGATTCCGGAAACAGGGGCAGAGGACGTGCCCGTTCTGGATACAGTTGGGGCTCTAAGCCCAAACCGGCTGCTAAGCCGGCTCAGCAATGAGGGGGCGCCCTCACCCATGCGGGTGGGGGGGCGGCTGCAGCACTTCTCTCAGATCTGGGATCAAGAGGTCTCGGACAGATGGATCCGGGAAGTGGTGTCTTCCGGCTACAAGCTGGAGTTCGAGCTCCGCCCCCCTTCCAGATTTGTCAGGTCTCGGATGCTGTCGGAGCCTCTAGCGGCGCAGGGGCTCCTGGTGGCAGTGGAGAATCTTCTGGACATGGCTGTCATTTGCCCAGTGCCCCCTTCAGATCGGGGCAGGGGCTTTTATTCCAATCTGTTCACGGTACCCAAGAAGGACGGGTTGGTCCGACCCATCTTGGATCTGAAGTTTCTCAACAGGTTCATCCGGCCGAGGAAATTCCGCATGGAAACGCTGCGTTCGGCCATTCACTCTCTTCGTCAGGGAGACTTTCTGACGTCCATAGACATCAAGGATGCTTATCTACACGTTCCGTTTTTTCCAGCACACCAGAGGTTTCTCAGGTTCGTGGTGGAGGATCGGCACTTTCAGTTTGTGGCACTTCCTTTCGGTCTCACCTCAGCTCCTCGGGTGTTCACCAAGGTGCTAGCGGGGGTGATGGCTCTGCTCAGAGGCCAGGGTATCCGCATCGTGCCCTATTTGGACGATCTGCTGATCATGGCCTCTTCCTTCAACCAAGCGGAGTTGGACACCAGAGCGGTGATTTCCACTCTGGAAAGGTTCGGTTGGGTGATCAACCACCCCAAGTCTTCTCTTTCTCCGTCCAGAATTCTGACCTTTCTGGGAATGTCTCTGGACACTTCACAGGCCAGGGTGTTTCTACCCCAGGCCAAGATTCTTTTGATTCAGGAGTTAGTTCGGCTTCTCTTGTCTACCCCTCATCCGACCATCCGGTTAGGGATGAGGCTGGTGGGGTTAATGGTGGCCTCATTCGAGGCAGTTCCCTTTGCGCAGTTTCACACAAGGACGCTTCAGCTTCATCTGTTGAAGGTTTGGGACAAGTCTCCTCTATCGTTGGATCAGTCCTTCCTGATGACTCCCCGAGTTCGTCGATCCCTGCAATGGTGGCTGGGGTCGGTCAATCTGTTGAAGGGCAGATCTTTTCTGGCTCCGTGTTGGGAAACAGTCACCACGGACGCCAGTCTGTCAGGTTGGGGGGGTGTTTGGAAGGACCTCCAGTTTCAGGGTTTGTGGGGCCCGCGGGAGGCTCACGAGCCCATCAATGTTCTGGAGTTGAGAGCCATCAGGTTGGTTCTGTTTCGCTTGACTCATCAGTTGAGAGGCCTGCCAGTTCAGGTCCGGTCGGACAACAGAACGGCGGTTGCTTACATCAATCACCAAGGAGGGACTCGCAGCAGGAGTGCCCTCAGGGAAGTGTCTTTGATTCTGGACTGGGCAGAGACCCACGTCCCGTGTATCTCAGCAGTCTACATTCCGGAAGTGGAGAACACGGAGGCGGACTTGCTGAGCAGGGCCTCCTCTCGTCAGGGGGAGTGGTGTCTCAGTCCCAAGGTGTTTCGTTCGATATGTCTCAGGTGGGGGGTCCCAGCGGTGGACCTCTTTGCTTCTCGTCACAATCACAAGCTTCCAGTCTTTGTGTCTCTCTCGCAGGATCCTCTGGCTCTGACAGTGGATGCCATGTCTCTAAATGGAGGGATCTGGGGCTCCTTTACCTGTTTCGTCCGTTCCCAATGCTAGCCAGAGTGCTGCGCAAACTGGCCTTGGATGGTGCGTCGGCAATTCTGGTGGCCCCAAGGTGGCCAAGGCGAGTTTGGTTCGCAGATCTTGTAAGACTGGCAGAGGATCAGTTCGCCCTGCCTCTGCTGCCGGACCTGCTCACCCAGGGTCGGCTGCGCTATCCCAATTTACCATCGCTGGCTTTGACGGCATGGCTGCTGAAACCGCCATCTTGAAGGAGGAAGGTCTTTCTGACGCAGTGATTCAGACTCTTATCTGTGCCAGGAAGCGCTCTTCCTCTTCTATTTACTACAGGACTTGGAGGGCCTATATTGACTGGTGTGAAAGTAGGTCTTTCTCTTGTCGAGAGTTCTCCATTCCTAGAATTTTAGAGTTTCTCCAACATGGTCTAGATCTGGGGCTCCAGCTTAGTACATTGAAAGGGCAGGTTTCTGCCCTGGCGGTGTTCTTCCAAAGGTCTTTTGCACTTCATCCCTTAGTCAAGACCTTTTTCCAAGGTGTTACACATGTTCGGCCTCCTAGGAAGCCTTTTGTTCCAGTTTGGGATTTGAACCTGGTTCTTTCTGCTCTCCAGGGCCCTCCGTTTGAGCCCTTGAATGAGATAGCTTTGTCTTCTCTTACCCAAAAGGTGGCCTTTTTGGTGGCTATCACTTCGGTTAGGCGTGTTTCTGAGTTGGCAGCTTTATCCATTACAGCTCCGTACTTCGAGAAACATCAGGACAAGGTTGTCTTTCGTTTCAAACAGGATTTTCTTCCTAAAGTGGTCTCGGAGTTTCATCTGAATCAGGACATTGTTTTGCCCTCTCTATGCCCAAATCCCAGCGACGACAGGGAAAGGGCATTGCATTCCTTGGATGTAGTTCGTGTTGTGGAACATTATCTGGAGGTTACGTCTTCCTTTCGTAAGACTGATGCTTTCTTTGTGGTGCCCTGCGGGCCTAGGAAAGGTTTGGCTCCTGCCAAATCTTCCATTAGTAAATGGATTCGTCAGGCCATCATTGGGGCCTATTCTGCCAAGGGGAGGAGTCCCCCTTTTCGTGTTACTGCTCATTCTACTCGTGCAGTTGGTGCGTCCTGGGCTTTTCAGCACCAGGCTTCTGTTGAACAAGTTTGTAAGGCCGCTACCTGGTCTTCGGTTCACACCTTTTCCAAGTTTTACAAGGTTGATGTTCGGGCATCAGCGGATGCTGTTTTTGGCCGCAAAGTTTTGCAAGCTGTTGTGGTTTAAGGTTGTGCATTGTTGCCTAGTTTTGGATCCCCGCCCTTGTTATGGACACTGCTGTTGGATGTCCCACATGTTATGGATTCTTGAAGCGGGGTGTGTGACATACTAAGAATAATACCATTTTGTGAATACTCACCTTGTAAAATGGGTATTATAAGTATGTCACACACCCCGCTTCAACCCGCCCTTTTGTATTCAGGATCCTCTTTATTGCGAACTTTGCGTGGTTGTTGTTTATATTTGCCTCTTCCTGGTCCCTTACCTTACTGCTTCTGTATACTGGGTGATGAGTGGGAGGTCCCAGGTATTTATGGATCAGGGAGGGGCTTTCTTTTGCTATCATCTCTGCAGGAACGCCCTCTTCAGGACGATATTACCCACATGTTATGGATTCTTGAAGCGGGGTGTGTGACATACTTATAATACCCATTTTACAAGGTGAGTATTCACAAAATGGTATTTTTAAATGTGATGCCAATCTATTTGATAATATACTCAAAGCTTCTCCCTCCCCAACCAAAATATCTAGAATACATTTATACTCTTCAGTTGGATCAATTTCATATAGATCTCTGTATCTGAAAGTTGCCAGATGGTTTCTTCTTTATAATCTCATTTATTTATAACAACAATGGAACCCCCATTATCTTCTTTACGTATAATAATATCTTCTTCTGAGAGTGGTTTCAGAGCCAATCGCTCCTTTCTGGTTAGATTCCTCTTATAATTACTCTTTGGGGTAGCCATTAGTGTCTTTAAATCCTCTTCTTCGGGGAGGCCGATTCATTAATAGCGCCAGGTAGCGACAGATGAGCGACTGTAGCGTGATTTTTTCAGCGCCAGCCAGTATTCGCTGTGCTTGGCCGGCGTTAGCTTGATGACAGCGACTCAGTCGGTGTGCGGTAATGTTGAATACGGGCTGGGGGGTCGCTGTTTCACAGGTCCAGCGTTGTATGTGAGCGCCTGACAACGAATGGCCAGAGCGAACGGCTAGCTTCATATTCATCAACAAATCACGCTCCGAATGTGCTGTCGCTGTCCATTCCTTGTTTAAACCCCAGAGCGCTGGCGGCGATGTGTATTAACTAGTTTTTAACCCCTAAACAACCATATTTTGTAAATGTAACATTATACATGTTTTTAGAATCATTTTGTAATATGAATACATTAATCTCAGACCTGTTAGATCAATTCTGCACATATTTTTTTTAATTTTTTTTTTTACTTAAAAATAAATCCTAACATTGCAGAAGTGGTCTCCGATTTTTTGACATAAAAAGAAAAAAAAAAAAAATAATACCAATTAATTATGAATAATTATAGATTGCTCCATTGAAATGCATTGGACATCGCCAGGGAGCGACAGCTCATACCTGGCGCTGTGAGGGAATTTGCAGCGGCGCTGTTCGGTCCAGGCGGCTTCATGATGAATGCCGCGCTAGCCGTCGCTCTCGTCGGGGCTAGCCTCATTTTGCTTGATAAATGCGTCATTGTGACCGCCGCCGGGCGTACTTGAGTCGGTAGTCGCCGTTGGCTGCCGCTACCTGGCGCTCGTCAGACACTACCTGGCGCTATCGCTTGATGAATAAGGGCATAAATCTTGAAGCTGATCAACAATAGGGGTTATCGATTGGATAGGGTAAAAGCCTGGGTTTCTGACTGGCATTTTTTAGGGACCTTCTTTGTTGTTAATATATTACATTTTATAAGCCAGATCTCCCAGCCTCAACTCTGTTTGTAATTCCTTAAAGTCTCGCAATGGTAGACTCATTCTATTTAATTCTACTGTATCTCTTGTCATGTAATGCTCCATATTTTCTGCATGAAAATGCTTTCTCAGCATTAAAGTTCTGACAAATTTGTTTACATCCAAAAGTCTTAAATACATCCATAGACGCTGTGGGTACAAACCTTAATCCCTCAGAGAGCACACGTTCTTGATCTATTGTAAGTGTGCAATATAATTAATTATTGATAAGTTCCTTTCCTGCCCTCAAAGTGGATATCTTTTTGGGCCAGGTTTTCTGCCTGATCTCCGGTATTTTGATCGTCCGATTGTTTCTTTCACTTGCTCCAACTTTGATCACTTCATCGTTTTTTGATACTCTCTTTTTTGTCGAGTTTGTTGAAGGAGAACTTAATTTTCTTCTGTTAAATACCCCACTGCTGTTGTCCCTCCTGCTTATAAATGGTTTTAAAGTTTCTACAATAAACAGAGGATTTTATTGGAAGTGCTGGTGGAACCACCTCATTTTTGTTTCTTTTAAGGAGACTGGGCAGAGTGTCCTAAAAGGGAAAACTTTGTGAGATCTCTGCTGCGGCAATTCGAGATGGCATGAGATTATGAGGGGGGCGTA
Source organism: Gastrophryne carolinensis (assembly GCA_027917425.1). Taxonomy (NCBI): domain Eukaryota; kingdom Metazoa; phylum Chordata; class Amphibia; order Anura; family Microhylidae; genus Gastrophryne; species Gastrophryne carolinensis. The sequence continues at coordinate 42,481,612 of CM051240.1, read as the reverse complement.
TGGGGTGCGAGCCCCGGGGCCTCCACCGCTTGCCCTTCCAAGGGGGTCTCCACCACTTGCCCTTCAAAGGGGGCCTCCACCAACCTTTTGGTTGTGGTCTGGTCCAAGATGCTTTTCCGTCTTTGATCTGATGGGCTGCGGGGCCGGCAACAAAGATATCAGTGGTAGTGGGGGCCCCCGTGCCTGGGCAAGCCTTTTTATGTTGTAACCTGCAGCCAAAGCCACCACAGGGCAGGAGGAGGGAGCAAAAGTCGCCGTCAGCAACACTACAGTGATGGGTGCGTGCAGAGCCGTCACTGCACATAAGCCACCAAGCACAGCCGCTGGCAGCTCAATGCAGGGAACTGTTTTCTGCTGGACGAGCTGGGCAAGTATGGAAAAGCAGGAGTTCCCGAGCAGCACACAACCGCACAAGGGTGGCACAAGGGACTCGATCTGATGTTCCAGTAAGTAGGCGGGTGCCAGACAACTACCAATCAGTTACTTGGCTGGACTATTATTTTACAGGAAAAAAAAATACTGTATGTGGGGCCTCCACCAGATTTTGTGCCCAGGGGCCTCCACCACACTTAATCCAGCCTTGGGTGTAACAGTGACATCACTGCCACTCACAACAACGGCGATGACCTGAGGAGGTGGGCCTTCCTGCTAAAGACAGCATCTGTGGGGAGCACAGAAAGCAGAGAAAATTGCCAAAATATTATCTTTGTGGGGGGAGCAATTCAGGGGTTGCTAGTTAAAAATTTGGTTTTTGATCCGCTTTAAAGCAAGAGAACTTGCACAGTTTTTTTCTTTTAGAGCAATGGCACTTAGCAGCACTTTTTTTCACAGCTAGCGGTATAGTAATGGTTTCTACAAAAGTTGTGTGTCCTAATGCCCATTCACGGGCCGGGACGACTGTTTTTGAACATTTTGTTTTAGGGCTCACAATTAGTAATGAGCAAGGCCCTAGCTGCAAAGTTTGGGCTTGTCCCGAGCCCCCGAAAGTCAGTGCTCGGCCAAACCTGGAAACCAGTAAGCTAGTTGATTGGCTGATCATCCAACTTTTTACATCTAGAAATACTGTTGGGCATGGCTGTGATTGGCCAGATGAGACATGTGACCCCGCTGTATAAAAGGCAGGGTTGCACGTCACGCCAATCTCAGAGCGCTCTGTAATAGTAGGGACAGGTTGCTATTGCTGTTTCATGGACAGAAAGTGTGTGTTTAGCACTGCAGGTGGTGTTATCACTGACAGGAGGTTCCACCTATTCACAGCCAGCGTAGACATCCTTTTATACCTCAGGATGAACCAAGCGTGAATCGCACAGGACTTGGCTGTGCTAGTGCCTGAGTGAGTGGTTTTAGTGTTGGCTACCTCCTCTTCCTTCTTCCTCCTCCGCCCCTTCCACCTACTCTGCCACATCCACATCTTCCTTCTCCCCCTGGATCTCTGACACCTGTTAAAAATGTATATTTTATTTTTAATTTGTTTTTAATTTATTTATATATGTATTTCTTTATTTTATTGTTTTCCGATATTATTTTGAGTACGTTCCCAACCCCATTTTGTGCAGGGCAATCGACCTGGTGTTACCCCCAAATTGGCCTCTGAGCCTAACACCTGAGAAAAAATGTATATTTTATTTTATTTATTTTTAATTTATGCATATATTTATGTAATTTTTTGTTTCCTGTTATTGTTTTGGGTACTTTTTTTACTTGCCCTGGTGTTACCCCAAAATTGGCCTCTGACTCTGGTTAAAAATGTATAGAGATATGTATATGTATAGAGATCAAGCCTCTTACCAGCTGTAAAGATGGTAACCAGTGTTGTATATATTATTCCAAAGTCATCTATGCTCATTCAGCATCAGGGAATTCCACGTGCTTCCAAAGTTGTAAATCGTATCTCCACCAATATTCACTCCACATTGGTTGCAATATTCATAGTGAGGGATAAAACAACACAACTAGTGTGATATTGTTTTATTAAAAGTAATACTTTAATCCTAAGAAATGCACTCACATAAAAACAAGTATGTATAGCTTTAAGAATAATGGTCTTTATCTTTACAGCTGGTAAGAGGCTTGATCTCTCGGTGAAGGAATCATAAATTGGAGTGCATGCACTGTGGGATCTATTTTGAGGACTGTATGACATCCTTGGGGAGCTCTGTGCCCATCTTATTGATATTAATTGGGGTGTTTTTGCACGTTGAGCATCCCTCCTGCTGTATGAAAGCATTTTTGTAATATTATTGTAATTTTGTTGAATAATCTCTGTATCGATCTAGCGCGGTATTCCAACTACTTATAAAAATGTATATTATATTACATATTTTTTAACTTATGTATTTATTGTTTTTTTTTTGTTTTCTGTTATTGTTTAAGTACTTTCCCTATCCCATTTTGTGCAGGGCAATCACCCTGGATTTCTCCCTGATTTGAAGCCCTGTAGCCCTTGCTACCCCCCCATTTTACAGCCAATTTTGGGACCCTAACCAAACTTTAGCGGCAAGTTCAGGCAAACTTTCTGAACCCGAATTTTGAGCACAAGTGAATTAAAGGTTGGGGTTTAGTGCGACCCTGCAATAGAAGGCAATTGCATTGCTTTGGGCCCAGTTGGGCTGCTGCTACATCCTCATGAAATTCCTGCCATCCTAGAATAGACCCCTCGTCCACTGTTCCTGGACCTGGCCCCACTGTACCCTCTCAGCAAAGAAACATCAACCCATGTCCTGCCTTTACAATGCTACAGACTCAGCTTCATGGCTGTGTGTTGGAGGGAGCAGGGGCATAGCCCATTACCCATAGCAGGGCCCCATCAGCACCCCCATGGCAGACACTCACAGACAGCGTGCGTTTGTCACACCCCCAAGCTTGACACTCTCGGGCAGTGTGCATTTGCCGCACCCTGGGGGCAGACACACACTGGCAGCGGGTATTTACTGGGGTTGTGAGGGGAGACTAGTACGGGGGCAGGGGCAGAGTGTGTACAGGAGTAGGGGAGGTGTGCATGGGGTGGGGGAGGCATGCATGGGGCAGGGGAGGTGTGCACAGGGCAGGGCGGACAGGAGTTGTGGAGGAAGAAGTCAATGTGGCTGGGGAGAGATGAAGCTCTGTTGCTGCGACCGCAAGGCATAGCTTGCCACAGGCACGAGGGCACCTGCCATCGCTGCCTCTATAGTACGTATGCCCCTGTGGGGGGAGGCATAATCACCATATCCCCTGCCCATAACCTGGCTCTGCAATGCTATATCGCCTCAGCCTTGGACCGCACTTGTTTACTGGCCTGGGTGGGAAAAGTAGGGCTCCGTGGGAATGTCACAGGTTGGTCATGGACAGGTAAAATCTGGGATTGTTTTTGGCCCTAGTCCGCCACTGGTAGTACCCACCACTGCCAGCCTGAGCGAGCATTTCCTGGTGACAGTATTTTCGACAAGACAAAGTATAGCACTACTTTATGTCTAAAAGTCTGCCAGAAACCATAAGGGATAAGACAAATTAAAAAAGAAAAAATATTAGGGTAGATAAGTTTACTTGCGCTGGAAAATATCACTTTTTAATAAGGTTTCTGCATACAGGTGGGTAATGATAGCTCTGGTTATGACAGACTACGCTGTATCTCAGACAGTTATCTTTCAATGACAGACATTTAATCCTCCCTGTATCACAACAAATATTTAATGCAATATATATTGATTTTTTTTTTTACTCAGCTCATGTTGCCGTTACTTAATCAAGGATCCATCAGAAGGATGCATCTACTCCTTCTGCAGCGAAATGTCCCAGGACCCTAAATCTGCCATCACCAGTCTGAATCTGCAGATGGACCTCACGGATCACAGCGGGACTCTATCGGGTAACTTATCCGACAAGGTGGCCGAGGAGACATTATCATGCACAGTAAGTATCGCCTCACTTACTTTACATTTAAAATGATTCTGCATAATACATCACTTCTAATTCCTTGCCAGAAAGAGTAATCGCAGCCGTTTCCCCCACCGCACCAGTAATGATTTTTAGTGGCGCATTTCCATGTGTTTGATTTAGGTAGATGGATTTTTCAATTTAACCGAGGACCAGAAGACATCGCTAAAATGGAATTTTCTCCTGGAACGCTTTAAGATCTATGTGAAGGTGAGAAATCTCGAATAGACTTGTCAAAGCCACAACTCCGCACATCAACCTTACCGCTACAAAGCAGTTAAAGGTGAACTCTGGGCTAATGGAAATTCATTCATGGATCCCACCTACCCTTCCCATTTATTTTCTAACCTCAGATAGAGAGGCTATAGGGTCAAATGGTAATCCTGTTTTGGTAACCCCCGACATGCAGGTTAGAGCAAAATTCTCTTGAGCTTATAAATGACCACAGGAAGAACTTAACTTATCAGGGCAGATGAATGTACTTTCAGTTTGGATCCGTTATAATATTGAGTGAGGGTAAAACTAGAACAGGGTTAATTGGAGAGCGGGAAAATGAAGCACAAGCTCATGGATTCTCATCGATGAAGTCATGGATCCTTTAGCAGTTCAATAATTGAGTGGCCTCATAGCAGCCCATGCATGATGTAGGTAATTCCCAAGCATGATTTGGATGGTGGTTCTTTGAGGCTGAAGGTAGGTGAATGGAACAGCAAAATGCCAGATAAGCAATCAGCAATAGAACAATTAATGTCTTTGTAATTCTGTCAGGCTGATGAGCAGGGTGAGTAATATGTGTGGAAGCCACCTTATAAGCTGGCAGAGCTGAGCATGGCAACTGTGAAACCCAAAGCCGGATAATAGGGTGGAACCATCAGAACATTCCCCAGAGCCCCCTGCAGGGAAAAACAGACTGGGCTGCAGGGAAGGTCCATGTCCTGAAACCAGGGGATAGACTTCGGAATGCTAGCCTGAGTTAGCACAGTGTATATAAAAATACCATTTTGTGAATACTCACCTTGTAAAATGGGTATTATAAGTATGTCACACACCCCGCTTCAAGAATCCATAACATGTGGGTAATATCGTCCTGAAGAGGGCGTTCCTGCAGAGATGATAGCAAAAGAAAGCCCCTCCCCGATCCATAAATACCTGGGACCTCCCACTCACTACCCAGTATACAGAAGCAGTAAGGTAAGGGACCAGGAAGAGGCAAAAATAAACAACAACCACGCAAAGTTCGCAATAAAGAGGATCCTGAATACAAAAGGGCGGGTTGAAGCGGGGTGTGTGACATACTTATAATACCCATTTTACAAGGTGAGTATTCACAAAATGGTATTATTCTTAGTATGTCACACACCCCGCTTCAAGAATCCATAACATGTGGGACATCCAACAGCAGTGTCCATAACAAGGGCGGGGATCCAAAACTAGGCAACAATGCACAACTTTAAACCACTACAGCTTGCAAAACTTTGCGGCCAAAAACAGCATCCGCTGAAGCCCGAACATCAACCTTGTAAAACTTGGAAAAGGTGTGAACAGAAGACCAGGTAGCGGCCTTACAAACTTGCTCAACAGAAGCCTGGTGCTGAAAAGCCCAGGACGCACCAACTGCACGAGTAGAATGAGCAGTAACACGAAAAGGGGGACTCCTCCCCTTGGCAGAATAGGCCCCAATGATGGCCTGACGAATCCATTTACTAATGGAAGATTTGGCAGGAGCCAAACCTTTCCTAGGCCCGCAGGGCACCACAAAGAAAGCATCAGTCTTACGAAAGGAAGACGTAACCTCCAGATAATGTTCCACAACACGAACTACATCCAAGGAATGCAATGCCCTTTCCTTGTCGTCACTGGGATTTGGGCATAGAGAAGGCAACACAATGTCCTGATTCAGATGAAACTCTGAGACCACTTTAGGAAGAAAATCCTGCTTGAAACGAAAGACAACCTTGTCCTGATGTTTCTCGAAGTACGGAGCTGTAATGGATAAAGCTGCCAACTCAGAAACACGCCTAACCGAAGTGATAGCCACCAAAAAGGCCACCTTTTGCGTAAGAGAAGACAAAGCTATCTCATTCAAGGGCTCAAACGGAGGGCCCTGGAGAGCAGAAAGAACCAGGTTCAAATCCCAAACTGGAACAAAAGGCTTCCTAGGAGGCCGAACATGTGTAACACCTTGGAAAAAGGTCTTGACTAAGGGATGAAGTGCAAAAGACCTTTGGAAGAACACCGCCAGGGCAGAAACCTGCCCTTTCAATGTACTAAGCTGGAGCCCCAGATCCAGACCATGTTGGAGAAACTCTAAAATTCTAGGAATGGAGAACTCTCGACAAGAGAAAGACCTACTTTCACACCAATCAATATAGGCCCTCCAAGTCCTGTAGTAAATAGAAGAGGAAGAGCGCTTCCTGGCACGGATAAGAGTCTGAATCACCGCGTCAGAAAGACCTTCTTCCTTCAAGATGGCGGTTTCAGCAGCCATGCCGTCAAAGCCAGCGATGGTAAATTGGGATAGCGCAGCCGACCCTGGGTGAGCAGGTCCGGCAGCAGAGGCAGGGCGAACTGATCCTCTGCCAGTCTTACGAGGTCTGCGAACCAAACTCGCCTTGGCCACCTTGGGGCCACCAGAATCGCCGACGCACCATCCAAGGCCAGTTTGCGCAGCACTCTGGCTAGCATTGGGAACGGAGGAAACAGGTAAAGGAACCCCAGATCCCTCCAGTTTAGAGACATGGCATCCACTGTCAGAGCCAGAGGATCCTGCGAGAGAGACACAAAGACTGGAAGCTTGTGATTGTGACGAGAAGCAAAGAGGTCCACCGCTGGGAACCCCCACCTGAGACCACTCCCCCTGACGAGAGGAGGCCCTGCTCAGCAAGTCCGCCTCCGTGTTCTCCACTTCCGGAATGTAGACTGCTGAGATACACGGGACGTGGGTCTCTGCCCAGTCCAGAATCAAAGACACTTCCCTGAGGGCACTCCTGCTGCGAGTCCCTCCTTGGTGATTGATGTAAGCAACCGCCGTTCTGTTGTCCGACCGGACCTGAACTGGCAGGCCTCTCAACTGATGAGTCAAGCGAAACAGAACCAACCTGATGGCTCTCAACTCCAGAACATTGATGGGCTCGTGAGCCTCCCGCGGGCCCCACAGACCCTGAAACTGGAGGTCCTTCCAAACACCCCCCCAACCTGACAGACTGGCATCCGTGGTAACTGTTTCCCAACGCGGAGCCAGAAAAGATCTGCCCTTCAACAGATTGACCGACCCCAACCACCATTGCAGGGATCGACGAACTCGGGGAGTCATCAGGAAGGACTGATCCAACGATAGAGGAGACTTGTCCCAAACCTTCAACAGATGAAGCTGAAGCGTCCTTGTGTGAAACTGCGCAAAGGGAACTGCCTCGAATGAGGCCACCATTAACCCCACCAGCCTCATCCCTAACCGGATGATCGGATGAGGGGTTGACAAGAGAAGCCGAACTAACTCCTGAATCAAAAGAATCTTGGCCTGGGGTAGAAAAACCCTGGCCTGTGAAGTGTCCAGAGACATTCCCAGAAAGGTCAGAATTCTGGGCGGGGAAAGATAAGACTTGGGGTGGTTGATCACCCAACCGAACCTCCCCAGAGTGGACACCACCGCTCTGGTGTCCAACTCCGCTTGGTTGAAGGAAGAGGCCATGATCAGTAGATCGTCCAAATAGGGCACGATGCGGATACCCTGACCTCTGAGCAGAGCCATCACCCCCGCTAGCACCTTGGTGAACACCCGAGGCGCTGAGGTGAGACCGAAAGGAAGTGCCACAAACTGAAAGTGCCGATCCTCCACCACGAACCTGAGAAACCTCTGGTGTGCTGGAAAAACCGGAACGTGTAGATAAGCATCCTTGATGTCTATGGACGTCAGAAAGTCTCCCTGACGAAGAGAGTGAATGGCCGAACGCAGCGTTTCCATGCGGAATTTCCTCGGCCGGATGAACCGGTTGAGAAACTTCAGATCCAAGATGGGTCGGACCAACCCATCCTTCTTGGGAACCGTGAACAGATTGGAATAAAAGCCCCTGCCCCGATCTGAAGGGGGCACTGGGCAAATGACAGCCATATCCAGAAGATTCTCCACTGCCACCAGGAGCCCCTGCGCCGCTAGAGGCTCCGACGGCATCCGAGACCTGACAAATCTGGAAGGGGGGCGGAGCTCGAACTCCAGCTTGTAGCCGGAAGACACCACTTCCCGGATCCATCTGTCCGAGACCTCTTGATCCCAGATCTGAGAGAAGTGCTGCAGCCGTCCCCCCACCCGCATGGGTGAGGGCGCCCCCTCATTGCTGAGCCGGCTTAGCAGCCGGTTTGGGCTTAGAGCCCCAACTGTATCCAGAACGGGCACGTCCTCTGCCCCTGTTTCCGAAATCTCCTCTGGAAGAGGGAAATGCAGAACCCCTGCCAGATCTGGCCCCCCGAAAGGAGGGGTTAAAGGCAGGCGCCCCCCGAAAGGGGCGGCGTTGTTTCTTACGTTGAGGTAACCTACCACCCTTGGTGACAGAGTCCAATGTCTCTCCAAAGAGTCGTAGACCAACAAAGGGTAAAGCCGTCAGTGATTTTTTGGACATAAAATCGGCCGCCCACTGGCGCAGCCACACCGACCGCCGAATAGCCACAAGCAGAGCCGAAGTCCTACCACACATCATCAAAGTATCATCCAAGGCGGTCGACACAAAGGATAGAAACAACTCGCACCGTTTAAGGCTAAGGAACTCGTTACTACCAGGACGAAGCCCGGAAGAAATCAACAGGTCCCTGACCACAGACCTGGTGGCCAACACCATTAGCTCCGAAGCGCACACAGGCCGGATGGCCGACCCAATGCTAGTAAAGCCATGAGAAGCGATCTGATCAATACGTTTATCCTCTCCATCTTTGAGAGTGGAACAATCAGGTCTGTTTAACACCGAGGAGTTAGACAACCCCAAAACCGGTGCATCCACCTCGGGGGGAGATGCCCAGCGCTTGATCGCCTCAGAAGGAAAGGGATATTTCCTATCCCACCCCTGAGGGATGCCAGGGAGCCGAGCCGGCCTATCCCATTCCTTGTCAATGATTCTATCAAAATGGCGTTGCGTAGGAAACTCCAGGCGCGGCCTGGATTCCTCAAACAATTCACCTTTCTGCTGTGACGCCTCCTCGGGAGGGGAAATATTCAGAACTTCCAGCATGAGAGACAGAGCGTGAGGAGAGTCCAAGGATCTCCCTAAATCAGAAAGCTCGGCATCAGCGCCAGCAGACTGCTCATCATCCGAAAATTCTGAACCCTCATCAACTTCCCCCTCCTCTAGCTGGGGATAATCAGACCAATCCAGATTATCTCTGTCATCAAGATCATCCACCGGCGGAGCCGGTGACAAATGCTTTCTCTTAGACGGAGCCTTACGGGTGACCGAGCTAGAGAGCATTTTCTCAAGGCTAGCTAATCTGGCACACATCTCGGATTGCAGATCCCTGCCCATGACCACGTCACACGGGGCACGAGTCAAGGCGGGAGGGGGAGTTGAGGTGGCCGGCTGTGCTGACCCCGACGCTTGGGGTTCGGACTGCCGCGTAATAGTTTGCTGTGCACATGGTATACACAGTAACACATCATCCCCAGTAATGGAAATCCCACACAACATACACTTTTTGGGATGCCCCGAAGGGGTCCCAGTCCCAGTATCCGGGGATGCCTCCATATGGTGAATTTTGAGTGGTCGCTATGACCCAGGGAATTACGCCAGCTAGGCAACCCGGGATGCCCCTTTAATGTCCCGAGTGGGAGGATTTGTGATGCTAAAATGGACCCAGGGACCCAGGATCAGGAGAGACCTTCCAATACTACAGAAGATCCTCCTGGATAACTTTCACCTAAAAGACAGAGAGAGACCCATAAGACCCTACAATAAAACATGACAGATAAAGAAATAAATGAGGCCCACAGGGCCACTCACAGACGCTGCGGTGAACGATCCGCCTCAGAACAATTGTGTGGCAATCTCTGAGGTGAAGTGAAGAGAGAATCACGGCCGTGCCAGGGGCGTGGTCTGCGCAGCCCGCGCAAGCTGATCTGTGCCCCCTTCTGCCCAGTAACAGGGAGCTGCCTAGAGACAGGGAGCTCAGCTCCGCAGCGGCGCCAGGACAGAGGAGGGCGGAGCCGCGGCGACGCGCCGAAAGCCCGGCTCCGCCCCCCCTTCCAGTGTGAATGAAGCGTGAGGGAAGAAGTCCCTCACGCACCAGCCCAGAGACCGGCGCCGCCGACAACCGCGGCGCCGGCTGCATGACAACGGGTGCATCCGCTAACACTAGCGGAGCAGCCGCCCCGCTCGCTGCGGCGAGGAGTGAAGGAGAGAACGGGGGCTGGCCGCGGCAGAGCGCCGAGTGCCAGCCCCGCCCCCCCAACGCGCGTGAGGTGAAAAATCACCTCACAGAATGAAAAACCCCGGCACCCGGCTGCAATGACAGCCGCGGTGCTGGGACATAGTAACAAGAGGATAACACATTGATGGACTACTCTAGATACACACATCAATAAAGAGACAGTAATAAAGAGAAAGTGAATAAGCTAACCCCGATGAGAGGAACCCCCCAGCCCCCATAATTGGTAAAGGGAAGGGCCCCCCCCCCAGGGGAAAGGTCAAGGGACGGGGCATCCCAAACCGGGATCACCTACCCGGTATGACCGCCTACCCTCTCTTTTAGGGTCTCACGGTGGAGCTCTGCTCCTCAGCACCAGAGGTGCCAATGTACCCTCGCTCGGGCCAGCAGCCAAGACTGTGGAGGCATGTAATATGAGGTAAATTTTTGGGACAAAAGGGGTCCGAGCGGAAATAAACAAAATAAGAGGCCGGGAGTTACCCCGGCTACCTGAAATCCCCCTGTGCAAGGAGGAGCCATCATCTTCTGACTTGCTCGCCGTCTGCAGAGATGGAAAACTGGGTAGTGAGTGGGAGGTCCCAGGTATTTATGGATCGGGGAGGGGCTTTCTTTTGCTATCATCTCTGCAGGAACGCCCTCTTCAGGACGATATTACCCACATGTTATGGATTCTTGAAGCGGGGTGTGTGACATACTAAGAATAGACACAGAGCAATAAAAGGTTAATTATAACAAAGGAATAAGGTGGTTAATAAACACATGCACTTCAGATGAAAGGCAATACAGTGTTCACTTCGACACACAGCAGGATGATATACATTGTGAATGAGCAATAGTCCACCAGAAGGATCTGTATCCCGAACGGTCCCTTCTATACAGTTGTCATCCGGACCTTCCCCTCGATTCAAAGAGCAAAAGTTAATTGATTTCGTATCGAGAATCGTAAGTTTGGGTGGGTGTTAGTCATTTTTTCCTGTTTTTTTGGCCATTCCCGACTCGCACGAGCCTACGTACGAATGCGTATATGCTCTTACGATCAGCGGCAGTGCGTTCGTAAATTTTAGGATCAAAACGTAAAACTTAGGATCAAATCCTAAAACTTACGATCAAAACGTAAAACTTAGGATAATTGGATGTGTTTAGGTGTGATTCAGAGAAACCTCTAAACGCGTTTTAAAAGAAAGCCACAGCCGACACCTTTTAGCAGCCGGATTGCTGTTCGTGAACAGGTTTTTTGGCTATGTGGAGGAGTCTGCGCGTCTTGTGCTCCAATGAACTGCATGTATCAGCATGGCCGAGGCCATTAATTGTATGGCAATGCATGCCTGATTTAATACATTCATGTATGCCTTATAAAAGCATTTTAATGTGGACCTTAATTAGTCCTTTGCATGTAAACCTTTATTTTGCAATATAGTTGCGTTAATTAAAGAAACTTATGTCCTTTGTTATTTATTTTAAAATTGATGTACTAGAATAATATTTTTAGATAGCATTTATTGGTGTAGTTGTTTACCTTTGCTTTGTTTAATTATTTAAGCACATCTTTGGTCAGATGCATCACACTTACTGAGGAGAGGAGAGCGGGATAAAGTGCAGGATGTGGGTTACTGCTGTATTTTGCCCCCAGAGCTGGGGGCACGGACAGTCACAAGGCCCTTTCTGTTTGCAGGCTGCCCGATAATACCTGAGCCGCCATCTTGGCTGTTTCTAGCCTCATAACATGCAGAAGTTGCTGGGTGTTTTTTAATATTTGAGAGCAATCTGTATGTAGAGGGTGTGGGTAACCACACACAAAAAATTTAAGTTGTACCATTTGAAGCCAAAATATTAAAATTAAATCAACAAGTAAAAAATGCAAGTTAACTAAAAATTAAACAAAGTAAGATTTTATTATGCAAATGCATTCATTAATGGTTGGTTTCTACAAAATGAATGAAATAAAGAAAAATAAGACCAAATATTTAGAATGCACTTTAATGAGCTAAGTTTGTAGTGCGCAGCCGCAAGATCAGAAGGATTTACGTCCAGACAAAAAAGGAAAAAGGGCAAAACCAATGTTGCAACCTGAGAAATGAAACGGAAAATTCAGGATGGAAACTGACATAGGTCTGATTCCCGAACTGCCATACGAACGGACGTACATTTTAGGATAGAAACGTATTTGCTTATAGAATCACTCGCAAGTTCATACGAACGCACGAGCGTTCGGGAAAAATAGGATGATCGGCACCCAAATCCAAGCTGTTACATGTTTCTTTGAATCAACCCACTTGTCTCTGTTCCCCATTCTCAATCCATGGTTGTCGGATTCCAGGGCTGGCAAGTTTGTGGCTATTTTACTTCATGAGATGTGCTTTTCGATTCAACTGCTTTTCAACCAAAGTTTTTGTGCTATTATCACCTGTGAAATTGGCCTTATCATCTTTTGACCGTGCCAACTTAGAGGTTTGCCATCAGAGTGGGATCTTAAGGCTCATATATTCCTACCAGTTGGTAAGAGGCTGTGTTACCGGTGGCGGGAGCATTTTGCGTTTCACCTTTAAAGTGCATGGATACCGGGATACCGATCCTTCTGGTGGACTATTGCTCATTCACAGTGTATATCATCCTGCTGTGTTGAAGTGAACACTGTATTGCCTTTCATCTGAAGTGCATGTGTTATGGGACATTTATTAATCACCGTGTTCCTTTGTTGTAAAAAAACCTTTTATTGCTCTGTATCTTTTATATATACTGCTGCCTATCTTCTCTGGAATAAGAAGTTGTACACGTTGAGCATTCTTAACAGAAATTGTTTAGTCCTGAAAGTTCCTGTTATTAAGTGTGTGCTTGGTGTTCTACATATATATCTTCCCTGAGTTAGCATAGTACCTGGGAAGCTGGCCTGGTGAGTTTCAAGGTCCGTAAACAGTCAGTGGGACATAAGCACAGCAGAGGATTGGTGAACAGGCCAAGGTTGGTGCAAGCAGAAAAGGTTCATAAACAGGAATCAAGCCAAAGGTCAAACCAGGTAATCCGCCATAGAATAAGCGTGGTCAAAAGATCTGGGGTTGTAGTGAGTAAGTCATCAAAAAGAGAAGGAGCGGTCAAGGTCTAAGCCAGGGCAAAACGAGAAGTCTAGAGATTGCAGGAAGCTACTGTACATGGAACCTGGAAGAGCCAATGATCAGGCAGGACTGTGATGATGTCAGCTGTTGTTTTTAACATCCGGTGTGCAGATGAGAAGCCCCTGCTGGAATGGAATCCAGGCTTCCACATTGGATGTAATTCTGCACAGGTGTACACATGCTCCTAGAGGCATCCTGACACTCTCATTGCAGCCTGATCCCTAGTGTTTATATAAATAAAACGCAATTCTGTGAGACTCACCTGTAGAATTGGTTTTATTTTCTATCCATTCCAGGCCGTCCCTTCTTCATTACATCTGGGTCTTCTCCGGCCGAAGGGGTGTGGACTGCAAGATCAAAGATGTGGCTCCTCCCGGCCCCCTATAAAAAGCAACTGCCTCTTAACCAAGCCCCAGTAATAAAAAAACAGTAACTCAATAGCTAGAGGCAGGCCGGGAGGCCCGAACATAGGAGACCATGTTACTTCACATAGCCTCCGCTTGTACTCTCTCGAACATATAATCCTAAATTTGTATAACAAGTGTCCTATGAACAAAAATGGTTCAATCACCATATAATGCAGGACAATAATAAACCTCAAAGAGGGCGGGTTGGACGGCCTGGAATGGATAGGAAATAAAACCAATTCTACAGGTGAGTCTCACAGAATTGCATTTTTCCTTCCAGTCTATTCCAGGCCGTCCCTTTTTCATTACATCTGGGGCATCCAAAAGCAGTGTCCAATATGGGCGGGATCCCCAATGCGGAACAGCAGGTAGTTCATTTCACTACCGCCTGAAGCACCTTTCGGCCAAAAACAGCGTCAGCTGAGGCCCTCACATCCACTTTGTAAAACTTGGTAAACGTATGAACTGAAGACCAAGTGGCGGCCTCCGCCTGCCTAATCCACCTACTGAGTGTGAATTTGGCTGGTGGAAAGCCCTTTCTAGAGCCTTCCAGTAAGACAAAAAGCAAATCCGATTTCCGGAAAGATTCAGTCGCAGTCAGGTAATATCTTATGGCTCTAACCACATCCAAAGCATGAAAAGTCCTTTCTTTAGGATTATCCGGTGCTGGACACAAGGAAGGTAAGACAACTTCCTCATTAAGGTGAAAAGGAGAAACGACCTTAGGCAAAAAATCAGGCTTAAATGAAAAACCACCTTGTCCCTGTGCAATTCAAAATTACATAACGCGGCCAATTCCGATACTCAACGCACAGAGGTGATCACCACTAAAAAAATCACCTTGAGCGTCAGCATAGTCAATGTAGCGTCATGCAAAGGCTCGAAGGGGGCACCCTAGAGAGCAGATAACACCAGATTTAGATCCCACACCGGTAAAACTGGTTTTCGCGGTGGGCGAACATGAGTGACCCCCCAAAAAAAGGTTCTGATCAATCTATGATTGGCAATAGACTAAAAAAATGGATAGGGCCGAGACCTGACCCTTGAGGGTGCTCAACTGGAGACCCAAGTCTAGACCATATTGCAGAAACTCTAGAATTCTAGAAACCGAATATCTCCGGCAAGGAAGGTTCCCGGCCTCACACCAAGCGATATTGGCCCGCCAAACTCTGTAGTATATCATGGAAGAAGTCTTCTTCCGTGCCTGAATCATTGTGTGAATAACCGTGGCCGATAACCCCTTCTCCGTCAGGATGGAGGTTTCAACAGCCAGGCCGTCAAAGCCAGCGTCTGTAAATTCGGGTGCCAAAGCGACCCATGTGAGAAGCTCCGGATCGTCGGACAAGAGGAAGTGCTCTTTTGACATCCTTACTATGTCCGCAAACCAACTCGGTCCAGGAACGGAAATGGAGGAAAAGCATACCGGAGATTGAACCCTTTTCAAGGAATCGCCAGGGCGTCTGTTGCTATGGCCAGAGGGTCTCTTGAGAGAGATACGAACCTTGGAAGTGAAAAAGATCCACGTCCGGTTGACCCCAGCGTAGGCACAGAGCTTGAAAGGCCTTCCTGCTGAGAGACCATTCCCCCAGACGCAAGGCCCTCCTGCTCAGGGAGTCCGCCTCCTGGTTCTCCACCTCCGAGATGTAAACCGCCGAGATGCAGGGAACATTCTCCTCTGCCCAACTCAGAATCCGGCTTACCTCCTTGAGGGATCTCTTGCTCTGAGTACCGCCCTGGTGGTTGATGTAGGCTACAGCAATCCGATTGTCCGAGCGGACTTCAACCGCATGGCCCCTTAAATTGGGGGTCATCTTCGTCTGAGTAAACCGGCTCCAAGTGCCGCTTCTTACTTGAGGCCTTTTTAGGGGCTGCCAATGAGATCTGTTTCTCGAGGCTAGCCAGCCTGTGCGCAAAATCAGAGTGTGTCCCCCTGCCGTTTCCCCCTTCTCTAGGGGCTAACTGCAGCAGTGGGGGATCCGGAGAGGCAGGAGCTGATGCAGGGCTAGGGGCGGAAGCGACACCGCCCTCTCATGGTCCGAAACAATGCCTCTGGCACAAGTGGAACAAATTGTGCTGAACCCAGGGGATTCTGTCTACACAAGGGGCAGAGCCTGTCTTGCCCACTATCCCCTGATGCCTCCATTATGGTGATTTTGGAATATGCAATATTCGTGAAAGGCAAAATAGACGCTAGTGTCCTAAGCCTATAGCTGATCCCCTACAATGGGGACCGTGAGAAACCACAACCCTCAACCTTCTTCCCACAATCTAAAAAAGGGGAGACAGGAATCACAATATGGCCCACACTGCCATAAAATAAACAGATAAAGATACATATAATCTTAAAAAATATTCTTATCACAGATATATATATATATATATAACCATTCCCCTCTCTTCCCTTTTTTTTCAAAATGCTAAGCAACATGAAGGAAAGAAAAGCAGGACTCACGATACAGCGCTCCACCAGCGCCTGCCGTACAGGGACAGGCAGCAGCAGCACACGTCTTCCAGTAGTTTCTGGCCGGGGGAGCGTCACCGGAGCGACAGCCAGGCCTGTGCGCCGCTCGCTCGTGACTCCGCCCCCCCGGCCAGCACGAATTGCGGCCTAGCAGCGGCTGCTGCTTGCCTCCCCAACCATGAGGAGCCCGCGGCTCGCACCCCCTATAAAGAGGCCTCCATACAGCGAGGGAACAAGGGAGGTGAGTATGTGGGAGGAGCGACAGCGGACCGCTCCTCGTCGTAGTCTGCTATGGTGACGGAGCTCTCCGCCGCTCCCCCACGCAGTAAAGTACACAAGCACGCACACACTCTAAAAATAAAAATACATGTGGGAGAAGGGAGGGTGACATATGAAATATATATCATGGTTTCTCAGCAGGTTCACCATAAAAAGACCTGCGGCTGACCTGCTTGTTCTATGGAAGCCTGCAGCTCAGAGCCATATGCCCTGTAAAATGCCCCAGACCCCAGCATTTCACCCTACTGTCACGGATCCCTAGGAAAACAGCCACAGCTGGCGAGGCATCAGATGGGTCAGAGGAATCCGTGGAAATAGGGTCCTGCAGCAAGCCAACAGGTTAGAGGCCCCGCTTTGCTTCTAAATCCCTGAGAGAGTGTAAGCGATCTTCGCAGTTCCACTGCAAAAAGTAGACTAGGGCTTGGTTAAGAGGCAGCTGCTATTTATAGGGGGCCGGGAGGAGCCACATCTTTGATCTTGCAGTCCGCGTCCCTTCGGGCGGAGAAGACCCAGATGTAATGAAGAAGGGACGGTCTGGAATGGATTGGAAGGAAAAAATGCTTGCCTGGTCCTGGCTAATGACCTGATCCCGACCCGGGGATTGAGATCGTGAATGCCAGTTTAAGTTCCCAATGACTGCAGTAATAGGGTCACTGCTGCTGTAGGGACTGAGTAACAAGACCATTCCTCATTATCCCTAGCGCTCAGCAGCAGCAGTAAGAACTCCCTGAGGAAGCAAGTAAAAGGCAAGGAATAGGTGAGTTTTTGTTGTTTCTGCCAAAAACAGCTTCACTGGAGTTGTAGGCACGGGAGGGGAGCATGTTATTTTAGACTATAGTGTAAAAGGTGAGTAGTTACAGTATACACACGGTAGAGCCAAAGCTTGAAAACCATCTGTGCTCATCTAAACCTCTGCAATCTTAAACCAGAGCTAAATTGGATTTGTTCCTAGAACAGAGGGGCATCCCAATTGCCGATGCTCTCTGCACATTAACCCAGTTAAACATGAAATCGTACCTTTCTCCTTGGTCCCCTGGCGAAATTGAGCGATGTGATTGGCCCACGTGGTTTTTGTGAAAAATGTGCGTTGTTCCGGTTTAATGGTTTACAGTGCAAGCTCTTGAAACTGAATGTATCATTCGTATTTAATTTTTGGCTGTATTTCTGATTCTCATTTTTTTTATTCAGGTTACTCCATCACCAAAAGCCAAACATGGCCTGCGTGTAAACATTCTGTCCTGTCATAAAGCAGATCCTCATGAAGCCCTCTCTAGAGGTGGAAACTGACTTTACAGACACTTAAATGTGCAAAGGTTAAACAACATAGATGATCTGAGCCATTTACACATAAGATATTAGAGACTGCTGCCCCTGCTGGCCTGTTCTGAAACAAGGTTAAAGTGGACCAAAACCTTCCCCCTGCTGTGTGAAACCCCCCAGATCGGTGAGCACACCTCACCTCTTCCCTGTCCTGCAGCGCATGCGTGGCTTCTCGTCCAATCAGCGCGCTCGGAGCCGCAGATGTCACGCCGTCTAAGCCTTCATCTAAGGTCATCTAAGGCCATTCACAAATGCCTGATGTGGGCACACACCCTGCTAGAGGGATAGTAGGGATGCGGCCACGGCTCGTGCAAGCGTCGTTGGACCGGGAAGCAAGGTAAGTGTATGGGGCGACCTGGGGGGTTTCGCACAGCGGGGCAGCAGGATTTAGGATGTTACAGGGGAGGGAATCAATCGGCTCAGTAATCTTATAGATTCCCGGCCCGATCACACTGGGTTTTGGTCCACTTTAAGGATAGTGGATACTTCCACTCACTCATCCCCCTGATCTGAAACAAGGGCACACATCAGGATTTCTGATACAGTACCTGTTATTTTTAATGCTGACTGTACAAGTGACAAACTCAGATGCTTTTATTTAAGGTGCCTGTAGACCCAAAAAGAAACAACTGATACTCACCCCTTTTCTTCTGCAGCAGCAACCAATCTGGTGATGAAACCTCACAGTTTCTGACATCAAGCCCCATGTCAAGCACGCTCCCCCAGTTCCTTGGGCGCACAGCCAAGACTTGCTGTTTGTCGTGGCTTTGCGGCGTCACAGTGCCTGTGTATGGCCAACTGCAATCACTACAATGCTTTCAATGCCTTGCAGTAAAGAAATGGGATGCCCACTTTTCCAGGGACTAAGGTGCAAGGTCACAGGCCCGATCTCAGAAACTGGGAGATCTGGAGCGTCTGGGAGCTGCTGTGGGGGGAAAAGGTAGGTTTAAATTTGGAATTATAGACCTTTTAAAGAGTAACAATGGCCTCCCTAGAGTTGTCATCCCTGAGGTATTCTGAATAGAATACCCAGCTGTGACAAACCCCCAGAAACGCTGGTTATACCCACACAGTCAACGATCCCATGGAGCATCTGCCTGCTGCGACCCCATCTCTGTTATATCTCTAGCTGAGGTGGGTAGCCAAGACAGCCATCTTTGGATGGTTGGCGCGGGTATGTGAGGGTTTTGGGCAGCAGCACATGCTCCATTTAAGTTTCCTAGCCAATCTAAGAGCAGGTCGGCTCGTAAAGCTATGATGATTGGCCAGTGGTCTGTGCATGCACTGCTAGATCACTGTAAGGGAAGATGAGCAATCCCCTGGAAAAAAAAATACATTTGGGAGGAAGAACACCCGGGAGAGTGAAAATCAGGGTCTTTCCTCTTAAAAAGATTTACTTCCTCTAATGCCCAAAGCATGTGGGCATCCCAATTTGAGATGCTCTGCTGCATAAACCCCACTCAGAAAGTTCAGAGACCGAGCAGCTGATACTTACCACTTTGTGTTCCCTCCATTCCAACCTGCCCATCATGTGACTGCCAGCAACCCTTCAGGTTTGACAGGCAGGCTTGCACGGAGAATTTAAAGCGGACCAAAACCCACATTTTTAACTAGCATTCCCTGAATTGCTCCCCCACGAATAGTAACTCCTGCCTATTGTTAGTGCTCCTACTTCACGCTAATCCCAGATAATAGCGTCTGTTTTAGCTGTAAACCTCCGCCTCCTCCATTCATTGCCACTGCAGTGTGTGGCAATGATGTCATTGTAACACTTATGCAATGACTGATCCAATGCCAATCTCACAGTGAGGGACAGCAAAAAAAAATCAGTGTTCCAGGACGATTCGAAAAACCAGGGGCTTTGGCCAAACGTATTTCACAAGTTCGGTGGGTTTTGGTCCGCTTTAAATGGTGGCTGGTGGTCACGTAATTGTCTGACATATAAGGGAACAAAGATACGCTGAGTATTGGCTTCCCAATATCGGGCTTGCCAGGAATGGATGTTCAGTGGAGCATTCCAGAAAGGGATTTTCCTATGTTCCCGAGGATTAGAGAAAGTTAAGTCCTTTTCAATTTTACTTGTGCTTTAAATTTGAACTGAAAAATGATCACAGTAAAGGATACAAGCTATTACACACATTATAACACACACAATTTTTACTAATCTGAACCATTCTCCAGAATGATCAAAATGTGAGCTAACATATTACTTACTCATGTGCAGTTCAACTGAGCAATTGTATTGTAACTGAATGAAACACAAAATCTACCCAAGTGTCATTCTATTTCAATGTGATAATTCGGCCAAGAGACCAACCAATCAAACATTCAGATTGCCACATGTGCAGCCAGCATATAAACACTATGGTCAGCCAGCAGCAGGCCCCCGAGTTATTGGTTACTTCCAGGTCTGGAATTTCTCCCCCTGGTTTGTCACAGCAGATACTGATGAATAAGGTGGTTTTATCCGGGCTCGCTTGTTCCATAAATGTTAATGTTTAATTAAAAAGAAAACGTTGCTTGTAAAATTATTTATTTACATTCTTTCTGCATTCTTTAAATCGACAAGGCACCAAAAACATCCCATGATTTATTCTGAATAGAGCATTAACATCGAAATCTTGTATTAAAATCATAACCAGTCATGACCTGCAGTTAGCTATCCTGCACCGCCACCTTGTGGCCATAAGATGGTAAAACACATTTTTAAGTATACAATAAGTTCGCTCATAGACCTGCAATGAACTAAATCAGCAACTTATTTCAGGCAAAGTTTATTAACTCAATGCAAGGATGCCTAAAAAACAGGGGGGGGGGGGGCTCTGTACTTGCAGAAGTGAAGTAAAAGAGGCAATTTCCTACAACAGAACATAAATACACAGCTCCTAACACAAGTAATGACAGATTTACCCATCACTCCTTGTGGTAGGCGGAGCAATGCAAACATCATCTATTCTAAGTATGTCACACACCCCGCTTCAAGATAATCATTACATGTGGGTAGTATGGTCTGAAGAGGGCGATCTGCAGAGATGATTGGAGGAAAGAAAGCCCCTCCCAGTCCATAAATACCTGGGACCTCCCACTCATTACCCAGTTTTTCATCTCTGCAGACGGCGAGCAAGAAGATGAAGATGATGTCTCCTCCTTGCACAGGGGGATTTCAGGTAGCCGGGTTTATTCCCGGCCCGCTTTTCTCTCTATTTCCACCCGGTTATGTTTTTTATAAGTCCCAATACACATGCCTCCCAGTCTAGGCTGTATCCCGGGTGAGGGTAGAATGGCACTTTTAGTGCTCTGGAGGGTAGGCGGTTATCCGGGCTGGTGACCCCGGTTTGGGATGCCCTGTCCCTTGGCCCCCCTTTCCTGATGCCCTTCTCCTGTGGTGGTGGGGATAAAATGTCGGGGGCCACCTTTTTTACCTCAGAGTTAGGATTTATTTATTGAGCATTGTTTCACTTTAACAGCGGCGCTTGCTGCTACTGGCGCCAGAGCTGAGGAGAACTTTTCTCCTCAGAAGTTGTAGTTGGGGGGTGGGGCCGGCTGTTGGCGCTGGCTTGTCCCCCTGGCTTTACTGTTTTTTGTTGCGGTGACCACCGCAATGGCCGCGGCGCGGTTATTTGCGCTGGCGGTTCCCTTAATCTTGTGAGGGGAAATCTCCCCTCACGCGCTGGCCACAGTGGGCGGGGCCGGGCGATTGCACGTCGCCGCGGCCCGCACCCATTACATCCCTGGGGTCTTTGTGGTTACCGGCGCCGCGGCTGCTGTTCTTGCCATGGCGCCGGTATATGTGTGCGCTATAGTGTTTTTCTGAGGTAATTTACCTCACACATTTTGCCATTAGGGGCGGGGCCGGGCTGTTGAGCGGGACGCCACGGCCCACCCCTGTTAGGCAGACCCACTGCGGAGCCCGCTTTCCGCTCTGTAAGGGGGCGGAGCTACGCATATCGCGCGCTCCACGCTGGCCACGCCCACAGGATCCTCTCTGCCTCTGTGAGCTGCGTGTGTGGTGGACGCCATTTACCTCACGCAGGAAGGCACAGTGAGTGGCCCTATGGGCCCTCTATATTTCTATATATATATATATATATATATATATATATATATATATATACTTATATGTAACCCTTTATATCCGGCAGTCTTTCAGGTAGAACGCCTTAGGTTTTAAGGGGTCTTCTTCCGGTCCTTGGGTCCCTGGGTTAAATTCCATGTTAAAATCCTCCCACTTGGGACAATTATAAGGGCATCCCGGGTTGCTTACTAGCGTAATTCCCTCGGTCATTGCGACTACATATAAGTTCACCGTATGGAGGCATCCCCAGATACCGGGCTCCCCTCGGGGCAATCCCGGAAGTGCATGGGCTGTGGGGTATCCCTAACAGGGGATGACGTATTTCTATGTATACCATGTGCACAGCAGACTATTACACGGCAGTCAGAACCCCAGGCGTCTGGGTCAGCACCGCCGGCGTCATCCCCTTCCCACCCCGTCTTGGCCCGTGTCCCATGTGACGTTGTCACGGGTGGGCAGTCGCAATCTGATGTGTGTGCTAGATTGACTAATATTGAAAAATGTATTTCTTCTGCGGTTGCCAAGAAGGCTTCAGCTAAGAGAAAGCATTTGTCACCGGTCCCACCGACATTTGAATATGACGATGAGGATCGCCTGGATTGGTCAGATTACTCCCCTCTGGAGGAAGGGGAGCTATTTGACGAATCGGATTATTCGGACGACCAGCTATTTGTTGGCGCGGACTCTGAGAAGGGGTCAGGGAGTTCTTTGGATACTCCTAACGTCCTTGCTCAGATGTTTGAGGTTCTGGCTATTTCTCCTCCAGAGGTTGCTCCTCATCAACAAGGGGAGTTTTATGAGGAATCCAAGCCGCGCTTGGAATTCCCTAATCAAAGGCATTTTGATAAGATTATTTCTAAGGAATGGGAGAGGCCGGCTCGGCTCCCAGGCATTCCTCAGAGTTGGGATAAAAGATATCCTTTCCCTTCGGACACGGTTAAGCGCTGGACGTCCCCCCCCCTGAGGTGGATGCACCAATTCTGGGGTTATCCAATTCAGCCGTTTTTGAATAACCCCGATTGCTCTTCTCTTAAAGATGGAGGGGATAAACGAATTGACCAGATGGCTTGTCATGGTTTCGCCAGTATTGGGGCAGCCATACGGCCCTTTTTGCGCTTCGTCTCTGCTGGTGGTGGCTACCAGGTCGGTGGTCAGAGACTTGTTGTCATCTTCCGGTTTGCACCCGGACAGTGACGAATTTCTGGGACTTAAACGTTGTGAGTTATTCTTGTCTTTCATGTTAGCCGCCTTGGAGAGCTTCTGCTCTGATGGTGACTATAAGGCGTTCAGTTTGGTTGCGCCAGTGGGCGGCCGACTTTGGGCCAAAAAAGTCGCTGACGTCTCTACCATTCGTGGGGCTACGGCTTTTTGGAGAAAAATTGGATTCGGTAGCTAAGGGGGGTAAGTTACCTCAACGCAAGAAGCAACGACGTCCCTTTCGCGGGGCGGCTTCTTTCAATCATTCCTTTCGCGGATCCAGAGCAGGAAGAGGTTTCGCCTTCCCTTCCACTAGAGGAGATTCCTGGAATAAGGGCAGAGGACGTGCCCGCTCAGGATACAACTGGGGTTCAAAACCCAAAACCTGCGAACAAGCCTGCTCAGCAATGAGGGGGCGCCCTCACCCGTGCGGGTGGGGGGACGGCTGCGACACTTCTCTCTGATCTGGATTCGGGAGGTTTCGGACAAACGGATCCGGGAAGTCGTGTCTTCCGGCTACAAGTTGGAGTTCGAGTCCCGTCCTCCTCCGCTTTTCTTCAGGTCTAGGGTGCCCCCGGACGCACCTGGCGCACAGGGGCTTCGGGAGGCGTTTTTCAAGTCTTCTGGAGATAGAGGTCATCTCGCCAGTGCCCCTATCAGATCAGGGTCGGGGATTTTACTCAAATCTGTTCACGGTCCCCAAAAAGGATGGCTCTATCCGGCCCATCCTGGATCTGAAGATCCTCAACAGGTTTATCAGGCTGCGAAAATTTCGCATGGAATCGCTTCGTTCAGCTATCCGCGCTCTCCGTCAGGGGGGCTTCATGACGTCCATAGACATCAAGGACGCTTTCCTCCATGTTCCGATTTTTTCCCGCGCACCAGAGATTCCTCAGGTTTGTGGTGGAAGATCGGCACTTTCAGTTTGTAGCTCTTCCTTTTGGTCTCACCACAGCTCCAAGGGTTTTTCACCAAGGTGCTCGCTGGGGTGATGGCTCTTCTTAGAGCGCAGGGAATTCGCATAGTGCCATATCTGGACGATCTCCTCATCATGGCATCATCATTCAGCCAAGCGGAATTGGACACCAGGACGGTAATATCCACTCTGGAGAGGTTCTGCTGGGTGATCAACTACCCCAAGTCCTCCTTTTACCCGTCCAGGATAGTATCCTTTCTGGGAATATCTCTGGATACAGATCAGGCCAGAGTGTTCCTTCTTCAATCCAAGGTTCTTTTGATTCAGGAATTGATTCGGTCGCTCATGTCCATTCCTCGTCCGACCATTCGACTAGGAATGAGACTGGTGGGGTTGATGGTGGCCTCCTTCGAGGCAGTCCCCTTTGCCCAGTTTCACACGAGGACGCTACAACTCCATCTATTGTCTGTCTGGGACAGATCTCCTCTGTCGCTGGATCAATTCTTTCTGATGTCTCCCCGGGTTCGCCGACCACTCAGGTGGTGGCTGAACTCAACCAATCTGTTGAAGGGCAGGTCTTTTCAGACTCCTCGTTGGGAGGTGGTCACCACGGATGCCAGCCTCTCAGGATGGGGGGGTTTCTGGAATGATCTGCAATTTCAGGGGTTGTGGGGTCCCCTGGAAGCCCACGAGCCTATCAACATTCTGGAATTGAGAGCCATCAGAATGGTTCTTTTTCGTTTGACTCATCTCCTGCAGGGCTTGCCGGTCCAGGTTCGGTCGGACAATCGGACGGCGGTTGCCTACATCAATCACCAGGGAGGGACTCGCAGCAGGAGTGCCCTCAGGGAAGTGTCGTTGATTCTGGACTGGGCGGAGAGCCACGTCCCGTGCATCTCGGCAGTTCACATTCCGGGAGTAGAGAACTCGGAGGCGGACTCTCTGAGTAGGTGGTCAGCCCGCAAGGGGGAGTGGCCTCTCAGCCCCAAGGTGTTTCGTTCGATTTGTCTCAGGTGGGGTTCACCGGTGGTGGACCTCTTTGCCTCCCGTCACTATCACAAACTTCCGGCATCTGTGTCTCTGGCGAAGGATCCGCTAGCCTTCGCGATGGACGCCGTGTCCCTGAACTGGAGGGATCTGGGGTTTCTGTATCTGTTCCCTCCGTTTCCCATGGTAGCCAGAGTAGTGCGCAAGCTGGCTCTGGAAGGAGCGTCAGCAATTCTGGTGGCTCCAAGGTGGCCAAGACAGGTTTGGTTCGCAGACGTGGTAAGGTTAGCAGAAGATCAGTTCGTTCTGCCCCTGCTGCCGGATCTGCACACACAGGGTCATCTACGTTGCCCCAATTTACCAACGCTGGCTTTGACGGCGTGGCTGCGGAAACCTCCATCTTGAAGGAGGAAAGTCTTTCTGATGCGGTTATTCAGACTCTTATTAGCGCTAGGAAGAGGTTTTCTTCTTCCGTTTACTATAGGACTTGGAGGTCTTATATTGATTGGTGTGAGTCTAGGGCTTTCCCTTGCAGGGAATTCTCTATTTCTAGAATCCTGGAGTTCCTGCAACATGGTTTGGATCTAGGGCTCCAACTTAATACTCTGAAGGGGCAGGTGTCTGCCCTGGCGGTGTTTTTCCAAAGATCTTTTGCGCTTCATCCGCTGGTTAATGACCTTTTTCCAGGGGGTTACGCATGTGCGGCCCCCTAGGAAGGCTCTGATTCCGGTTTGGGATTTGAATTTGGTTCTTTCTGCTCTTCAGGGTCCTCCCTTTGAGCCCTTGCATGATATTGCTTTGTCTTCCCTTACTCAGAAGGTGGCCTTTTTGGTAGCTATCACTTCTGTTCGGCGTGTTTCTGAGTTGGCGGCTCTGTCCATTCAGGTCCCGTATTTTGAAAGACATCAGGACAAGGTGGTTTTCCGTTTTAACCCGGATTTCCTTCCTAAGGTGGTTTTCTGCCTTTTCACTTAAATCAAGACATTGTTTTGCCCTCTCTGTGTCCTAATCCCAGTAACGAAGAGGAGAGGGTCCTGCATTCCCTGGATGTGGTTCGAGTTGTGAAGTACTATTTGGTGGTAACGTCTGCCTTTCGTAAGACTGATGCCTTCTTTGTGGTACCCTCTGGGCCCAAGAAAGGTTTTGGCGCCATTGTCGGGGCCTTTTCTGCTAAGGGGAGAAATCCTCCCCTTCGTGTTACAGCTCATTCTACTCGTGCGGTTGGGGCTTCCTGGGCTTTTCAGCACCAGGCCTCTGTTGAGCAAGTTTGCAAGGCCGCTACCTGGTCTTCTGTTCACACTTTTTCAACGTTTTTACAAGGGTGATGTTTGGGCCTCAGCGGATGCTGTTTTGGGCCGCAAAGTTCTGCAGGCTGCAGTAGTTTAAGTTGTGCTTTATGCCTTGTTTTGGATCCCCACCCTTTATGGACACTGCTTTTGGATGTCCCACATGTAATGATTATCTTGAAGCGGGGTGTGTGACATACTTAGAATAATACCATTTTGTGAATACTCACCTTGTAAAATGGGTATTATAAGTATGTCACACACCCCGCTTCAACCCGCCCTTTTGTATTCTGGATCCATCGTTTTGTGAACCTTGCGTTGTTATGACTAATATTTGGCTCTTCCTGGTCCCTTACCTTACTGCTTTCTTTATACTGGGTAATGAGTGGGAGGTCCCAGGTATTTATGGACTGGGAGGGGCTTTCTTTCCTCCAATCATCTCTGCAGATCGCCCTCTTCAGACCATACTACCCACATGTAATGATTATCTTGAAGCGGGGTGTGTGACATACTTATAATACCCATTTTACAAGGTGAGTATTCACAAAATGGTATTTTTTACGTCTCCGAGCTATCCAGTACTCTCCAAGTCTCACCTCCCATACAGTAAAATACTTCCAGCCTGGCGCTGATGAAGGACACAAGCTTGAAACACGTCCATAAGTGAATAGTGTTTGGCTGTGTAAATGTTAAGCTAATTCTTGGAACTGCACACTCAGCAGCTTTCTGGGTGTCTTGAATGGCACCAAGATGTAAAGAGATAATTAGCATTTCTAGTTTTCCTTGTGTTGGGCTCTGTGTAAATACTTTTTAGGAAATCACCTTTTTTCCTTTACATTCGAGTAGGGGGTCGTTTGGTATTTTGGGCCCTTTATACTAAGCCTAACATGGGTCTCCCCACATGGTGGACTGTGTACTAGCAGGAGTTGCAGATAGGTTTGTAAGGTTTTGTCTATTGTTCCCTGTGAACCAAGCCCCTCCTCTGTTTCAGACTGTGCAGGTACAGACCACCACCTGCCATGGGCTATTTGAATGTTACAGTGATTGCTGCCATTTTCCAACCACTTGGAATACTGATTTGGGATGCCCGTTTACCAGGGTTTGCTTTGCAGGGAGTGACACAGACCCATTCTGCAAACCCCAACTGAACACTGTTGGTCACATGGGATATGCTCAGAGTGGGTGAGTGATTCAGCATGACCATCAAGGCAAGATATTGAGCAGGCATCCTCCACCCCCCAAACCTGGGTGCCCTTCTGCTTAATACTGTTTAGGAAGCCTGAAAATCAGGCACAGATACCCACCCGGGCCATGCTTCAGTGCCCTGTGCATTTTCTGTGGCCGTTGTGATTAGTCGGGTTCACCAGGTGAGTGTGCGAGACTGCATGCATACCCACACAGCAATTTCAATGCCTGTCAATGGAATGTTGAACCTGCAGGTGCAAGTGAACTGGTAATCTTTGACTGGTACACTTTAAAGCGGAACAAAACCCACCATCGGCCAGCCTGGACTCTAAAAATCTGAGTGCTGGCTTTTCCCAAAAGTGGAATGCCCCGCTTTGTGAAACCCCCCAGGGCGCCCATAAAAACTCACCTTTCCCATTCCAACAGCGCAAGTGTGGGTTCTCGTCCACTGATAGATGCTTTGGCAGGCGGTTCTCATTGATTTGAATCTCCTGCATTCAAATAGTCTGCGGTGGCAGGAGGCAGAGGATACGGAGGATGCGGCAGCACGCGCCCCACATTCATTTCAATCAGAGCTCTTTGCCAAATGATGTTGTCAAAGCAAAGGGCTCTGATTGGACGAAAGCCTACGAATGCGCCACTGGAGTGGGGAAAGGTGAGTTTTAGTGGGCCTTCTGGGATGTTTCACTTAGCGGAGTATCCCAATTCGGGATGCCCTGGGTACATGGAACAAAACCAGTGAAAGTCAAATTCCCAGGTTTTGTTTCTCCTTAAAGCAGGTTTGAGTCTAATTAGCACTGGCCCCATGACTCTAACACTAGAAATGGTTCAGCAATATGTGGTCCCGATACAAAGACGTGCTGTGCTTTCAAGAGCACCAATCACGGGGTTGGCCGAATCAGGATGTCCCAATCAAGTGCCCCTGGGGAGTCCGGATGCCCTACTGTGTGAACCTCCCGCAGTGGCCTGTAATCACTTCCCTTCTTGCTGGTCCATGTCCGGCATACCTGCATCTGAGGTGCTCCCAGACCGCAAGGAGACCGGGGATGTGGCTGCCCCCGCTCCCTAATGCTTTATGCTGTACATTAGCATGTCCGGCATAAAGCGCTGATTAGACGAGAGCCCGTTCATTCACCCAGGGAATGGAGAAAAGGTGAGTGGTGTGGGCGGGAGGTTTTACATAGTGGGACAACCCAAATTGGGATGGCCCAGGGACAAGACGCTATTACCAGGATAGCCTGAAAATCCTGGTGATAAGTCCTCTTTAATGTGAATTATGATCTGAATTTCTTGAAAAGATCTATCAATTTATCATTATAACTGTTTTTTAACCTGAAACCTCATACTAATGATGTCATCAATGCCGGCCACCATCTCATCCTCTGGCTGTACAGAGGCCACCCCCTTAGGAGTCCCGGTCAGTATCAGGTCTCCTTCTTCCAGAGTGATGATCCTGCTGATGTAGCTGATGAGGAACGGGATGGAGAAGATCATGGAGGACGTGTGTCCTTCTTGCCTCAGCTGATCGTTCACTTTCAGCCAGATCTTAACATCGTGGGGGTCCCGTAGGCTCTCTTTGGGTATCAAGTCGCTGACGGGACAGGAAGTGTCAAAAGCCTTTGCCAGAGTCCAGGGAAGCCCTTTCTTCTTGCACTGGTCCTGGATGTCCCTGGCGGTCATGTCCAGACACAGGGCGTAGCCCTCCACGTGGTCCATAGCGCATGACTGGGCTATGTCTTTGCCTCCCTTGCCGATGACCACGCCCAGCTCCACTTCATGGTGCAGGTCCCGGCTGTAGTGTGGCACCAGCACCGGCGCCCCTTCCCTGACATAGGCAGAGGGGGATTTCAGGAACAGCACCGGCTCTGTGGGCACAGCGTTCTTCAGCTCCTTGGCATGCTCTGCATAGTTCCTTCCTACACATATGATTTTCCTTCCCCACTCCCAAAACCTGCTCAGGTTTTTAGAGGAAGCCATCTTGTAAGAGGTGGAGCAATCTGGAATAAAATACACATTTAGCAAGACAGGACACTTATAGGTAAACATGAATAAGCTGAATAGAAAAAAGTTACAGTTTCCTCCCATATAACTCTACTGACCCGTCTTTCATGCTAGTGCTCGTTGTGACGATTGCATGGGTTGATCAGACCTCTTGATCGTTCATCCGATCAAACCGGCCAATCGTACCCCACATGTGTCACCGCAATTGTTCAATTGGCAACACGCGTGGCTAAAAACTGCTGCCAGCAGAACACAAACCGTGTTCACCTCTATATAAGCCACACACAACACAATCAGATTAAATGGATCGATCGACCCCCAACCACTTCCAGGCGGGGGGTGATCGAGCGTCCTAGGCAGGTAAGGTAGCCAAGCTCTTCAGAAATAGCGTGAGCTTTTTAGATCCTTAATTCAGAGCAACAGTGACCCTCTGCTGTATTTTTAGAATTTATTTAAAAAAAACACAAAAACAACAAGAAAAACAGTGCAAGGTGTTAAAACAGGATTAACTATAAAACACTGTAAATTAGATAAATAGCAATTACAAATAAAAAAGGTGAAAAATATACTTAAGAGTCTGTCTGGGCTGCAGTTCGATCGAATCAATTGTTTCTCAGTCCCCACATGCTTTCTGGTCTTCTGCTGTTAAAGGGAGCGTGTGTCACTCTTGATGGTAAGATTAGAGTGCCTCTGTCCCCATTTTGAAGCTCACCTTATTCCATCTAACCAGGGGTCAGTTTCTGACCCCTCCTATGGGCAGAGCGATTGGAGTCACCCACTGTCTGATTGGTACATCTGGGATTTTCCATCTTTGAGTACCTGAAAGTTTGTCCCTATGACATCCCCCATCTGTCCTGGGATTCCACAGGGAGAGGGGACACAAGCAGGCGAGGAACTTTGGGTCTTTGTGATCTGTTGTTTATTTGGTTTCCACGCTGGGGTTTTATTACCCCCAACCACTCCATATTTATTACTAGGTGGGAGGGGGGAAAGGAAGTGAGTAGGAGAGGGTTAGATCAAGGTGAAACCACAAGAAATGAGTGGTTTACACCAAGCAGGCAGGTCAGCTAAAGTACATATATATATATATATATATATATATATATTACAGTTTGGTCACACTCGCCATTGCGGATTAAGATGAAAGTTCTCATTAAAGGGAAACAAGACTTTTCCATGTGTTGTTCCAATCCCCCGAATCCAGTTCAATCCCGAATTGGGATTCCCTAATGTGTGAAACTCCCCAGAACGTCACTTTTCACTAACCTCTTCCTGGTTCCAACAGTGCCGCGACTATGTCATTCAGCAAATGCTGGCATGTGCGCTCTATCTGAATGGGATGGGAGTGTGCGCATGCGTGCCGGGGATCCAGGGAGAGACGTTTGTCAAATGACCTAGTCAACGCAGATGGCTCTCACAGACGCCCAGGGGGTTTCACACAGTGGGGCATCCTGATTCGGGATGTCCCGGGGAAAGGCCAGTGGCCTGGTAGGTCCAGGGTGGGTAGGTTTTGTTCCCATTTAATTCAATTCTGTGAAACTCACTTGTAGAATTGTTTTTGAATACATCCAGTCCAGGTCGTCCCAATATCCTTACGACTGGGTAGCTCCGCCCCAAAGGGGGCGCTCGACTGCAAGATCAAAGATGTAGCTCCTCCTGGCCCCCAATAAAGGCAGCTGTCCCTCTATCATTCCCCAGTGGTTAAAAAGCAGTATTTAACAAGAGGGCAGGCCGGGAGGCCTAAGAAACCATGTTACTTCACATAGCTTCAGCTTGTACTCTCTCTAAGCAAAAGAATAGAACAAAACAATGTCCTATGAAAAGAAAATGGTTGATCACGATAACCGGCAAACAGGACATAATGAACACAAGGGCGGGGTGGGACGACCTGGACTGGATGTATTCAAAAACAATTCTACAGGTGAGTTTCACAGAATTGTATTTTTCCCTACATCCAGTCCAGGTCGTCCCAATATCCTTACGACTGGGACATCCAAAAGCAGTGTCCATATGGGCGGGATCCCCAGTGCGGAACAGCATGTAGTTCATTTCACTACCGCCTGAAGCCAGTGTCAGCTGAGGCCCTGACATCACCTTGTAAAACTTTGTAAAAGTATGAACTGAAGACAGTCACTCACCTCCTCGCCCGATCCCTCTGCGCTGTCTTCTCTTCACCAGGGGGGGGGGGGGTCCGATCCTCCCCCCCTGGGCTCCGCAGGCTCTTCCGGGTCCTCACCGCTTCTAATGGCGGCGATGGCCGCCGCCTCTTGCGGGAGGAGCGGGACGACCTCCTATACCCTCACCGAGCACCGGCATCTGTCAGATGTCGGTGGTGATCGGAGCAGGGCGGGTGTCAGGTGAGGAGGCTCCGATCTGACAGATGCCGGAGCTGAGCGAGCTGCGCGGGACAGCGACGAGAGTCCCAGGATCGGAGGTGAGTACAGTAAAAAAAAAAAAAAATAAATGTCATTTTTTATATGTGTCTGTGTCTTTATTTTTTACTTTTAACCCCTTGTGAACTGGTAAGGGGTCCATGACCCCTATACCAGTTCACAAGGCTGGGGGGATGGCAAGTCACCTGCGACTAGGGGGTGACTTGCCATTAACCCCCGGCACCCCCATTACCTGCCTCCCCAAAGGCCAGGGGGGGGCAGAAGAGCCCGGGCCCACGGGCTATGCGGGCTTGTAGCCTGCAGGGCCACAAAAGCTGGCCCCTGCGCCCTGTTTCTACAAGCCCTGCATAGCTGGTCCCGGGCTGGTTACTTCGGGTAAGGGGGATCCCATGTCCTTTTTTGGGGGATTTTTAAGGGTTTTTAACCCTTAAAAATCCAAAAAAAATGGCCCCCCATGTCGATTTTTTTTAATTAATCCATTATGTTCTGTCACCGAGCAGCTATAAAAGGCTTCCAGCAGGTGAGCAAAAGCCAGTGATTGCAGAGGGACAGAGTGCTCCAGGATGGATGGGAGGTATTAAAAAAAAAATAAAATATTTTTTCTTTGTGTGGTGTGTTTTTTTTACATTTAACCCCTTGTGAACTGGTAAGGGGTCCAAGACCCCTATACCAGTTCACAAGGCTGGGGGGATGGCAAGTCACCTGCGGCTAGCGGGTGCCTTGCCATTAACCCCCGGCACCCCCATTACCTGCCTCCCCAAAGGCCAGGGGGGGGGCAGAAGAGTCCGTGGCCATGGGCTATGCGCGCTTGTAGCCTGCAGGGCCAGCGGCCACAATAGCTGGCCTCTGCGCCCTGTTCCTACAAGCCCTGCATAGCTGGTCCCGGGCTGGTTACTTCGGGTAAGGGGGACCCCATGTCATTTTTTTCTTTTTTTTTTTTTTTAAGGGTTTTTAAGCCTGGGAGGGGGGACCCTATGTCACTTTTTTTGTCGATTTAACCCTTTGTAGTGTGGATGGTAGTTGTATTTTATTTGTAAATGTAAAAAATTACTTGTTTCAGTTTGGGGGGTCTCCTGGGCTACCGATAAATATGTGGTACCGTTCTAATCGGTAGAAATGGGGCTTTCACATGCTATATGGTTTTCTTTAATAAAATACATTTTTTATTTAAAATAAAAGGAGGCAATTTTCTAAAAAAATGTTATTTATTTATTTTTTTACTTAATAATAATATTGTAAAAAACAGAATAAAATTTACAAACGACATTTCATGTTAAAGCCTAAACTCTGCTGCAAAAAAAAAATATATAATTTTCCTGAAAATTCCAGCAAAAATGTCGTAAAACATGGCGCAAAATGGGGAAAAATGACCTGTCAACAGAGGGTGACAAAATCTCAAGTAGGCTGGCAATTAAAAGGGTTAAAAGTAGCTATGCATGTTGGGTATTGTTCTGTTCGGGGGACCTTGCGCTTTCAGACTTAGCTTGTTTTTTCTTGTTCGCATATTTATATTTTAGGAAAAGGTGTTTTTTTATTCAGCTTTTTTATACATTTTTTAGGGAAACCCTGCGCAACCAAAGAATTCTTTAAGGAATTAATTCCAGAAAGATGAGCCCACTACAACAAGCTGGGTACACTTAGAAAGCTTAACATGTGTACTTTCAGGGAATATATGGTTTATGGAGGATATTCCAAATGTAAAGGGTTGTTTTGGTTGAAAAATCGCAAGGTGCGCACTTTGTCTGCAGAGCTGAAATTTTCAAGTAAAATTACCGTTACGCACATGCTTTACTTTGAGGTGCTTGGCAACTCTTCCCTTGACAGTAACAAAGAAAGTTAACCCTCTGCACACTCATACTAAAAACTGAAAAACCTAGCTAACACTTGTTAAGAACATGGACTGTTAGTTAACATAGATTGCAATGAATGTAAAAGCGAGGTAGCCACGTCAAGGCCGTCCAATTGTTACCCCGTCCCTAACATTACTAAGTTTAAAAGTTTGTGCTAACATTGCTACTTCTTTACTTGTGTGTGCACTGGCAATGCAAAACATGAATCAGCCTGTCTAAAGACAGTGCAATAACTTAACTTGCTTGCACACACACACACAATGAAAAAATACTTTACTTGCCTGCACAGTGCTACAGTTCAAAAAGAGGGTTTAGGTAGAGGCCAATTGGACTCCCTGTTACATTGGGAGAGCTACAATCCAGCAGATCTGGCCACTGACCTGCAAATGCAACAGCAGAAAGGAAGGTAGGATGTGCTCATCCAGTCAATATATAGCAGTCAAGAGGTGCTAGAGGGGTGTGACCACACACACTAAGCAACAAAGAAAGTTAACCCTCTGCACACTCATACTAAAAACTGAAAAACCTAGCTAACACTTGTTAAGAACATGGACTGTTAGTTAACATAGATTGCAATGAATGTAAAAGCGAGGTAGCCACGTCAAGGCCGTCCAATTGTTACCCCGTCCCTAACATTACTAAGTTTAAAAGTTTGTGCTAACATTGCTACTTCTTTACTTGTGTGTGCACTGGCAATGCAAAACATGAATCAGCCTGTCTAAAGACAGTGCAATAACTTAACTTGCTTGCACACACACACACAATGAAAAAATACTTTACTTGCCTGCACAGTGCTACAGTTCAAAAAGAGGGTTTAGGTAGAGGCCAATTGGACTCCCTGTTACATTGGGAGAGCTACAATCCAGCAGATCTGGCCACTGACCTGCAAATGCAACAGCAGAAAGGAAGGTAGGATGTGCTCATCCAGTCAATATATAGCAGTCAAGAGGTGCTAGAGGGGTGTGACCACACACACTAAGCAACAAAGAAAGTTAACCCTCTGCACACTCATACTAAAAACTGAAAAACCTAGCTAACACTTGTTAAGAACATGGACTGTTAGTTAACATAGATTGCAATGAATGTAAAAGCGAGGTAGCCACGTCAAGGCCGTCCAATTGTTACCCCGTCCCTAACATTACTAAGTTTAAAAGTTTGTGCTAACATTGCTACTTCTTTACTTGTGTGTGCACTGGCAATGCAAAACATGAATCAGCCTGTCTAAAGACAGTGCAATAACTTAACTTGCTTGCACACACACACACAATGAAAAAATACTTTACTTGCCTGCACAGTGCTACAGTTCAAAAAGAGGGTTTAGGTAGAGGCCAATTGGACTCCCTGTTACATTGGGAGAGCTACAATCCAGCAGATCTGGCCACTGACCTGCAAATGCAACAGCAGAAAGGAAGGTAGGATGTGCTCATCCAGTCAATATATAGCAGTCAAGAGGTGCTAGAGGGGTGTGACCACACACACTAAGCAACAAAGAAAGTTAACCCTCTGCACACTCATACTAAAAACTGAAAAACCTAGCTAACACTTGTTAAGAACATGGACTGTTAGTTAACATAGATTGCAATGAATGTAAAAGCGAGGTAGCCACGTCAAGGCCGTCCAATTGTTACCCCGTCCCTAACATTACTAAGTTTAAAAGTTTGTGCTAACATTGCTACTTCTTTACTTGTGTGTGCACTGGCAATGCAAAACATGAATCAGCCTGTCTAAAGACAGTGCAATAACTTAACTTGCTTGCACACACACACACAATGAAAAAATACTTTACTTGCCTGCACAGTGCTACAGTTCAAAAAGAGGGTTTAGGTAGAGGCCAATTGGACTCCCTGTTACATTGGGAGAGCTACAATCCAGCAGATCTGGCCACTGACCTGCAAATGCAACAGCAGAAAGGAAGGTAGGATGTGCTCATCCAGTCAATATATAGCAGTCAAGAGGTGCTAGAGGGGTGTGACCACACACACTAAGCAACAAAGAAAGTTAACCCTCTGCACACTCATACTAAAAACTGAAAAACCTAGCTAACACTTGTTAAGAACATGGACTGTTAGTTAACATAGATTGCAATGAATGTAAAAGCGAGGTAGCCACGTCAAGGCCGTCCAATTGTTACCCCGTCCCTAACATTACTAAGTTTAAAAGTTTGTGCTAACATTGCTACTTCTTTACTTGTGTGTGCACTGGCAATGCAAAACATGAATCAGCCTGTCTAAAGACAGTGCAATAACTTAACTTGCTTGCACACACACACACAATGAAAAAATACTTTACTTGCCTGCACAGTGCTACAGTTCAAAAAGAGGGTTTAGGTAGAGGCCAATTGGACTCCCTGTTACATTGGGAGAGCTACAATCCAGCAGATCTGGCCACTGACCTGCAAATGCAACAGCAGAAAGGAAGGTAGGATGTGCTCATCCAGTCAATATATAGCAGTCAAGAGGTGCTAGAGGGGTGTGACCACACACACTAAGCAACAAAGAAAGTTAACCCTCTGCACACTCATACTAAAAACTGAAAAACCTAGCTAACACTTGTTAAGAACATGGACTGTTAGTTAACATAGATTGCAATGAATGTAAAAGCGAGGTAGCTATGCATGTTGGGTATCGTTCTGTTCGGGGGATGTTGCTTTTTCAGATTAAACTTGTTATTTCTTGTTTGTATATAGTTTTTTTTAGGAAAATGTGGCTTTGATTCTGCTTTTTATCCTTTTTTTAGGGAAACTCTTTGCAACCAAAGAATACATTGAGGGATTACTTCCAGAAAACTGTGGCCACATCAAAAAGCCTGGTACACCTAGAAAGCTTGAGGTGTGTACTTCCAGAGAATATATAGTTTGTTGGGGGTATTTCAAATGTAAAGGGTTGTTTTTCTGGAAAAACTGCAAGGTGCGCTTAGCGCGTATCACAGTTGTATTTTTTCCGAAAATCCCCTAAAGCTCTGTTTCAGTTTGGTGGAGTCTCCTGGACAGGAAAGGGTGTGTACCTATACATAAGTGGTACCACTGTAACCGGGAGCAATTGGGATTTCACACGCAATAAGATTTTATTGACAAACTTACCTTTTTTATTACAAAAAAACACTACAAATTGTAAAAAATAGATTTTTTTGCACATATTTCACCCAAAAATAATGAGAATACACCTAAAAAATGACAAACAAGATATTTCATGTTAAAGCTCAGACTATGCTGAAAAAAAACAATATATAATTTTCCAGGGAAATCCCTTCAAAAATCACATTTGAACATGGGGAGCCCAAAATAGTGCAAAATGGTCTGGCAACAAAGGGTGACAAAAACTCCAGGTAGGCTGGCACTTAAAGGGTTAAAGCGAAAAACCATCTTATCCCTATGCAGCTCAAAGTAGGGTGGTTTCATACAAAGCGCGGTCAGCTCTGATACACGACGCACCGAGGCGATTGCTACCAGAAAGACCACTTTGAGGGTCAGCATAGACAGTGTCGCATCGCACAATGGCTCAAAGGGAGGACCCTGAAGAGCAGATAGTACTAATTCAAGTCCCACACCGGTAATACTGACTTACGCGGTGGCCGAACATGGGTAACTCACTGGAAAAAAGTCTTGATCAACCTATGATTGGCAATGGATCTCTGGAAAAAAATATGGCTAAGGCTGAGACCTGACCCTTGAGGGTGCTCAGCTGAAGACCCAAGTCTAAGCCGTGTTGTAAAAACTCCAGAATCCTAGAAATAGAAAATATGCGGCAAGGAAGACTCTTGGCACCAAGCGATATAGGCGCACCAAACTCTGTAGTATATCATGGAAGAAGACTTCTTCCGTGCCTGAATCATTGTCTGCACAATCGTGGCCGATAACCCCTTCTCCGTCAGGATTGAGGTTTCAATAGCCAGGCCGTCAAAGCCAGCGTCCGTAAATTGGGGTGCCGCAGGGACCCCTGTGTGAGAAGCCCTGGGTCGTCGGGCATGATGTAGTGATCTATTGACATCTGGACTATGTCTGCAAACCAACTTCTTCTCGGCCAGCGAGGAGCCACAAGGATGACTGGTACTCCTTCCTGGGCTATTTTGCACAGCACTCTGCCCAGGAGCAGAAACGGAGGGAGTGCATATAGAAACTTGAACTCCGTCCAAGGAATCGCCATAGCGTCTGTTGCAATGGCCAGAGGATCTCTTGAGAGAGAGACGAACCTTGGAAGCTTGTGATTGTGTCTGGACGCAAACAGATCCACGTCCGGCTGACCCCAGCGGAGACACAGGGCGTGAAAAGTCTCGCTGCTGAGAGACCATTCCCCCCAGCGAGGCACTCCTGCTCAGGGAGTCTGCCTCCTGGTTTTCCACCCCGAGGATGTAGACCGCCGAGATGCAGGGAACATTCTCCTCTGCCCAAATCAGAATCTGGGTTACCTCCTTGAGGGGTCTCCTGGTCCGAGTCCCGCACTGGTGATTGATGTAGGCCACAGCCGTCTGATTGTCCGAGCAAACCTGAATCGCAAGACCCCTTAAATGGGGAGTCAAGCGAAGAAGCATCAACCGGATTGCTCTCAGCTCCAAGAGATTTATGGTTAAGCGATTCTCCTGCGGACCCCACTGACCCTGGATCTTCTGGGTCTGCCAAACGCCTCCCCAGCCTGTCAGACTGGCATCCGTGGTAACTATCTCCCCCCAGGGGGAGTCAAAAAGGACTTGTCCACCAGCAGGTTCCGGGAGTCCAACCACCACAAGAGGGACTGCCTGGCCAGGGGGGACAGCGAAAAGCTGTGTTCCAGGGACTCCTGAGTCCGATTCCAGCCGGTCAGTAGGTTCAACTGAAGGGGTCTCATGTGAAACTGGGCGAAGGGCACTGCCTCGAAGCAGGACACCATTAGGCCCACCAATCTCATCCCCAGACGTACCGACGGCTGCTGACAAGACAGCAGGGCCTGCACTTGCGTCTGGAGACCCAAAACCTTCTGCTGTGACAGGAAAACCTTGACCTGAGTGGTGTCTATGGTCATTCCCAGGAAGGATCTCACTGTTGCAGGGGTGACAAAGGACTTGGGGTAATTGATTACCCAGCCGAAGGCCTCCAGGGTTGACAACACCGTCCGAGTATCGCTCTCGGCCTGCTGAAGGGACTGGGCCGCAATCAGCAAATCGTCCAGATAGGGTAACACACGAATACTCCTCAGGATAGCCATGATGCCCGCCAGCACCTTGGTGAACACACGGGGGGCTGAGGATATCCCGAATGGAAGCGCTACAAACTGGTAATGCTGATCCTCCAGAGCAAACCTCAGGAACTTCTGATGTCCCTGAAAAATCGGGATGTGCAGATAAGCGTCCCTGATGTCCACTGTGGTCATGAAGTCGCCGGGCCGAAGCGATCTCACCGCCGACCACAACGTTTCTATGCGGAAATGTCTGACTCTTACAAACCTGTTGAGACCCTTCAGGTCCAGGATCAGCCTTAGCGCTCCGTCCCCTGTTCCTGCAGGGGTACAGGGCAAATCACACTATCCGTAGGAGGTGTTGAACAGCCGTTCTTAAAGCGGTCCTTCACTCTGAATAAGAGTCTATCTTATATGTTTCCCACACCCTGTACATACAGATTGCTCAAATTAAAAATCATCCTACCTGCATCTACTGCATGTTATGAGCCTTTAAACATTCAAGATGGCGGCTCATGGGACATCAGGCAGCCTGCAAACAGGAAGTGCCTTCTAACTGTGCTGCTCTGCATTCTGGGATTGCTGACCTTTTCCTGACCCCAGCTCTGCTCTGTCTGAGCAAAGCACAGCTATAACCCACCCCCCTGTACTTTACCCCGCTCTCCTCTCCTCAGTAAGTGTGATGCTTCTGAGTCAAGATGGAGGCACCCGTATCCTAAAGTCCTGAACAGAGTTGCAGCCCAGTGGGGGAAATAATCATAAGTAAGTGACTAAAAACTTAAAATATAATAATTTTATATGCTGGGGAATCGTTTTTTAAGGGTTTGGGCTTTTCAATAAATCATGGTGAAGGTCCGGTTTAAGGCTTGAGCTTTTAGCAGGCTTCGGTATATCCTGGAATGGAGGAATTTTGTGGGCGGCCTGGCTGCCAGCTCTATCTTGTAACCGGAGGACACTACCTCCTGAATCCACCGATCCGAGACGTGACGCCTCCAGATCTGAGCAAACAGCAGAAGCCGTCCCCCCACCCGGATGGGTGAGGGCGCCCCCTCATGCCTGAGAGGGCTTGGCAGGGGGTTTGGACCTAGCTCCCCATGAGGGGTTGGGTCGACCGCTGCTGGAGTCTACCATCCTTGACCAAAAGGTCCAGGCGCTCCCCAAACAGCCTGTTCCCCACAAAAGGCTACTCGTGAGAGACTTCTTGGCAGCCGCATCAGTCGACCACTGCCGCAGCCAGAGCGAACGGCGGAGAGCAACAAGCAAAGCCGAAATCCTGGCACGGAGCCTGACCTGATATCATCCATGGCAGTAACAACAAAGCCAATGAAATCCAAGCAGGCCTTGAGGTCCTTATACTCCTTAGCACACCTGCGAGCCTTAGCTTCATTCACAAGGTGTCTCACCTTCCTTCTGTTGGCTAGTGAGACAATCGCCGAAGCGCACACAGGGCGAAAGAGGGCACCAGCAAAGGTGAACGCATGGCAGACCAGCTGATCCATGCTCTTGTCAGCAGGGTCACGTAAGGAAGCATTGTCAGGTGACGGCATAACTGTGGTGTTGGACAACCCCGACACGGGAGGATCCACCTTGGGAGGGTGAGACCATAGACGAACCAACTCATCAGGGAAGGGATACCGCCTATCCAGGCCCTTAGGAACCGACGGCAACTTGTTAGGCCTTTCCCAATCCTTAAGGATCATGTTAGAAAAGTGGGCCTGCTCCGGGAAGACACGCCTTTGCCTCTCAGGCCTAAACAAACCTCCCTGCTTCCTCTTAGCCGCTCTGGGAGGGACAATGGGTAGTGTATCAAACACTGAGGAAAGCAATTTCTCTGTATCATCCGGGAGCCACGAATCCTCGGCCGAGGAATAACCAGACATACCGTCATCGCCAGCAGAATAATTCACCGTGGAACGTGAATCATCTGGCAACTCGCCTTCCTCCACAGAGCCCAGGCCATCAAAAAGATCATCATCATCCGAGTAAATGGGCTCCAGATGGCGCTTCTTACTCGAGGCTTTCCTAGGGGCCGACAACGAGATCCGTCTCTCGAGATTGGCCAGCCTATGCGCTAAGTCAGTATGAGACCCCTTGCTGGCTCCCCCTTCGCTGGGGGCTGAATGCAGCAGCGGAGGGTCCGGAGAGGCCGATGGTAATGCAGGGCTAGAGTCAGGGACGACCGCCCGCTCATGGTCCAAAATAACGCCTCTGGCGCATGTGGTACAAACAGTGCTGAATCTGCCCAGAGGATTCCTTCTGCACAAGGGGCAGAGCCTGTCCTGCCCAAATGGGGCCCCCAGCTCACTATCCCCTGATGCCTCCATTATGGTGATTTAAGACAATAAAAATTCAATAAAGGCTACAAGACACTAATGGCCTAAGCCTAACACACGATCCCTCTTATTAAAAGGGGGGGCCGGGAGGAACCACAACCCTCAACCCTAGCCCAAGATCTATAAAAAAGGGGAGAAACCCCGATCAGCCTTGGCATAATAAAATAGACAAAACAAGAGCAATGCAGTAAAAAGAGGGACTCACGACACTGACAATAGGGATCCCGCAGCGTCCGCAGACAGAAGGTCCCAGCTTGTCCAGCAGCAGAGAGGAGAGCAACACGGCAGCGTCCAGGCCAGGCCTTCCAGAAAGATCCTCAGGGGGGAGCAGTGCCGGCATGACGTCAGCGTGCCGACGCCAAGCTCCGCCCCCTCCGTGGCGCGTCATCACATGTGGGGCTGAGGGCAAGAAGACGCCCGCCCCCCTCAGAGCTGCAGTACTGGTCCGCAATAATGGCGGCGGCAGAGGCCCGCCGCACGCGCTCTCCCCCCCGTCTCCCAGAGGTAGCGATGCACAGGCGGCGATGCAGCAGGCCCGCAGGACGCGATGGCCGAGAGGCCCCCGTCCCCGAAGGCAGACGAGGGAGCGCAGGGAGGTGAGTGCGGTCCGCTCCTTGCTGAGCCAGGAGTGAGACACGCAGTACAAAAAACAGCAGCCAAGTACACCAATAAAGCTTGTGGGCAGGAAGGGATGTATACAGTACACACAGTGGTTCCCCCTCAGGCTCACCATCAGCCTGTGGCCGGCTACCTTTTAATATAAGGTCTGCGGCCCAGAGCCTAAGCTCTGCCGAACGCCACAGACCCCGGCATTCACCCTACCCTCACGGATCCCGTAGCAGCCCGAGGCTGGGAGGCAGGAGTGGGTCAGAAGGGATCCATGGAAATAGAGTCCACAGCGGCCGACGGGCTAGGTGGCCCCGCTCTGCTGCCAATATCTGAGAGAGAGTGCCAACGATCTTCTGCAGTCAGACTGCAAGATGAACTACTGGGGAATGATAGAGGGACAGCTGCCTTTATAGGGGGCCGGGAGGAGCTAAATCTTTGATCTTGCAGTCCACGCCCCCTTTGGGACGGAGCTACCCAGTCCTAAGGATATTGGGACGACCTGGACTGGATGTAGGGAAAAGATCGATTTAGCCCCAAGTGAGAAAAGTCACTCCTTTTCTAGGACAGAAAACTGGGGGCTGATTATATCCGGTTGCTGAATCAACCCCAAGGTAGACAATGAAAGTGAATGGTGTTTTTTTCTCCTAAAAAGGGGGTAGGTTTTCATACTTGGTGCTGAATAGAAGTTTATCAATATTATAAATAATAAAGAACTCTAATAATATTTAAAGCGGACCAACAGTCAAAAATGAATTAAGTCAGCCCAACACAACAAACAGTCCTCATATGCATCCCTCTCCAGAGCAATTTAGATTGCAGCACATAAAAAAATACCTTTTTCTGATGCCTACTGGGATAAACATTAAAAACAAAATGGCTGCTCATGGGCCTGCAGGCCACCTGTAAACAGGAAGTCATACTGGGCGTCCTGTTACTGTGCATTTGAGTTCCAAAATGGCCGCTGCCTTTCTTTTCCAACTGTACCAGGCTGTTGGTCCGGTTTAACTAAGCATATTAAACTGTCCCCTAGATGCTGTGTGCCACAAGGCAAGCATAAACCATTCTAAGCCATTATGGGGTAAATCCAGGACACACGGCAGCTGTGGCTTGATTTTGGCAACTAGGGAAAGCACTAGCCTAGATTTGATAAAAAATTATCTTTTAAAGTGGACCAAAACCCAGGATTTTTTAGCCTTTGGGTTTGGGTCCACCTTACAGTGTCTCTATTTGGTATGCCCAAATTGTGTGAAACCCCTCCTCGCCCTGTACTGGTTCTGGCAATTCCATGGCTCTCCCCCAATCATGATTTATTGTTGCTGTCAATAAATGAATAACCAGACACCCGGCCCATCCCCTGGCCAATCCCTTCGGCTCTGTGCACAATGGATGGAGGGGAGAAGGGGATGCTGGCAGGGGCTGGATTGAGGTAGCAGGGGAACTGGCAGATTTTACACAGGGGAATCCCTTCCCAAATCAGGGTGTCCCACTGGGAAGGGCATTATTTTAGACTAAGACTTTAAAAATAAGTGCCAAGGGTTTAGGTCAACATTAAAATTAACCTGAAACCATTGGTCAATGCTGCCCAGGCATTACCCCCTGTGCCCTGGCGGCAGCTTCCCTGCTCTTTGCTGGCTCTTCTTCACAGATAACAGAAGTATCAACAATTGATGTGGTGATGTCACTCCTCCAATAGCATGTCCTAGCTCACATACGCTCTATTGGAGGAGTGTCTACACATGGTGATGAAAGCCAGTAATGACAGCAGAGGGGGGGGGGGGGGGGGCTGCTGCCAGGGTGCCTGAATTAAAGCCTTTTTCAGGGAGTTCTAAAAAGGAACAGCTTTGGGATGCCCCACTGTGTGTATGCGCCAGG
Source organism: Gastrophryne carolinensis (assembly GCA_027917425.1). Lineage (NCBI taxonomy): Eukaryota > Metazoa > Chordata > Amphibia > Anura > Microhylidae > Gastrophryne > Gastrophryne carolinensis. The sequence continues at coordinate 42,437,867 of CM051240.1, read as the reverse complement.
ATCACCCAACAACTCATTTTTCTTCCATTACCACTCGCTGGTCAATTACGATGCACATTCCATTCAGCGTTTTACCATACTGTTCTGAGCTCAGAGGGGCAAGTAAAGCTGAGTGGAGCACGTGTCGCCGGCAGCATCCCGGCTCACCTCTAGCTGTGGGGGTGCCTGCACCAACCATTCACAAATACCTGGTATGAACCTAGGCTAAAGGTATAGTAGGGACACGGCACAGCCCAGCCAACACCGCATGGGATCCTTGGCGAGATGAGTTTACCAGGTGATCCTCAGGCGATCCCCAGGAATAAACACAGCAGGGCATCCCAATTTGGGAAGCCCCATAAGAGGAGGACCTATAGAGGAGTCTATACTCTAGGGTGGTGTTGGTTCCTCTTTTAAAATGGACCAAACTGCTGGGTTTTACAATCCCTTGGGTTTCGGTCTGAGGGGGTCTCAATTTGGGATGTCCCTGTTTTTAATACCCCTCCGGATCAACTCCTCCCCATTCATCAATAAAGTGGACCAAAACTCATAAATTAGTTGGCCCTCTTTATGAGATTTTCCTAAAGGCATGAAAATTTGGGATGTCTCCTAGTGTGATACATCGTGGCTTCCCTGTAAAATAACCTCTTCCTAGCTTAGCCACAACACGCCACAGCATTCCTACTTCCTCTGATCTGTGCGGCCCCGCCAGCAGACATTCAAGTCTGCAAGGTGCGGCAGAGTGGGGATGCCGCCAGAGGCCCATGCAAGCTCTGTGGGATTGAAGTGAGTACATGGGAAAACCAAGACGTTCCACACTGCTGGCCATTCAAAATCATAGATTTAACTGGGATTAGAGTTTTTTTAGACTTTTGCTTGGGTTTTGGTCCATGCATATTGATTGCCACTCAAAGTGTTATGAATGAATAATTTACAAGGCGCCCCCCACTGGTCGTGTCCTGCAGCTGTGCACACCCACAACAGCCAATCACATATGAGGAGGCCTGTGCATGCACCATATTAAGGTGAGTTCAGGAAGAACGGGGATGGGGGGTGTCACTTGCTATCGGCTCCCGGTTTTCAAAACAACCGGCTTTTACTGCAGCCATAGCCACACCCAGTCCGTAGATTTGCGATCCCAAATGTACCACCTAATATGCACAAGCCCCCTGGCCGCATCCCCGGCTTCCCTCTAGTCTAAGGCGGGCCCTCTCCGTGGGTTTTGTTCTACTCCAAATAAGATAATTATTTGGCTACAGGTGTACAGAGAAGCTTTCAGGGTGACATGCAGGGGGTATCGCTATCTACTTACCCCTGAGCCCCCGAGAGGGTCAGAAACGGTTGTTGGGTTTTCTTCTGCCTGCCTTGTAACGTATGTTTTCAGCAGACTCTTTGTGGTTCTCATTTTGCAATCATCTGATATTTAAAGTGGACCAAAACCAAAAACTATCCTGGGTTTTGGTCCACTCCCCCGGGAGACCCCGATCGGGGGTGCCCCACTATGTGAAACCCCCCAGATCGCCTGGATCAACTGACCGTGGCCGCTCATGCAATCAGCGCGCTGGGAGCCGCTGAGCTATTCAAGTCTTAGCGGCGTCTTAGCTCAGCATTCACAAAAGGCCCGGGCGGGCACGCGCACTGCCAGAGGGGAGCGCGAGATGCGGCAGCCAGCGCGCTCAGAGCCGCTAAGACGCGCATCGCTCAGCAGCTTGCATGCGCCGTTGGACCAGAATTAAGATAAGTGTAGCGGGCGTCCTGGGGGGTTTCACACAGCAGGGCATCCCGATTTTGGATGCCCCGCAGAGAGGGAATGGATCGGCGATTCCCAGGCCGATCCAGCTGGGTTTTGGTCCACTTTAAATGCCTGTGTGCCATTTCAAGCTTGGCTTACTGCTTTTGGATATGAACCTCGATACAGCACTACTTCAGCGCCACCTAGTGCTCAACTCTCTGTACTGACCAAAGACATTCTTTATACTACTGTGCTGCCATATTGAAGATGCATGTCCCATATATTCTATATTAATTCGCTTGCCCTATAAGCGAGGTGTTGTAATATATTAGCTGTGCATTCATTAATACACAGGATTTTTTGCATTTAAACTGGTGACTCTTAGTTGTGCAATGTCTTGCTCCATGAAAATGTATGACATGCAGGGGAGGGGGGTATCCCATGTGTATAATCAGTCACACAGAGCAGGGGAGGGGGTGGGGGGTGCCCCCAGTGTCTGGGATCCCAACACAGGCTGTTCCAGGCGTCATGCCATGCGTCTGCCTGTGCTTTCAGCAATCAAGGTCGCGCCCCGATTTTATGTCCCAGTTTCATTCTAGGAATAAGTGATGGTAGATTATACCCTGAGTTGCACACAGCCAGACTCTGCTCTCACTGGTGTGGGCTAAAGAGCTGGCAATCAATCATATGACAGTCCTCAGAAATGACAGTGAAGCACTCACCTTCCTCTGCACATGTAGGAGCAGGAAGTAGATGAGTGTGGCCGGGGGGGGGAAGGAAGAGAGCCTCGTCCCTTCATAAATCTAGTGTATTATTAACAGATTGTACCACAATCAACTCATCATAAACATTTCTTTACAGCCAGGCAGCACATGCAGCACATGAAGCACAGCACACACGTGTGTCACTGTGACATACAATGTAGCGCCTCCCCCTGTAAATCCTGACACATGGTACAGTCCAGGCAGGGAGGAACTAAAACCGGACCTTCACCATGATTTATTGAAAAGCCCAAACCCTTAAAAAACGATTCCCCAGCATCTAAAATTAATATATTTAAAGTGGACCAACACCCAGGATTTTGACTATCCTGGCTTTTGGTCCACTTCGGTGGGGCACCCCGATCGGGGGTGCCCCGCCGTGTGAAACCCCCCAGAAAGCCCCAAAAACTCACCTCTCCCCGCTCCCATGTGACCGCTGCTGCCAATCACCGCAGACGGACAAGCGGGAGGCAGTGACGGACAAGAGAGCGCGCCCGCCGCCCCCTCCCGCGCGTCACTCTTACAGGAGCGTGCACCCGCGCCGGCCATTCACAAGCAGCCGGCGCGGGTGCGCGTCCTGCTAGAGGGATGCGCGGGAGGCGGCGGCGGGCGCCGCTGGATCGAGGAGCAGGTAGGGATTTAGGGGTTTCTTGGGGGTTTCACACAGCGGGGCACCCCCGATCGGGGTGCCCTGCAGTCAGGGAGCGGGCCGATCAGTGGAGGGTGTTGGTCCACATTAAAGTTTTTAGTCACTTACTTAACCCACTGGGCTGCAACTCCTTAAAGTGGACCAACACCCAGGATTTTGACTATCCTGGGTTTTGGTCCACTTCAGGGGGGCACCCCGAGTAGGGGTGCCCCACTGTTTAAAACCCCCCAGAAACCCCCAAACTCACCTCACCACGCTCCCACGGACAAGCGGCGGACAACGCAGCGCGTCCGCCGCCTCCCGCGCGCCCCTCTGACAGTGCGCGCGCCCGCGCCGGCCATTCACAAACAAAAGGCCGCTGCCGCCGCCGATCAGGTGAGTTCTTTTGGGGTTTTGGGGGGGGGGTCCCTCACCGCGGGACATCCCGATCTCGGATGTCCCGCGGTGAGGGGGGTGATCGGCCTGGGAATCTTATAGATTCCCGGGCCGATCACCCATGGGTGACGGTCCACTTTAAGGACTTTAGGATATGGGCGCCGCCATCTTGACTCGGAAGCATCACACTGAGGAGAGGAGAGTGGGATAAAGTACATGGGGGTGGGTTATAGCTTTGCTTTGCTCAGACAGAGCAGAGCTGGGGTCAGGAAAAGGTCAGCAGTCCCAGAATGCAGAGCAGCACAGTCAGAACGCACTTCCTGTTTGCAGGCTGCCTGATGTTCCATAAGCCGCCATCTTTGAAGGCTCATAACATGCAGTAGATGCAGGTAGGATGATTTTTAATGTGAGCAATCTGTATGTACAGGGTGTGGGAAACATATAAGATAGGCTCTTATTCAGAGTGAAGGACCGCTTAAACAGTGTAGCTTCTCCTCTCCCTCCCATGTGTCAGTATGGAAGGGCTTTTCTCACGTGACGCAGCTACTACTTGCTGCTACTGACAACTTTACATTATTACCGCACTATAAAGCATTTAAAGAGGACCTACTTTTTACTATCCTGGTGATAGGTCCTTTGGGGTGCCCCACGGTGATCACCCTAAAACTCACCCTTTTCTGATATTCCCATGGCACCCCCAGTTTCCTTGCAGTTTAAAGCGGTACAAAACCAGGGAATCCGTCCTTCCCGGGTTTTGCTTTGCATCCTGAATTGGGATGCCCCACTGTGTGAAACTTCCTAGTTCGCCACTAAAACTCACCTTCCTCTGCTCCAATGGTGCATGTGCGGGCTCTCGTCCAATAAGAGCCCTTTGACATTCAGCAAAGGGCTTTAAAATCAATGGGTAGCGCACGCTATTGCATCCCCTGTAACCCCAGTGGTGTGCGCACTCCCATCCCAGCCTACCTGGATGGTTTGGGCAGGAGCGCAAGCTCGTTGCTGGGGATGCAGGTGTGCTCCCTACTGTAAACAATCAGAGCTTTTTGCCAAAAAGCAGACAGCTCTTTTTAAACGAGAGCCTGCGCATACACTGTTGAGGAAAAGCCAGCAAGCTGCCTGGAATCTTTTAGATTCCAGGCTGGCTGCTGGTGGGGGTTTGTTCTGCTTTAAGTTATTATTATTAATAATTATTATTAATAATGATTTATATACCATCAACTTCCGTAACGCTTTACAAGGTATGATTACAGACAGGGTAAAACATATAGTACAGAGAACAATACAAAGATAGATGGCACAGGTTAAAACCAAGTGTTGTGAGCACAGGAGACAATAGGGAGGAGAGCAGCACCCTTGCGGGCTTACAGTCTAAAGGATGGGGGTGGAGACAAAGGGGCTGGGTCACAAGTGGTAGAGCTTCACCCTGAATAAGAGCCTATCTTGTATGTTTCCCACACCCTGTACATACAGATTGCTCACATTAATCCGGACGCCTCAGTTACAGGGATGTGGCCCGTGAGGGACTGATGGAAAGGTAAGAGGTTGTGAGTCACTGCAGGAGGGGTATTTACTCCACTTTAAGGAACAACAAAACCTAGGATTTTAATTATTCCAGTCCCGGGGAATCCTGATTTGGAATGTCCTGCTGTGTGAAACCCCCCAGATCGCCCAGCAAAACCCTGGCGCATGTCCTGGCTCTCGTCCAATCAGAGCTGTTTGACATACTGCATATGTAATGTTCAACGGTTTTGTTTGTGGCAAATGCCATCCCAGCAGGTGTTTACATCAATAAAGAGCCAGAAAGAAGGTGATCCCGGGGCCGGGCCCATTGGGTTTTGCTCTGCTTCAAAGAGGAACAAAACTGAAGATTCAGGATCAGTATCCTAGGTTTTGTTCCTCCTGCTGAGGATATCTTGACTGTGTGTGCATCCCCCCATATTTTCCAAAAACTCATGTTTTTCTCACAGTGCAGGCCACTGAGCCAATCAGCGCCTTGCATTCTGTTCCGATGAATAGGGCGCACCACGCATGGCCGCTCACATCTAGCTTTGGCTATGCCCGCACCATTGTTACCAATGTAATTAGTGCTACATCATAGTTACATACTTTTCAGGGTGGGAAAGAGGAACATTGGTTAAATTAAACCACACCCCCTCATATAGGAGATATGTTGTGATAGTTACAACAATATTAAAGTGGACCAACACCCAAGATTTTGACTATCCTGGATTTTGGTCCACTTCGGTGGGGCACCCCGATCGGGGGTGCCCCGCTGTGTGAAACCCCCCAGAAACCCAAAAAAACTCACCTCTCCCCGCTCCCACGTGAACGCCGCAGCCAATCCCCGCCAACGTCCAGGCGGGGGACAGGAACGTACAAGCCGCTTCCGCCGCCGCCGCCGCCTCCCGCGCGTCACTCTCGGCGCCCGCGCCGGCCATTCACAGAGGGCCGGCGCAGGCGCGCGCGTCTGGAGGGGCGCGCGGGAGGCGGCGGCGGCGGATCAGGTAAGGTCTTTTTGGGGTTTCTGGGGGGTTTCATCCGAGATCGGGATGTCCCACGGGGTGGGAGGTGATCGGCCCGGGAATCTTATAGATTTCCGGGCCGATCACCCCTGGGTGTTGGTCCACTTTAACACTTGAAATAGGCCGGAGTGCGTCAGTCTGCGGGGACGTGCGAGCCGAGCGGGGGAACGTGCGGAGAGGTGTGTATAAAAGGAGGGATACGACTCCCCCCCCCCCCCGTGTACTTACCTGTGCCTTGAGAAAGAGAACCTTGCAGGTCTCGGAACGCGTGGGCTTGGCCGTGGGGGGCGCTGTAGCATAACTAATTCAAGTAAGAGCAATTTGTGTTGTTTTATGTCTATTCTTGTATGCACTTTATTGTACCTGGGTTTAACTTTTGCACATATTGATAATAAAACTGATGCACTTGTACTTAGCACTAGCACTTTACATGATTGGGTATGGAACTTATTAATTATACTGTATATAGAAAAAAGTTTTGTTTGTAAGCACTGTGATGGATTAGTTAAACAGCTCCCCTCCGTGGCACATTATGTAAGTCACAACTGGCTGTGGTTTTTAAATGATTTTTAATACTTATACTGATTCATAATAATAAAAACTTCATGTAAAATCGGGACTGTGGTGAGTGCAATTGTTAGCGCCAAGGTAGTGCCACATAGCGTCTGGTGAACGCCGGGCGCTGTACGGGAAACCCCATTTAAGAAAGCGAATCTGGTGAGCGCCTCTAACAGCGTCAGCCTCACATGTATTACTACAGGTGGCTCAGCGTATAGCGCCGGCGCTCTAGGGTCAGGAGCGCCACGTATTACCATTCGCTCAGTGGTGTCGCTCTTCCATACATATCAATGGGCTTTCATTTGTTTGTGTAAAAACAGCGTGTTTGGCAATTAATTTTTTTTTTCATTGTGTGACCTCTCCTGGCTGCAAACAAACACGTTTATACATTTTTTGGACTTTTTATATTTTTATGCCGAATTGTATTTACAGGTCTGGCACTAAAGTGTTATTGTCCCTGTGTTAAAACAATGTCATTCCATGTGTTTTCGCTTTGTTACTGCTGTGTATGTGTTCAAAAACAGGCTTTTATCACAGTGCGCCTGGCGTTCTATGCTACAGCGCCCAGCATTAGAGCACCGACGCTCTGTGTGTGCAGTTTTCTCTTAAAGTGGACCAACACCCAGGGGGGATTGGCCCCGTGAATCTATAAGATTCGGGCCGATCAGATCCCTCCCCGCGGGGCATCCGAAATCGGGATGTCCCGCGGGGCAAAACCCCCCAGGAAGCCCAGAAACCTTACCTTAACCCCGTTCCAACGGCGCATGCAGGGCGCACACCCGCGCGCCGGCCGTTTGTGAATGGCCGGCGCAGGCGCGCTCCCTGTTAGAGGGAAGCGCGAGATGCTGCCTCCAGCGCTCAGAGCCGCTGTGGTTGGACGCCGCTTGTACGTGCATACCACAGCGGCTCTGAGCGCTCTGACTGGACGAGCGCCCCCGTAGGAGCGTGGTGAGGTGAGTGTTTCCGGGTGTTCTGGGGGGTTTCACACAGCGGGGAACCCCCCAATCGGGGTGCCCCACCGAAATGGACCAAAACCCAGGATAGTGAAAATCCTGGGTGTTGGTCCACTTTAAGTATGATGCGGAGCGCCGAGTGCCGGTCCCACTGAGCTGGCGATACCTTTCGCTTGCTGCAGCGTTATACTGTTAGAGCGACCAACACACATCACATTCATCAATGCCAGCCAGGTTACTGCAGCGACCACAACGCTAGGTTACAGTGCCCGATACCCGCTTACAGCGTCTACTAGCGGTCGCTCTAAGCGCAGCTATACAGACACTCATCTGGCAATATGTGGGCGCTATTAAATCATCCTCCACCTCACTTCTCTGCCTCTCAGCTGATAAATCCGTTAGATTCTTCTACTGTAATGAAAATATATTCAGCCCAAGGCTAGAAGACCTGGCAAATGATAGTTGTCATTTAAAGTGGCTACACATTCGTTAAAGGTTATAAGAAGACGCTTTATTTCAAAGATCAGCATTCAGGGAGATGCCATAATAGGCAAGTTTCATGTTTGATAACAAAACCAATTAAAGGGATATCAAGACCACATAAAAACACACTTTCTTTTCTTTTAGTGCATGCATATGACATGTATTTTTATTAAATATATTCATAAAAATACTAATGTATGTCACTGGAGCTTCAGACACCGCCTTGTCCCATGTTTCATGTATCTAAAATAAATCTTACCATTTTGGATAAGAAATTATTTCTTAGAAAAGAGAGAGACAATAGTGAGGAGAGATGAAAAAAAGATGAAAGATTCGGGGAATAAAGGAGAAAGTAAGATGATGAAGAAGAGTGAGAAAAAAGGAGACGATAGAAAGGTAGGAAGACATAGAAAGATACATAAAGGGAATGTGTAAAAGTGGAGTATGAGGGAATGTGGAAACGAAAGTGAGTAGAATGCAATGTGGAAAGAAGAGACAAAGAGGGGGAATATGAAAAAATACCAAATTATTCTGCATTGCCCATAAAGTGCTGGTATTTCCAAATGTAAAAAAAAAATCACCTCTTTGTAAAAATGATGACACCACTGGGTGTGGGCGGGGCTGCTGGCTGACCTGATTGGCTGCGGATAAGGCCAGAATCTTCAGTGTTGGCCCGAGCTCCAAACCCTGGCATGGACTTCCGACTGAAGTCTGTTTTCAGGGTCGGGAACCTGAACTCGCAAAGTTTGGCACGGAAGTGAACTTTGGGTTCCAGGTTCGTCCATCCCTACTCACAACCAAAAAATAAATTCACACCACAAAAATCACCCCAAAAAACTTGCAGACAAAAATGGTCTGCCTAGTGCGACAAAAATGGGTGAGAACAGGGATTTTATGTCATATTTGGCAATCTTGCAATCTCAGGCGGCTGTGAATCAATCCCATAGCCTACTAAAGACTGAAACAGCATAAACAAATGGGGCTTTGTTTCTGTACATAATGTCATGTGAGCACAGACCTGATAAAAAGGGTGGAGGGGCAACAATGATGGAGCCCAGATGCGGTTGCTACTTTTGCACCCCCCCCCCCCCCAGTAATTAGGCGTGTCGAAGCTAATTTAAGACTAGCGCCACATGTTGCCAGGTGAGCGTCTGTGTAGCGGCGCTTAAAGCGACTGCTAGTAGACGCTGTAAGAGGGTGTCTTGCGCTGTGACCTAGCTTAGCGTGCGACAAGTGATGCTGTACTATCCCGTCCAGCATTGATAAACGTGATGTCTGGAGGGCGCTGTAGAAGCGATCTCCCTGATTCACTGCAGAGCCAATCGCGAACACTAGGAGGTGTCCCGAGGCCAAAGCGCCCAAGACTACACTACATCTAACAAAAGGACAACGCTGCAGCGAGAGATAATTAGTGTGTCCGGAACTCGGTGCTGAAGCCTATATTTAAGAAAAAACTACACACAAGCAGCATCAGCGCTCTAAAACTGGGCGCTCTAGCATTGAGAGCCAGGTGCTGTGTGAAACAACATCACTAGAGCTAAAACATATGAAATGACACTGTGACAATGACACTGCAATGGCAGACCTGCACATACAATTTTGCATAGAAAAAAACAATTAAAATGTTTGGTTACCGGGCAGGAGAGGACACACAATGATTTAAGCCAAAAACGCTATTTAAACACAACCAAATGAAACACCATTGAAATATATGGGAGAACGACACTGAGCGACTAGTGCTACATGGTGCTGCTGAACCTAGAGCGCCAGCGCTATACACTGAGCCACCACTAGTGATACATGTGACGCTACATGGTGCTGTTAGAGGTGCTCACCAGATTTGCTTTCTTGAATGTGGTTTTCACATACAGCGCCCGGCGTTTGCCTGACGCTCTGTGGCACTACCTGATGTTACCGTTTCCTAAAGTGGACCAACACCCTCCCATGATCGCCCAGGAATCTATAAAATTCCCGGACCGATCAGCTCCCTGACTGCGGGGCACCCCGATCGCTGTGTGAAACCCCCCAGAAACCCCTAAATCCCTAACTGCTCCTCGATCCAGCGGCGCCCGCCGCCGCCTCCCACGCGTCCCTCTAGCAGGACCTGTAAGAGTGACGCGCGGGAGGCGGCGGCAGGTGCGCTCTCTTGTCCGTCGCTGCCTCCCGCTTTTCCGCCGGCGGGGATTGGCTGCAGCGGTCACGTGGGAGCGGGGAGAGGTGAGTTTTTGGGGCTTTCTGGGGGGTTTCACACAGCGGGGCACCCCGAAGTGGACCAAAACCCAGGATAGTCAAAATCCTGGGTGTTGGTCCACTTTAAATATCCCCCTTAGTTTACATCAGCTGTGCTGTGGAGCTCAATCAGATCATGAACTGACCTTTAAGCTGGTCTCTGGGACGGCTGGCAGCTGGTTATCTTTTTAAAGCTTTAGCAAGGCCATCAGTAATGTTTAACTCTCAGTCCCAAGAATTCTCACTCATCTGTGCCAGATTACATTCTGCATCGGTATTCCTAGACTGCAATTCTACAATACAAGTGTGCATAATAAATTAAATATTGTAAAAAACTTGAACTTAGGACATCTAATCTACTGTAATGCATAGGTCTAATATTAAATTGACCTTGAAACTAGGTTCTAAAGTGTGGAGAACCTCTACTCATCTGTAATTCTCTAAACATCACTAACCCGTTCTCCATCTGAAAAATGGCTAAATACAGGCTAAGTGAGGTAGAGAATTCTAACATTTTGATGTAGAAGCTCATATTTGAGCAATCTAGGGGGTTAGTTAAGAACGGCTAGCACCAGGTAATGATACCTAGCGGCACCCAGCGCCGGGTGAACGCTGGGCGCTGTATGTGAAACCACATTTAAGAAAGCGAATCTGGTGAGCACCAATAACAGCATCATGTCGCGTCACATATATTACTAGAGGCGGCTCAGCAGCGCCATGTATTACCTTTCGCTCAGTGTCGCTCTCCTATACATTTCAATGGGCTTTCATTTGTTGGTGTTTAAATAGCGTGTTGGGCAATTAAAATGTAATTTTGTTTGCTCAAATCATCGTGTGACCTCTCCTGGCTGCAAACAAACACTTTTATACATTTATATATATATATATATTTTTTTTTTTTTTTTTAATGCAGAATTGTATGTGCAGGTCTGGCACTAAAGTGTCATTGTCCCAGTGTTAAAACAATGTCATTCCATGTTTTTTCACTTTGTTACTGGTGGATATGTGTTCAAAAACAGACATTTTTCACACAGTGTCTGGCATTCTGTGCTACAGCGCCCAGCTTTAGAACACTGTGAGTAGTTTTTTGTTAAATATGGTGTTGAGCGTCGAGTACCGGACGCACTGAGCTGGCGCTACATATCGGTCACTGCAGCATTGTCCTCTTGTTAGATGTGGTTTAGTCTTGGGCGCTATGACCTTAGGACACCACCTAGCGTTCTCCATTGGCTCTGCAGTGAATCAGGGACACATCACACATCATATTCATCAATGCCGGCCAGGTTACTACAGCGACCGCAACGCTAGGTTGTTGCTCCCCATACCTGCTTATAGCGTCTACTAGCGGACACTCTAAGCGCTACTATACAGACGCTCACATGGCGATACGTGGCGCTAGTAATGGATCAACCTCTAAGCCATTTACATCCCTAATGACTGAGAAGTTAAAAGGGGACAGGTCTTGGGGTTACTTTGACACCAGGGCATTTTCAGAGCAATCAACATCACTTGTGAGTGCCCTGAAATCACTGCGAAAACGCTTTCCATAGTGGCCTAAGGGCCCTTTCTCATATTTCTGTAGGCTGATCTCCATTGAATGGTGATTGCTTGAAAATTGCTAGGAAATCGTCATTGCAATAGTGCTAGAGATTTTTAAACACAACGCCCCAGCCTTAGAGCTGAGCAGTCCTCCTGTGTAAAGGCAAAATGGTACATTTACAAACCTGTCATCCGTCATCCCTGATTCTTCATCTTTCCAAGACCATACCAGTCTTGTCTTGGTATGGTGTTGTAGTAATGACTCCTCTTGCTGTGTAGCACATTTATGTGGATTATTATTATTATTAGAATATTTTTAGCGATCACACTGCTTTTAAAGTAGAACAAAATGCAAGGGCACCAGATGTCCCGGGGGCATCCCAAAACCTGCTTCCTGGCACCCTAGGCGATGTAAACAATGGGCAGCCGCCATTCAGATAGGCTGGGAGCGGGAGCACGCCTGCTGCTGGTGATGTGGCAACTTGCACTCCCGCTTGCCACAAACAGAGCTGTTTGCCGAATATTACATATGCACGACAAATGTCTCTGGTTGGACGAGAGCCCCAAGCATGCCCCGCTGGACCGGGAAGAGGCGAGTTTAAGCAGCAAGCCTGATACCAGGAACTTACATTACATACTAGCAATGGGAATAACCAGGTGGACATGAACATTTTGAGGACATTTAGATCTCGGAACTCTCCAATTTGTTGAGTTATAGAATGCAGGTCTTTGGTCCAGGGGACCCCAATACCAGTTCAACAAGGGAATAATGGTTAGTAAACCTGCAGGGACTGGCCACCTCTGAGCCCTGAATTTCCAGCCCTTATGCCTGGTGCCCGTGCTAATTGGCTTCTGGGGGGGGGCATTTTTTTTTAAATAAAAATGAAAACTATAGGAAAAAAATGTTGACTGTTATTTATATTCATAAAAACCATACCGGCTATCTAACAACTCGCATTCAGCGATTTATTAAACTGTCACGCAAGTTGTAAAATGGTGCATGAAGAGAAAAATACAATTCTGTGAGTACTCACCTGTAGAATTGATTTTATAGTATACAGCACATCCTGTTCCAATAATTCCTTACACTTGGGTTATTCCGCCACAAGGTGGCGCAGTGGACTGCAGAAAGACTTGTGGCCACTCCTGGCCCCATAAATAGCCAAGTACCTCCCACCAATTTCCAGTGTTGACAAGCAGTTATACAAGAAGCCGGGAGAATCAAAAAAATGGATAAGAACCCAAAATAAACTTTGAACAATCACCATACAGAGGTAACCAGGAAAAATGATAACAAGGGAGGGGTGGAACAGGACGTGCTGTATACTATAAAATCAATTCTACAGGTGAGTACTCACAGAATTGTATTTTTCCAAATATACAGCACGTCCTGTTCCAATAATTCCTTACACTTGGGACATCCAAAAGCAGTGTCCGTAAGGTAGGGTGGGATCCCCAAAGAGCAAAAGCGTGCAGTTTAAACCACTGCTGCTTGCAGAACTTTGCAGCCAAAAGCAGCGTCAGCAGAGGCCCTAACTTCAACCTTGTAAAACTTAGAAAAAGTATGAACAGAAGACCAAGTTGCGGCCTTACAAACTTGTTCAACAGAAGCCTGGTGCTGAAAGGCCCAAGAGGCACCAATAGCACGAGTGGAATGAGTATTAAGGCGGAAGGGAGGTTCCTTCCCCTTAGCAGAATAGGCTTGCACCACCGCCTGACGAATCCACTTGCTGATAGTGGACTTAGCCGGAGGCAAACCCTTCCTAGGACCAGAAGGAAGAACAAAAAGAGCATCAGTCTTCCTGAAAGATTCAGTAGCTACCAAGTAAAACTTCAGAACCCTGACCACATCCAAAAAATGTAGAGTCCTCTCCTTGGAATTAGCAGGATTAGGACACAATGAAGGCAAGACAATGTCCTGATTGAGATGAAAAGCAGACACAACCTTAGGCAAGAAATCTGGCTTGAACCAAAACACCACCTTGTCCTGGTGTCGCTCAAAATAAGGAGGTTTGATGGAAAGCGCTGCCAACTCAGAAACACACCTGACAGAAGTGATAGCCACCAAAAAGGCTACCTTAAGCGTCAAAATAGGCAAAGCGGCCTCACGGAGAGGCTCAAAGGGACGACCCTGCAGAGCAGATAATACTAGATTCAGATCCTAAACTGGTAACATAGGCTTACGTGGCGGACGCACGTGAGAAACCCCCTGGAAAAAAGTCTTAACCAAATGGTGATTGGCAAAGATCTTTGGAAAAAAATTTCCAGAGCTAAAACATGACCTTTGAGGGTACTGAGTTGAAGGCCCAAATCCAAACCATGTTGCAAGAATTCCAGAATCCTGGGAACAGAAAAAAAACCAACAGGGAAGAGATTTGGACTCACACCAGGCAATGTAAGTATGCCAGACCCTGTAGTAGATAAAGGACGAGGACTTCTTCCTAGCCCTAATCATGGTATCAACAACAGAGGCAGGCAACCCCTTTTCCCTCAAGATGGAGGTTTCAACAGCCAAGCCGTCAAAGCCAGCGTTTGTAAATTGGGATGGCGCAGCTGTCCCTGAGTGAGCAGGTCTGGATCCTTGGGCAGGACATACTGATCTACTGCCAATTGCACGATGTCTGCGAACCACACCCTTCTTGACCAACAGGGGGCCACCAGAATGGCTGGCATCCCTTCCTGGGCTATCTTGCGCAGCACCCTGCCCAACAGAGGAAACGGAGAGAACACGTAGAGGAGCCAAAACCCCTTCCAAGGCATTTCTAGCACATCCGTGGCGAAGGCCAGAAGGTCCTGTGACAGAGAGACAAAGAATGGAAGCTTGTGATTGTGACAGGACGCAAACAGGTCCACATCCGGCAGACCCCAGCGACGGCACAGGGAGTGAAACACCCTGTTGCTGAGGGACCACTCCCCCAGCCGAGACATCCCCCTGCTCAAGGAGTCTGCTTTCCACTCCCTGGATGTAAACTGCGGATATACAGAGGACATTCTCTTCCGCCCAGGACAGTATCAGGGACACTTCCTTGAGGGCTCGCTTGCTCCAAGTCCCTCCCTGATGATTGATGTAGGCAACTGCCATCTGGTTGTCTGAGCGGATCTGAACAGCCCGACCCCGAAGGTGGGGGTCAATTGGGCGAGAACCAACCTTACCGCCCTCAGTTCCAGAATGTTGATAGGAGTATGGGCCTATGGGAATTTTAAGGACTTCCAGAAGCCCCCCCCAACCTGTCAGACTGGCATCTGTGGTGACAGTCTCCCAGCAAGGGGACAGAAAGGTCCTGCCCACCAAGAGGTTCCTTGAGTCCAGCCACCACGAGAGGGACTGTCTGGCCAGGGGGGACAGAACAAATACCTGATCCAGGGACACAGGGTCCCGATCCCACACGGATAAGAGGTGTAGCTGAAGAGGTCTCATGTGAAACTGAGCATAGGGTTGATCACCCAGCTGAAGGACTCTAGTGTGGACACCACCATCTGGGTATCCAGTTCTGCCTGATGGAAGGACTGAGACGAGATCAGAATGTCGTCCAAATAAGGAAGAATGCGAATGCCCTGAGATCTCAACAGAGCCATCACACCCGCCAGCACCTTGGTGAATACCCTGGGAGCTGAGGTGATACCAAAAGGCAAGGCCACAAATTGGTAGTGCTGATCCTCCAGAGCAAAACTGAGAAATTTCTGATGACCTGGGAAGATTGGTACATGAAGGTAAGCGTCCTTGATGTCTACGGATGTCATGAAGTCGCCCGGGCGCAGAGTAGCGACTGCTGAGCGTAGGGTCTCCATGCAAAAATGCTTGAATCTGACAAACTTGTTGAGGTGCTTTAAATCCAAAATGGGCCTGAGGGACCCATCCTTTTTGGGAACAGTGAATAGATTGGAGTAGAAGCCTCTGCCCCTTTCCCTGAGAGGCACAGGGCAGATGACCCCCAACTCCAAAACGTTTCGGACTGCAAGCCGCAAGCCCTGAGCTGACAGGGGGTTTTGAGCCATCCCGGATCTGATAAATCTTGGGGGCGGCCAGGCTGCAAACTCTATCTTGTATCCAGAGGACACCACCTCCTGAATCCATCTGTCTGCTACACGTAGCCTCCAGACATGAGCAAAGAGCCGAAGCCGTCCCCCCACCCGGATGGGTTAGGGCGCCTCCTCATGCCTGAGGGGGCTTGGGGAGGATTTGGGCTTAGGACCCCATGAGAGCCGGGGACGGCCTCGTCCTCTACCCCTGCCCCAATAGTCTCTGTGTGCCCCAGCAAAGGAAACTCCTCGACCAGCCCTGGAAGCGCGGAAGGAGGGGAGAGAAGCACCGGTCCCCCAAAAGGGCCGAGACGGCCTCCTATGTTGAGGCAGCCTACCACCCCTGGCAAATAGGTCCAAGTGTTCACCAAAGAGCCGCAGCCCCTTAAAGGGAAACCAGTGAGGGCCTTTTTAGCAGCATTATCAGCCACCCACTGACGTAGCCAGACAGAGCATCATATAGCCAGCAACAGGGCAGAAGCCCTACCACACATTCTAATGGCATCATCCATGGCAGAAAAGATATATGCAATAAATTCATAGCAAAGTAGGAGAGATCTATAATCCTCACCTCCCGCGTCATCATGAGTCCCCATCTATGAGACACTTAAGCAACCCTTTAATAGCCATAGCAGTTATGGCAGAGGCACAAACCGGGTACAGTGCAGTCCCCACACAGGCAAAAGCATGACAGGACAACTGGTCCAAGCGCCGGTCCTCACCATCCCGCAGGGTAGTAGTGTCAGGTGAATGCATGACTGATGTGTTAGACAACCCTAGGACGGGCGCGTCCACCTCGGGAGGACATGACCAACGCTTAATCACATCAGCGGCAAAAGGATACCTCCTGTCCCAACTCTTGGGCACCCCAGGTAGCTTACTAGGGCGTTCCCACTCTTTGAGCACTAGATTATTAAAGTGATTCTGCTCAGGGAACTCCAAGAGTGGTTTAACAGAATGGAAAAGCTCACCCTGCTGCTGCGGAGCCACGGCAGGAGGGGAAATACAAAGCACTTCAAAAATGTGAGTCAGTAACCTGTCAGTGTCATGTGAGGACCATAGGTCTTCTCCAAAGGGAGACCCGGTACCACCATATAACTTAGACTGTTCCTCAGAGGATTCTGAATCAGAGAATAATTCCCCCTCCTCGAGGGGGTAAAAGCCAGAAAATGAGTAAAGTCCCTCATCCTCTACAGGAAAGAGGGAAGCAGCGGGAGATAAATACCGCTTCTTAACAGAAGCCTTACGCAGGGCTGACCCAGCTATATGCTTTTCTATGCTGGCCACCCGTGAAGCTAAGTCATATTGAGACTCCCCGTTAGTGTGCCCCTCACTGGGGGTCAGATGCAAGCGTGTGGGGGTAGGCAAAGCAGAAAGGGGAGCAGCACCGGGACCCGTAGCAGAGGACCCAGGCTGCAGCACAAGTACATGTTGGGCACAGGTCAAACACACCCGGACACCGTCACTAACAGGGGATACCCCACACGCAACACGCGTAATGGCCAGTACAGGGACACAGCTAGCAATAGCCACCCTTTTTGGGATGCCCCCCAAAGCCCGCTAGGGAAGGTGGGAGAATGGTAAGGGGCAGGGCCGGGAGAACCACAGTCAGGGGTGACCCGCCTGCAAGACACAATAAGTACACAATAAACATCCCCAGCGTATACATAGTAAAGCAATATAAAAACCCCCGTAAGGGACTCACGGACCAATCGGACAGACCGCTCAGAGACCAGACTGCGTCGCAGCACCGCAAGGACGAGGCCACAAAATGGTGCCGGCAGCAGTACCTAGAGGGGCGGACTACGAGAGTATGACGCAAAACCCGTCAAACCGCAGTTCCTGCCCCCCCCCGAAGAGCGTGAAACTGTGATCACATGAGACACCGGCGCCATGATAGCAACCTAAAAAATATATAGCGCCAACCACTGCGGAGCGCCGTACAACGGTCCGCACAACACCAAAAAAGAACACAAAACACACAAATCACAGACCCCCGGGCTCCCCCTGCCAACCAAGCGGGCCACAACAAAGGGGTAGCGCCCAACTTTCTAGAGGGGAGGGGAGAAGGGTGAAGGGAACAAGGACCCAAGGATTGAGGCTGGGGCATCCCAATGAGGCTCACCATAGAAGGCCTGTCGCCGGCTACCCTTTGGCACAGGGTCGTGCGGCCCGGAGCCGAGCTCCTTCAGCACCTGACCCTAGTGCTGTCCTACCTTCACCCGAACCGTCAGCCGAGGCTGGGAGGCAGTGGGTCCAGAACGGGTGGAAATAAGCCTGCAGGGCCGTAGGCTTGAAAAGCCCCACTCCGTGCGCAATAGTGAGCCATCTTCTATCTTCGCAGTCTAGACTGCAGAGAAACACTGGGAAATTGGTGGGAGGTACTTGGCTATTTATGGGGCCGGGAGTGGCCACAAGTCTTTCTGCAGTCCACTGCGCCACCTTGTGGCAGAATAACCCAAGTTTAAGGAATTAATCGAACAGGACGTGCTGTATACTTGGAAAATTTACTCTTGGCCTAGGTGCTTGGTTTATGCGCATGCGTAATCTTAGCGCATGTGTCCTTCAATCATGCAGCAATTAGTAAATTCCTGCAAGCGTTATGGATTACACATAGGCAATGGGATATTGATCATGGTATTGAATCGACCCTTATATCTCATTTATCAATCACGGAGCACTGGTAGACCGTTTTCTGTTACACTTTGGTGCCGATACCGGTGCCTATAATTTGCCCTCATCATGACATTATGGCACATTGTGTTACATATTGCCAGCTCAGTATTGAAAACCACGATGGCTGTAATCTCTAACGATGACAAGTCGTCAGGGTGAAACTTGTGCTACAGCTTTCGGTAATAGAGCTGCTTTGACTAGGACAGGCAGGAACATTATTAGAAAATTTATTAGCATTTTATTACAAAATGTCTGGTGTAGCAATTATCTCTATGCAATATTAGTTTTCATTGGCTCATTTTTATAGTCATCTGTCTTTTTACTCCAGAAGGTCTATGTAGACATCTTTCAAAGATGGGTTTTCTGCGCTTGAATGATGCACTTGATCCTCTGGCTACAGCTTGGGTTTTGATGCCTGCAAAATGCGGAAATGTGTTACAAGTGGCTAATAATGAGGGTCATGATAAATATTTAGTGAAGCCAGTGTGACTTCCGTCGTACATTGTGGTGTGGATTGCAACCTGTATGTCGTGGAGCTTTTTAGCGATAACACACAAAAAAGTGCAAAGAGAAAGTATTTGTCCTGCAAGTTGAGATCTTAGCATGATCAAAACTCTCAGAAAAGTCCGGCTCTCAAGTGTATCTAAAAATTCACTTTTATTAGATCAATTAAAAACTCATGCTCATTGGTCCAAAATGTGATAAAAAAAAGATTCTTACAGTATGTACATGCTGCAGTGTCTGACGCGTTTCGGGACGTTAGTATTCCATGCCCTTAGTCATATAACTTTGCTTATACACATCAAGCTTTATATACTAAAAGTCAACTCACCTGTCCAGATGGGAAAGCCTCCATCGGCCGTACGCACCGAGACAAAGGTGGCGAAGAACGGGGCCAGGGACAAGATAGAAACAGCGCTGCAGCTGAGTACCCTTAGCATGATCAGTCTGGGCCCATTCACCCTACATTGGGTTATTGAGGGGGCCTTATTTCTTGGCAGCTGATCTTGGGGTAAGGTGAGTGTACAGTACAAGTGGTTATTTGGCCTACAGATAGGAGGAATAAACACCCCTACCTCTAAAAAAAAAAAATCTCTTTCTTGGGTTTTGTTCCTTCTTGGTGAGGTATTCACATTTGGGATGCCCTGCTGTGTGTATCCCTTGGGATAGTAAGATAACTAACCTCTACCTAGCTCCCATGTCATGCTCAGCCAATCAGTAGCACTCATTCGATTCATAATTCCTATGCTGCACTGAGCACTGCTGGCCGCATCCCCACTCGGCTCTAGCTGTGGGCGTGCCCAAGCCGGCCATTCAGAAAGGCCTGGTTCAGGTCCCAGACAGAGGTATGCTAGGAATGTGGCTGGGACACAGAGACAGGTCAAGGGCTCCAGGAGGAGATGACCAAATCGGGCAATCAGGAGGTTTCGCACAAGAAGAACACTGCCCCGCAAGTCTTATAGACTCGAGGGAAGTGGTTGCTCCTCTTTAAGTAGCACAGATATACCCCTTTCAATGTGCTTATTTGTTTTAAAGTCATTTTGAAGTGGACCAAAACCCACAGAACTCTCTTCTTAGGGTGTCAAACTAGAAATGGATGTTTTTACTTTTCAAATAATTCTAGAACACCATTTTTTTGCTGTTCCTGTTTGTACAATGGCAGGAGATCAGTCATTGTGGCAATGGCAATGAATAGAGGAAGCGGAGCTTTCCAGCTTAAACCGACGCCATTATCTGGGATTAGTGTGATGCAGGAGCAGTGAAAATTGGCAAAGGGTGCTCTCCATGGGGGGGAGCAATTCAGGGGATGCTAGTTAAAAATGTGGGTTTTGGTCTGCTTTAAGTGGATTAAAATCCTCTTCTCTTAGACTACAGGGCTAGCCACTTGGCTGTGTGAAACCCTGCCAATTGCCCGCAAAACTCATCATTCCCGGCACTCCCACAGCTTCTTTGCAGCCGCATCCCCAGCTTCCAGTTAGCTGAGGAGCGCTCTGCCATTCAGATCGGCTGCGGACAGGAGTGCACCGCAGACTAGAGGGAAGCCGGCCATGTGGCCAGTGGTCCTGTGCACATCACCTGGCACATTTGAGATCAGCCAATCGGCTATCTCGAATCTGATGGCTAGGCCTGGCTATGGTGGCGAAAAAGCCATGTATTTTAAAACCGAGCCACCACCAGTCATTACAGGTACCTGCCTCAGGAATGGGACAGGTAGGGGGCAAGGGGGAAGGGGGGTTAGATGGTTTCGGTCTGCTTTATACTATCCCTGCTTCCCATCCAGTTATTGCATTGGTTGAGCCACTCAGCCAATCAGTGGCAGAGCGCCGACTATTCAGGATAAACAAAACCTGTTCTGCTTCCTATTTCTCTGGATGGACATCAGATCTACTGTAGTGGAAATGGCAGCAGGGAACTTCATTAGCAATACACATCATAATAAATAAATTTACCTTTCCCTTTAAAATGCACATCAAACACAATAACACACAAACCAGGTAATGACAATATTAACTGGAAATTTATTGCATAATATGTGTGTCACGGTTTAACTTAGCAGACTTTCCATTAAATGTAAATATATAATTATTAAAGTATAACACAATATTGCAGCAATCATATCGTCAACCTGTCAACCTTTATTGGTTCATAACAATCAGGTTTCGCCCTAGAAAAGTCAGCCCTTAAAATTGAATGAATTCTGACTGGTCCACCATAGGTCATTGCACTTACCCTACAGCATTGGCCCATCAATGTGGAACTGAACTGAAATTAAAAGGCATCTACGCTTACATGGTATAGAGAGAATACCTATTAGACTCAGCCCTGCAGCAGCAGGAGACCTTCTAATGGAAGATGACTGACGCGCGTGCCTTGGCTTACGCTCAACTAGCACACAAAGTCCTGGCAGGGGAAGAGATGTGTACGGCTAACTTCAGGCTGGAGGAGGAGGGGCTTTAGGTTTAAAGTGGACAACATCTCAGCCTTCACAGTGAGGTTGAAGATGCTCTTTAATGAGGAACAAAACCCACGTTTTTCACTTTCTTGGGTTTTGTTCCTTCTGGTGGGAGCATCCAGATTTGGAATGCCCAACTGTGTGTCTACTCGAGATCGCCAGTAAACTCCTTTTCCCTGTTACCATGGAGCACGTCCAGAGTGATCAGCGTCACTCTTCCATTTAGCTTTACACTGCCGCTCAAAGCAGCAAGGAAATATGAATGGAGCCAGTGCCGCTGGCTGCATCCATACTCACTTCTACCTGTAGGCATGTCCGTGGAGGCAATTCAGAAAAGCTTGGCATGGGTGCATGTGTAGCAAGGGATGCGGCCACAGGACCGAGATACAACGAGGACTAGGGTTTCACACAATGGGGCATCCAAATCCGGGATGCACAATAAAGACCACCGCCCCAAGAGTCTTATAGACTTAAGGGTGGATGGTTGCTTCTCTTTAATGAGGAAGTCAAGTCATCACTTTCTACTTCACTTGCATGAACAGCAAATGCCAGCCAGTCATGTGACCACTGGCAACCATTCACGGTTGATGCGCAACCCCACTTGGCTAACCGAGCAATCACATGACTGGACTGACTGACCTTATTTCATCTTCTTAGGTTTAGTGGTTAAGAGTTGAAAGCAGAAAGGTGTGAGGTGAGTTAAAGTGTTTGGCAAGTCAAATGTTAAGAAATACATATCAGTATACTTTTCATTGAATGGATCTCGCTTTCAGTCCCCACCCCACTGATTTGGTTCATCAATCAACCTTCGGTGGACCAAGAACAGAAACACCCCCCGCTCCCGGCCCAGACATCCTGATAGGCTGCCTCTCTTTGCAGCTCTGAAACCCCACCCTCCTCTCTCATCTCACACTCATCACAGTGTGCTTACATCACATCACTGTTTATCCTCATTTTTCTCTGCATCTCCATTGCTCTAACACCTTAACACCCTACAAATAACTTAGGAACTACAGGGTCTTTTTGAAAATGGATCAAAGTTTAAGACAGTGCAACATGTAGCCCGAGACAAGGGGACAACAATGGGGCTTACCTTTAGTATAACATTAATTGCTGTATATGGAGTTAGTGTATGGAGGCACTATTGGGAGTTCACAGCTGACTGTCCTGGGTTAGCGCAAATAAAGCTTGTCATCTTACATTGATTAGACAAGTAACCTATAGCAACTAATAAGAATTCAATCACCTACTTTAAACTTAGGAAAAAATGTTTGCTATTGTAGTGTCCGCAATTCAATTATAATGACTGTATTTAGTCACCACTGTGATGTGACCCAACTACCCAAACTTCTAACATCCATTCAGGATCATAGTGTTACAAACGGGTTTTAATATTCTAAAGCTGGTGCAGATACGAGCCTATAACATTAATTGTTTGTCAGGGGCTATGCTCCTTATATAGGGCATTGAAAAAGCCAAGCAGGGTGAAACATGTCTGCCCAGATATCATAAGGAGAAGATTTAAGCAAGCTTTGAATCTCTTGTACAATTTTTAATGTGAGAGTATTTTTAATGTGGGATGTATTTGCAAGATATTTTCTAGTATATACACACTATGATTTCTTGTTTATCAAACAATAAATGCAAGATATTATATAATTGGAGTGGTGAGGTTAGATACAAGGGCTATCAAAAGGTACTGGGGGATGTCTAACCCCAGACAAACAATTCTAGTTACACAAGTGGCTAAATCCCTTTTCGCCATGATAAAAACATAGGGGGGTGTAGAGGATTACCTGCCTCCAGTGTCTTTGCTCCAGCCTTGATGGACTAACCAACATCAGCCCAGGCCTCTAACATGGACCTACTAAATGTAGAGGCCCAACACAAGAGGATGGAAGCCTCCATGACACCTAGAAATGCTGTCCCAACACACAGACTCTGCAGGGAGGAGTGGGGGCATCTGCATAATAGTACCACTTTTCTTTAGAGCACATATATTAGGCCTAAAAAAACAGCACTCACCTGAGCCAGGACATTAAGGGGGTTATTTAAGAAACGCAAACGCCAGGTAGTGCCACGTAGCGCCAGCTGAACGCTGGGCGCTGAATGTGTAAACCATATTTAAGAAAATCAATCTGGCGAGCGCCTCTAAAAGCGTCATGTAGCGTCACATCACTAGCGGTGGCTCAGTGTATAGCGCCGGCACTCTAAGTTCAGCGGCGCCATGTAGTACCTGTCACTCAGTAGCGCTCTCCCATACATTTCAAATGTGTTTGATAAATAACGTTTTGCTAAAGTATTTTTTTTTTATTTTGGTTCAAATGATTGTGTGTACTCTCCTGCCCGGCAACCAAACACTTTTATTGGTTTATTCTTGCAGAATTGTATGTGCAGGTCTGACATTGCAGTGTCATTGTCACAGTGTTAAAACAATGTCATTCCATGTGTTTTCGCTCTGGTGCTGGTGGATATGTGTTGAGAATAAGACTTTTATCACACAGCATTTGTCGCTTGATGCTAGAGCGCCGGCGCAGGTTGTATGTAGTTTTTTCTTAAATATAGGCTTCAGCGCTGAGTGCGGGACACACTTAACTGGCCTACCTATCGCTCGCTGCAGCACTGTCCTATTGTTAGATGTGGCATAGTCATGGGCGCTTTGACCTCGGGACACCACCTAGTGTTCTCGATTGGCCCCTCTAGTGAATCAGGGAGAGCGCTTCTACAGCACCCCCTACAGACATCCCATTTATCAATACTGGACAGGATGGTACAGCGCCACTTGTCCGCCCGCTAAGCTAGGTCAAAGTGCCCGACACCCGTTTGCAGTGACCACTTGCGGACACTCTAAGCGCCGCTACATTGACGCTCACATGGCAATACGTGGCGCTAGTCTTGAATTAGCCTCCCCATCCCACCCGGCTCTGCATGTTGAAAAGACTGTTCTTCTGATGTCGGCTTCCAATTAGAGAGTGAACTCACTGGCTGGCTTCTATGCACACTGCTGCTTCCAGTCAGGGGGAAGCAGACTCCTTCCTTGACTGGAAGCAGGGGGCGCACCACTCATCCACCCCCATATTCGCCATGGACCGTCAAAGAACGCTGAAAGCCACTTGGGAGCGTGCCGTCAGCAGTATTTCAGCATGTGGGATGCCAAGGGATCAGGTCTGCTGGGGTTCACAGAAGTACAGCTTTTTTTTTTGTTTTGTATGCCTGGACTAACCCTGTAATGACTCCAGAAAATGGTAAGAGTCTGCATCAGGGAGGTAACTTTCTACTAAGACAACCATTATTTAAAGATACCCACAGGGAGAGCAGGGATACGGCCAAAGTGGTGAAATGCATGCCACTGATTGGCTGAACGGCCTGCACATGCACCATGGGAATGAGGAAAGAGACACAATACCCCCACCAGGAGGAACAAAACCCAAGATAATGAAAACCTTAGGTTTCCTTAGGTTAACCTTTGTTTCCCAGCTACCATCCCAGCTACCATCAGCTCTAGGGTAATGTCTATATGTATACATTTCAATGCCCATATATTTATTAACCCCATTGCTCATGTCATTGTCATAAAATATTGACCAGAAGAAATACACACAAATGTAATTAAAAAAATAAATCTGTTTAGTAACTTAAAGCGGACCAAAACCCACTGAACATTTGGCCGAAACCCCTGCGATACTCCCTTCTTAGGGTGTAGAACTACAAATGGATTTGCTTTTCAAATCGTTGTGGAACACTATATTTTTGTCAATTTCTGTAAGATGGCAGGCGATCAGCCATTACATAGACATGGCATTGACATCATTGCCACACACAACAGTGGCAATAAATGGAGGAGGCGGAGCTTTACAGCCAAAACAAAAACAGGCGCCATTATCTGAGATTAGAGTGAAGCAGGAGCAGCGAGAATTAGCAAAAGGTGCTTCTTATGGAGGGAGCAATTCAGGGGATGCTAGTTAAAAATGCTTCCAAAACCTATCCTGGAGTCTCAGACTCCAGGGTGGGTTTTGGTCCACTTTAAAAGAATCAAACTGATTGCAGATGATCCCCCCCAAGTAAAGCTGGCCATAGACATGGGCTTGTTTATGTGTAAAAAAAAAAAAAAAAAAAAAACTTGAATCCAATTTTTTAGGACGAATCAGAAAACCTCCTGCAGTAGTGGTGGTGGTGGTAGGGGGGGGGGGATACCTACTATAGGTACTGTATATTGTATTGTATAATGTATATTGTAATTTGAACAATAGGGACTTATCAAGTAAGATGCAGGACAGGCTGCTCTTGGCATCTTCCAGCTGCAGATAATTCTGTCCCAAAAGTTTTTAGGATAAACTGAAAGTGGACCTCTCTAAAGATTCTGCTCCAGGAAGGGTGCTGGTCTGCAGGAACCCAAACCAACCTGCTACTTACCCTTTTCCCTGCACCACGTGTCTAACTTGGATTGGGAAAAAGGTACAAACAGCACTACCAGTGCATTGTTGGAGATGTGTCTCTGTTGCCAGGTCGCTTATCACATGGCATAGAGCAAGGGATGGGTATATCTCCAACGTGGGAATCATGGGAGGCGGTGGGACCAGCACCCTGCCTGACGCAGAGATGACAGAAGGATTTAGGACCGCTTGAAGTGTCACGTTTGTAGTACCCTTATTAAATATATATTCAAGTAAAGTAAAGAACGGTACAAAGAGGCACGATGCTGGTGTCAGTAAATATTACTTAATATAGATTTGTTTTAAAGAGCAACCGCACCCCAATCAATTTTGTTCTTAGTGGGGGATCATCAAGGTGTAAGCTGCTCTTTAAAAACAAAAAGAAAAAATATATAAAATGATGTGCCAATCGCAATGAATTAAATCAATAGAAAAAAAAAATAAAAGAATATACCCTGGGATCACCTTTTCACTGTCTGGGGCCAATTCTGCCAAATCGTCCAGCTTCAGTGAGGTTCGCAAAGCAAAGCTTCATCAACAAATCAGCCATGCAACATTATTCATATATTACATCGTCACAATATTCTTTGCGCTATTCTAGCAAGCCATTTCTTTTTTTGCTTTGATGATAATGGTAAATAAAATATATTTAATTTGTTTCTTGCCGACAACATTTTGAATGAATTTGCTAGACAGAGGGCAAAGGCGGCTAAAGTCCCCTGGCTTCAGATTAAGATCGCAAGCCATAAGGCGAATTTGGAGGAAGACGCTGCATTCAGTCTTTGGGCACCTTGAAATTATCTTTCTCTTTGCGGATGGAGGCCATGGTAGAGATAGGGTCACGCTCCCCCGCGTGGTCCTGTACCGACTTTTCCCTGATGGCACAAACACAGAGGTATCAATAATTGGAGCACTTTGCGACTAAATTAAAAACAGCATTTGCAGATGTAATTTTCCTTAACGTGTTAATAACATCCCAAAACATGGAGGGAGAATGATATGTTCCATAAGAATAGCTATGCACGACCAATTTATTGGGTATTTAGTGGACCAAAACCCAGCATTTTGACTATCCTGTGTTTTGGTCTATTCCCCCGGGGCTCCCCACTGTGTGAAACTCCCCATATCGCCGAAGAGAACTCACCTCTTCCCGGTCCTGAGCGGCTGCTCGTCCAATCAGCACACTCAAAGCGCTCTGACAGCCGCATCCCCGCTTCTCTCTAAGAGGGTGCGTACCCGCACCCGGACCAGGAAACAAGTTAAGAGTATGGGGCAACCTGGGGGGTTTCACACAGCGGGGCATTCCGATTTTGGATGCACCTGGGGGGGGGGGGGGGGGGAATTGATCTTATATACTCCCAGGCTGATCATGGTGGGTTTTGGTTCACTTGAAGAGGAAATGCAGACAAAAATCATGCTCGATAAAAGTCCATCCAATAATAGGATAGGATAGGAAGTATAGGATATAAAATCCTATCTGATTGCAATTAAGGTTATCTAATCAGTGGACCAGAAGAAAACACCAATTAATGACAGCTTCTGTGGCAGTGGTGGCCATAGACTTATATTAAGGAACCTCCCCCAAACCTCACTGATCTGCTAGCAACTGGTAAGCCGACGGCGGGGTGAGGATCGGGCCCTGAAGCAGCCAGATGTCGCCACAGCAGGCAGCGGCGACATCCAAAAGGTAAGTAGGGGCTGATGGGAAGAGGGAATCGGCCCCTCTTTATATTAGATCCGATGTTCCTCTTTAAAATAGCAGGTCTCTTGCTTGCTGGGTGATTTCTCCAACCTCATCCAGACTGCTTCTCTGAAGTCCCAGCATTCCTCGCACACTCTGCCCACCCTTCCCTCCCCCTGTACTAAGCCCAATAGGGGCAATAAAATAATTCACCGGAGGGGGTGCAATTTACTTGGAAGCTGAAGCTGGGACCTTGAGTGACAAGTCAGTCACCCAATTATGTGCAGCAGTGTTGACTGTACTGGTTGTTTCATTATTTTAACAAGTCTTAGCATGGGAGGGGGGTGGCTCTGACTCTAGGGCCAGACAGTGCCAGGGGTAACTAAAAAAAATTACTTAATGGAGTGCTGCTCCCATGTGGCTGATCATCCCCTGGTTTGTGAAGCTGGGGGTGGTATTTCCGGGTTCCAGCTGGTGGGTGGGCAAAATGGGCCTGTGGGAGGAAGATCAGCAGTGCGGGAGCGGTGGTCAGGTAAGCAGATCTTCTAGTTACCTCTGGCACTGCCCGGTTCTGGATTTTGGAAAATCCCATGAAAGGGGACCTTAAACTCTTTCAGAGCTTGTAGAGGGGAATGGGGGAGAAAACACCCAGCAGCAGCACAGCTCTGTTCCTGAATACCGGAGCATCACATGGGACAGCACATTCCACATTTAAGGCAGACAGATACATTTATATTATGCAAAATGTGTCAGTTTTAGGGGGAATTTTCACTAGAGCTTTCACTGAACCTTTAGGCTGTAGATTTTCAGCTGCAGCAACTCACCTGACTCTCATAAAAGGATTAAAGGTGAATTCTTCTGCCAAGGTGGAGGGTATGGTGGGCTCCCCATTGTTATAGGTTTCCTGTAAGATAAACACAAGGTTATATACTGGCTCATACGCGGCTTGGTATATGCGAGTTCTTAAGTGGCGGGTTGACTGGGATTCAGAACATGGTGCATCCCAAATCTGGATACCCACAGGAATCATAGCGAGCGGACATATGGTCTGCTTTTAGTATATTTGCGGGCTGTGAAAGGGGGCGAGTTAGAATGGGCTCCTGCAGACCAGGATCCATTAAAGTGGACCAAAACCCAGTGCGATCCGCCTGGGAATCTTATAGGTTCCCAGGCCGATCGCACTGGGTTTTGGTTAACTTTATTCCCTCCCCCTGAGGCATCCAAAATTGGGATGCTCTGCTGTGTGAAATCCCCCAGGTCGGCCCGTACACTTACCAGGATTCCTGGTCCAGCCGCGGAGCAGGGTGCGTGCCCACATTTGTGAATGGTCGGTCCCTGTTAGAGGGAAGCAGGGGATGCGACCGCCAGTGCGCTCGGAGACGCTGAGCCATGGACGCATCCCCACTATCACTGGGCAGAGGCGAGTCACGCTCCACTATCTGGGGGGTTTCACACTACGGGGGGGGGGGGGGGGGGAGGGGAGAGATAGGACCCAGACCTAGGATAGTCATAATCCTGGGTTTTGGTCCACTTTAAGGCTGGATAAGATGCCCCCTTCCAGCTCCTGTCCCCAAAACCCCTCTCTTCATGAGGGGCATCCATAAAGTGGACCAAAACCCACCCTGGAGGCTGGGACTGGAGGTGTCACACAGTGCATGATAGAACAACTGTGCTCCCTGCTGGCCCGTGCCAGGCATTTGGGATTGGCCAGAGCGGGCACGCTCCCTGCTAGAGGTAGCAGGAATGCGGCCACTGGGGCACTCGGCTCTGCTCATCTAGACTCGAATGGAACCGAGGGCTTAGACGAGCCTAGACGAGTTAGTGTCAACTCAATTGAGCACGCTGAATGGAAGGGCTGCGCATGTGGCGTAGGACCGGGAAAGAGCTTTAATGGGCGACCTGGGGGGTTTAACACAATGGGGCATCCCGCATCGGGGTTCCCCCAGGGGCAAGGACCAAAACTCAGGATAGTTAAGATCCTGGGTTTTGGTGCACTTTAAAAATAAAATAATACTCACCTGGCCCAGTGCTTGCCTGCTCCTAAGCTGCAGTCCCAGGTCTGTTGGGTGACTGCAGACCATGAGGAAGTGATGTCATTCTAGGTTAGTTACTTCAAATATCCAAATGCCAGGAATGGGAGGTGGGACAGAGGGGCCTGGCACGAGTTGGGACTTTATTGCCCTCTTAACTGAAGTAGTCTTTTTTTTTTTAAATTAAAGCTGAACAAAACTTGTTCCTTGTCCCAGGGGCATCCTGATGTGGGATGCCCCACTTTGTGAAACCCCCCAAATCCCACGAATGCGCTCTTGTCCAATTAGCTTCCTATGCTATGTATATTAATGATGGGAACTACAGCTCTGTTTAGACGCTGAGCTCAGCAATAGGGAGTGGGCGCATCCCTGGTTTCCCTTTAGGCACTGGCGCGCTCCTCCCCCTCAGCCCAGAGACTCTGTGGATGTGGCTGCCGCAGTTTACATTGCCTTAGGAATCAGAGCAGAGGTGAATTTTGCAGTGACTTGGGGAGTGGGGGACATACCCCAGGATAGGCCAGCAGACAGCCCTGGTGTCTTTTAGAACCCAGTCCAGCCACAATGAGTTTTGCTCCACTTTAAAAGTAAATACATTTCTCTTGGCATAAGACATAAGTCTAGTGAGTATACTTTTTTTCAGTGGAGGCACTTATTTTTATAATAGATTATTAATGGTTCTACCTTAGCCCAGGCTAATTTTAGTTTGATCTGCTCATTGTTTGGTTCCACATGGCGGGCAAACTTCAGATTGTTAATTGTATATTCATGTCCGCAGTAGACTCTCTGTCGAGAAAGAAAAAAAAATGGAAAGACTTGAGTTTAAAAAAAAAAATTAAAAAAAAAATATTATATATATATATATATATATATATATTCAACAGCTAGTGATAGGTGATCCTTTCCAGTTAAATTTCCCTGGTTTAAACTCTTGTTTGCTTTTACGCGAGAGGATCGGAGTCCAATACACTTCTTCTCATGCAAAAAGTTAAAACAAATAAATGGCAGCTTACCTTGCCAAGCGTTCCTCCAGCACTGTGCCTCCTCTGAGCTTTGCACTATGAATGAGGAAATAAACGTCCTCGCCTCACCCTCCAGCACCACCATGCAGATGTGGACCACCAATACTAGCTTGAGGAGCTAGTCCAGACCACACCCTTCACTCTGTATTGACAGCACTCTCAGAACTTCCATTCAATCCCAGCTAATGCCCTTCCTCCCTTCCTCTTCCCCACCCAGGCATCTCCTAGCAAGGGCTCTTGCTCCCAGTGCTGACATTTTGCAGCACCACAGCTCCATGGGCCACGCCCACATGCTTCAGAGATAAAAACAAAGATGAATGTGTGAAGGAAGAAATTTCTCTTGGCATGAGTCTGGTGAGTATACTTTTTTTCAGTGGAGGAAATACACGTCCTCATCTCACCATCCTGAAACACCCTGCAGATGTGGACCACCAATACTAGTTTGAGGAGCTAGTCCAGACCACTCCCCTTCTGTATTGACAGCACTCTCAGAGCTGCCATTCAAGCCCAGCTAATGCCCTCCCTCCCTCCTCCCCATCCAGCCTCCTCCTAGCAAGCACTTTTGCTCCCAGTGCCGACATTATGCAGTACCTCCTGGCACCTAACCCTGGGTAGGTTTGCTTTAATGCACATTTATTGTTGTACTACTGTACTCTCATAAGCAAAGGGGACTCTTGCACCCAAATGATACTCATGACCCCCTGAGGATTAATTTACAGAATTTTCACTCTACCATGTATTATTATTCACTAGCAGGAGTCTTTTAGACTCCACAGAGGCAGATGTTCCTAAAGAGGATCACAATTGCTGCAGATAGCAAGATATCAAGGATTTAACCTTAAAGTCAGCTTGCACAGCTGCCCTCCATTTATCAGTGATAGTGACTGGTCACACCAACTCTTGGCATGCCCCCTCTATTCAAATGAGTAGGTTCCCAGTTGTTGAGCGGGAGCACCACAGAAGTCAACAGCGGGAGTAAGACAGTTAGGTTAGTGAGGACTGATCAAGTGCATGGGACAAAAGATGACAATATGTTTTTTGCATGGACCGTCTCTTTAAGGGCATACAATAACAATACGCAAGGGCATTTAAAGAAAATAAAATATAAAGCTTGTGTGACTTTACGGTCTCGGGTGGAAGACTCCCCAGTATCTCAATCAGAGCTTTGTACATTTCTTCTGCCGTGCCTTCAAAGAACTTGCCACAGCCGGCCACAAAGAGGGTATCACCTGCAGGAAGAAGTCACATTAGCCTTCCATTTACATGAGGAACCACACACAACATTGTTTCCTAAGGGCAACAAGGGAAACGACTGTAGTTTTCAGGACAAAACCGGCCCCTGACCTGTTATGGGCAAGAACACCCAACCTTTATTTCCTAGGTGACAGCCGCTGGCTACCTGTCACTTACTGACCTATCATGGATTTCCTGACCTCATGTCTGTTTTACCCAAACAGGCCCTACAGGCAGACCGCTAGCCCAGAAAAGACTGGTCTGACGGGTTAGAGAATGCAGTCTAGCATG
This sequence comes from Gastrophryne carolinensis, assembly GCA_027917425.1. Classification (NCBI taxonomy): domain Eukaryota; kingdom Metazoa; phylum Chordata; class Amphibia; order Anura; family Microhylidae; genus Gastrophryne; species Gastrophryne carolinensis. The sequence goes on along the minus strand of CM051240.1, from coordinate 42,405,751 downwards.
TTCTCTCAAAGATGCAGGTCTACATGATCAAAGTCCATTAGACATCTCTGGGGATGGTGGGATTGAACCTCTATTATTCCACCATCCTCATATGTAAGTAGCAATTGGCTGACACAATGGTAGGATGGTGGAAGACGGGTAACCTATCCCTGGGAGTTATATTGGCAATGCTTGTGTTGGCATATCCAGATTTGTATCTGTCCTATGCCTTTCTATTAGTTATTGTTTATTGCTACACAGCCTGTGTGGCAAATGTATTCATCACATTGACTTTTTGACACACACATTGAGCTGGAGAGAAATGTTTATCCCTTTTGGCCCAAATATATCTCCACAACTGCTTTACAAAAACATAATTCCAATACCTACAGGGGAGGCAGCTGCTACCGGGCTCATGGCAGAAAGGGGGCCCCCATGCCCATGGTCCATTTCTTGTCTGGGGTGCCTCTCCGGGGGCACCCTAGGGCTGTGGATTGCATAGGATAGAACTAAGATGCCAGCAAGTTGTCCCCTGGGCATTCTGGGTATGAAGTGCTGAGTGAAACAAGGTGCTGGTATCTTAGTTCCATCCTGGGAAAAATCCAAAACAAACAAGATTTTGTGCAGCTCCACCAGCAATAGCAAAAGGAGACAGATCTACACACGGAGAGGCTGGATGTTCAGCCCCAATACAATGTCCAAAGTATACAAGTTCCAGCAAGATCCACTCCAATAAAACTTAACTTTTACTAAATCATCATAGTGCTAAAATCATTCAATAGTGGTGTGCCTACAAACAGGAATGGATGCCCTCCCCAATCCCAACAGCGTTTCGGGGAAGAACCCCTGCTGCAGCAGCTTGATTAAGGGGTTCTTTCCCGAAACGCGTAGTGCTTTTGGGATTCGGGAGGGCATCCATGCCTGTTTGTAAGCACACCACTATTGAATGATTTTAGCACTATGATGATTTAGTAAAAAAGTTAAACTGGACCTTCAGCATAATTTAATGAAAAGCCCAAACCTTTAAAAAAAATATTTCCCAGGATCTAAAACCAATATGTTTTAAGTTATTAGCCATTTACTTTTTATTCTTTCCACCACTGAGCTTCAACTCGGATTAGGACTCTAGGATATGGGCGCCGCCATCTTGCCTCAGAAACATCACATACTGAGGAGAGGAGGGCAAATGTACGGGGGGGGGGGGGGGTGGGGGTTATAACTGTGCTTTGCTCAGAAAGAGCTGGGGTCAGGAATAGGACGGCAATCCCAGAATGCAGAGCAGCATAGTAAGAAGACACTTCCTGTTTGCAGGCAGCCTGAAACTCCATGTGCCGCCATCTTGGATGTTTAAAGGCTCATAAAATGCAGCAGATGCAGGTAGGGGGGACATGTAAGATAAGCTCTTATTCAGGGTGAAGGCTCGCTTTAAGTTTTATCTGTCATTGGAGCGGATCTTGCTGGAACTTGTATACTTTAGTTCCATCCTGTGAAACCTTCGTGTTGTGCATGTTTTCTCTGCATACACTGGCGGCATCCTTGACACCAGACCACACTGCGACCCACAGGGGGTGTGTGGGGGGGGGGGTTTTGGGGCAATAGGACTTTTGCTATGGGGCCTTGTGTAACCCATGTATGCCCCTGGATACAGATTTGTAGGCAGTGTGACTAGCCCACCAGTGGATCCTGCAGTGCGACCCAGGGCTACAATTAGGGCAGTGCAAGAGTAAAACATTTTCTTCTGGTTTGCCTAAGAGATTCTCTCTATAAGTTGCATTTTGTATTTGGTCAATAAACATAAAATTTCATCTTATTACAATTTATTTGTGGTTTTAGCTGAACAGTGGGTCCCAAAAACGATTTCCTCTGATGGGCCCCAAGAATAGATTTCTCTGGTGGGCCATTTATGCCCGACAGAGGTCTCAGAAAGGAATATGCCATTGCCAATCAGAGGTAGAATAACAGAGACTCACCTGTGAATACGGCAGGTGGCTCTGAGCTGTTGGGCTTTGTCACGTAGTAGCAGATGTGTCCCGACGTGTGACATGGTGTATACAGGCATTTTACATGAAGAGATCCCACCTGAAGTCACACAGAAAGACAGGTTAATGTTGCATTAATGCAGATCTCTAACCACCATTTACCCCCCCACTGCCCCCCCCCTTTCCGGGGCATCCTGGTTTTGAATGCCTGCCCACTTACAATTCCTAGATTCCCATTTCATCTAGATCCAGATCTGCTTCAATCTTGGGGGTACAGGCTCCCACAGTGTTTGAAGGCCAAAAAATATCATGTTGAATTTCATTTCCGAGCTATGGCATCGGTCTGGGCGAGCTGGAACACCACTGGTGCCCAGCTAAAACTGGCACAAGAACCAAGGGGTGTCAGGAGCCAGCACAGCACTGGATAATCCGAGGGTGGGAAGAGTTACAATTACAGTTACTGGTCTTATTGGCTTACCTGGAATGTGCTTAGATGGGACACCCTCTGAGTCACCGCTCCAACTCTACTGTCTCCACCATAAACCTTCAGCCCAGATACCATCTTCACAAGCTTCTCATTCCCTCCTGCATGGTCCCTGTACATGAATTTACATCGTTACATGGGGTCTCACATAATGAATTTCAAAAATTGAGGGGCAGCATTACATGTTTCTAGGTACTAGTAAAGGGATTTATAACGGAATTCCAGTTAAAGTGGACCAACACCCTCCTGGATTGGCCTGGGCCGATCCGATCCCTCCCTGTGGGGCATCCAATATCGGCACCCCTCTAACCTTACTCCCGGTCCAGCGGCGCATGTGCGGGCCACGGCCGCATCTCGCGCTTCTCTCTAGCAGGGCGCGTGCCCACGCTGGTCATTTGTGAATGGACGGTGTGGGCATGCTCCCTGTTGGAGGGAAGCCAGAGATGCGGCCGCCAGCGTGCTCGGAGCCGCTGGAGTTTGACGGCGCTTTGACGCGCATACCACAGCGACTCTGAGCGCGCTGATTGGACGAGCAGCTGGGCATGCGCCATAGGAGCGGGGTGAGGTGAGTTTTTTACGAAAATCTGGGGGGTTTCACATAGCAGGGTGCCCCAGGGAAGTGGACCAAAACCCAGGATAGTCAAAATCCTAGGTGTTGGCCCACTTTAAAATCAAGGAAAAGCTATTACCTCACCCGCAGTCCAGCAAAGAAAAGACCCTGAACTCATCTGCATATTTCTGTGCTGCCGCACAAGCAGGAGAGCGGCACTGGAGCGCAGGTAAGGGTTTTTTTCTGTGTAACATTCCTCGTCCTGCCTCGACAGGGTGCCAGGACAGGGTGGCAGGAGGTTGTTTTTGACTGGAATTCCTCTTTAAGGGTTTCTCTAATTAGAGATAGAATTAACTGAAGCAAAAAGGGACACTACAGTCAACTTCCTCAGTCACATGTTTGGCAGCAAATGGCAGTTGGTCATGTGACCATCAGCAACCAACCCAATTGGTTACCTGCAGTCACATGATTGGCAACCATACAATGACTGTGGAAGTTGGTAGATTTGCCTATAGTGTTTAAAAAATAAACTTAAGCTTTCAAACCCTATTGGTCAAAAGCCTCAATCCCGCGCAAAACTGAATTTAGGTCTACATTAAAACCTTAAAACTTAACAAAACCATTATTATAGCCTCTACACATATATAAAAATAAAAGTCAGTAGGAGTAATAAAGTTATTATTTTCATCCACCATGCGTTAGCCTCTTATCTACATGTGTTTCCCAGCCACCAATGCACAGGGTTACACGTACCAAATCACAGATAAACAATGCCTTTAGATCCTCCTTAATCTCCGCAGATCATCGCCACCTTTCCGGGGGCTCAGCAGGTGGGTAAATTTAACTCCCCTAAATGCACAAATATTGTGCTCAAACTTTTTATATTGACAATAGTGTTGCTTTAAGGAGCTATAGGGAGGCCCGGTAGAAATCCTGGTCCATGCTGCTTCCAACACCCCATCCAAAACCTGCATCCCTAATACCCCCTTCTGCCAAGAAACTAAGCTCATTTTGCCCCAAAGTTCTACAGCCTCATTGTAGGGGAGTATACCCACCCTGCCACAATACTAAAGCTTCAGTAGGTGGCCATATCCTACCTGCTCATGATCTGTCCCTGCCATGTGGAAGCCTCAGCCTAGAAGAGCACATTATGAAACCTGCCAATGATGTTGTCCCATTAAATCCTGGCCTGTTTTTTTGGCCCCATTCTGCCACCGAGCGGACCTCTATAAAGCAATAGTACATCTAGACTGAAAGGTGGCGACCAGCACAATATATGGTGGTTCCTGTGCCAGTGAAACGCCTCTGGTCCATGCAACACCAATATTTATTTTTGTTGATTAATTTTTTGTTGGTTTACAACAGAAAGTAAGGTTAGAACCCACAACAGAAAAAAAATAACCTTTACTTATTCTAACAAACATTTTGGATGGACATGAACTTGAAGCATAATTCATATACTTGTAGTTTGATGGGTGATAGAGGATGGGTCATAGCCACAAGCATGACCTTTCCACTGTCTGCTTGGTCACTGCAGGCCATGTGTTATATGGGACTCTGCATTTGCATTGCACCATTTTGACATCTAGAACACGACATTGTACAGGTATTGTCTACATGAAAAGATTGATGTATTGCAGAAGAGGCTTGTCTACATGGTTTCTATATCTTGTTTTAAATAATCAAAAAGTGGCCCCACTGCAAAGGTGTTTCTTCACAGGCCCAAACTTGTCACTGAAGACTACAGAACCTGTCGAAACCCGGGATCAAACCAGGGACCTTTAGATCTTCAGTCTAAAGCTCTCCCAACTGAGCTATTTCGACTTGAAGACAAGAATCTTTTTTTATAAGAAGGTCAAAGACAATGGCTCCAAATAATCCTCACTCGACTGTTTTGCACATGAAAACAATAACAAGACAATGCTTTACCAGTGGTGGTGTGTGGTGAGGACTGATGTCAGATGGACGCCATGTTTTTTCACTGCATCAACAACCTATGGAAAGAATTAGAACATCAGCTTTATTATTACCAGATTTGTCTTATTTTAATACAGCAACATAAAGTGTACTGATGAAGCATTTAATTGCGAAACACGTGTACACTTACATTGATGCTTGCTACAACTGAGGGTCCAAGGCCTTGCCTGACTAAATTTAGTTTGGAGCCAGCTTTAGAGTGGACCAACACCCATGGCTGATCCGCCCGGGAATCTATAAGATTCCCGGGCCGATCAGCTCCCTCCCCGCGGGGCATCTGAAATCGGGATGCCCCGCTGTGTGAATCCCCCCGGACGCCCACAAACCTCACCTTCTCCCGTTCCAACGGCACATGCGCGGGCCGCCGCCGCGCATCCCTCTAGCAGGGCGTGCACCAGCGATGGTGGTTTGTGAATGGCCAGCACGGGCGCGCTCCCTGTAAGAGGGACGCGTGAGAGGCGGCGGCCTCAGCTTGTCCGTCGTCGGTGAGGTAAGTTTTTGGGGGCTTTCTGGGGGGTTTCACACAGCAGAAGTGGACCAACACCCAGGATAATGAAAATCCTGGGTGTTGGTCCACTTTAAAGAAGGAAGGTACCACAACATTGGATTACCTCCCCCCCCTCCCCCATTACCAGATTACGTCTACTTAAACTGGACCTTAAACTGGACCTTCACTAAATAAGAGGCAATCTTATATTTTCCCCGCCCTGTACATACAGATTTCAAACATCAAAAATAATTCTACCTGCATCTACTGCATTTTCTGAGCCTTTAAACATCGAAGATGGCGGCACATGGAGTCTAAGACAGGAACTGTCTTCTGACTATTCCGCTCTGCATTCTGGGATTGCTGTCACAGCTATAACCCTGCCCCCTGCAGTTTCCCCCTCTCCTCTCTGTATCCTAGAGTCCTGAACAGAGTTGCAGCCCAGTGGGGAAAGAATAATAGGTAACTGACTAAAAATGTAAACTATAATAATTTTAGATGCTGGGGAAATTTTTTTTTAAAGGGTTTGGGCTTTTCATTAAATTATGCGTGTAGAGAATGTCTCAACCTCGCTTGATTGGGTGTTGAGGTGTAGAAGTCCACCACACTGGTAACATTTCAATATACAAGGCTAAAACATACCTTCTGTGGCTGCACAGGATCCACAATGGCAGCTTCATTTGTCTCCTTATCAATGAGAAGATACATATAGTTGTCCGTCAAGGCTGGTAGCAGCTCAATCTTCATGTTCCCCTGAGTGACTACTTTGGACTTTCGGAAATCAGACTCTTCTTGTTGGATATTTACAGCGCTGGTCCCCAAATAGGCATAACCTGGGTAACAAATCAGAGGCATATACTGTTAACCCATAAATATTGCAGGGTCAGTTCCTAAGCTGTGGTTGAAGGGTGGACAATTAAATGGAGGATTGTATGCTCTCGCATCAGTGTTTGTCCTGATGGCAGCTATTGATTTTACATTAAACTCCCTGTCTCCAGTGACCACACAGGAAGCAAGACTACATCACCTCAATTGAGGTAACAGGGTGTCGCCGCCACAGGAACCCCATCATTTGTGCTGGTCACCACCAGTGTGGACCCAGCAGAATAATCATTCTTGGGGTCCACCAGAAGAAATCAAAATATATAAAGTGATATTTATTAACCAAATAACACATGTAACTTACTGAATAAAACTGACAAAACAATCCAGACAACCCAAATGTGCTGTATCACTTTATAAAAACATTTATTAAGACTTAGCTTTTACTGTGTAATCCTAAAATCCATTAGCATTTATGTGACTTGGGAACTGAGGTGCAATGGTGATGGGTAGAGATAAGCGAACTTTTGAAAAATTCGATTCGACTGATTCGACGAATTTTCCGACAAAAATCGATTCGACCCGAATTTAATCGCTATTAAAAACGGCTATTTCTCAGCCTCCTAGAGCCTCAATAGGGTTGTAAACCATTCTGCCTTGCTGTAACACGCACAGGATGCGTGCTGGGTTAGTTAAATAATACTTTAAATAAATATCACATGCAGATCAGAGGCATCGCTAATAGAATCGCAGAGCGGCACAATTGCAGGGAGTTGGAGTGGCATCACTATGAGGGGCAGGAGCCCAAACATTGCTTTAAAGAGACACTGGAGTTGGCAGCAGCAGGAGCCCAAAAATTGGATGAATCACACCCTGGAGTTGCAAGCAGCAGCAGGAGCCCAAACATTGGCTGAAAGAGACACTAGAGTTGGCAGCAGCAGGAGCCCAAAAATTGACTGACACACCCTGGAGTTTCAAGCAGCAGCAGCAGCAGCAGGAGCCCAAACATATCTTGAAAGAGACACTGCAGTTAGCTGCAGGAGCCCAAAGATTGGATGAATCACACCCTGGAGTTGCAAGCAGCAGCAGCAGGAGCCCAAACATAGCTTGAAAGAGACACTGGATTTTCAGCAGGAGCCCAAAATTGGATGAATCACACCCTGGAGTTGGCAGCAGCAGCAGCAGGAGCCCAAACATTAATTTAAAGAGACACTGGAGTTGGCAGCAGGAGCCCAAAAATTGACTGACACACCCTGGAGTTGGCAGCAGCAGGAGCCCAAACATTACTTTAAAGAGACACTGGAGTTGGCAGCAGGAGCCCAAAAATTGGATGAATCACACCCTGGAGTTGCAAGCAGCAGCAGCAGGAGCCCAAATATTACTTTAAAGAGACACTGGAGTTGGCAGCAGGAGCCCAAAAATTGGATGAATCACACCCTGGAGTTGGCAGCAGCAGCAGGAGCCCAAACATTACTTTAAAGAGACACTGGGGTTGGCTTTTGGAGCCCAAAAATTGGATGAATCACACCCTGGAGTTGCAAGCAGCAGGAGCCCAAACATAGCTTGAAAGACACACTGGGGTTGGCTTCAGGAGCCCAAAAATTGGATGAATCACACCCTGGAGTTGCAAGCAGCAGCAGGAGCCCAAACATTACTTTAAAGAGACACTGGAGTTGGCAGCAGGAGCCTAAAAATTGGATGAATCACACCCTGGAGTTGGCAGCAGCAGCAGCCCAAACATTACTTTAAAGAGACACCGGGGTTGGCTTCAGGAGCCCAAAAATTGGATGAATCACACCCTGGAGTTGGCAGCAGCAGCAGGAGCCCAAACATTACTTTAAAGAGACACTGGAATTGGCAGCAGGAGCCCAAAAATTGGATGAATCACACCCTGGAGTTGGCAGCAGCAGCAGCAGGAGCCCGAACATTACTTTAAAGAGACACTGGAGTTGGCTTCAGGAGCCCAAAAATTGATGAATCACACCCGGGAGTTGCAAGCAGCAGCAGCAGGAGGCCAAACATTGGCTGAAAGGCAAACCCCGAAGTTGGCATCAGCAGGAGGCCAAAAATTGGTTGGAAGGCACACCCTGAAGTTGGCATCAGCAGGAGCCCAAAACTTGGCCTAAAGACATAAATATGTTTTGCACCATTTGGAAAGTGTAAAACGTGGCACCATGCTGAATCTAGTCGCATGCATCAGGCATTGGTGGGTGGAAATCCTGGCTGATCCATCCCTGATTCATTTTGACAAAAGGTGAGTCTCTCCACATTTTTAGTTGACAGACGAGTTCTCCTCGCCGTAACTATGGCCCCCGCCGCACTAAACACCCGCTCAGATGGCACGCTACTTGCCGGGCAGGACAGCTTTTCCAGGGCAAACTCTGCTAGTTGCGGCCACAAATCAAGTTTGGCTGCCCAGAAGTCCAGCGGATCCTCAAGGTGTGTTGGCATGGTCATGTCAAAGTATGACATGACCTGCTGGTTCAGGTCCTGCTCCAGGTCTTCCTGCTGCTCATGAGTAGCCTCACTATGCGGGTGTAGAAAGCTACTCATTAGCGACTGAAGACTGAGGCTGCTGCTGATGGAGCTGCTGCTGCTGCTCCTGCCAACCCCCCCAGCAGCCATGGCAGTGGAAGGTGAGCGCAGAGGTCCCCTCGAGTCAGACCTGCGAGAGTATGGACCATGGCGCAGATAGGCATCGGCCAACTGCCTACGTAGAATGTCTTTGTAGTAGTTCAGTTTGTCCTCCCTCTCGGTGGGTTTAAAAAATGCCCCCATTTTGTGCCGGAAGCGAGGGTCCAATAAGGTGAACAGCCAGAAGTCATCCCGCCGACAGATGGAAACAATTCTGGGGTCACTACGCAAGCACGTGAGCATGCTTCCTGCCATTTGCGCAAGTGACTCGGATGGACTACCTGTCTCCATCTCCACTGCATACTGCCACGGTGTGTCCGGGTCCTCTGTCTCGCCTTCCTCAAAAACCTCTAGCTCCTCTGGCTGCTCCTGCTCCTCCTCTCCTGTCCGCTGACTTGATAAACCAGCCATTTCGCCAAGCCTAAACTGGGCAACTCCTCCTCCTCTTCCTCCTCCTCCTCCAGTTCAGCTCCAACGGGGTTCATGTGGCCGTAAGATGTAAACGCCATGTCTCCAGTGCCCTGACCAGCCATGGTTTCCAACATGTGCTGTAGTACATGAAGCAGTGGAATCACGTCGTTCATCCCGTAATCCTGCCAACTGACAAATAAAGTGGCTTCCTCAAAGGGCCTGAGCAAACGGCAGGTGTCACGTATGAGCTGCCACTGGTTGACATTGAAGTTACACAGGGGAGTCCCCCTATCCGCTTGGATCATCAGGAAATCCGTGATGGCTTTTCTCTGTTCATATAATCGGTCCAACATGTGAAGGGTGGAATTCCAACGGGTGGAAACATCGCAAATCAGACTATGTTGGGGGATACCGTTCTGACGCTGTAGCTCAAGAAGGGTGTGTTTGGTGGTGTATGAGTGGCTGAAGTGCATGCAAAGTTTCCTTGAAGTTGTTAGGATGTCTTGCATATGGGGGGAACACTTCAGAAACCGCTTGACAACCAGATTGAAGACGTGAGCCATGCAGGGGGCATGGGTCAGGCTTCCTTGGCGCAGCGCAGACAAAATGTTCTTCCCATTGTAGGTAACCATGATTCCCATTTTAAGTTTTCTTGGAGTAAGCCATGTTTGGATTTCCTGATGAATAAATTTAAGCAGTTCCTCCCCTGTGTGACTCCTTTCGCCAAGACAAACCATGTGAAGCACTGCGTGACACCTCCGTGCCCTGCACACCTGGTAGACTGGAGGGGCACTGAGACTTGAGCCTACAGTGGAGGGTGAGGAGATGGCGGAGGATGAGGAGGCCGAGTCGCACAGTGTCACAGGCCCAACGGGCAGGGAACGCGGGGGCCGAAGCGGCGTGACCTGTCCAAGTTGCTGCTGCAAAGGGACCACCCAGTGGGCCGTAAACGACATGTACTGTCCCTGACCGTAGTTACAGCTCCAGACGTCGGCGCTGCCATGCACTTTGCTACACACCGACAGGCTCAAGGACTGGCCCACCTTCTGTTCAACAAAAGTGTGCAGTGCTGGTACTGCGTTCTTGGCAAAGAAATGACGGCTTGGGACTCTCCACCTCGGCTCGGCACAAGCCATCAGTTCTCTGAAAGGTGCAGAGTCCACCACCTGAAAAGGGAGCGACTGCAGCACCAGCAACTTGGACAGGAGCACATTCAGCTTCTGCGCCGTAGGATGAGTGGGCGCATACTGCTGTCTCTTGGACATGGCTTCGCTGATGGATTGCTGGTGGGATGCATGACTTGGAGGAGGAGGAGCAGGAGCAACAGAGGATGGGTATGACGCACAGCTGCCTTCGGCTGAGGTGCTGGAGCCTTGGCTGGCAGAAATTGGGAGCGGCGTGCCACTTGGTGAGGAAGCAGACTGGACCACCCCTTGGGAGCCTCGGTTCTCCCAGGTCGCTTTATGGTGACGCATCATATGTTGACGCAGGGCCGTGGTGCCAACATTTGGGTCCTGACCACGCTTCACCTTCTGCCTACATATCTTGCATGTGGCCATGTTACCCTCCTGCGGATGCTTCAGGAAAAACTGCCACACTGCCGAGTAGCTACTTTTCCCACCAACAGACCTCACTGATTCGCTGCTATTGTCGCCAACTCCAGGAACCCCTGCCCCACTACCTCCCGATAAGGTAGCCTGCCGCGCAGCAGGTGCTCTACCCCGGCCCCGGCCGGCTCCAGGCTTTACAATTGTGCCCCCATGCTGACTGCCAACCATGCTGCTAACACCTTGCTGCCTGAGCTGCTGACTCCGGGGCAACCTGCGCCCCTCTTCTCCTGATGAGGACGATGAAGCCCCTTCATCACCCGGCTCCCAAGTGCGATCGGCTTCATCGTCATCATCATTATCACCGAGTTCTGGCTGTACGTCACTGATGTTCGTGGATTCGTCAACAGTGTCTGGCGCAGGAGCTGGAACGCTCGCAGCACCCACGACACTGTCCACATCACTATTTGTCTGCCTAGCTAAAGAAGCCACCTCCATTTCTTGGCTGGGCAGTAGCTGCTGACTGTCCTCTATCTGATCGTCCTCTTCACTAAAGAGTGGAGCTGAACCCAAAGCATAGGATACGTCGCTGGGGGAGGGAACGGCATAGGACAGAGGCAATGGGAGGACAGGAACTGCTCTCGGGGCATGCCAACTCAGGGTTGTGTCAGAGGAACCTACCGACCCTAGACTGGGGGTCTCAGACGTAACTTGTGATGATGTTGTTGATGAGCGCGTTAACCAATCTACCACGGCAGATGCATTACTGGTGGAGACACGACCGCTAGCAGATACTGGCAGACCAGGTCTCTCACCGTGACTCCTGCTGCCACTCGCCCCTAGTCTGCTGCGACCTCTGCCTGCTGAATCTTGAACTCTGCCACTCCTCTTTGAACATTCTGGCACTTGTCTGCCTGACATTTTTATGTATTTGCTTATTTAGTATAAACAGATAGGGTTCAAGGTGCAGCTTTGGGGTGCCCTGCTGCCTGGTTTATTAAAAGCAGTCAAAAACAAATGGGATGGCCCCACAGCAGACTTGAGATCAGTATATATGCACACAGCAACAGTGTCTAAGCAGGCTCATACAGGCCAAATTACTTTCAATAAGTTTGCAGCTTAGAGTAAATACAGAGGCTAATGGTATGTTACAGAATGGGATGGCCCCACAGCAGACTTGAGATCAGTATATATGCACACAGCAACAGTGTCTAAGCAGGCTCATACAGGCCAAATTACTTTCAATAAGTTTGCAGCTTAGAGTAAATACAGAGGCTAATGGTATGTTACAGAATGGGATGGCCCCACAGCAGACTTGAGATCAGTATATATGCACAGCAACAGTGTCTAAGCAGGCTCATACAGGCCAAATTACTTTAAATAAGTTTGCAGCTTAGAGCAAATACAGAGGCTAATGGTATGTTACAGAATGGGATGCCCCCACAGCAGACTTGAGATCAGTATATATGCACAGCAACAGTGTCTAAGCAGGCTCATACAGGCCAAAATATTTTAAATAAGTTTGCAGCTTAGAGTAAATACAGAGGCTAATGGTATGTTACAGAATGGGATGCCCCCACAGCAGACTTGAGATCAGTATATATGCACACAGCAACAGTGTCTAAGCAGGCTCATACAGGCCAAATTACTTTAAATAAGTTTGCAGCTTAGAGTAAATACAGAGGCTAATGGTATGTTACAGAATGGGATGCCTCACAGGAGACTTGAGATCAGTATATATGCACACAGCAACAGTGTCTAAGCAGGCTCATACAGGCCAAATTACTTTAAATAAGTTTGCAGCTTAGAGTAAATACAGAGGCTAATGAGATTTTACAAAATGGTAATGTTCCCACAGCAGACTTGAGATCAGTTCAGTATATATGCACAGTAAAAGTGTATAAGCAGCCTGAAAACGCTAACAAAGCCAGTCAGCCAGCTAGTAACACTCAGGCTGGATGAAAAAAAAAATCTCCCTGTGACTGCCTCCGATTTTTCCTAACTTTCCCTGCTTCTCGCTGACTTCCTGCCTGTCCCTGTCTCTCTAACTGTCTCTCCCTGACTACAGCAGTGTCCTGTCTCTCACGAATGCAATAGAGAAATGAGGAAAAGCAAGATGTCCGCCGCCTTAAATAGCGCTGTGACGTCACCGGGCTTGCTGGCTGCTGATAGGCTGCATGTGACTGCCCCAGCATGCACTGGAGCAGGGTAGATGTCTGGACATGTCCCGTCCGCCATCTGAGAATGCCTGTAATGTAAATGAATGGATGTTAAAGAAAAACTTCGAGCGATCGAAGCACGGGGAAATTCGGATTCGATCCGAATCGAATTTTTCATGAAATTCGGATCGAATCCAGGTTCGTCCGGATCGATTCGCTCATCCCTAGTGATGGGTTTCAGATAAAATTCACCCTTAGTCTTTCCACCTTATCTGAAAACCTTGCATCCAGGTATATTCTGGAAGCCCCCAGGCACCTGCGGGTTGGAGCCAATCAATTCAGGGAGATTCCCTTTGGTGGTTGGAGTCCTCCCTGTCTTGTACTACCCCTACGGCGTTGCTTGAGGTTGGGAATGCTGTAGTGCGGTCCTGCCGTTTTCCCTGTCAGGCTGCCCACTTCTGACTAGCAGCTACAGGATGGATATGCACCTGAATCAGGGCCGTGTTTGCTCCTCTTTATAGTGGACCAAACGTTATATTTGCCTTTTGGTCTAGTCACCACAATTCCTAGTGGGGGCATCCCGATTTTGGCTTCCACCCATCAAAGCCATAGGCCCCGCTCCACAGCCTTTGATCAAGAAATCTATTTTCTTTACCGTAAGAACTTTAAATCTGTAAAAAGGTCCCGTATCAACAGCTGACCGCTTCAAAAAAAGAATAGAAGCTTTTTAAAGAAGAAAATAGCATGGTATTATTAACTGTTATCTGTAAATAACGCAAAATATGTTTCCTCTACTCTGTCCCTTGGTTGAACTCGATGGGCATTCTTTCAACCATATTAACTATGTAACCTGTACCTGTCCTGAACACAAGCAGACGCTTATAACTGGCAGCGCCAAGTCAGACTGACAATCCTCTATATCAAGCCCGGCCCAAACCCTCCTGTCAAACCCACACAAGCTGCCGAGTCACGGCTACATCTGTAACAGGGAAAACATGATAAAATGAAAGACAGAAAGGAACAGAGAAATGAGAATTAGAGAGGGCTGAAAAGGGAGAACATATAGTAGCCGGGGGTCTACAGAGAAACAGGGTTAAAGCAGAGGAGCAGAAAAAGGAGAACTGTTTTTTTCCCAGTCAGGTGTGGGAGATGGAAAGAATTCAAATTGTCAAATTGTTAAAGGGTAAGTCCACTTTCGATGGAATTTTTTAAAAAGCGGAACAAAACCCAGCAATGGCTGGCCTGGAATCTAAAAAATTCCAGGGACGGCTGCTGACTTTTCCCTGGGGCATCCTGATTCGTTGCGTGACACCCCACAGTTCGCCTAATAAAATTCACCTTGCCCCACTCCAACAGCGCATGCGCGGGCTCTCGTCCAATGAGAGCCGCCTGCTGAATGACGTAGTCACAGGCTCTTTTTCCATTGGGGAGCATGCTCTGCTGCATCCCCTGCATCGTGCGCTTGCTCCCACCCCAGCCATTCAGATAGGCTGGGGCAGGAGGGCGTGAATGTCTGGGGATACAGCAGCATGCTCCCCATTCAAGTTAATGAGAGCTATCTCCTGAATGACGCAGTCACAGCAGGCGGCTCAAATTGGACGAGAGCCCGCGCATGCGCCACTGGAGCCTGGACAGGTGAGTTTTTTTGACGAACAAAAGGGTTTCACACAGCAGGGCATCCCGAATCTTCACTTAGCAACAGATTGCAAGTAGTGAAAACTTAAACATTTTTTCACATAAGAAAAAAAAAAATACTAGATCAGCTTCGCACCTTCAAGATAACCACAAAAATATACACTTTCTTGGAACAAACTTCCAGCAGAGGTAGTTGAAAAATCAACAGTCACTGAATGTAAACATGCCTGGGATAAGCACTCATCTATCCTAAGATAAAGAGTACATACAGTATACACATAAGGGCAGACTAGATGGACCGTATGGTCTCCTTCTGCCGTCAACCTTCTATGTTTCTACTTTAAAAATTCAATCGAAAGTGGACCTAATTTTTAAGTAATCCTGAGTATCCCCCTCTCTGTGCACTTGCCCACCCAAATAGACAGTCAGGGAATGCTGCTCCGAAGAACTTAAAGAGGAGTAACACACAGGAATTTCACTTTCCTGTGTGTTGTTCCTCTCTGCGGCGGCGGCGGCAGCATCCCGCTATGTGTACGCCCCGTTTCGCTCACCTTCCTTCGATCCCACAGCGCAGACTCGAGTAATAGCGAGTGCGCTGAATGACTGAGCTCAGCCAATCAGCGCACTCACTGTCACTCGGCTCCGCAGACGGCTAAGCCGCTTAGATGGCTAAGCAGCCGAGCGCCGCTGCCAGCCTCATCCCCCGCCCACCTTGCAGCCGTGGCGTGACCGCGCCGCCCTTTCTGGAAGCATGTGCACGGCTAGAGGTGAGCGGGGATGCGGCCAGAACACACAGACGCAGCGACGGCTCCGGGAGAGGGCGAGTGTTTCCAGGGTTCATGGGGGGTTTCACACAGGGGGGCATCTCAATTCCGGATGCCCCAGAATGTTTTTTGTCCACTTTAAGAAACAAAGATTTAAAAAAAAAAAGAGAGAAGAAAATGATATAAGGTATGACACAAAAAAGGAAGAAATAAGGTTTTGCATAAAAGAAAGATAAATAAAAAAAAAAGAAGAAAAGGTTATAAGGTATGACGCAAAAAAGGAAGAAATAAGGTTTTGCATAGAATGAAAGAAAGAAAGAAAGAAATTAATAATAAAAGGTATGACCAAAAGAAAGAATAGAAGCAATGAAAGAATAGAAGGAAAGAAAATACATTGGAAAAATAAAGAATATAAATAATGAAAGAAAAAATATATAGAATAAAGTAAAGAAAGAGATTGTATCAAAGTAAGAAAAAGAATAAAAGGAATGACAGAAATAAAAAAAGAAAGAATATAATGAAAGACAGGAAAAAAAAAAAGGAGTAGAAGGAATAAGAATAGAAGGAACAACCCTGCATCCTGCATAGGTGCTGCCTATGGAGGGGGAAATAGAAGAGAACAAAAGGAGGAAAGAATACAAGATATAATGGAAAGAAAGAAAGAAATAGAAGGAATGAAAGAAAGAAAATAAGTTGGGGAAAAAAAGCATATAAATGATGAAAGAAAGATTATAAAGAAAAAATAAAGGGAATAAAATGAAAGAAAGTAAGAAAAAGAATAGAAAGAAAGAACAGAAGGAATAACGAAAAAAGGGAGCAGAAGGGCTGATGGAAATAAGGAATAGAAGGAATGGCCCTGCATAGGTGTTCTCTAAGGAGAGGGGAATGACATCACCGATCCCTGGGAAGTGGGGTGTCACATGACCACCACTGGTGGTGGGCATTGCCAAGGTGCAGGGGCCTCGGCACCTGCCCTGGTAGGCCTAGTGCTGACGCTGGCCGTGTCTCACCTGTTCCAGGTCAGTGGCCAGCATAGCTATTGGAGGAGCATGATGGGTAAACAGCACTGCAATGTCAGCCATTGACCTGGAACAGGTGAGGCCACTGCTTATGTTACAGGTGTAATCTGTACAGGTTACCCATCATGCTTCTCCAATGACAATGCTGGCCACTGACTTAGAACAGGAACCTGGAACATAAACTGAACCATAAGCCATTGGAGAAGCATGCCCTGCAATTCTGGCCACTGACCTGGAACATGTGAGACCACTGCTTATGTTACAGGTGTAATCTGTACAGGTTACCCATCATGCTTCTCCAATGATATTGCCGGCCACTGACTTAAAATAGGAACCTGGAACATAAACTGAACCATAAGCCATTGGAGAAGCATGCCCTGCAATTCTGGCCACTGACATGAAACAGGTGAGACCACTGCTTATGTTACAGGTGTAATCTGTACAGGTTACCCATCATGCTTCTCCAATGATATTGCCGGCCACTGACTTAAAATAGGAACCTGGAACATAAACTGAACCATAAGCCATTGGAGAAGCATGCCCTGCAATTCTGGCCACTGACCTGGAACAGGTGAGGCCACTGCTTATGTTACAGGTGTAATCCCTGTAGCAGGGGATGAGCAGGACAGCCAGGCAGGCTGCCTATCATTGTCCCAACAGGTCAGCCATGACACCCCCTATAGAACCCTTCAATGACAGGTTCACTTTAAGACAATAACACGCCATGTGGCACCAGCAGTGTAAAGTTTATGGACAAGAAACCAGCGCACACCCTGGAGACACGTTACCCTCTGCCCCCTTCATCAGCGCCCCCTAGCGATCAGGCTACAGCTCCCCCTGCCCTGTGGGGCCACCTACCCAGTCTGCAGGCAGCCGCAGCTCCCAGGAAGGACAGTGCGCCGCACAGCCTCCTCCTGCACCCAAACAGCATCATCCTGAGGGGGCGGTTCTCACAACTGACAGCCCTCTATACCTGCTGACAGCCAGCCAATCAGCGCCCGTCCAGGGCTTCCGCCAGCCAGGCCACGCTGCCAACCAAGAGACGCCGCTGACGAGTCAACCGTACTGACCAATAGCAAGTTAGATGGCTGAGACGACAACCAATCGCTGAACAAGACCGCGGGTGTTTGGTAGCCATGTTTGATGAGGGAAAGAAAGTGGAATCCGCTTAGTTTTATTATTAATTGAAAGTACTTAAGATTGTTTGGGGAATACAGACGCAGAAATGCATAATTCACTACATTTCTAAGGAAGATATGTGCATTTCACGCTGACCATAACAAAAATGGCGACGATTATGGTCGGTGGAGTGTAAATAAGCAGCAACCAATCAGCTCTTCGAGGGTGTTGCTTTAGCCACCAATCAGCCGCCGTCCTGCCTGAGCTGTCAGAGGGGACACTTGCACGGTGCAGAGTTCGGCGTGCCGGTGGGACTTGGGCCTGAGGGGTAAGCGGGGCAGCGAAGGGGCGTGTCCCATGTGACGTCACTTGGCACATGAAGGGCAGCAGCCTAAATCCTGTGTTCACTTGCCTTAGTTGCCCATAGCAACGTGTAACTTGCTTGGTTACTATGGGCAACGCCTCCACATTTCACTTGTGAGCTCTCATGCTCACACTTTATAAATAAATACATATAAATAATATAAATATAATATATAAATAAATTGGGGGAGGGGGTTATAATATATAAATGCAAATGGAAAACAGGGAAGGTACTCACCTTTTCTCCCGTACAGAAACTCTAAGCCAATCAGGTGCTCAGGAACTTCCCGCGGCGAGCTACACCCCACAATTTTTCGCACTTGTTGGTCGTGGTCTTGCCTATGTCCAGCTCTATTTACTGCAATAAAGGGGGCGTGCCATGCATTGCAGCTAATGGAGGGCTCATGTACAGTCACACCCGAGCTTGGAAACTTTTTAAAAACTATTTTAAAAAAATGAGTGTTTACGGACCCTTTAAAGTGGACCAAAGCCCATGCCGATCCGCCCAGGAATCTATAAGAATCACGGGCCAATCAACCCCCCCCCCGGGTATCCAAAATCGGGATGCCCTGCTGTGTGAAACCCCCCAGGTCGCCCCACACACTTACCTTTGTTCTTGGTCCAACAGAACATGCGCGAGCTGCGGCCGCATCCCCGCTAGGCATTTGTGAATGGCCGGCGCGGGCACGCTCACTGTTAGAGGGAAGCAGGGGATGCGGCCATCAGTGCACTCAGAGCCGCTGCTCTTAGACGGCATGACGTCAGCGTGCTGATTGGACGAGCTGACGCGCATGCGCCGCAGTACCGGGAAGAGGTGAGTTGCTTTCGCCAATCTGGGGGGTTTCACACAGCGGGGCACCCTTGATCGGATAGATCTTGATCAAAATCCTGGGTTTTGGTCCACTTTCTGAGCAAAGCACAGCTATAACCCCACCCCCTGTACTTTATCCCGCTCTCCTCAGTAAGTGTTATGCTTCTGAGTCAAGATGTTGACTCAGAGTTGCAGCCCAGTGGGGGAAAGAATAATAAGTGACTAAAAACGTAAAATATATTAATTTTATATGCTGGGGAATAGTTTTTTATGGGTTTGGGCTTTTCAATAAATCATGGTGAAGGTCCGGTTTAAACTCGGCAACCTGTGTGTGCCAGTGTGGGCCCTCGTGTTTTCCATGCCAGGCCTATCAGAATGGCGGGTGCTGGCACACACAGGGGGAGAGAAATGGTTGCCAGGATACCTGCTACTCACCCATCCATCCAGCTCTCTAAGGCGCTCATTAACATAGAAAGCTGATTGGAGGGGAGCCAGCACATGTGCCATGAGATAATTCGGGGAGATAAGAATATCTGGCGTTCCAGGAGGTTTCACTCAATGGGGCATCGCAAACTGGAGTGAAATTATTGGTGATCATCTTTAAATCCTTTACACCTGTAATCTGGACATTTAAAGCAGACCTACAATCTCCCTTGCAACTGTGAAACTCACCTTTTTCCTGGCTCCCTCACCTATGTAAACCCCCAGTGGCCGCACCCCCAGCATCTTTGCGCTATGCGCGCGCTCACTGACCCCAGTTATTCAGATAAGCTGGGGACGGGAACATGTGAGCTGATGGGGATGTGCCCACTTTCACTCCCGATTGCTGTAAACAGAGTCGTTTGCTGAGCATTTAATATGTACAGCAGGAGGCTCTGATTGGACGGGAACTCAGGGAGTATTTATGGCCAATCTGGTGGTTTAATACAGCATAGCATCCCAACTCGGGATGCCCCGGGGCAAAGAACAAAACCCAGGATAATAAAAATCTGGGGTTTTGTTCCGCTTTGAAGCGTTAAAAGACTCCAGGCTCGGGCAATGGGATGCCCCACTGTGTGATCCTCGTGCCCCCTCCGTGCGTTATAACCCGGGGCTCTGGCACCAGCTGCATCCCTGGCTCCAGTGTCCAGACATTCGGATTAGCTGGAGACGGGAACATGTCTGGGACTGTGAGGATGCAGCCAGCGGCATATTCACATCAGCCAGAACATCGGCAATCTCAAATCTGCCTTTTTTTACCGAGCCACCACTGAGCCAATAGCATCTCTGGGGGGAAGGGGGGGGATCAGTTTAAAGTGGACCAAAACCCAGGATTTTGACTATCCTAGGTTTTGGTCCTTTCCCCGGGTGCACCCCCGATTAGGGGTTCCCCGCTGTCTGGAACCCCCCAGATCGCTGAGCGCAACTCACAACTCTCTCATGCGTCAGCTGGTGACGTCACGCCGTCTAAGCCTTCCGTCTAAGGCCAGCGGCTCAGAGCGCTCGCGACCTCATCCACCGCTTCCCTCTTGCTGAAACGGGGGGGTTTCACACAGCGGGGCATCCCGTTTTTGTATGCCCCGGGGGGAGGAATTGGATCGGCCCGGGAATCTTACAGAGCTGATTGCACTGGGTTTTGGTCCACTTTAAAGGGTTGGGTCTGTTTTATGCCCTACATATTAACAAGCAGCAGAGAAGGCTAAAAGAATGAGGAGTGTCAGGCCTCCCCACAGCTGATTCCCTCTGACTGTATGTACCCACGGCAGCCATTCAGACAGTCATGGTAGGAGGGTGCACAGCCGCCATAGGGACACCCCTACGGCCCGCACACATACGAACATCCCAAATCAGGATTCTCCACAAAGAGGGAGACCTCTGCTCCTAGAGTTTGCTGCTGGCCAGGAGGGGTGAAGTTGCCAGGAAAAGTTAAGGTCTGCTTTATAGTTTAGTTCTATCATCAGTTTTATAGCCAAGCAGACACCGCATTGAATTTCAGGACATTACGCGTTACCTCCTCTTCCGTTTCTTCTTCTCTTCAAATCCCACAACTGGGTCACAATGCAATACGGCAATCGCTGGTCCTGCCACCCAAACTCCCTGCAATCTGTGGCTTTAGGGAAATTGCCAGATCTAATGTTGGAAAGAGGAGAAGACAGGCAAGGCAAGAGATGTGGGGAATATTTGTCACGAAGATGAGTTTTGCTCTGCTTTAAGAAGTAAATCTGCATTGCTGATTGCTGAGGGGATGTTTTGTTCCTTAGGGATTGGGAATACAGAGGTGGATGGATCATGAAGGTAAAGGTCATATCTGTCCTGGAGGATAACTACATGTACCTGGTCATAGAAGAACACACCAGAGACGCCATTGCAGTTGATGCATCTGTTGCTAAGAAGGTAAGCAGCTGGAACACAGTTCTTAAAGACCAAAACCCACCAAACTTGTGAAATACATTCGGCCAAAGCCCCTGCCGATATTCCCTTCTTAGGGTGTAAAACTAGAATTGGATAATGGACCTGGAAGACTTTTTGATGTCCCTCTCTGTAAGATGGCAGGTGATCAGTCATTGCATAGGTGTGCCAATGTCATCACAACAGTGGCAATGGATGGAGGAGGCGGAGCTTTACAGCTAAAACAGGCGTCATCTTCGGGGATTAAAGCAGGAGCACTAAAAATTGGCAGAAGTTACTCATTATGGGGGAGCAACTCAGGGGATGCTAGTTGAAAATGTGGGTTTTGGTCCGCTTAAAAGAGCATCCTCAAAATTGAACACTTGCCTTCGCTCCAGCAGAACTAATCCCGCTAGGTTGCTGCAAAAAAGGAGTAGAGTAGTAGAGTGAGTAGATTTGGTGATGCCCCACTAAGTTTATCCCTGTAGATCACCACATTTACTCACCTTTCCGGTGATGCAGTAAATCAGCAGGCTCCTCTCCATTTAGCTTCTGCTAGTATCTCTGATATCCGCGACAAGCAAGCTGAATTGATCGAGAGCACCACTGGCCGCACTCCCCACTCAGGCTACTCTGGGGTCACTATTTAAAGAGGGACAACACACAGTAATTTCACTTTCCCATGTGTTGTTCTCCGTGCAACGGCATTCCAAATTGGGGTGCCCCGCTGAGTGTATTACCCCAGGTTGCGCGATCAACTCGCCTTCCAGTCACTCCCACGGCACAGGCTCGAGATGAAAGCGAGCGCACTGATTGGCTTCCTTTGGCGTCGCTGACAGCGAAGCACCCAAGTGGCACCGAAGGAAGCCGAGTGCACCGCCAGCCGCATCCCCTGCTCACCTTGCAACTGAGGTGTGCCCGCGCCACTCATTCAGAAAGGCCGAATGCGGGCACACGCACGGCTAAAGGTGTGCGGCGATGGCTCGGGAGAGGGTGAGTGGATCTGGGCATTTGGGGGGTTTTGCACTGTGGGATTCACAATTCGGGAAGACCTATGGACCGGAACTCGGACAGCCCAGGAGTCTATTAGATTCTAGGGCCACTGATGTTCCTCTTTAAGTATACGTTGTGATCGCGGGTTTTTTCCTATAGCAGGGCATGCTTGGCCGGCACTGGAGTCTTTTAGACTGTTAATAATTTTGTTGTTAAAAGGCACAACTTGGTCCCAGGCAAGTTGTGCCTTTGAATAAGGGCCAGGCTGTGTATCAACCAATAAAATCACAACGGGGTAATTTTGCGGTCGCTAAACAGGAATTCATTTAGTGGTTCCAAAGTAGAATTTTGTTGTTAATAATATTATTTACTGGTAGATAAAAAAAAGAACAGAACTGAACAACAGTCCTATTCCCATATGCTTACCCTTTCCTCATTTATTGTATGGCTGTGGGATTGCACATTAAACCTGAATGTTTGCTGGCTGTCACATGATTGGCTGACATTTTCTGCCATTCAAGTGATTGGGGAAGTGATGACTATAGTTAGTATTTATGTGTGACGGAAATGCAAAGATTATGCATTGATCACAAAATACAGTAAACCATTTTGCCATTATAAGTCTAAAGGATGAGTGGTGGTTATGACAGGTAGGTCTGTACTAGGTGTGATATTGTGTGAGAGGAGACTAGAGATGGAAACTGTGACTAGCGAAGATTAAATCACACGGTAGGACGTGTTGGAGAACTGAAGAGATCTGGTCGTTTTTTTTCTCTTTCAGTTGCTGGATGTTGTGCGGAAAGAAGATGTTAACCTAAAAGCCATCCTAACAACCCACCACCACCTGTAAGTGAAGCTAAAATGTAGCATGATGTCCTCCGAGAACATGAATGGTCTTGGATCTCTGCAGGGTTCCTGCACAAGTTTCTCTACTTCATGACTCTGCTCCAACTCTAGTTACCTGCTGTAGATGCTTATTTTCGAATTTACTGCAAAGAAAAAATATGTTTGGCAGGTGGTGGGAAAAGTAAGTCGTATACCAGGATCTGGGGAGATATGGCTTAGGCTGGCGAATACTGGCTGAGGGTTTTACTAATCCAGCACATAATGTATTAAGAGAGACTGAAACATAATTGGGGTTACCCAAATAAGAATCCGTTTTTGTTAATCACCAAGTACTTACATTACTTACTTTTTCGAGTCGAATGGGTGGGACGTGCGGAGGAAGAAAGATTTCTAGTTTAACAATCTAACAAATTAATTGGGATATACTATACTATATTGTTCGCATTAAAAGACGCACTTGTTTTCCCCAAAAGTGGGGGGAAAGGTCAGTGCGCCTCTTTGGGTGAATGTAAAAAAAAATAGTAAAATGGTAAACTCGTATATATATTGCTCTTGCACTGCCTCAGCCACTGGAGGCCAGAAGATGGAGGAGCGGCAGGCAGACAGCCAGTGTTTCCTTTTTTTTTTTTTTTGCCTATAAGAATGGGCGGGGGAATACCACTGCCTATGGGGAATGGGATGGAGGAATGCTACACTGCCTATGGGAATAGGAGGGGGGAATGCCACACTGCCTATGGGGAATGGGATGGAGGAATGCTACACTGCCTATGGGAATAGGAGGGGGGAATGCCACACTGCCTATGGGGAATGGGAGGGGGGAATGCCACACTGCCTATGGGGAATGGGAGGGGGGAATGCCACACTGCCTATGGGGAATGGAAGGGGAGAATGCCACACTGCCTATATGGGGAATGGGAGGGGAGAATGCCACACTGCCTATATGGGGAATGGAAGGGGAGAATGCCACACTGCCTATATGGGGAATGGGAGGGGGGAATGCCACACTGCCTATGGGGAATGGGAGGGGGAATGCCACACTGCCTATGGGGAATGGGAGGGGGGAATGCCACACTGCCTATGGGGAATGGGAGGGGGGAATGCCACACTGCCTATATGGGGAATGGGAGGGGGGAATGCCACACTGCCTTTGAGAGGGGGAATGCCACACTGCCAATGAGGAATGGGATGGGGGGAATACCACACTACCTATGGGGATTGGAAGGGGGGGGATACCTCTACCTGTAAGTGGTGGATTCTGCACCCAGGCTTTTTTCTTGTTCCTAGGTGGGGGGGGGGGGGGGGCAACATTTGGTTCAGCAGTGTTTTTTCTTATTTTCCTCCTTCGAATCCTATGTGCGTCTTATGGTCATGTGCGTCTTATAGAAAGCTATTTTTATCGCATGTAGTCTTTAAGTAGGGGACTCTGAAATGGAAAGCCTGGTAAAAAAGGATGCCCAGGATGCATTAAGTGGAGGATGATTTTGCCTGCACAGGATTTCAGTCTACGATGAAAGAGATGTTGTACTGATGGAAATGATGATGATTTTCTCCGCAGTCCGCACTGTTCTCTCTTTGTCTTGTTTGGTGGCCCCACCTACCAGGACATAAAAGATGAGCATAGAACCAATGCAACAGCCGCACTGTAAAACAGTAAGCATCTTCTTGGGTAGTCCATACCCCTTGAGAATGAGCAAGTAGTAGAGTCGTTGTTGAGCATTCCTCTATAGCGCCACTATATTCTCTCCCCACTGCAGCTCCTGGTAAATGATGGTTTTAGAGCCTCTGGAGAGGTTGAGTTTTGAGAGCCTTTAAGAGACGTTTTCATTACACACTGCCATAAGACAGTTTTACAGGTGAGCTCTCAAAACTCGGCCTCTCCAAATCTTTTGGCTAACCCCCCACAGTCTATGGAAAAGAAACCTTGAATTGCTGCATTCTGACAAGTGGCGTTTGTTATTGCAGGGATCATTCGCGGGGAAACTCTGATCTTGTAGAGCGTTTTCCTGGCCTGCTGGTTTATGGTGCAGATGACCGGATAGGAGGACTAACTCACAAAGTTGTTCACAACCAAGTGTTGAAGGTAACTTGTTCAGCAGCAGATGCAGTGTTGTACATTTCTATTATATAATAACTAGACATTTGCTTTTTAATTGCCACGTGACATGATCACCTAATAAAGCTCCAATGCCCATTGACCATGTTCTTCCCAAGGGGGTTCAACCAGCCCCAGAAATGTTTATGTGCCACTTGTCCATTTTCCATTTTCTTCCCATTTTGCAAAGTCAACAAAACACAAGAACACATGCCTGTTGCATCAACACCTATAAAACTACGTCAACATAGAATCACTACAATAGCAGGAAAGTTCATTGGCACCCCTCTTCCACCAGTCCCATGATGTGTGTTTTATTTTACCTGGGGTTGCTGTGATGCAAGTAGCCCCTCCTTTCTTTCCCTCTCCCTCAGCCATTTCTAGTTTTACATCCAAGCAGTGCACACCTGCTGCTTCCTGCTGCAGTCTACAGTCTTTTCACCTGCCGCTGTTATGGTTTACATCACAAGTTTCCTGCTGTATTGAACATACATTTCAAAATTCCTACTGTAAGAAGTGTTAATTACAAAATTCTGCTCTAAAATAAAGCTTATGAGACTTATCTACTTGACTCATGACAAGCCGCATAAGCTATCTGCCAAGCTTTATGGAGTAACAACACAACACAACAACAACCTGTCACAGACACACACAGACAAGGTGAAGCTGTCTACAGGATTCACATTACTGGTGAGTCAGAATACAAACGCAGGCTCAAAACTAGGGCTGAGAAAATCATAGGGGGTCAATCTTTTTTCAATATACTGCCATATGGTCATAGATATAAGGGTCAATTCATGTCTGTGCCCAAAAACACCAAAGCCATGCGCAAGTGCTTCTGCATAATTTCAGGGGGAGGTGTTACATTCTGCAATATTACAGTATTTTTCGCCCGACCATAAGGCCCATAAGACGCACATAGGATTTGGAGGAAAAAAAATTCTAAACCAAATGTTGTGCTAAAACACCCCGTTACAGGCAGTGTGGCATTCCCCCATCCCATTCCCCATAGGCAGTGTGGCATTCCCCCATCCCATTCCCCATAGACAGTGTGGCATTCCCCCATCCCATTCCCCATAGACAGTGTGGCATTCCCCCATCCCATTCCCCATAGGCAGTGTGGCATTCCCCCATCCCATTCCCCATAGGCAGTGTGGCATTCCCCCATCCCATTCCCCATAGGCAGTGTGGCATTCCCCCATCCCATTCCCCATAGGCAGTG
Organism: Gastrophryne carolinensis; assembly: GCA_027917425.1. Classification (NCBI taxonomy): domain Eukaryota; kingdom Metazoa; phylum Chordata; class Amphibia; order Anura; family Microhylidae; genus Gastrophryne; species Gastrophryne carolinensis. Next base: position 42,379,491 of record CM051240.1, on the reverse strand, counting down.
TGGCATTCCCCCTCCCATTTCGCATGGGCAATGTGGTATTCCCCACATATTATTCCCATATGCAGTATGGCATTCCCCCCCATCTCATTCCCAAAATGGGGATGGTGTCTGTCCCCGCTCTGGCCTGCGGTGGCGCCACTGCCTCTCGAGCGCGCTGACACTCAGCTGTCAGCGGCCACGGGGTCAAAAGCCAGAGCAGGGACAGCAGGCACCAGATAGATGTAAGTATACTTTTTTCACTTTTTCTGTTTTTGTTTTACATTCACTTCATTACGACACACTGACATATTCTCCCCACTTTTGGGGAGAAATAGTGCGTCTTATAGAGTGAACAATATGGTTTGGAATTTTAACAATTATAGGTGTAAAATATGATTGGGTTACAAGTATGAATGTTGCTTAAAACCAAGGCAGGAGGGTTTATTTTTAAACAGACATGTAAAATAAATAATCATAAAGATATCCATATAGAATATGTCACCCCAATATGTTCTTTGTTCTGTATGACTTGTCATCCTTAGAACACCATGCTAACAGACAATTTACACACTCAAACCCACAAAGACACTCACACATCCAACTCCAAAGAACAAAGTCACAACCAGATCAGTTTATGTTGCTGCCTTGGAGATTTGTATGTAAAGCCAATGTCCAGGATCAGTCTTTCGTTGTTTTCTCATACTTGGCATACTTTTTTTTGCTGGCCACAAAGAATAGCTGTACAGTCCTTTACAAATCTGTTCTATATGTAGATTACAATATATGATCAGCAAATAAGCTGTGTATGATAGTCCTAGCTCCTAGACTCTGGCTCTGAGGACATTAGCTGTTACAGCCCAGCTCCAGGCACTTACCTAAATCCCAATGCCCCCCCCCATTGCCCTGTAGTGTGTCTTACCTCTATTAGTTACCTCTGCTAATAGGATGCCCTGACCTCAAAAATAACCTGTTGTAAGGAGACTCTGCCTAGAAGGTTGGTATCTGCCACTGTGGGACTGGAGGGTGGCAGGAGGGTGCTGTACAGGAAGCTGAGGAGAAGCCTGTCCCAAAGCAGGGAGTCACACTTTCAATGTTTTTCTATTTCCTGATTGTACTTTTTTTCTCCTGACTGTTCCCTGCCTAGAAAAGTGATCACTTAAACTGGACCTTCACCCTGAAAAAGAGCTTTTTTTATGTCCCCCCCCCCCCACCCTGTACATACAGATTGCCCACATGAAAAATCATCCTACCTGCATCTACTGCATTTTCTGAGCCTTTAAACATTCAAGATGGTGACACATGGAGTCTCAAGCTGCCTGCAGACAGGAAATGTCTTCTGACTGTGTCGTGCTGAATTTTGGGATTGCTGCCTTTTTCCTGACCCTAGCTCTGCTCTGTCTGAGCAAAGCACAGCTATAACCCCACCCAGAAAGTGTCTTCTGACTTTGCCGCTCTGCATTTTTAGGATTGCTGTCCTTTTCCTGACCTTAGCTCTGCTTTGTCCTTGTAAAACAAAGCTATATCCCCACCCAGGAAGTGTCTTCTGACTGTGCCGCTCTGCATTTTTAGGATTGCTGTCCTTTTCCTGACCTTAGCTCTGCTTTGTCCTTGTAAAGCACAGCTATATCCCCGCCCAGGAAGTGTCTTCTGACTGTGCCGCTCTGCATTCTGGGATTGCTGCCTTTTTCCTGACCCCAGCTCTGCTGTCTGTGCAAAGCACAGCTATAACCCCGCCTTCTGTACTTTATCCTGCTCCCCTCTCCTCAATATGTGAGGCTTTTGAGGCAAGATGCCGGCGCCCGTATCCTGGAGTCCTGAACAGAGTTGCAGCCCAGTGGGGGAAAGAATAAAAAGTGACTAAAAACATAATATATATCAATCTTCAATACTGGGAAATAGTTTTTAGGGGTTTGGGCCTTTCATTAAATGATGCAGAAGTTTCGGTTTAAGGCTGACCCTCGGCCCCCTACATTATTACATAAATCCTTTTATAACACTAATAGATGAAAATGATTAATACAATTTCAATGGTGAGTCTGTCTGTTAACCTCTTTATTTTGCTGGTGCTATTGCCGTCATGGCATGTATGATTTATCTTATCCTTTATGTGATTTTAGATATTTGTCTTCACAGTTTGGAGACATAAATGTCCGATGCCTCTTCACCCCATGCCACACATCAGGCCATATCTGCTTTTATATGTGGGAAGATGGCTGCCCAGATGCTCCTGCTTTATTTTCAGGTAACCTCTGTCCTGTAGTTTTTTACCTGTAAATGTGGGTTATTGCAGCCGGAGGTAGCTGGAGAAATCACACAGACCATAGAAAGCTTCAGGTGGAAGCAGAAAACAGAACTGAACTTCCATCACTTCCTTCTGCCTGCGTACAGTAACAGGAAAACTGCCAAGGAAAGTTCACCTTTTCCCCTCTTGTCCAATCAGAGATGTCTGCCATGCATATTAAATTAAAACTTCATTTACAAGGTACCCCTTCCCCCCTGCCCAGGCGGCAGGAGGGGGGGGGGTTATAAAGAAAAAAAAAAACCCTTACCTTATTCTCGGGCCAGCGCCTCTCTCCTGGTCTCTGTGCGGCTGTCGCTGAGACTGACACAAAGCGGAATCCTGCAGGTCCCAGCGCGCTCCCAATTTTCTTAAGTGGGCGGGAGCACACATGGAGCCGGGGGATGCAACTCTGTGGTTTCATTCAAGATGGCGGGCACCAGAAGAGTGGTGCGGGCCCCTGGATAGGGTATTGGTTTTTTTCTTTGTAACTGCCCAGCCACCTCAGCGCCAGGGTAGGGTGGCATGCCAGGGGGTACCTTGTGACTGATGTTCCGCTTTAAATGACTGGTTATGGCAATTAGAGAATGTAAGCAGCCACATCCCCAACAATGGGCCTGCTCCCGCCCTCAGCCTATATGAATGGCTTGGGGCGTAAATGTGCGCAGAGCCCATAAATGCGTGGGATGCTGCCGCTGATATTTACATCAGTGAGGGAGCCAGGAAGATGGCGTGCTGTGTGGGGGTTTCGCACGGCGGAGTATACTGGGGAAGGCCCACGGGCAGTCCTGGAATCTTTTAGTTTCCCGTGCCGGCCAAGTTTGTTTTTGTTCTGCTTTAAACTATATAATGAATTTCATATGTTTTAAGGTGACACCCTCTTTATTGGAGGCTGTGGACAATTCTTTGAAGGAACCGCTGAACAAATGTATAAGAATTTGCTTGAAACCTTCAGTTCTCTACCTCCTGAAACTGTAAGTAACATGACATATGCTACCAACACTTTCTCTATCACTCACTGAACTACTTGGCCCTATTGGAAGATAAAAACTAATATCTATTAGGGGTGTGAATTGGCAAGAATCTGGCGATATGATATGTATCACAATACACGTATGACAATACGATATATCCAGATATATCCCAATTATGTCTCAAAGACGATATATCGCTTTTTTTTTGACATAGGGTAATTTTTTAAAATAAAAATGGTGTGGGGTCCCCCTTACCCAGCATAACCAGCCCGGGCTCCAGCTATGGGAGCTTGTAGAACAGGGCACAGGGGCCAGCTTTGGGGGCCCCTGGCCCTGCAGGCTACAAGCCGGCATAGCCTAAGGGCCCCAGGCCCTTCTGCCCTAGTTCTGCTAGTCACAGGTGACTTGCCAGCCCCCTAAGCCTTGTAAACTGTGAACTGATAAGGGGTCCATACCCCTATACCAAAGTGTTAACAGTAAAAAAAAGACACCACACATAAGAAAAAATGTCATTTATTTAAAAAAAAAAAAATACATTGTCAGCTTTGGGAAAGAAGCAAGAGAGGGCCTGCCGGGCTCTCTCTTGAAGACTGAAGAGCCCCAGGGGGATCAGAGGCCCCCTGGTAAAGAGGAGACCCGGTGGGAGTGATGCACGAAGGTGAGTAAATGTCATTTTTTTTTTCTTTTTACAGGACTTGCCGGGTCGGCGGCTGAATCAGTGGTGGGCGCCCTATTCCGGGCACTCTCCTCTAGCCCGAGGAGCCCGGGAGGGGGGATCAGAGGTCCCCCGGATCAAATGAGGGGTCAGGTGAGTGTGTTTTTTACTTTTCTTTTACTGTAGCGGTGTGGGGGGGGGAGTCAGAATCAATACTAGAAAGAAAGAATCAATACTAGTATCGTCTGATGAAATATGATTGATTGATTTTTTTTTCTGACACCCCTAGTATCTATGCATTTCCAAGTCTTTACTTGGAGCTGTTATGTAAATTGTAAAATGTAAAATGATGTAAGAAGAAAGGCTTTAAGCTAGACGCTCCTGTATAAAGGCTTCTAGGGAGAAGGTTATTAGAAATGCTGTGTTGTTTTTGCTATACTTTTCTATTCTTTATCAAATGGTAAAATCTTCTGAATGTGACAGATTTACGCTTCTAACTGCAGAAAGTGTTTTGCGGCCATGAACACACTGTGAGAAACCTCAAGTTTGCACTGAAAGTTGAACCAGACAATGAACATGTGAAGGAAAAACTGGCCTGGGCCAAGGTGACCGGTTAATTACTTTTGTCCTATAACCAAGTGTGGATTTATGCTCCTGCATGTTGCCTTCACACCTATGATTGCGCTGAATCACAGCGTATTTGCCTGCACTGTGTTTGAATTACACGACTAAAATCACTACTTAAACTGGGCAGCCTTGTTAAAGTGGCCCTGGCAGCGACAGAGGCCATTGGATTATGGGATGCCCCATACCGGCACAGGATGCCCACAACCAATGTATGTATGTGCTGAAATCCCGCTCCATGTGCCCATACAGTGAGGATCAGGGAGAGACCTACACAATGATATGCAGCTGCCCACCCCTCAACCCTCAATGGCCAGTTGTGGTAACCTGTTGCTGCAAACCAGAGTAGAACAGAGAAGTAATGGTTAGTGTCGGAGTTAGTCCTCAATCAGATAATGGCGCCTGTTTTAGCTGTAAAGCTCCGCCTCTTCCATTTATTGCCACTGTAGTGTGTGGCAATGATGTCATTGCCACGCCTATGCAATAACTGATTGCCCGCCAAAAAGAATCTGTGTTTCAGGACAATTCGAAAAGTGAAAATATACATTTCTAATTGTTAACTGTAACTGCAACTCCTACCCAGTAGGGGAAAGAATAAAAAGTGACTACAATTTTGGCCAAAAGCATTTTAAAAGTTCAGTGGGGTTTGGTCCGCTTTAATTTAAGCTCTAAATCCCATCAAGTAAAAATGATGAATTGTATTTTCCAGGCTCGTGATGAAGATGACATTCCCACTGTGCCTTCCAGCCTAGACGAAGAATTCCTGTATAATCCATTTATGAGAGTTCGGTGAGTAATTTTGCATGTAATAAATCTCGGCCAACAATAAAGTTTACTAATTCAGTTTTTCCTCCGTTTCCACTGTAGCTCCCTAATAAATTCATATAATTAAAAAAAAATAAAAAATAAAAAATATATAGATATATATATATATTCCTTCTATGTTGCTGTGGGAACCCAGAGAGCTCTGGCAAGATTTGGAGGCAGTATTGCTTGAAGTTCTGACCAATGGCAAGTGGTGCTGAGAATAGCGGTTTTTAGGGGAACATACAATTGTAGGTTAAAATATATATATATATATATATATATATATATATATATATATATATATAATTATTTAATATTATCCTGTTGTTGGAGTCCTTGGTTATGGATACGGGAGGTGGAGCCACTCCAGGCCGCCTGGTTCGGAGAGCCTTCCCCTCCTCTTATCCCTCGCTGGCCAATAGCGCGGCTATGCTCCTGGCGCCGAGATGTCATGATGCAGTTGATTGGTTCTTACATACGCCTCCGTCTATTGGCTGGCATGCTCATGGCAGTGGATTGGTTGTTTCTTCCCGCTGGTACTGATTAATTGAAAACATGGGCGCCATGCTCTTCCGAGACGAGAAATTTAAATATTTCAGGAGAGAAAGGTAAGCCCAGGCTGCTTGATAAAACGGGTGCTCTCCTGAAATGCATTTCATGCTTTAGGGCTCGGGGAATGTGACCACCATTCCATATGTAAGATGATTTTTTATCTATATACAGTAAAAGCTACGTTTTATATTTATTCCTGTGCTGAAAGCTCTTTGGATGATTTGCGATTGTGCTTCTGATTGGGCTTAGCAGCAGCCCTCTTTTCATGCACTTTGGTCCCCGTGCCTTATTGCCATTAGGCCTATTTGAGCTGCATTTTCCTCTTAAACTACATAGTATCATTACTTTTATATGGATGGACACCCACAATGGAGGGGGTGTGCCAAAGCTTAGACCACCTCCTCCATTGCAATGAATAGAGTAGGCATGTTGCAAACACTGCTTTGAATCTGGATGGGTGGACACTCGTCTGCAGCAATTTCATGAATAGAGAGTGGCTATGGAAGGTGGGTTGTTCAATTGTGCTACCCGGTTTTTTACTCACTGGGGCAAAATGGAACCGCCTCATTGCGCATAATCATTTTTTTCTTTTATTTGCCTGAACTTCCTTTAAATACTGGACCAAACAGTGGGGCACAAGCCAAAAGTCGTTCCCTTAGCTAACACAAGAATAGTTGAAATCCCCAGCAAAGAAAGGGCCCTCTCTTTTTCCCAACTGTGACCCGGCCCTCAGCTTCATAAAGGATTTTTTGTAGTACACTATTATTTTTCCTTATTAGCCTTTGTTTATGAGGTGCAGCGTTGTACATTGAATAGCCTTTGTGCTACCAATTACAACCATTCACACACAATACAGCGGGAAAGAGGAAAATTGCCCAAGTTTACAGTGACAGTCCAGGGCCATGTGGCTCGCAGATCCTCTCTGTATGGATCATGGGCCTGGGGCTGGGTGATCCACGGACACTATGCATTTGCTGTAAACTTTTGGGGGTTGGGGGATTCTCACACACTGCTTTATTAGGAGAAAGTCTTTACACTGTAATGGGTGTGGCAGAGTGGGAGGTTTGGGGGTGTGGCTTATCCACAGGCTTTTGAGGAACAAATATCGGCAACATTCTGTGCTATTCCTCTGTGTGCAAGTAGGTGTAGCTTTACTTCCAGACATACACCTGAAGCACAACTTAGAAATCTCTGGTCCGTAAAGGGTGTTGGCGACCTAACACTCAGCCAGTCATACATTGCGCTACCAATAAGACAGAGCAGAGCCCCAGTTCAATATTGACCGGAGCTCCTGAATTTTATTGGACAGTCTTACCACTAATGCCAGCAAAGTGGCAAATTTTAAGTGTCCCCAGAGTTTTTTTTTTTGGGGGGGGGGCAGTGGGATGAAATGCCTCAAAGTGGTATGTCTGGTAAGTTTAGGCTTAACCCTTCTGTTGCCAAGCACGTAACACCTACATGCTTGCATGTCCAGTCGTCAAGTGTCAAGCTAGTGTAAAAGAAAATGCAAATAAAAAACTCACACGACCCCCCGTTTGATCCAGCCGGGTCCCCTCTTCACCCGGGAGGGGGCGTCCAATTACCCCCAGGGCTCTGCTGGATTTAGGATAGGGCCCTCTCCAGCGCCTTGCCTTTTGTGGGCGGGGCGGATGATGTAATTTATTAAGTCATCCACGGCGTCATTCCCACCCCCACTCAGTAGCTCCGGGTGATCAGCGGAGGAAGGTTGGAGAGGCGAGGGGCTGTGATCCCTTGCCCCTCCAGGACCCTTTCACCGATCACCCGGCTGTAATTGGAACTTCGTGGGACATGATCGACGGGGGACAGCAGAGGATTGCAGGTGAGTAGAGAAAAAAAAAATAAATGTAATTTTTTTTCATTTTGTGTGATTATTACAGTTAACCCTTTGTGAAGGGATCTATGAGACCCCTATACCAGCTCACAAGGCTCGGGGGCTGGCAAGTCACCTGTGGCTAGTGGGTGACTTGCCATTAACCCCTGGCACCCGCCAATTACCTGCCTCCCCAAAGCTGGGAGGGGGGGCAGAAGGGCTTGGACCAATTTAGGCTATGCAGGCTTGTAGCCGGCAGGGCAGGGGGGGCACCAAACCTGGCCCCTGCGCCCTGTTCCTACAAGCCCTGCATAGCTGGTCCTGTGCCAGTTATGCTGGGTAGGGGGGACCCCACGTCATTTTTTTTCTGGGTTTTAAATTCCAAAAAATGTGGTGCCCCCCCCCCCCCCCAAGGAGGGGGAACACTATGTAATTTTCTTTTTAAATGAACCCCTTATGTTCTGCTGCCCAGCAGGTATAAAGGGCTTCCAGCAGCAGCAGGAGTGATTTGCTAGAGACACAGTACTCCGAGTTGGATGGGAGGTAAGTATTAAAAAAGCTTAACATGTGTACTTTCAGGGAATATATGGTTTGCGGGGGGATATTCCTAATGTAAAGGGTTGTTTTGGTAGAAAAAGTGCAAGGTGCGCACTTTGTCTGCAGAGCTGAAATTTTCAAGTAAAATTACCATTACGCACATGCTTTACTTTGGGGAGTTTGGCAACTCTTCCCTTGACAGTACCTATACATGTTGGGTATTGTTCTGTTAGGGGGATGTTGGTTTTTCAGATTTAACTTGTATTTTCTTGTTTGCATATAGATTTTTCAGGAAAATGTGGCTTTGATCCTACTTTTTATTCTTAATTAGGGAAACTCTGTGCAACCATAGTATTCATTGAGGGATGACTTCCAAAAACCTGCACCCACGTCAACAAGCCTGGTATGCCTAGAAAGCTTGAGGTGAGTACTTCCAGGGAATATATATTTTGTTGAGGGTATTTCAAATGTAAAGGGTTGTTTTTCTTGAAAAACTGCAAGGTGCGCATAGCGCATTCCGGGATTTTGGTTGATGGTCCCTGTGGCATCCTGATTTGGCAAGCCTTGCTGTGCGACACCCCATGGGAGGGCTGGTACACTTCACAGTGATCCCATGGTGCATGCGTGGGCCCACATCTTATCAGTGCTTTATGCCATGTATATTAATTCACGGCATAAAGCTTTGTTTGAACGCTGAGTCTGTGATAGAGGATGGGGAGTGGCCGCTGGCTGACACGCCGGTGTGCGAATCAGCGTCAAGAGGCAGGGCAGGCAGCCTAATCATGCGCCATGCGAACGCGGGTGTATTGAGTATACAGGTGATCCTAGGGAAATTCATACAGCAGAGCATCCCAAATAGGATTCCCCTGGGATAGGGAATTGGCTTTATAAACTCCAGGCCTGGCTGATTAATGTTTTGGTCCACTTTAAGACAAATTGGTCACACCATAAATGCAACAGCTAGTATCAATATAGAGGAATTAAATGTGTAACCAACAGGCACCCACCCACCCACTAAATTATCGAATTGTAGAAGTGGGTAACAAGAAAGCAGTCTTGCATCCATCTACATAATGGGTTTGAGGCTGTATTGTTTTTGGGGCCTTCAGATTCCCTCTCGCAACCCCCTGCAATCCCTACCTGAACATCGATCAGCCAGCAAAATGCGGTTACATGGAGTGGGGTCGCTTTCTCTTTCCCAGCCGTCGGTTCAGGCTGTCCCATATGACCACTAGCAGCCAATCGCGGGGCCACATTTTGCCAGGGGATTAAGGGTCAGGTAAATATTGCGGGGTTGTGGGAGTCTATGCGTAGCAAGCAAGCAGCCCCACATCCGTTATGTAGAAAATGGTTGTGAGACCACTTTAAAGTAAATGCCCAGATAACACCTAAAGAGGAACAACACCCAGGAAATGGATTTTATATACCCCTCCTGCAGAGGCTTATGTATTTGTGGGGGGTGTTGCTCCTATCTAATCAACAAATGACCCAAAAAAATCCTGTACATTAGTGCTAAATAAAAGCCCCCACTAATATAGTATAACTAAGGTAAGTCCGCAGCAGAGCCCGGGCTGACAGAATGACGCAGGTACTCCCGTGCCACTAGTCACCCACGGAGGGTTTGTCGGTGCGGCTGTAATTTCTCCTTGCATAATAATTATTTTCGATGGACTTTAAAAATATGTTTATAGGCAGTAAAGTGACGGCCAGCAGCAAACTCTGCCCATGAAATCTGCTTTCAGTGACCAAGTACATATATCAATGTTCTAGTCATGAAATGGTATCTGTAATGATATAATAAACTGTCACGGCAGATCTGCCCGTCTTTTTCTCTGAGGCCTAATGGGGACATTGTATCAGCCATGTAACCCAATCGTTCTGAACCCTCAGTTAATGGAAAGCCAATGGGGAGTTTTCAGGGAGCCATGCCAAGGAAGAGTAGTTCCACACTCGGGACAGGTAACAATTAATTAGATACAGCAGGCAAAGGTAATTGTTACACCATTGTGCCGGGCTACGTTTGGCACTGTTCTAAACTTTTTTCCATTTTTAAATTGAAGAAGAAATGCCCGCGATATCAAGGTTATTATTCACTTTCGGAAGCAAGTGGACATGTCCCTTGGACCTGTGAGTGGGGTCTAAGTGCCCAATATTATGCTTCAAAAACCCCGGCTGTACTCCTCCATCTCTCCCTGTTGCTAGTGTTCTTATACATTGGATAGAATCAGTTTATATAGTTTATATACACCAGCAGAGTCATTTCTAATCCACAGTGTCCACACTCTGCTGATCAATAGTGAAGGAAGGGGGTGCAGGCTCTATTTTCTTATTCCAATGCTGTGACTGTGCCACCTAATCACACATTCAAATCCTAATTAGGTTTAAGGCTGAGGGTGGGAGGCATAAGGAGAGGGAACAGGCTGTGCTGGCTCATGCTGCATAATACTAGTGTGCTCATTCTTGCTGAGCTGACAGATGGGGCGGGGCTATAGACCACTAGTCCATAGTATGATTGGTGGTCTATGACAAAAAATTCAGGGGGTGTGCGACTACTCTTTGCCTTGTTTCTACTTCCAGAAGCAGCTGTGTGCTGACAGGAAGAGATGGGACTGCCATTAAGAGGTGAGCTGCCAATGGCAGTTTATGCGCTTTGCCTACTGAGTCCCTTTAAGTTTTGGCATCGGATGAAGAGGCTGCAGGGTAAAACTGTTTTTAGGATGTAGGTCCTTGTTTAGAAATCATTGACATAATGCCAGTGGTGTAACTGTACACATCCCTATGCATACCCGCCCGGTGTCCATGATTTGGAGGGACTGTCCCTTTTTTCAGTCTGTGTCCCCCTACCCCTTGTTGTCCTTCTTTGCCCCTCTTTGAGGGTTAACATGCAGATCTGAAGCAATAAATGATTCAAGTGTTTATATTGTTGTAACTGTTACACCCGATCTCCAATCCATCCCTCAATGAGGGGGCGTGGCCTAATTAAACAAATGCGCCTCTTTTGCACCATGAAAAGTTATGCCTATGTAACCTTGTTGTTGCGCTTGTTTTGGTTCTAGGGAGGAGGCCGTGCAGAAGTTCACAGGAAAGACCGATCCAGTGGAAGTAATGAGGGTTTTACGGAAAGAGAAGGACAATTTCAAAAAGCCGAAAGATCATCTGCCTATCCCGGCTGTGCTGGCCTATAAGTTGGCTCTCCTCAATAAATCCCCACTGGAAGAAAAGTAACCAATAGCGAGAGCCTATAGAAGTGTGCCGCTGTCTCATCTATATACATCTCCTTCAGACAATTAGTACAGCCATTCAGAACAGAATGTATTGCAAGCTGCAAATAATTAAAGGGACTGTCTGGGCAAAAGCAATAAATGATACATACTGCCATATTGTCCAGCGCAGCTTATAGGCCCTAAGTTGGAAACTTACCTCTGCTGGAGATCCAGACCATGCCTCACTACCACGGCCCATGGCCGCCTTGCTGCCTCCACCCTGTCTCCTGGCCACAGACCACACCCGTTGCATTCATTTTATCGAAGGGGGCGAGGCCAGCCACCGTGACTGTGGACAGGGGACAGACGCTTGGCTGCAGGCTGCCAGAATGACTGGGGCTAGATTGGCGAAGTTTCAATCTACCGGCATTATGTGAATTAGCCGCACGGGACTGTAGGTGAGTATCTACTGTTTATTATGTTTAAATGTCCATGTAAATCAGGTTTCTGACAGTCTAGGCAAGACTACAACATGGTTATGTGCTCTGCAACCTCACTTGGCCTGGGCAATCTTGGTGTATTCCCAGTGTCTATGGGACTCCAAGGCAGGCATACTCGCTCCCCCTGGACCATCCAGATTCGGGATGCTCCGTTGTGTCAAACCCCCTAGGTCGCCCCTGAGATGCCGGTCCAACGGCGCCTGCATCTCCTCTATCCCTTTAGCAGGGCATGTTCCTGCACCAGGCATTTGTGACTGGTCGGCGCGGGCACGCTCCCTGTTAAAGGTTAGCGGGGGATGCGGCCGCCAGCACACTTGGATCCGCTCGCCTTGGACACGCTCCTGGATGAAGAGTCGGGAGCGGATCCAAGCACGCTGAGGAGACGTGAGGCTGCTGCTGCCAACCTGGGCAATAGGGCCCAGGTGTGCAGCACCAGTCTGCCCCTACCAGGGGCCCTCTGGCGGGTCAGGTGCTAAGTGTGGGGGGTGCGCAGATTGCACAGGGTCCTGTTTTGCCATGGACCCCGTAGCGCTTTCCTCCTCTGCCTGATATGTCCTTTAGCAGTTAGAGACAGATTTAAAGATATTGCAGACTATGGAAAGATAGTTAAGGAAAATATGCTTTTATTAATTTATGAATATGTTAAGAGACATTAAGTTTATTATCAAATTACATCATTCACATTTGTTGCGCTGAAAAATAAAACTTTGAATAATAAATCTGAATAAAGAGTTTGTGCTCTAAACATTTATAAAATACATCACTGATAAGCAAGAAAACACACAACCAATAAGGATTTGCTTTATGTTTAGCGAGCTTAGTGTGATCAGTTACTGCTCATGTATCCAGTGAATCCCTCACAGAACTGCATCACCTCAGCCACCAGAATGGATTGATGAGCAATCCTGCGAGTGTGTGTCGCTGTTGCTCATTGAGGTTCAGTAGCAATAAATTGTTGTTTTATTGTAAACCGAATGTTTGTAAAACACCATAAAGTAATCAAGTCTCTGAGGATAAGAAATGCAAAGTTGGTGTGTTAATGCTGCTTCCATAGCTTTTGGCACCTCTACATATGGATGAAATAGGTGGCCTCAGACGTGGAAGGATGTGGCCAGTTTTTGAGGTAGAATGAGATGCTATTGTACAATAATTCATTTTCTGTTGACAGAATACACATGCTCCACGTGTTCACCTTTTGTCAGACATTGTCAGATTCCACAGAAGCACTCTTACCTAGCGTTGTAGTGGGTGCTGTGGCCGGCGGTGGCGCCGCAAACACACAAGAAAGACGATCAGCCAGCACTCCAAAAGATATTGTATTCAAATCCAACAGGTTGATATCACAGCAAAGACCAAAAAGATCCAACAAAATCCAACGTTTCGGGACGTCTAGCGCCCCTTCATCAGGGAGCTTGCTTGTTTTTGCTCCCTGATGAAGGGGCGCTAGACACCCCGAAACGTTGGATTTTGTTGGATCTTTTTGGTCTTTGCTGTGATATCGACCTGTTGGATTTGAATACAATATCTTTTGGAGTGCTGGCTGATCGTCTTTCTTGCACCTTTTAAACATTGTGGGGTATATATAATATACATATAAGGTGGAAATAAAAACAAGTTCAAGGGCACATGAAAAAAATCATATATGCATAAACTAGACACCTTAGAGGCCATTTTACCTATACTGTGTTACTATAAAGCTACACACAAAAGATATACGCATTTAATTCATGTGAGATTTAGCTAGTTTTGATTTACGCCTTATTTCTTTTTCTGATCTATTGTGCAACTTTTCCATTACTACTAGATTTAGGGGCAATGCTTACACAAATAGATGTTTTTTAAAAACTAATCATGTGACATTTTGGGACACACCAGTGCTTCCTGAGATTCTTCCTCAATAGACTGAATGGAAAGTGGCATCCAGAGGTAGGCAGTTACATTATTAGTTAGCTGAAATGAAGTACAATGGTCAATGTGCAAACTAGCAGGAGGTAGAGGGTGCAATGAGAAACGCCAGCTCCGGAGGTCTGAGTGACTAAAAGAAAAAGGAGAAGACAATATTAATCCCGTAAACTGTCCTATAGGGGGTCACATGCTAACAGCATATATAATAATTACATTTGAATAGCAAAGAATCTAAATTAGAAAGCATTTCAGCACCCATTTTATGGACGCCAATGCAAACGCCAGTTTCACTTACTTCCACGATTGACCACCAGTGGTCTAAAATCTCTTCTGAATCTTCGATCAGCAATGGAGACTTGGATCATGTGACTGGCGGCAGCCAAAAACAAGGCTGGATGTCGCCAGGGAATCGCAGTGGAGATTAATAAATAAAGCTGGGGTTTGCAGTGTGTGTGTGGGGGGGGGGGGGGGGGGTGATATCCGTGAGGGGCTCAAGCAATCTAGAGGCTCCTCGCGACTTTCACTATGGTGTCCAACATACATTTTCACTTAACATCACACTTAAACAAAGAGTGTTGGATCGCCTTTAAGCTCCTAAGTTGAATGCCACCTACAACACTTTGTAGTATCATTGTCCTGCTATCACTTTATGTACAGCTTTCAGCTTTCTTTTCTATCTGCATTTTTTGTAGCCACATTTTCTCTCCGCCTTGTAAATAATAGAAGATGTATCACCCACCAAACGCTTCACTTGCCTGGGGATATAGATGGTAATAACACATAAAAATTCTAAGTAGTATTTACCATACTACCCTATAATTATTTGTACATCATGCACACAATTTACTATGGAGTGGCCTCCACCCACTCCCAAATCTGAACCCCACAGAGACTTACTCTTGCACTCAAATAATCATGATCTAATACATTTTATTGTACATACTTGTACAAAACACATGTTAAAAACAAGATGACTGTGCCATAAGAAATTGCGCCACCAGGGGGAGCCTCCACTCCTATTAAATACCTAACAAGTCTATAATGCTATTAATCCATAGAGCTGTACTACATCTATATAACATATACATGCACAGATAACCTAAAGTGACAGTGCTTCTCTAAGTGCATACATCTCAAGAGGACAACATCAAAACATAATAAATATTGCTAGTGCAAGATATCAGAGGCCTCAGTACAAAGTTAAAGTGCAACAGTGCCAAACATAATAAATGAAAAGTGCTTACTAATAGATGAAATAGGATGGCCCCCCAGGTTGCGACCAATGCATTTCGAGCCTTGCCAGGGTTATACCACGGGATATACCACTCATCACTGGCCATGAGCAAGAGCCTGGCAAGGCTCGAAACGCGTTGGTCGCAGCCTGGGGGGGGGGGGGGGGCATCCTACTTCATCTATTAGTAAGCACTTTTCATTTATTATGTTTGGCACTGTTGCACTTTAACTTTGTATTGAGGCCTCTGATATTTATTATGTTTTGATGTTGTCCTCTTGAGATGTATGCACTTAGAGGCGCTGAGTCAGCCTCACTAGAACCTAGCTAAAATTTCATGTTGCCAGGCTGGTAGATTTGTAACTGCTGACTAATCTAATTACAAATTGTATGCTATATATGACACCCATGGCATCAACTAATATTTATTTTCAAACATAATTGAGTACTGACCTTGATAAACGAACACAATATATTTTATTATGGTTAAGAGGTGTAGGATATCTTTTTTAGACTTGTGTGCATCCCCTTCATCCTAAATCTTTTCTGCAATCTACTGTATATGTTGATGAAACCCTTAGGGGTACTGCTTTACAAGTAATTTAAACCAGTTGCAGCAATCGCTGGGGGGGTTGGTGACCCTCAGGTCAATGAGGGAAAATGGCCTGCTATCAGGGACACCAGCCATATGTACTCAAATGAGCACTATCGAGAAACACTGTCCCAATGCTAAAAATCCATAGAAATATGCTGGATGGTGGGGGGAGGGGTCACTTATACACCTGGTATCAAGAAATATCCAGCCAGGATTGTTTTTCTTTCCTTTAATGGAAGGAAAAGGACAGATAGACCAGACCTGTCACTCCTGGATTTTATTCCTACCATGAGAGAATAAACCACAAGCTTGGCGGGAGTTTTATTCAGTTTGGGTGTATAAGTGACCCCTCCTCTCATTAGCTAATGTGTTTATATGGATTTTTAATATCACACAATTTCGCGATAGTGTTCTTCAAATGTATTTCGGCACATTTTCTTTTTACCTGCAGGATTTACATGTGCGGCCCTCCTTACCATGTAACTACGGTACGTCAGGGCTCCAAGCAGCTTCCCTTTCCCTAATAGTTATTGTCAATAGTGGGTAAACGCATAGGTTCTGTAGATACCAGAGTACATGGATAAAAAAAGCTTTAGCTTATTGCTCCAACACTTTGCAATAATTTACCTGAGGTAATAACGATGAATCCTTCAGGAAGCTCATATGGTACCGCTGAAATTACATTAAGTCCCAGATTGTTGATCTCTAGTTGTGAATTTACTGATGCCCAGGCTTGGAGAACGGAGCTGTTGGAGATTGTGTTAATATCTTGCACATTATTTCCCAACAGGTCCCTAAAGTTTTGCGGGGTTAATAGCTGCAAGAGAAAAATAAGTTTGAATGAAGGTGATTCACTGGGAAACTCAGTACATTAGTGTTAGTTAACTCTTTGGATAGAACTCACAAGTGCAGCACCTAACATTGCTAAAGGTAGATAATATGCAACCTATACATGCACGGCCAGATTATGATTATATTTATAAAGGGGGCCTCCACCACTTGCCCTGTAAAGGGGGCCTCCACCAACCTTTGGTTTATGGTCTGGTCCAGGAGGCTTTTCAGTCTTTGGTCTGATGGACCACAGGGCTGGCTACTAAGCTATCAGCAGCAGTGGGGGTCCCCCGTGCCTGGGCAGCCAAAGCCACCACAGGGCAGGACAGAGAGTCTAGAGCAGCAAAGCCGCCACCAGCAACGCTACAGTGATGGGTGCAGAGCTGTCACTGCACATAAGCCACCAAGCACAGCCGCTGGCAGCTCAATGCAGGAAACTGTTTGCTGCTGGACCAGCTGGGTGACTACACTACCCCCCACCCAGAATGGCAAAGTAGGAGTTCCTGGGCAGCACGCACCCGCACAAGGGGGGCACAAGGGACTCGATCTGAAGTTCCAGTAAGTAGGCGGGTGCCAGACAACCACCAATCAATTGCTTGGCTGGACTATTATTTTATACTGTATCTGGGGCCTCCATCAGATTTTGTGCCCAGAGGCCTCCACCACACTTAATCCGGCCCTGTATACATGTGTTATTCCCTTTATTCTAAGTATGTCACACACCCCGCTTCAAGATATCCATAACATGTGGGTAATACCGACCTGAAGAGGGCGTTCTGCAGAGATGATAAGGAAAAGAAAGCCCCTCCCGGTCCATAAATACCTGGGACCTCCCACTCATTACCCAGTCTTTCATCTCTGCAGACGGCGAGCAAGTCAGAAGATGATGCCTCCTCCTTGCACAGGGGGACTTGAGGTAGCTCCACCGTGAGACCCTGTACCAGAGGGTAGGCGGTTATCCGGGCTGGTGACCCCGGTTTGGGATGCCCTGTCCCTCGGCCATTTCACCCCAGGTGGTGTTCCCCTCTCTGGGTGCCCTTCTCCTCGAGGGGGGGGGGGGTGTTGGGGGCTTTTATCCCAGGCCTTTATTCTGAATGTACTGTTTGTGTTAGTGCTTTTTTACTTAGAGGTCGGCAGCCACGCGGGCCGGCCTCTCATGTGGCATGGCGGAGGAGAACCCTCTCCTCAGCTTTGTTGGCCGCGGCCCGCCTTCCCTCTGTTACTGTTCTTTTACGCCGGTCCCCTGTCATGGCGGCTGTGCGCTGTGAGGAGAGAGCTCTCCTCACACGCTGAGTACAGGGGGGGGGGGACGGGCGTTGGAGCGTCGCCACTGCCCGCCCTCCCCCCTGTCAGGCTGTTGTCTTTACCGGCGCTGCAGCGCCGGTCTCTTTCCTGGCAGTGCGCTCGTGAGGGGAGATCTTCCCTCACGCGTTTGATACAGGGGGCGGGGCAGGGCTTTCGGCGGGACGCCGAGGCCCGCCCCCGTTCGGCAGGCGCCACCGCGGAGTGTGGTTCCTGACATGGTAGGGGGGCGGAGCCACGGACATCGCGCTCTCCACGCTGGCCACGCCCCTTTCTCCTCTCTGCCTCCGTGCTGCTGGCTCTTCGTTAGGGCGGTCGCCATCTTCTCGGCGGAGGAAGTCTCAGTGAGTGGCCCTGTGGGCCCCCATATATATATATATGTTCTATCTTTTTTTTCTCATTTCCATTTGCTTATACCATGTTCTATTGTGTCTTCCAGGTTGACCTACGTTAGGTTTAGGGGGTTTCTCCCGGTCCTAGGGTCCCTGGTTTTTAAATAATTTACTGGCTTCAAATCCTCCCACTTGGGACATTAAAAGGGCATCCCGGGTTGCTTATATGCGTAATTTCCTTGGTCATAGCGATTACACATAAGTCACCGTATGGAGGCATCCCCGGATACTGGGCTCGGGCTCCCCTTTGGGGCAATTCCGGAAGTGTATGTTGTGTGGGGTATCCATTACTGGGGACGATGTACTTCTGTGTATACCGTGTGCACAGCAAACTATTACGCGGCAGTCCGAACCCCAGGCGTCTGGGTCAGCACCGCCGGTCGCTTCATCTCCTCCTCCCAGCTTGATACACACCCCGTGTGACGTTGTCATGGGTGGGGAGCTGCAATCTGAGATGTGCGCCAGATTGGCCAACCTTGAAAAATTACTCTCCAGCACGGTCGCCCGTAAGGCTCCGGCTAAGAGAAAGCACTTGTCGCCTGCTCCGCCGGTGGCTGACCTTGATGATGTTAATAATCTGGATTGGTCTGATTATTCCCCGCTAGAGGAAGGGGAGGTTTATGAGGATTCTGATAATTCAGACGATCAGCAGTTTGTTGGCGCTGATGCTGAGCTTGGGGACTTGGGGAGATCCTCGGATACTCCTAACGCTCTGGCTCAGATGTTTGAGGTTTTGGCTATTTCTCCTCCTGAGGAGGCTCCACAGCAAAAGGGGGAGTTTTTCGAGGAATCCAGGCCGCGCTTGGAATTTCCTAATCAAAAACACTTTGACAAAATTATCGCTAAGGATTGGGACAGGCCTGCTCGGCTCCCTGGTATTCCTCAGGGGTGGGATAAAAAATATCCCTTCCCTTCGGATACGGTAAAGCGTTGGGCATCCCCCCCCCGAGGTGGATGCACCGGTTCTGGGGTTGTCCAACACTGCTGTTTTAAATAACCCAGATTGTTCCACTCTCAAAGATGGAGAGGATAAACGCATTGACCAGATGGCTTGTCATGGTTTTGCCAGTGTTGGGTCAGCCATGCGGCCCGTTTGTGCGTCTGCGCTGATGGCTGCCAGGTCTGTGGTCAGGGACCTGTTGACTTCTTCCGGGCTTCGTCCGGGTGGTGACGAGTTCCTTGGCCTTAAAAGGTGTGAATTGTTCTTGTCGTTTGTACTAGCCGCCTTGGATGACACTCTGATGATGTGTGGCAGGACGTCTGCTCTGCTAGTGACTATTCGGCGGTCGGTTTGGCTGCGCCAGTGGGCGGCAGATTTTATGTCCAAAAAGTCGCTGACAGCTCTACCTTTTGTAGGATTACGGCTCTTTGGAGAGAAATTGGATTCCGTCACAAAAGGTGGTAAGTTACCTCAACGCAAGAAACAACACCGTCCCTTTCGGGGGGCGTTTTCCTTTACCCCTTCCTTTAGTGGGGCCAGAGCTGGCAGGGGATTCGCCTTCCCCTCCTCCAGAGGGGATTCCGGGAATAGGGGCAGAGGACGTGCCCGTCCAGGATACAGTTGGGGCTCTAAGCCCAAACCCGCTGTTAAGCCAGCTCAGCAATGAGGGGGCGCCCTCACCCATGCGGGTGGGGGGACGGCTGCAACACTTCTCCCAGGTCTGGGATCAGGCGGTCTCGGACAGATGGATCCGGGAAGTGGTGTCTTCCGGTTACAAGCTGGAGTTCGAGCTCCAGCCCCCTCCCAGGTTTTTCAGGTCTCGGGAGCCTTCGGAACCTCTGGCCGCGCAGGGACTCCTGGTGGCAGTAAAGAGTCTTCTGGACATGGCTGTCATTTGCCCAGTGCCCCCCTCAGACCAGAGCCGGGGTTTTTATTCCAATCTGTTCACGGTACCCAAGAAGGACGGCTCGGTCCGACCCATCTTGGATCTGAAGTTTCTCAACAGGTTCATCTGGCCGCGGAAATTCCGCATGGAAATGCTGCGTTCTGCTATTCACTCTCTTCGTCAGGGGGACTTTCTGACGTCAACAGACATCAAGGACGCTTACCTGCACGTTCCGATTTTTCCAGCACACCAGAGGTTTCTCAGGTTCGTGGTGGAGGATCGGCATTTTCAGTTTGTGGCACTCCCTTTCGGCCTTACCTCGGCTCCTCGGGTGTTCACCAAGGTGCTGGCGGGGGTGATGGCTCTACTCAGGGTCCAGGGTATCCGCATCGTGCCTTACTTGGACGATCTTCTCATTATGGCATCTTCCTTCAGCCAAGCGGAGTTGGACACCAGGATGGTGGTATCCACTCTGGAGAGATTCGGTTGGGTGATCAACTACCCCAAGTCATCTCTTTCTCCGTCCAGGGTAGTGACCTTTCTGGGAATGTCTCTGGATACTTCCCAGGCCAAGGTGTTTCTGCCACAGTCCAAGGTTCTTTTGATTCAGGAGTTGGTTCGGCTTCTCTTGTCTGCCCCTCGTCCGGCCATCCGGCTAGGGATGAGACTGGTGGGAGTGATGGTGGCCTCATTCGAGGCACTTCCCTTTGCGCAGTTTCACACACGGACGCTCCAGCTCCATCTGTTGGCGGTTTGGGACAAGTCTCCGCTATCGTTAGATCAGTCCTTCCTGATGACCCCCCGGGTTCGGCGATCCCTTCACTGGTGGTTGAGTTCCGTCAATCTGTTGAAGGGCAGATCCTTTCTGGCCCCTTGTTGGGAGACAGTCACCACGGATGCCAGTCTGTCAGGTTGGGGGGTTGTCTGGAAGGATCTTCAGTTTCAGGGTCTGTGGGGCCCTCAGGAGGCTCACGAGCCCATCAATGTCCTGGAATTGAGAGCCATCAGGTTGGTTCTGTTTCGCTTGACTCATCAGTTGCGGGGCTTGCCAGTTCAGGTTCGGTCGGACAATTGGTCGGCAGTTGCTTACATCAATCATCAGGGAGGGACTCGCAGCAGGAGTGCCCTCAGGGAAGTGTCTTTGATTCTGGACTGGGCGGAGAGCCACGTCCCGTGTATCTCAGCAGTCTACATTCCGGGAGTGGAGAACACGGAGGCGGACTCTCTGAGCAGGTCCTCTTCTCGCCAGGGGGAGTGGTCTCTCAGTCCCCAGGTGTTTTGCTTGATTTGCCTCAGGTGGGAGTTTCCGGCGGTGGACCTCTTTGCCTCTCATCACAATCACAAGCTTCCGGTATTTGTGTCTCTCTCGCAGGATCCACTGGCTCTTGCGGTGGATGCCATGTCCCTGAACTGGAGGGATCTGGGGTTTCTGTACCTGTTCCCTCCGTTTCCAATGGTAGCCAGAGTGGTGCGCAAGCTGGCCCTGGAGGGCGCGTCGGCAATTCTGGTGGTACCAAGGTGGCCAAGACAGGTTTGGTTCGCAGACCTGGTCAGACTGGCAGAGGATCAGTTCGTTCTGCCTCTGCTGCCGGACCTGCTCACCCAGGGTCGGCTACGCTATCCCAATTTACCATCGCTGGCTTTGACGGCGTGGCTGCTGAAACCTCCATCTTGAAGGAGGAAGGTCTTTCTGATGCGGTGATTCAGACTCTTATTAGCGCCAGGAAGCGGTCTTCCTCTACCGTTTACTATAGGACCTGGAGGTCCTATATTGACTGGTGTGAAGGTAGGTCTTTCCCATGTAGGGAATTTTCTATTTCCAGGATTCTGGAGTTTCTTCAACATGGTCTGGATCTGGGGCTCCAGCTTAGTACACTTAAGGGTCAGGTTTCTGCCCTGGCGGTGTTTTTTCAGAGGTCCTTCGCGCTTCATCCTTTGGTCAAGACTTTTTTCCAAGGGGTTACGCATGTTCGGCCTCCTAGGAAGCCTTTGGTTCCAGTTTGGGATTTGAACTTGGTTCTTTCTGCTCTTCATTGTCCTCCGTTTGAGCCCTTGAATGAGGTTGCTTTGTCTTCACTTACGCAAAAGGTGGCCTTTTTGGTGGCTATCACTTCTGTTAGGCATGTCTCTGAGTTGGCAGCTTTGTCCATTCAAGCTCCGTACTTCGAAAGGCATCAGGACAAGGTGGTCTTTCGTTTCAAGCCGGATTTTCTTCCTAAAGTGGTTTCGGCTTTTCATTTAAATCAGGACGTTGTTCTGCCCTCTCTGTGTCCTAATCCCAGAAACGACAAGGAGAGGGCTCTGCATTCTTTGGATGTGGTTCGCGTTGTCAAATACTATTTGGTGGTTACGTCTTCCTTTCGTAAGACTGATGCTTTTTTTGTGGTGCCCTCTGGCCCTAGGAAAGGTTTGGCACCTGCCAAGTCTTCCATTAGTAAATGGATTCGTCAGGCCATTATTGGGGCCTATTCTGCTAAGGGGAGGAGTCCCCCTTTTCGTGTTACTGCTCATTCTACTCGTGCGGTTGGAGCGTCCTGGGCCTTCCAGCACCAGGCCTCTGTTGAGCAAGTTTGTAAGGCCGCTACTTGGTCCTCTGTTCACACTTTTTCCAAGTTTTACAAGGTTGATGTTCGGGCCTCAGCGGATGCTGTCTTTGGCCGCAAAGTTCTGCAAGCTGCAGTGGTTTAAGTTGTGCCTTGTTGCCTTGTTTTGGATCCCCGCCCTTTTATGGACACTGCTATTGGATGTCCCACATGTTATGGATATCTTGAAGCGGGGTATGTGACATACTTAGAATAATACCATTTTGTGAATACTCACCTGTAAAATGGGTATTGTAAGTATGTCACACACCACGCTTCACCCCGCCCTTTTCGTATTCTGGATCCTTTATATTGTGAACTTTGCGTTGCTATGACTTATATTTGGCTCTTCCTGGTCCCTTACCTTACTGCTTTCCTTCCCAGGTATTTATGGACCGGAAGGGGCTTTCTTTTCCTTATCATCTCTGCAGATCGCCCTCTTGAGGTCGGTATTACCCACATGTTATGGATATCTTGAAGCGGGGTGTGTGACATACTTACAATACCCATTTCACAGGTGAGTATTCACAAAATGGTATTATCCCATTTCTGTATTAAATGTAGATAACAGAATTGTAATGATGCCATTTAAATTCACTAGCAAAGAGGTACCGCCAACACTCCCTTGGGCTTCTGTACCAGCAGGTTTCCATAAACCTCTGCTTCTACCTTGCATGGTGTATACTGCATCTTCAGTGATACCCGGTGCAGGAAGGGTGTGAGCTGCGAGATATGTTGCTAAATCCTTTGTTAGGCGTCACTGTCCTGGGTCAGGTACTAAGAAACTGTATTAAAGTGGAATCTGCCAGATTAAAAAATGCACACTCGCTCCTGGCTTTCGCCTGCTCCCATCATTAGAGCTTGGCACTGGTCTTCTCGGCTGCTGGAAATTTTGATTGTGACAGTTCACCCAGTAACAGCGGCCTTCACAGAGATCCTCACATCTGCTGTGGGAGCCTTCTGACAGCCGGGACAAGGTGAGTTTAGCATTAGCGTACAAATCATGCCAGGTTTGGGGTGGGGAGATGGGGGTGCTGGCTCGAGGTTTTCAGTTAGGACCAACAGTCCAGGTCCTAAAGGATTGTACTTATAGAACACTTCCCATCACACGTTACATAGTCAAAGACTTTCCTATATTCCATAGTCTTACCTTCACCTCTTCCGGGTTAAGAGCTGTAAAGGTTGTGAAGTCCATTTCTGGAGAACCTTTAGCAAATGTGATCAGATCATTGGCCCTGGCACCACCTTAAAAAAAGTATACAGCTATTATTCTACAGGCATAGGCTAACATTGTACACACGCAGAATTTACAGACAGCACGCTATTGATGTTACAGCATTAAAACCTAAATTCAGGGGCGTACAAAGACTTGACTGGGCCCCATAGCAATAATTAGAGTGCCCCCCCCCCAAAAAAAATATCTTACTGTACATTGTATATGACTGTATTGTATATTATGTATGGCAATAAAGAATATACTTTTCAAGTAGCTATTTGACTAAGCCTTAGGGGGAGGGGGGGGGGTTGCAGTGCCATAAAATAGTTTTTTGTCACAGCGGCCCGATCTCAATAACTGAACCACCAATTAATGCACATAGCCACAGGTGGAGACAGGGGAGGCAGCTTGCACCAGGCCCCACTGTGCCACAGGCCCAATAGCACCTGCCTTCCCCGTCCCCTTGGATGTACACCACTGCTTAAATATGTAACCTTCCTCTGTATACCTCTAAAACGCAATATTTATTTTATTTGGGTTCCCGCACTGGCTTACCTATCACAGGCTTCATGATCTGGAAGTAAGCATTGGAAGTGTTGACAGATGACGAGTAAGCCAACTTCATCTTGTCAAACAAAAGGTTCTTCTGAGTTTGACTACAAGTAGAAATATCCAGAGGTTTGGTGGAATTTCTGAAATAGAAAATACTTTAAGTGCACTGGTTTCCATGTCACGACTGAAGGCATTTAACAATAGATGTGAAAAGCCAGAAAAACTGATCATATAAGGTTTTGGGTGTTGTTACTGTTCCGAATGATTTTGTTAAATACAAAGCATTCCGCTTTCAACTCTTCAGTTCCATTGCCATTATTCCAGGAGAAATAGATTTTATGGTGAGCATACTTCATCACCCTGTTAACTCACCTCTTCCCGGGCCTATGGCTTATCATGGGCTCTTGTCCAATCTGAGACGTTGCCGTGCAGATATCATTTGGCAAACAGCTCTGTCCTGCAAATAGGGGCCACTTGCACTTTCGCTTGCAGAAGGGCAGAGCCATTTGCCGAATGACAGAAGGTAGGGAAATGGTGCTGATAGGAGAAGAGCCTGCCAGGATAAGGGGAGGAGAGAGGGACAGGATAAGGGGAGGAGAGAGGGACAGGATAAGGGGAGGAGAGAGGGACAGGATAAGGGGAGGAGAGAGGGACAGGAATAAGGGGAGGAGAGAGGGAGGAATAAGGCGAGGAAAGATGGACAGGATAAGAGGAGGAGAGCCTGCCAGGATAAGGGGAGGAGAGAGGGACAGGATAAAGGGAGGAGAGAGGGACAGGATATGGGGAGGAGAGAGGGACAGGATAAAGGGAGGAGAGAGGGACAGGATAAAGGGAGGAGAGAGGGACAGGATAAGGGGAGGAGAGAGGGACAGGATAAGGGGAGGAGAGAGGGACAGGATAAAGGGAGGAGAGAGGGACAGGATAAAGGGAGGAGAGAGGGACAGGATAAGGGGAGGAGAGAGGGACAGGATAAAGGGAGGAGAGAGGGACAGGATAAGGGGAGGAGAGAGGGACAGGATAAAGGGAGGAGAGAGGGACAGGATAAAGGGAGGAGAGAGGGACAGGATAAGGGGAGGAGAGAGGGAGGAATAAGGCGAGGAAAGATGGACAGGATAAGAGGAGGAGAGCCTGCCAGGATAAGAGGAGGAGAGAGGGACAGGAATAAGGGGAGGAGAGAAGTCAAAATATCCAGAGGTTTGGTGGAATTTCTGAAATAGAAAATACTTTAAGTGCACTGGTTTCCATGTCACGACTGAAGGCGTTTAACAATAGATGTGAAAAGCCAGAAAAACTGATCATATAAGGTTTTGGGTGTTGTAACTGTCCGAATGGTTTTGTTAAATACAAAGCATTCCGCTTTCAACTCTTCAGTCCCATTGCCATTATTCCAGGAGAAATATATTTTATGGTGAGCATACTACAGTCATCTTTCTGTGGATTTCCACACAGGCAGCTCTATATGTAGCACTGCTGGAGCACTAATGGTTACATCTTTTGTACCCACTCTGTCACACAGTCTGTTATGGTGGTGATGGGGGGCTTTATCACACAGTTCGCTATGAGGGGGTTCTGTCACACAGTCTGTTATGGTGGTGATGGGGGGCTTTATCACACAGTTTGCTATGGGGGGGTTCTGTCACACAAGTCTGTTATGGGGGTGGTGTTATTATTTTTTTAATAAAGGATACATAATATTAGTACGGTCCCTAACACATTTTGTGCAGGAAAATCACCCTTGTGTTATCCCCAGTTTGCAGCCCTCTACCCCTTACTACCCCCATTTTACAGCCACTCTTAGGCCCCCAAGTTTGGGTTCCAGTTGACTTAAATGGGGTTCGGGTCATGTTTAGGTTTTGTTCAAAGTTTGGCCGAACTTGATGAACTTCTATGGGTTCACCCAACACTTGTCTACAGTTATCTATGAGATGACTGCATGGATACAGCATCCTCTGTGTTAGTATCTCAGCAATACTTTTATAGAAGTGCACAAAATGGAAGCTATTTATACTTTTGGCCAGGGGTCCCTATCCCCCTGGTCCGTGGCCCACTAACACCCCTGTCAGATGGGCTGCGCCACCGGAACCAGCAAGATTAAGAGCTGGGTGTAGCGAAAACCACAGGAAGTGACACAGATACTACTTCAGGCCATAATTTAGAGCTGCCTGATTAAGGCTGGCTATCTTAAAAAGGAACATTTTCACTGTGCTGGTTTTTGTTTTTCAGCAATGGAAAATTCTGATTTGTGATACCCCCATTGTATGAAACTTGTAGGTTCACTTTTATCTGTGCAAACCCGAAGGTTTCACACAGCAGGGCATCCCAAATCAGGATGCTCCGTTGCTGAGGACCAACTGCAGTATAGTGAAAACCCTGGGTTTCATTTCGGGTAAGGCAGCCCTAACATTTGACCAAAAGTGTGTGTAACACTTCCAGGTTCCTCCAGTCCAAATTGGCATGAATAGGCCAGTGATGTATGTAAATAGGACCTAAAGTGACGTTAGTGTCCCCTCTGCGCTCACCTCAACTTTAAAAAGAGAGTCAACTTTAAAGAGAAATTTAGTCAGCCTTGGTGTCTAATTTGGGATGCCCCACTGTGTGGAACCCCCGCAGATCCTGCACATATAGCTCATGTGCTGCCTGTGCTCAGCTACACCTTTAGCCGGACATGCACCCACTCCAGGCATTTGTGACTGGCCAGCACGGGCATGCCCCCAGAATGCCCCATATCTAGCCCCAACCCCCACTGGGCCCTGCAACAATTGCCTCTCCTGAAAGTGGTCCCTGGTGCTAAAAAGTTTGGGGACCACTGCTCTAGGCCACTGTTCCTGAACCTGTGGTACACGTACCCCAGGAAGTGAGCAGAGATATTCAGGAGCACACCAAGAAGGGCTGTCTGACTGGTCTGGAATATTATTTTAAAAGTAAAACATTATCCCTTATTGCTTTTAAAAGTACTACGAGACCAGTGGCCTTCTTATTTTGGTACTGTTTATGAGTGATCCCCCCCCCCCCCCGTTGTGGGTACTTGGCATAAAAAGTTCGAAAACCACTGTGTTTAGCCAACTTTTTTTGTGTATGTGGTCCTTTGGCTTGGGGCTCCGCAGGTGTGTAGAGAGCTCACGGACATTATGGGTGCTCTTTAAGATGCATGGGTGGATTGCAAGGTAGTACAGTATGAATTGCAAAGAAAGTTGTAGCGGGCCTTCTTGTATAGTTGGCTCACTGAGTATTATAAAAGGGATCGGGAAAGTAAAGCAGGGGGTGCGCAATAGTATAACGGACCCATTCATGATGAGCTAATTTAGGATAATGCTATTCATGAAAGTAGAAGAAGAGGGGTCCAATGGGCCACATTATTGGAATATATGGGGCCTAGAATGTCTGGTTTCTGTGTTTAAGAATCGGCTAGTTGCACATTTCAGAAGGAGAGGGGTCCAATGAGCCACATTATTGGAATATATGGGGCCTAGAATGTGTGGTTTCTGTGTTTAAGAATTGGCTAGTTGCCCATTTCAGATGAAGAGGGGTCCAATGGGCCACATTATTGGAAGATATGGGGCCTAGACTGTCTAGTTGCACATTTCACAGCAGTGACAAGTTTCCGTTATACAAAATGCAGTGACACATCGACCTGCAGTCTGCTTTGGCAATTGCAGTACATTTTATTAAGTTGTCCACTTCTAACATCTCCTGTGTCTCTTATTTTATCATACTGCCATGCAGCAGCACATCTGAGCTTTCACAAGTTCTGTAGTTCCACAACAGTAACACAACTTTACCTTAAAGCACCTGAGGAAATTTTCTGAATTAGGGTCTCACTCAGGCTACAAATGCTTGGTGCCAAAATGGTCATCAGTGTATCATCTACAGTTGCATTGGTATAATCTAAGTAACGCTGAACCAAGTCATTGACCTGCAAAAAAAAATAAATATCACAACTTGTTATTTTTTCCAAGATGCAAATTGTTCCTCGTGACTGAATGAAAATATAGCGGCCAACGTGTACAATAAACACCGGAAAATGCGTCAATGTCTAATTTCACTCCAGACTTACTTTTGTTCCCCCTATTTCCCATTACCACTTTTCATTGCCTGTTTTGGTCTGCTTTAAGACCAATCTGCCCCGCATCCCTCACCCCACAGGCAGTATCGTTTCTTATTTTCCTTCTTTCCTTTCCCAGCAATAGATCGTTTTTTCCCAGATTGGCGGGGTTTAAGGGGCAGGACCAATCTCCCACGATGTATAACGTGCATGATCTGAAAAGAGCCCGGCAATAGAACGAAAAAATGGGGTGAGTGGAAATAGCGGTTTGTGATTCTACTCCCTGGGAGTGCCTGATGCGGGGCGGCGCATGTGTGGCCTTTCCTCCACTCAGTGCACTCAAATCCGCTCCAGCCCCTTCATCTTAGCCTTTGTCTAAGGTGAGCGGATCCGAGTGTGCTGGCGGCTGCATCCTCCGCTACCTTCTAACAGGGAGCATGCTCGTGCCGGCCATTCACAAATGGCTAGTGTGGGCACGTACCCTGCTAAAGGGATAGTGGGCACGCTTCTCGCACATGTGCCATTGGACCCGGAAAGAAGGCGAGTTTCTAGGCGACCTGGGGGGATTACACACAGCGGGGGATTCCCAATCTGGATGCCTGGGGGGGATCTCTGTGGGTTTTGCTCCCCTTTAAGATCATTACAGCCTGTCTGTGTCTTTGTTACAGTGAGTTTGCTCTGATACCCTCTTCCTCTCTCTCTATAAATATATATATATATATATATATATATATATATATATATAGGACCACTACTGGAATTTCAGGGCCCCATACAGCCACAATGCATAAATACAAAATTATATTTGTCTTGTTAAATAAAAAAAACTTTGTCATTTGGCAAATGACTGTCACTGAAATAAATGGGGTGCACGCTGCCACATCCCCCGCATCCCCGGCTGTGCAAGCTCCTACCCCACTATCTGAATTGTAAACAATAAGAGTAACCAGCCAAATGATGTAGTCCACTCAGGCCTGTCGGGCCCGGTACACCACTTCCTTCCCTTTCCCCCCATGGCGCCACTATATATATATATATATATATATATATATATATATATATACAAAATATGTGGCCCTTTCACCCTGACAAATTTAGCTTGACTGAAAAACTTTTAAAAGACAAAGCAAAGAAGAGACTTGCCTTGGAGTCACTGGAATTCCAGGATGCACTTTGTAGCAGCACTGATAAGGTATCCACAGAGCTTATTTTCCAGGTTTTTATTTCTGCTGTGCTGTACATTCTTGCTATGTTGCCCAACTGGATGAGATTTTCCTCTGTTAGACCAGTAGGATACACCTGTGAAATTATAAAAAAAAAGACCATAATCCATTGTGCAAATGTGAGCAGCGGATTAAGAGACAGAGCTTCCCACTCTCCTCCACATAGGGGATATACAAGAGCCATGTAATCTGAGACTAGGAAGCAGAAGGGAATCCTCCGGACGGGTTAGCTCCCTGTGATATGGGCAATTTAAGGCAAACCTGGATCACTCGTCCCACTGCTCCTGGTGTTAACTAGTGGACACGGGGTGGCAGCGAGTCTGATTATTATTGAGTAACGGGATCAAGATTAAACTATGAGTTTATGAAATTAGTTTATGGACGCTTGCCTCGTCTCCCATACATTTACAGTGTGTCAGCTGCTTCCTTATATTCTTACATTATATAGTATATATAATATATGTTTAGGGGATTTGGCATATGCCCCTGGGGCAATCTGCAAACCCTTCATTCACTAACTGTATAGATGAGCCTAAGGCCTTTGTATATTAATGAGATCTTCTTCATGTCTCTCAATATTTCTCACATTTACTCTTTCTTTTTCTGCATTCCTGTTTCGTTTGTTCCTCTTCCTCTTGCCCATCTCTGTGTTTCTCTTCTGTGTTTTCACCGTTTCTCTCTATTTTATACTCTTCTATTTGAGCGGGTAGTATAAGTGAGTCAGGGGTGGACACCATCATGATAAAGCTGTCACTGGGAGAGTATAAATGATATTGGTGGTAGGGGAGCTGGCCAGTCACCAGCTGCGATGGCTATTCTGTTTATGGATTACAACTCCACAAGTATTTCAAGATACATTAAGACCAAAAATATGTGTGTGACACATTCTGGCTTCTCTCTAAACCCTACCACAGGGGTAGTCAGTAATCAGTAGTTCACGTACTACTAGTGATACACACACTGACTGGACTATACTTTATACAAGTCTCATTTGCTCAATAAGTACAAAACTGCTCCAAATGGTGATGCAAGCCATTTACGTGGCTTTTTTCTGCATGTGCATTTCTTGCTGTGGACCAAAACCCAGCTCGATCGGCCCAGGAATCTATAAGATTCCTAGGCCGAACGATTCCCTCCCCCTGGTGCATCCAAAATCGGGAAACCCTCCAGGTCATGCCGCCAGCACGCTCGGAGCCGCTGGCTTTAGACACCAGCTTAGATGGTGTGACGCCAGTGGCTCTGAGCGCGCTGATTGGATGAGCAGCCGCGCATGTGCCGTAGAACCGGAAAGAGGTGAGTTTCTTAGGGCGAAAGGACCAAAGCTCAGGATAGTGTCAGCTCTGTGTTCTGTGCCCTAGGCATACAAAGAAGAGGAAATTACTCTCCCTTTCTTTTCCCTGTTATGCCTCCCCCACAATCCCATTCACCAATCCAAACCAAGGGTTTCTGTCGGCCCTGCCTCCCTTCCATCTTCTCAAGTCAATCAACTCACTGTTTTTCCCGATAAGCTACTGCTCACCAACTGACTGAAATCAGGCCACAGATTAAAGTGATCCAAAGGGTAAATAAAACTGGGGTTTTTGCGCACATGAGGGGGCTCAGTAATCTGCCCCCCCCCCCCCCGATTGTCACATTGGTATCTGACGCCTCTATTCTAAAAAATGGATGTTGGATCACGTTAAAGCGTTTTTCTGCAATGTGGCTTTTATTTGCCCCTAATGATTCAGAAGTGCCCGTGTTTGCTCCACACCATACACATCTTGGAAATTAGTTTATAGTTAGTTTTTTAAAGAAAATCATTTTCTTATTGAGTCAAAAGGGAAATTTGGAGAGGGGGATTTTTAAATGCAAGATCTTCAACTGTATGTGTAGCAGCACCGACCAACATCTCAAATCCAGATAAATCTACCATTTTGCCTTGCTAAAATGATTAATTGTGTATTCTCTGATTGTCCCCTTTTCAGTGTAATTGCTTTTTCTATGTTTACTCTGAAGATGATAAATAAAACACAGATTGTACTAGACGATCCCTAGTAGAAGCCTGGTCCCTCGCATCAATGAAGTTATGTTCTTCGAGAAGATGGCAGCCTCGATGCAAGGCGATCTTGCCCCTTTCCTGAACATCTGGGAAGGTTGGATTACACACTTCCAACCTAAAAACTTTGACCGCTCCCTCCTCACATCTCAGTGATGTGTTGTACACATCCCGTGCCTACTGGTGGCTGGACACACACTCCCAATTCTTCCCCTTTTCCGTCCTTTGCCCTTCTATCTTCTTTATTCTAGCCCCCCACTCATAACCTTCCATTCTCCCCCCTCAGGTGTGTGGTCTTTTGCCACACGCACCTCATATCTTGCTTTTGGAGATACTGTTTCCAATTGGTGTATGTGTTGACACCCCCTTGGGTGTAATTATATGCTCCATAAAATGTAAAGTATGTTGCAATGTAATGTACTTCTGCGATATTCTCAATAAAAATATTGATTAAAAAAAAAACACAGATTGTACCATTAAAAGGATCTTACCGCATCTAATTTTGTCTTTAGAACTTGTAGCTGGTCGTCTTTAAATCCCAATCCTCCAATAACAACTAGGTTTTCTATTAGTATTTCATTAGGGAGACAGGCCTGAAGTTCCCCAGCAGAGTAATTGACCACAATGTAATCCTGCAAATTGCTTATCATGGCTGTAGTGATATTCATAGCACATTGAGCTGTAGAGAGGCATGTAGAGAGACATTGTTGGTGTAAAATGTAATTATCAGTCAAATTATTCCCAAAATACAAAAAATGTTCTTGTAGTCTGTAGGCGGTGGCTGGCCATAGTGAACACAGGGAGAATTGGGGAAGGCTTCCCGCCCACCTCCACTTCCTGCCTCCAAATTTTTGCCCAACCCTTCTCCCTGCACCCCCATGTGCCATGGCATTCAGGAAATGCATGAAGGATTCCCCAATATGGAAATAAAGGGCAGGACTGTTTAATAATTTGCCAGTTAAACACGACCATGTTAAACATGTCCTTAACGTCACGCTTAAAAATGATATATCAGAAAGAGTGTCGTAACTTACGAGCAGCACGAGCCGTGATAGTAGATGAGACGATAAGTTGACTTATCATATAGGAGAATGTTGCCTTATACTGGATCTTCAGAAAATTAAGAAGATCTGGGAAGAACCCTATCTTTACAGTCTGCAAGTAAATAACAGCCATGAAATATTTGGAAATTCTTACTAAAAATAATCTTGGCATAACGGAATAATCATACCTGGCTGATCTTCCCCAAGATGGAACTACTTAATGTGTTGGAAAGTTTTCCCATTTGTTGCATGTTCGTAACTGTCCAGGTAGAAGAATCGCTAGAAAAGTGTATTTATATGGATATATTATTTATACATAAGAATGATATTAATACTTTATCACATCACTATGTAATAATACAATTATTAATAATATTCATAATAACAATAATAAGGGCCCTTAAACACGCAGAGGCCGGTTCATTAATAGCGCCAGGTAGCGACAGATGAGCGACAGTAGCGGTATTTTCACAGCGCCCGCTGGTATTCGCTGTGCTTGGCCGTTGTTCGGCTGTTGACAGCGACTCAGTCGGTGTGCGGTAATGTTGAATACGGGGTTAGGAGTCGCTGTTTGACAGGTTCCGCGCTGTATGGGAGCGCATGACAGCGAATGGCCATAGCGAACGGCTCCCAGCATATTCATTAACAAATCACGCTCAAAAAATTCTCGCGCTGTGAAATGCTTGTTTAAACCCCAGAGCGCTGGCGGCGATGGGTTAAAAGTAGTTTTTTAACCCCCAAACAACCATATTTTTGGAAAAAAAAAAAAGTTTTTCAAAACATTTTGTAATATGAATACATTAATATCAGACCTGTAATATCAATTCTGCACAATTTTTTTTTTTTTTTTTTTACCTTAAAAAAATATCTAACATTGCAGAAGTGGTCACAGAATTTTTGACATTTAAAAAAAAAAAAAAAAAAAAAAGAATTAATAGCAATTAATTATGAATATTTAAAGATTGCTCCATTGAAATGCATTGGAGAGCGCCAGGTAGCGAGAGGTCATACCTGTCGCTGTTCAAGGTCGCTCGCTGGCGCTGTGGGGTGAGGCTGGAATAATGATGAATGATTCGCTATCTGGCGCTCTGTCAGTCGCTAAGCAGGATCGGCTTGATAAATGTGTGATTGCGGAGGGGAGCCGGCGTTCTCGTGGCGGTGACCGTCATTACCGTTCGCTCACCATTCGCTACCTGGCGCTATCCCTTGTTAAATAAGGGCCTGAGCTTTTCCACCAAATATGATTGACTATTGTGTACTATTGGGCATTGGGATGAGGTGCATCAGTGGTAGCCTTGTATGACCCTGCACCGCATCCTGTTTCCTGCAAGAGCACCTGGCAATGGAAGCAGTAGCACCTGCAGCAGCAGACAGGACCCAGAGGTAGCTTCAAGGTATGCCCTAGCCTCGGCGAGGGTGGACAATCCAGCAGGACCAGTGAGTTTGACTTGTACAGCAGCACTGTGCTTTACCTGTGCTGTCCATAACCATCTCTAACCTGCGCTGGTGTCTCATTGCGGGGGAAACGCTGCATGCAGCATTTCCCCAAAAAGACTGTAGCGTAGCTCATAGGTGTGAACGTACCCATTCATTTTAATGAGCAGGATTATCTTCCCATTTTTTATTGCATTTGACTATTTCTAGTTCAATTCAACCAGGAAGGTGTGAAAAGGTGATTTTAATATTATATCTGATCATTACTAATTTTACTAAGGCTGTGCTTTTATGTTCACAAATGATTGATAAGCCTCTATTTCATTCTTTGGCTTTATTAGTTATTTTTTGGAACAAGAAGGTTTATATCTAAGATCCTATTTATTGAAAAGTACTACCCAATGTCCCTGGCCCATTGATTGAGCCAATGGCTAAAATAAGAGACGAAAAAAACAACAACAGCAAAGTATCTTGACGCATTTCATCAGGGTAGCCAAGCTTTTTCAGAAGTGCTTATATGAATATATTTGAGAATATAAAACCTGTTTTTTTCAATAGATACAGGGCACATCTTCTGGATTTTTTTCCAAAACTTACTGTTGCGTATATGCTCAGCAATGTGTTCTGAATAAAAATACATTTTGGGCACCTCACGCTGCCCCCCCAATGTGTGCAACATGTGCGCACCCCACTCCAGCCATTCCGATATGCTAGCGGGGGTGCGCAAGGTGAGTATCTGTATAAACCAGTGGGTTTCACACAGCCCCAAAGATGGTTCCCACTGCCTTTTACAAAGTGCACAGAGGCAATGCCTGGTACGTCTTCCATTGAATGGAGTTGTGTCCTCCAGACACATTGATAGGCATGGGGGGAGACCCACTGATCCGTTTGTGAATGGTGGACAAGCTCCCAAAGAATCCCCAGGCATACACATGTCGTGGGACCGGATCAGCAAACCAGGAACCTTGCATAGATTGGTATACTGTGTCAGCTGTTGTGTCAGTTAAATATGTGTGTTTGTTGTTTTCTGCCTGGACAGTCCCTTTCAGGATTTCACCTGCCATGTAAATTCCACCATCAGGTTTTTGGGTTTTAATAAGGAAAGCAAAAGCATATAACCTTACCCATTTTACATACATACCCATAGGTGTTAATTAACTTGGATGCAATGGCGCTCTTCTGGCCATCAGTGAAGGAAGTGCAGTTTTTGAGTGCTGTTATAACATATACGTTCGAATCAAGAATTTCTTTAGCTGACAGGTCACACACCAGACTGCCCAGTGTTTTAAGGTTTTCTTCAGTGATACTGGTACTGGTGATGCTCTAAGACAAAAATGTGGTAAATTGTACAGAAGCGAGTAAAACTAGCTTATAACAGCAAAAACCATATAGCATTATGAAAGATAATTGGTTGCTAGATACTTGCCATTTGCCATATTTAACAGTCATTTTTCTTTAAAGGATGTTGATCCCACAGTCAGCTTGGGGGGGCATTCAGAATGCTGCCCCCCCGCACATAACCCCCCATTCGTAATCTCTACCTTCAGTATGAGTCAGCGCCAGGATCGTAGTCCCACGATTGGCCACCGAACAGTCACAGGGGCAAGTCGATCTGGTGGCCGGCGCAGAGGACGCAACTATGGCCCATGTGACCATCTGGCGGCCAATCACGGGACGCCTTTTCTGGAGCTGGCTCGTACTGAAGGTGAGGATTATGGGCGTTCTGGGGGGGGTTATGTGCGGGGGGGGACAGTATTCTGGATGCCCCCCCGAGCTTGTTTTCATTACCTGTCTGCGGGACCAATACCCGTTAAAGAAAAAATGGGTGTTGGTTTGTTTTAAAGCCGACCAAATCCATCTTTTTGACTAACATCCCTCGCATCCCTCACCCCCACCCCACAGACTGGACCTTTTGGATGGTTTCACCATCCTGTCTTCTCTCCTTTCCCAGCAATAGATCTGGCTTCCCCCAAAGTCCCAGATAGACAGGGGGGTTGAGTGACAGGACCAGCTATTGCTGGATTGCATCATTACCCAGCATCTGGGATTTAAAAAGAGGAAGAAATGGTGAAGGAGAAAATGCGTGACAAGGGGGGGAACAACCCAGCTCGCAATCTAGTGACATATCTGGATTGATTCAGAGCCAAGTGAGAATTCTCACTTTTTTAGGAGAGAAAACTGCCATTCACCTTCATTGTCTACCTTGAGACTGATTCAGAGCCAGGTGAACATTTACACTCGGTAGACAATGAAAGTCAATGGCAATTTTCTCTCCAATTAGCTTACATAATAACCCTCCTCAGGGGAATTCCTGTAAAATGGTAAAATGTAAGCCCAAGAATGGACTACATTTTTGCCACTTTGGGGTCCCAGTGACGTGGCTATGCAGCAGATAAGAGCAGCCTGGGCTCCAGTGCTGCAGGGAAGTGCATCCCACACCTCCCCCCTTTCTGCTTGTGACTGGTGAAAAGTCAATGGCAGCGAGTTGCATATGGGAATCACAACTGATTTAGTACTAGAATGTAGTAGTGGAATTAAGAAATAATATTTTAGTCTTTTCTTAGATTTACTATTATTATGTTGGGCATCCCAAATTAGGGTGCCTCTGAGGGATGCGAACCAACTCCCAATGCTTCTAGTATAGCATTATATAGTATATATATATTATATATATATTATATTATATATATTATATATTATATAGTATAGTATAGCATCCCAATAGCTGATTCCCCCTGCACATTCACTGCTTCCACACAGAGATAATCTTACCTGTGCCTTTTTTCACTGGTGAAATGTAGTCCAGTGATTGGCTGCTTGTGGTCAAGTGGTCCACACTGCTTTTGGCCTCCAATAGAGTCCTGACCATGTGACCATATGTGGTCAATGAGCCCCCCCCCCCCACACCCAGCTAGATGCCAATCAACACTCATTTTGTAAAAATCACCAATACCCTTTTTGGCCACACAATTCCCTGTCCACAAAGCATTCTTATTTGGGATGCCCCACTGTATGAAACCCCTTGATTCACCTGGAGCCTTATCTTTCCAGCAATCCACTGGCACATGCTGGGCCGATGACAGCATCCCGAGCTTCCTTCTTGATGCATCACGCCAGGCAGAATGAAATGGCTGGCCTGGGTGCTCACAGCGGGATAGGAGTGACTGCCGGGGATGCCTGCTGTATCTATTCATCAAATGCATTGTGGGATTGCAGGAGAGGTAAGAAAACCCCAGGAAACCAGGGGGTATCCTTCAACAGGCCAAGCTAATTTGGAAGAGTAAAATCCCATACTATGGTCCTCTTTATAAGGATTCTATAGTCAAGTCATCACTTTCTCATTCACATGTTTGTCAGAAAATGGCAGCCAGTCATGTGACCACCAGCAACCATTCCGGTTAAATGTGCAAGCACACCTGGCAATACCAGTTAGCAGTTACATGATTGGCAGACAATGAATGAGGAAATTGGCTTGACTATAGTTTGACTTTAAGGGGTCCTAAAGACTATAGGCCCACCTAAGGTCCTTTTCTTTCTGTTAATCTTGAAGCCTTGATTAAAGACTAGGAACTGCAGACTTATTGTACAGTATGGTACTGTAATATGGTAGTTACTGTACTGTAAGTGACCCAAAAAGCTCCTGTTTTAGATATTTTACTAGACTATTACACCAAGCTCTTACCAGGCATGCTCTTGCATTGCTGAGGAGAGAAACCCTCTCTGCAGATCCTTGAGGCAGTAGGTTGATGTCAGACTGTCCCACCAGGGTGAAATAGTCTTTACACTTAGGTTTAGTGGTGTATGGGCTGAAACATAACATGTAAAAATATTTATTCATAATTTTCAATAGTTATTGAAATAAAATAGGTATATTTAAGCAAATTATTTGTTTTTTAATAACTATTTTAATATCCACTTTAAATACCCCACTGTGGGAAACCCCCGGGGTCGCTGGTATTCTTACCTTCAATCAGGTTTCCTAGCCGTACATAAAAATGAGCAGTGGCCATTTCCTGTACTCAGGACAGCCATTCAGATAGGCCTAATGCTGGTGCGTGCAGCAGCCTAAGGGAAGTAAGCAGGGGCGGACTGGCTGTAGGGCATACCGTGCAAAATCCCCTTAGGCCGGTGCTTGGAAGGGCTGCGGCTGGTTGAGTGTCAGATGCAGGAGGGTGGGTGGTGGCTGGTGAACGGCAGAGCAGGGCAGTCGGTGAGCAGTGAAGCGGGTGGCGGCTGCCGGTGAGTGGCGGATCGGGTGGTGGCACTCGGTGAGCGGGGGATGCAGGGTAGGGGGGGCCGCAGGGCCATGAGGTAACACACACAGTAACATTGTGCAGCGACCAGCGCCGGCTACTGTCACACTGTTAGAACATTAAATTCATCGTTGGTGCGCTCTGCCCCACACTCGCAGTTACCTGGCACATGCTGCTTAATTAATAATTCATTAGTGGCACAGTGGCCCCACCCCTAACCCCTAGAGGAGCTGGCTTGCAGCAGAGGGTAGAGGGCGGGGCCACTGTGCCACCAATGAATGAATGATTCATTGAGCAGCATGGTGCTGGGTAACTACGTGGGGGTGAGGTCAGGACCATTGCACCACCAATGAATGATTCATTAGGGTCGATTCAAAGAAACATGTAACAGCTTGGATTTTGGTGCCGATCATCCTATTTTTCCCGTACGCTCGTGCGTTCGTATGAACTTGCGAGTGATTCTATAAGCAAATACGTTTCTATCCTAAAATATACGTCCGTTCGTATGGCAGTTCGGGAATCAGACCTATGTCAGTTTCCATCCTGAATTTTCCGTTTCATTTCTCAGGTTGCAACATTGGTTTTGCCCTTTTTCCTTTTTTGTCTGGACGTAAATCCTTCTGATCTTGCGGCTGCGCACTACAAACTTACCTCATTAAAGTGCATTCTAAATATTTGGTCTTTTATTTTTCTTTATTTCATTCATTTTGTAGTAACCAACCATTAATGAATGCATTTGCATAAGTAAATCTTACTTTGTTTAATTTTTAGTTAACTTGCATTTTTTACTTGTGGATTTAATTTTAATATTTTGGCTTCAAATGGTACAACTTAAAATTTTTGGTGTGGTTACCCACACCCTCTACATATAGATTGCTCTCAAATATAAAAAAACACCCAGCAACTTCTGCATGTTATGAGTCTAGAAACAGCCAAGATGGCGGCTCAGGTATTATCGGGCAGCCTGCAAACAGAAAGGGCCTTGTGACTGTGTTGCTCTGCATTCTTTGATTTCTGACCTTTCCGTGCCCCCAGCTCTGCTGTGTCTGTGCAAAATACAGCAGTAACCCACATCCTGCACTTTATCCCGCTCTCCTCTCCTCAGTAAGTGTGATGCATCTGACTAAAGATGAGCTTAAATAATTAAACAAAGCAAAGGTAAACAACTACACCAATAAATGCAATCTAAAAATATTATTCTAGTACATCAATTTAAAAATAAATAACAAAGGACATAAGTTTCTTTAATTAACGCAAATATATTGCCAAATAAAGGTTTACATGCAAAGGACTAATTAAGGTCCACATTAAAATGCTTTTATAAGGCATACATGAATCAGGTATGCATTGCCATACAATTTATGGCCTCGGCCATGCTGATACATGCAGTTCATTGGAGCTCAAGACGCGCAGACTCCTCCACATAGCCAAAAAACCTGTTCAAGAACAGCAATCCGACTGCTAAAAGGTGTCGGCAGTGGCTTTCTTTTGAAACGTATTTAGAGGTTGGAAAACTGTTCTCTGAATCACACGT
Source organism: Gastrophryne carolinensis (assembly GCA_027917425.1). Classification (NCBI taxonomy): domain Eukaryota; kingdom Metazoa; phylum Chordata; class Amphibia; order Anura; family Microhylidae; genus Gastrophryne; species Gastrophryne carolinensis. The sequence goes on along the minus strand of CM051240.1, from coordinate 42,339,555 downwards.
AAACACATTCGATTATCCTAAGTTTTACGTTTTGATCCTAAGTTTTAGGATTTGATCCTAAGTTTTACGTTTTGATCCTAAAATTTAGGAACGAACTTGCGATGATCGTAAGAGCATATACGCATTCGTACGTAGGCTCGTGCGAGTCGGAAATGGCCAAAAAAACAGGAAAAAATGACAAACACCCACCCAAACTTACGATTCTCGATCCGAAATCAATTAACTTTTGCTCTTTGAATCGAGGGGATTGAGTAGCATGGTGCCAGGTAACTGTGGGGGAGAGATCAGGACCACTGTAGCACCAATGAGCTTCTTGGATGACCCGCAGTGGTGTGCAAAAATGAGGTGGTCGGCGGCACTATCAATGATCTTGGTGGCACCATCAATGATTGGGCAGCATGGCAGCAGCAGGTCCCCATTTCCACTGAATCATAAATGAAAAAGGTAAGCTCACAGGGTTAACAGGCATATATGGCTGGGGGATAACCGTGTTTCTGTGCTCTGCCTATATCTGGGGCATCTGAATTTGGTTGGCTATGTAAAATTCCAGGAATAACCCAAAAAATTGGTCCAGGGGTCCATGATATATTCATGGACCGCTCCAACATCCAGCCATTCTGGTAGGCTGGGAACAGCCACGCATCAGGAGCAAGCCACGATCCGGGGGTGTTCACATGGGCATCCCAAACTGGTCCAACATTGTAACAACTGCACCCTACAGTGATTTTGTAGCTGCCACAAGCCTACAGCTTGCATCTCTCCATCATGCTGGTGCGATGGAGAGATTAAGAATGCTGCATCTGTACAAATACTTAGAAAAACTGAATGTTTTTGCTTATTACAACCTACTACCTTAATACAGAAGGAAGAATATTGCAAAATTGTGTAAATTGTGTTGAATTCAAAATACATATAAACACATCAGCTAATAAGAGGAGGGGCCACTTATACACCCCAGCTGTATAAAACTCCAAGCTTGTGGTTTTCTTCTTCTGGTAGGAATAAAATCGAGGCATCCCAGGTTTCTGTGTGTATCGGGGGGGGGGGGGGGGGGGGCAGAACCTGTCACCCGTGATTTCCACTTCCATTTAAAGAAAGAAAAAACAAGCCTGGCTGGATATTTCTTGATGCAGGGTGTATAAGTGACCCCTTCTCCTGCCATCCAGCAGATTTATATGGATTTTTATCATTAGGCTATTTTTACGCGATAGCCCTCCTTAAACTTTTAATAGTTTAATATTAAGCCTGCTTCCACCTAAACCCTTAACCAATTCTAGTTTGCCAAGGATTGACCCAAGTGGTCCTACTTCCATATCAACCTTCCACTTAAGACTAAAGGACACTCATGACAATTGACAATATTAACTGTATTACCTGAGGTAGAGCAAGACACCGCCAAAGTATTTGGCAAAGTTTTCTGGAGCCCATTTTTTTCTGAGTCTTCTGGCCATGCAGCTCAGCTAGAGCAAAATAAGAAAATACAATTAAATCTGAAAACATTCAACGTGCATTTTACATATCCATACAGGGTTTAAGTCTACTTACTTGGTCACTGTCTAATTGTAATGCTTTGTTTTTCATGGACTGTATTAGACTGTCAAACTGGTCATCTGATAGGCTTTTGGTAGCCCCACACGAAAATCCTTGCAGGATGTACGCAGAATACCTAGAAAAGAAAGAAATACTATTGCATGTTGCTTAGGAAATCTTTGTTTATCATTTTTTCAGCTCCCATTAGCCATGATGTTCTTTGAATTCATGGTTAGTTGCCTGTAACAATTTATTACGTTTCCTCTGTGGGATTGGAGAATTCTCACTCCTTCTTTAGAAGAGAAATCTGCCATTGATGTTCATTGTCTGCAGGGTGTACATTTAGAATGACTGGCTCTGAATCATCCCCATTGTCTTTTGCTGTACATGAAATCAGCCATTTGAGAATACTTTTGTAGAAACGTTTGTTTCTTGTGGACAACAAAGAGTTTTCATACACATAAGCATGTAACTGGAGTGAAATTTAAGATGTAAAATTAGGGGTAGGGGTTGAGCGAGAAGGTGACAATATGGACATTTTAGGAAATGAGGCCAATTCAAATTGATAGATCCCAAAGATGGTTTTAGGGTTACCTGTTTATCTAAAGGACAGTATAGTAGTACAACAGGAAATACAAGTAGGTATGCATCTAGTAAAAACTTTTTTTCACTCAATGTGCTGCAAAGTAATGCAAAATGACTTACCCTGTGTAGTCAGTATCTTTGGTGATCACAGTCTTGAAAAGCACTTTAGCCTAAGAACAACAAACATAGGACATCAGCAAAGTATTACCCTTGAATAGCTTATAACATTGCCTGAATTGTATGTACCTGGCTGGCCGTCCATTTCATTTGTTTAATTGAAGTGATTGTAGAGCTGTCAAAGTCTGCTGACATTAAGTTGGAAGCTGGTATCTCACTGGCTAGTTCAGCTGGTACAGACACAAACATGTTTGAGGTGCCCCTGGTGGCTCGAATGATCTAAAGCCAAACAAAAGCATCAACGTATGAATTAGCTTTTTCATTGCAGTGTATAAGAAAAAAAAAACGTATATATATACGGTAGCATAAACACGCCACAGATCTCTTCAAGCAGTATTATAGCCTACAACTTTCACTATTTTAGACACTATTTTTTTTTGTTCAATATGTCTTTATTGGAAACAAAGAGAAAAGCAGGTACAACAAATACAATAAAGGAGTGCCTCTTTAACACAGTCAGAGTATTCAGTGCCTATACATACAGTTACAACAAATCATTAGTGACTGTCCCCCGAGTCCACCCCCCCCATGCCGGAGGAGCGGGAGGAGGGAACCGCCCGGGGGGCCCAGCCCGCCAAACACACACAGAGCCCCCCCAACGCACACCCACCCACCACCCCCTCCCATGGCGAGAACGCCCCGGGTCTTTATTTAATAGTCATATATTCCAGATTGACCCAGGGGCCTGCCCCCAGGACCACTTTCCAACCACCACACACCAACAAGCCGTCAGGGCACATAGAAGCAACTTGCAGGGTATATTAGGCACTTTAAGACTGAGCAACTCCAGTAAGGAAAGAAAGTGCGGAAGAAAATAAATAGTAACCAAAGGAAAAGGAAAAGAGAAAGAGAGATTGTATGGAAATACAATCTCACGCACCGAAGAATACCGTACTGGGGGGGGGAGGGGGGCAAGGGGGACCAGGCAGGATGGGGAGGCCGGCCAGCAAGGAGGTCCCGCCCAGATTCAACTTTAGGGTCAACCATCAGGGCTCTTAGACACTATTTTGTGTCTGGCCTCTTCACCCTACTCTATTGCAGTGAATGGGAAGGGCATACCAGCATCACTGTTACTGATAGAAGGGGGTGGCCATTCATCGCTGATGACTGCAGATCGGATCTGGAACTCCAGAGCACCGGACTAGGACTATCACATTTGTTTTTGCCTGGATAGTTCTTTAAGCATCAGGCTTTAGGATTGGAAAAACTGAGACCCTTTTATTTTATCCACTGACTCATGTGGCGAGGAGGGGTGCATGTGGCCGGTCATTGAGGAGGTACTGTGTTAGTATATGCATGTCTTGTATATTTTTCCCCTACGGCTGTCCTTGAATTATTGTAAATAGTTAGATTAATTTTAGAGCACTTGGCACTTTATAGCAATAGTTATAGTTATTTATGGAGTTTTACACATAGTTTTTTATATATGAATATGATGAATTATACACAGGACACTTGCGAATAGACAGCCTTAGAGTGGATTGGGACAGGATTATACCACAAGATATTTACTAATTATCTAGCCACAGGGGCTTATGCCATCGGGACACTCTGGCCAGAGTGCCTGCCCTCCCCCTCCTCTCCTTTTACATTTTTGTTCTCCCTTGTGGTTTCCCCCTATGTTTAGGGGTTTGTGTGTAAATAGATGTATTTTAACCAGTGTTTTTTAATACAATGTATGTACATAGTATAGTCATTTGAATAAAATAGCATTGATTATTAATTGGAGTGGTGCCATTCACTACAGGGTTGGATTGGGGGAGTGTGGGACTCTCTTTCTGGTGATACACTGACTCATTATGGTAAGACCAATGCCTTAAAAATTGAGTTGATAGAGAGATGTAGTAAATACTGACCAAGTGAGGTGGTGAATTTCTTTGGCCATGAAAACATTCTCTTCATAAAGACTGAGCCATTTAAAAAGGATTGGTCAGCCAAAAACAGAATAGCTCCACCACCGGGACACGCTGGACTACAATTTACAACTTGTCAGCAACCCATCAGCCTACTCTGGTCCAAGATGGTGGCTATACCACTGTACTTGAGGTGGCGGCGAGCCCACTCCATTCATTGCAATGGAGTGGCTGTGGCCGTGGCCACATAACCCCATTTCAGCACAGCCCCCGCCATTACAAATAAAAAGAGTAGGGATGCTGTGGGGTGAAAACCCGACTCAGCTGCCACCTTGGACTGGAGCAGAGCATCAGGGAACTCTTTCTCAATCTGGGTAAGTTGTAGTACAGCAGATCCTGGAGGTGGAGCTGCACTGGACAAGATATGAGTATCACACGTTTTATGTTTTTGGCTGGACAATCCCATCTTTACCTGCCAACTCCCAATACATGTAATAAGCTATTTGCATGGGTCTAAAAGTTAAGCTCATTTTCAAGTTCTTAAAATACTTTTTTAGAACTCATATGTGACATATGTGACATTTATGTTTTCCAACCCTGAAGAGGTCTCTTAAAATTGACATGTTATAAAATAGTTAACAAATATTGTCAAAGAAAGTAAAATCACTTGTGAGTATGATAAGGTGTATGGGTAAGACTGTAGTTCAGTAGCAGTTAGTGATCGGTTATGGGGACTCCTTTTAGCCTAGTAGTGCCAGGGAGGTACTGTAGCTAGACTAGCAAGCTAGGGAGTAATAGTCAAAGACTGTTGCAGCTAAGTTGGGGAAGTCATTTGCAGTAGAATGGAATAGAACCAGTTAATAGGTAAGCATGTTCTTATGTTCCCTCTAGTCCTACAGAATGTTCCTCACATGACCTAGCATGTGCCTAAAGGTTACATTTTTTGGGGGATGGGGGGGCAAAACTTATTTAAAGTTGGGAACTAATTTGGAACTAATTTAGACCAGTGTTGTTTAGTCTGGGTGGAAGAAGTGTGCAGGGAGGGGGAGTCAGGAAGGAACTGGGAGTGAAAGCCCAAAGAAGCACAGAGAAATAGGCCAGACATCTACCCTAGGAGTCTGTAAAGCGTGACTATTGTACCACACAAGTGAGTGTACTAGACCAGCAGTTCTCAACCTTTTTATGCCAAGTACCCCCTAGCGACAAGCAGTTGCAACCAAATACCCCGAAAAAGGGGAGGAGATCAATGACTAATGTTACTGAAATAAGTAGGTCACTGGCACTTTTTGAAACAAGAAAGAATAATGTTTTACTGCTAAAATAATATATAAGAGCGACTCTGTTGGTGCACCCTTGAATGTTGCTGAGTACCCCCCCCCCCCCAGGGTACACATACCGCAAGATGAGAAACAGTGTTTCTGTACTGAAGTTGTACTGCTGAACAGTATATGTGGAAGATAGGCAAAGATTGTCTCTTCAGTGAATGAAGTGGTCTTTCTTTGGAGACTGTGTCATGCTAGTTTGTATCCCTGCAGAAACTGTTAGCACCTCCTAACTCGCATTAGCACCCACAGGACACCTTAGGGCCCAGAGGACACAGCCCCCCTGATTTATGTTTTCAGTATTATATGTGCAATATATATCTCTATAAATAATTAAATAAGCCTTTTGTTCTATAAGCTAACAAAGAAAAACAGTGTACCAGAGGAGACTTGATTTTTATTTCGGTATTAGTAGGCGATACTAGTGAATACTTACTTGCTGAACAAATTTTTGTTTTAGCACCAAGGGGGCATTTGCCATGTGGCTGACAAATGCGGCGTTGGAAATGAGATTCTGAATATCTGAGTCTGCCAGACTGGTTATTTGAGAAGACTGTACGCCGATAACAAGACTGCCCAAATTTTCCAGTGTAGTGGCATTGAACTAAAAAGAAAAAAATTAAATTAAACACCACTCTCAGGTATAAACTAAATTGTCTGTATGGGTTTTCAGTCATCTAAAACCATGTTTAAAATACAAAAAAAAACTTTTTGGATCGCTGAAGCCAAGCCTCCTGGCACTTTTGAGATCCTTAATTGGCTGGATCAGGTGATGTTCATCAGCCGGCTGGCTGCATTTTGGCTCAAAACTCCCGCCCCAAGCGGGATGGCTGTAAGCGGGAGTGCAAACAGATATAAGAGATTTTAAGGATGCAGCGGGAGCCCCTGGGAAAATTTGGTTTACCCGATTTAGGATTCCCTGGGGGCAGGCTAGCGGGCAGCCCTGGAGTCTTTTAGATTCCAGGGCCGTCCGCTGCGGGTTTTGAGCTGCTTTAAGGTACATGAAATGAACATAAATGCATATGGTAGTTTTGAACACCATTTGGGGCGTTTTTGTTACTTAATACACAAATCTGAAAGTACATATGGCAACAGATTAGGATGGGGAACAGGCCAGTCGGCATCTCATTGTACTACCTGAAAGTATTTGAGTACCACCAGTGGTACAAGAACTACTGGTTGGGAACCCCTGTCTCAGACTATCTTGTATAAGACATTAAAATCTACTATATTACCTAGGGTTGGTGTTCAAAATGCTCAAACAGCCAGGGACAAGATTTCTCAGTGATGCTTAGCTTTAGCTTCACCTTATGCTTTGAATTCTTCCTTTGGCCATAAAAAGTGGTTTATCCTTTCATGTAGCAATGGGAGTTTAGCTATTTGTACAACATTATCATATCTAAAATAACTACCTAAATATCCTTGATTGATAAGAACCCAACTTTAAGATTATATCAGTTTTGGGGACACAGGTATCATTGGTTAGGGATGTATAAGTAAATTATATTTATTAATGTTCTGCATGGCTAGACAAGACTTAGTGCTTCTGGAGCAAAACAGATTTGGCTTAAGTATATATAGCAACAGATCAGATTGGGGCACAGGTCAACCTGCAGTCTCATTGCCCACCACGAGTGGCACACAAACCACTGGTTGGGAACCCATATTCTTGACTTGTGTAAGTCAAATAAATTGGGGTTAGTGTTTAATAGGGACAAGATTTCACCTTCTGCCTTGGCTTCACCTTCTGCCTTGGCTTCTTCCTCTGGTTGGAGTGGGGGTACATCAGTACATGATTTTCATTAAATGGATTGTCCAGGCACAGAAAAAAAAATACTATAGACACCTTGTGTCCCCCAGCAGCTTCTATCAGATCTCTGTCGACTTCTGACAGCTCTCCCACTGCCAGAAGCGGTCTTTTATACTGTCAGAGTGAGATGACATTTCATTCGCTGTAAAAAAAGGCCCCTCCCTGCAGCGGCCAGTGAGATAGAAGCCGGGGGGTCACCGCGCCCCTGGAGAAGAGGGAAACCCTGCCACTGGATCCCAAACATAGGAGAGCATTTTTGTTTGCTCACAAACAGGCTAAAATATCACGTATGTGAAATTCACGTAGCTGGCACTTAACAGATGGAGAGGCAGTTACATGAATTTCACATGCTTGGTATTTAAAGGGTTAATGTGCTGCATGTTAAGATAAGTAGATATTTAAGTGCTGTACTTTGATCAGTGGGTGATCCTAACACCAAAGGTAGCATTTTTCTAGGAGAGGTACAAGTGCCTTTGTTCGGTAGGTGGTTGTAGGTCTTGGCTAGAGCTAGGGTGTCATTATAGTGAGACACATCTTTTGTCAAGTCGGCAAGGCAAAATGATGCATGCAGGTACGTGGGCAGCAAAAAATCCTGCTTTTAATGGCTACAGATGGTAGGCTGGTAATAAATGTTTACTCAAAATAAAATAACCCTTCCAGACGCAGCAACTGAATTTATAGTCACATTGTTACCTTAAAACCTCTTTTTGCAAGTTGGGTCACAATGGCTGAGGCCTGTGTGACACTCCAGCTATTAATGGTGGACAACAATTGCAAACTCTGCTCTAGGGCATCCCCACTTATGGTTTGCAATTTCGATGGCAACACTCCAGCTGCAAGAAGGCCCAGAGAGATGAAGTTTTCTGATGTGACGGGAGGTAGAAGACCAGACAGCTCCTGTGTTTATGTAAAAACATGCTTTAGATACATTTATACAGTAACTTTTGCCCACCAATCAGCAGTTTGTCTTTGCATAGTAAATTTGAAATAACAGGAACAATAAAACATGGTTACAGAGTGGTTATTTTGCATCACTGCATATCAGTACCAAAAAGGGCATCATAGGAATACTATCAAAGGAAACAGATCTATTCAAGGGATTTCCAAGGAAAATGACTCTTTCATAAGGGGATCCAGCAATTTAATAAATGGGCCTTTATTCACTAAGAGTGAAGTAAAAAATTCAATTCATGGGAAAAAAGCCTGAGAATGTCACTTTTAGTGAATCACCAGATAGGAAGACAATGAAAGTCAATGGCATTTTTTTTTACTCTTAAAAAAAAGTAGTGAACTTTTTATCCCTTTTTACCTGTAGTAAAAAGTGCCATTGACTTTCGTTGTCTTCCTATCTGGTGATTTACTAAAAGTGACAGTCTCAGGATTTTTTCTCATTAAGTAAATTTTTTACTACCATGACTAGAGATGAGCGAACTTCTTGATTCGGGCAATTCGCTGAATTTCCCCAAGAAATTCGGGTTCGCCCGAATCGAACTTTCACGAATCGCTCATCTGAAAAAAAAAATGCCGGCATGGTGGGAGCGGGCAGGCCGGCTACGCCTGTCAGCGGGTGGCGGAAGCCAGCCCGCTGACAGCGCAGCCGGCCTGCCCCCTCCCACCATGCCGGCATTTTTTTAAAAAGCAAACACTTACCTGCATGGTCGGAGCGTGGAGGCCGGCGCCGCTCTCAGCTGTCATCAGAGGACGCGTCATCAGAGGGCGCCTGAGAGCGGCGCCGGCCTCCACGCTCCGACCATGCAGGTAAGTGTTTGCTTTTTAAAAAAATGCCGGCATGGTGGGAGCGGGCAGGCTGGTTGCGCTGTCAGCGGGCCGGCTTCCGCCGCCCGCTGACAGCGTAGCCAGCCTGCCCCCTCCCACCATGCCGGCATTTTTTTTTTATTTATTTCAGGGAAAATTCGATCGGCACGAACCCAAAAAAATTCGGGTTCGTGCCGAATCGAATTTTCCCTGAAATTCGGAGCGAATTCCGGTTCGTCCGAACCGGTTCGCTCATCCCTAACCATGACAGTTTTTTTCAACTCTTTGTGAATCGAGGCCAAGGTAACAATTTGTGCTTCCTTGCCATGCATCACCCTTGTAGCCAACAGCAGGAGTCCCGCCTTACTGGTGTAACTTGGGTCCATCTAGTGTCAGTGGTGTAACAAAATGTGACTGGGCCCTGATGCAGACATTAAATTGGGCGCCAAAGACTGAAACCGAAGATATAAATAAGGCAATGCTAGCACAAATCTCATAAAAAGGGGGCAGAGGGGAACTAAGGGCAGGTCCCTTGACCTCTTGGGCCCATTTGGGGTTGCAAATTCTGCACTTCCTGTAGGTACGCCCCTTCAATGATATAGTAGTGCAAAGGGAACTATATATTTATGTGTTAGGAACCTCACTATTTCACCTCTCCACTTAAATACCCCAAAACGTTGACTTATTGGAAGACCTCAGTTTGAGAGGGAGAGCCTCTTTACTTTAGAATCAAGTGAGGTCTGAGGTGTTTTAAAGAGACAGTCCAGGCAATGACAATATTAAGGCAGCAAGTAACTCACCTGCCCGAGCTGTCCCATGTGCCTTTCCTCTATTTTCTGCAGCGTGCTGTAGATGCTGTGGCAGGGCTCCAATAGTTACCCCATCCTTTCCATTATAATCGTTCATGACCATGTGCAAATTTGGTTGCATGGCTGCCCCTGTCTCTTAGTGCTCCAAGAGTCAGTAAGCCCTGCATGCCACAGTGGTCACACTTGCCAAGGTCACTCATGCTGAGGGAGCTGATGGACATGGGCACCTGCGTAACAACCTTTGGAGCGCAGTCGTAAAAAATGGAACAAAAAGGAGAGGCACAAACTTTGGAGACCTGCTACAAAATCTAAAGCATGCTGCAGGAAATGGAGGAGAGGTACATAGACAGGCTTTAGGAGAGCTCCTTTCTACCTTATTAATGGCATTGCCTGGACTGCTGCTTTAAAAAAAATATATATATATATATATATATATATATGCACAAGCCAATAGAGAATTCTGGTCAGAAATGCTTAAACTCTGTTGGTCATAGACAGAACAAGGAATGCGAGAGGAGTGTGGAAGCATGAAGCAGGTGTGGTTGCCACTAGGCTTCCTTTAACTGGTAAGGCAATTCAAATCAGGATGCCCCCCTTGGGTAGGTTGCGAATGGACCTCCAATCATTTTTAACTAGAGGTCCACTTAAAACTGACTTTGTGCTGTTACTTGTCTTTGTTAATTTCAAGCAAACCAAAACTCCCCATTTTGCCACCTAACTTTTCTTGATGCCTGCTCCCACGGTGCATGGAGTGGGAGCACTGCAGTCAACTTTAATTGACATGCATGTTGATGCCTGGCAATGAATGCTGAATAAATGGATTTCTGGGTGCCTAGCTGTGGTGATCTCCCCGGGTGGTGTGTACCTATCGCCAGCCAGTCAGATTAGCCTGGTAGGGTGTGCGTGCAGCAGAAATATTGCCATTTTAAAAAGCTTACTTACCTTTTGTCCTAGGCCAATGGAAAGGTTGCATGATTTTATTTGATTCATGATATATGTTTTTTGCTTTTCAGTTAGGATATTCACATCCAGCTTGCCAACAGCATAGCAGAGTATGTTCAGAGGAATGCTGTGCACAAAAAGAATAAAGCTCATTTAAATGTATTTTAAACATTATATATATATATATATATATATATATATATATATATAGTGCATGCCCATAATTCCTTTCACTTTTTATCACCTGTATTACTTTCATCTGTATCCATTTTCTATCCTGTTCTTTCAGTTTTCCTCGCCTTCGCCCTTTTTTGGCTGCCCTTTGTTTTCCACCTATATATCTATTTCTCTCTTTTCTACACCCCCGCCTCTCTTATCTACATTTCCTCTCTCTTTTCTATCTTTTCCACATTCTCTCCATCTTTATCTCTTTCCAACAGAATATCCATCTTAGTATTGTTACCACATTCTCTTTCTATTTCTCTTCTTTACACATATCCATCTCCTTCGGGGATTCCAGGCCCGTGTGAAACCCCCCAGGACGCCCGTAAAAACTCACTTTTTCCCACTTCAGCGTGGGCTCTCGTCCAATCAGAGCTGTCTGAAATGATTGGGGGCTAAGGGCTCTGACTGTAATAAATAGGGGAGCACGCTGTCGCATGCCCTGCATCTCCAGTGGTGTGCGTAAGCTTCCGCCCCAGCCGTTCAGATAGGGTCCCCATTCATTTTAATCAGATCAGATTCACACAGTATGATGAGGTCTCTATTAACTGGTCTTCCCTGGCTACCTCCCCCCCCCCGGGTGATCAGTAAATGCACTAACCTGGCCCCATAACCAGTGTGTCCCCCCTTCCTTCCCAGTTTCAGATGCACAGACTCAGCAACCCCCAATGTGTGCCCTGGGTATGCTGATCTGTGCAGCCTCTCTGCGGCAACCACCAGGAGCAGGGTAAACATGCTGGCTGTGATGTGAGTTGTCTTTTAACCACTTAGTGAGCACTAAGTTCATTTGGTGACATTTGCAACTCTTTAACCTAAGGCCTGCCCTGAGCCACTGGGATTCAGCTTGATCTTAAAGGGGCAAGAGGTTGGCCCATATCATCATGTAGGTGGGAAAAAATCCTCTAATATTGAATCTTGCCACATACTTTGCATGAATCCTTTTTCTTGGCTAAACAGAATGGGTTGAAGCCCATATCATTAGGGAGGAAATGGGAAGTGAATTCGTTGGCAAGGGGAAAAGTTACATAGATATGTTTCCAGAATAGCTCAGAGTCAACCTTGTTTCCTGTTTTGGCAAGGCTACATGGTACCTTACAAGAATAACCTCTGAGGACCCACTGATTTATATTTGTCATTGAGGGGTAGAGGGTGTCCATGATCCCCAATGGTGATTGAGTGGTAGAGGCGCTTTATATTTTTCTCATTAAGAAATTGAAAGTTTTCTTAGTACTGAAAGTATTATTCGTTTATGGTATTTGTTTATTTTACTCATTTAAATGCAAAATTTAGACAAGCTAGGTGGGCAGCATCAGCCTATCTGCCCTCACAGTAATTTGTAAGAATCACAGTCAATTGACAAAATATATCATGGTGTGCACACCACCCCCAGCACTACAACCACTAGAAGCAAAAAGGAAGACACTACGACACGCGTTGGCGTTTTATTTCTGTGGGGGTGCTTCCGGTTGGTCTGTATGCATACCTTTGCTCTTTTTTCTCTCACTTGATTCACCCTGGCTCGTTTTTCTGCTCTTTGATAGTGCTTTATGGATTTAGATTGCTTATGTTAGGCTTAGGATTCATTCAAGGTATTTTAGCTGCACTGTATATATTATATTGCAATTTGCACCTAATTATTATTTTGCACAGACTGGAATATCATATTGGTAATTGGTTGAAAATGGATTTATATATTTTTTGGAATTAATTGATTCACCATTATTATGTATTGTGAACAGACCCCTGACGCCCCCCTTGTGGTTTGGTGTGTATATGTAGTGTAATTGTCCAAATGTGTTTTAACTTGTGTACTTTTATGTAATAAATCGGGATATTTTTGTATACATTTTTGAAGGTGGTGCCACTTATTGTATGTAACCCTTATCACCCATTGGGGAGTGTGGATCTCCCTCTCTTCCTTTTTGCTTTTACTCATTTAATTTGAATATATTTTTTGAAAATGAGATATGTTACCTGCAATCTCGGTCGCTTTGTTCTTTAGCTGCCTTTTAATGTCTGGAGATATTTTGCCAAAATGCACCGGTTGTATCCCCCATGTTATAGGACCCTTTTGTACATACAGGTTCGGACTGCCTCACAAGATTACCAGGAAAAAACCCGGTGAGCCTCTGGTCCCAGGTAGGCTAGATGGATAGGCTAAGCCATTTTATGCTGGTAGATTTTAAACAATTTTGGAATCCAGATGATCTCGGTAGATGCAAATATAATAAAAGGGAAAGTCCACTTTCATTGACTTTCCTGACAGATCAGGGAAGCCATAAGGGGCATGAAGCTTCTCTGCCTACCTTCACCCAGTCCTGACAGTGATGGCTCTCCTGTAGTCCTAGTACCTGAAGCCCAGTGCTGCTCTTCTTTTTTCTAGCTGGCTGGAGGGGACTGGCAGGTCACCCACATAGAATAATGGGCACACATAGAGATGAATGTGCAGCCTCAGTCTGGCCTTGTACACCCAACATGCCCTCCTACAGACTGGAAGATGGTACTAGAATTCAAGAGCTGCGGCAGAGCTTTTCATGTTGGGGTAAGCAGGACAATCTCAAGGCCCCTATGGAACCCCTGTTTTGAGGTATGTTTGAAAGGTTACAAAAGCTGACTTTCTCCTTGATCCCATAGCTTATTAAAATGTTTTTTACATCGTGAAGTTTCCTAAATGCTCTGGGCATTTCATGTCCAGTTGGAAGTCGTTTACCATTCCTCCAGAGTCCAGAGCATAGTACAGATGCACTATTGGAATCCCTAGTACATTGTGAGCTGAGCGGATGCCCGGCCTCTGTTGTAGTACGGATACACTCTAGCTGGCTTGTAAAAGTGACCAGGATCCCGCGCTTGTTACATTGTACAGCACGAGGCACAGAGGCAGCAGTATGAGAGATAAAATTCACATCACTCTTATAAATACTGCCCCTGTATATCTGAAGTAATACCTCAAGGGTAGGGATGAGCGAACCGGTTCGGACGAACCGGAATTCGCTCCGAATTTCAGGGAAAATTCGATTCGGCACGAACCCGAATTTTTTTTGGTTCGTGCCGATCGAATTCTCCCTGAAATAAAAAAAAAATGCCGGCATGGTGGGAGCAGGCAGGCCGGCTACGCTGTCAGCGGGCGGCGGAAGCCGGCCCGCTGACAGCGCAACCAGCCTGCCCGCTCCCACCATGCCGGCATTTTTTTAAAAAGCAAACACTTACCTGCATGGTCGGAGCGCGGAGGCCGGCGCCGCTCTCAGCTGTCATCAGAGGACGCGTCATCAGAGGGCGACTGAGAGCGGCACCGGCCTCCACGCTCCGACCATGCAGGTAAGTGTTTGCTTTTTAAACAAATGCCGGCATGGTGGGAGCGGGCAGGCCGGCTGCGCTGTCAGCGGGCCGGCTTCCGCGGCCCGCTGACAGCGTAGCCGGCCTGCCCGCTCCCACCATGCCGGGATTTTTTTTTTCAGATGAGCGATTCGTGAAAGTTCGATTCGGGCTAACCCGAATTTCTTGGGGAAATTCGGCGAATCGCCCGAATCGAACTTTCAAGAAGTTCGCTCATCTCTACTCAAGGGAACTGTATTTTGTTAGACATTTCACTAGTCATCTTACAGGCTTCCTCTGTTCATAATGCCCTCGTGGTGGTAAAGTGTTGCTTACATAGGGTCATAGTAGCATTTGGTGGTGACGATTGACTGTTTTGTTTCCTCATGACTGGTTCCTTTCATGGATAAGCTATCGAACGTTAACCAAGGAAAATGAAAACACTTACTCTTCTATGGGGAAAGATGAATTCTGAACCAGCAGCTGTGCATAATATGACTTGAAATCTTCTTGAAGAGAAGTCTGGTTTACAATCCACTCCAGGGTCTTAGAGTCCACTGAAAATTGTTGAAGCTGTTTCAGCAAAAAAGAAAAAATGTTAATGCTAACAAGAACCTCCACAATGTAGCACAGAAAATATATTTTGGACTGGCGTGGGGGCTGGTTTAATGAAAGTACTTGTCTAAAACAATTAATGAAAACATGCAGAGGGCAGATTTATCAAATCTAGACCCCTCGCCCAAGTGCCCTGAATTGTGTGCTCTTGTTGCCTTCTTGATAGAGCTTGTTAGCTCTAGTACATAGATGTTGATAAATTGTTGCACCTTAAAGCAGACCAACACCTATTTGTGAAAATGGTGTTGGTCGCTGCTGTTCTAAATGCAGGGGGCATCCCAATAGTGCATATACCTGCTGCAAAGCCTGATCTGACCTATCCACCCACACCGCTAATCCAGCCCTGTGATAAGTTGGGTTTGGGCACTCTATATATTGCAATGGCAGGCCCCTCCATTGCATTAAATAGAGCCGGGGTGTTGGATGGACTAATACGGGGGTAGGGTTGGCCTTTCATCCTGGATATGAAAAGAGAATGGATCTGTTTGCACTTAAATAGATCACCTGAACTGGTAGATTTCACTCTACTGCACTGGGATCAATCAGCTGTGGGGCAGAAAAGGTGAGTAGAGGTTTTTCACCTGCCTGGGAAGCCCCTTTAACTTGCAAAATGTATCAGTATTAACTGAAACTTTGCTACATGTATGCCAAATCTGCTGTACTCAAAAACAAGTTCTCACACTTGTCAGGATAGTCCCTAGTCATTGAAAAGCATTGAAAAGGTCAAGAAAAGAGAAAAAAAAGAAAAGATCATTAGCGACATCTGTACTCTAACAAGCATCCAATTACTTCCATGAGACTAACTTGAAAACACATTGCATACATACCATAAAGGCAGGGGCAGGCCCATGGCACAAGGGGGGCCGTGGAAGATATTCAATTTAGGGACTTTCTGGGCAAAAATAATAAACAATACATACCAATAGTCCTGTACAGTTGATCACTTCTTTTCTGGTAGTTTGAAACGTACCTCCACTGAGGATTCTGATTGCGCAATCCCAGCTCACAACTACAGCCCATGGTTGCCTTGATGCCTCCTCGCTGACTCCTCCCATCACTCATGGCCGCTGGTCACACCCGCTTCATTCATTTCAATGGAGGGGGACTGTCAAGGGCTGGCACACGTCACCCATTGTAGTGAATAGAGTAGGTGCAGCCAGTCACCATGACTGATGCACGATGAAGGAGACGCCTGCTTGGCTCTGGGCCACTGGGATGGTGGGGACCAGATCACCAATGCCGGAAACTACTGGACTACTACTACTTCTGGAATCGAAATATTGGCTGCATAGGTATGTGTTGTTTATTGTCTTTGCCCAGACAGAGACTTTATGGGCCCCACAGTGCCCCGATTCCTAAGAATTACAATCAGACTGGTCTCCTCATAAACCAGGGCTGTAATCCAGTTTTTTCCAGGCCCACCATGAATTTCGATATGGAGCCCTGTAAAACCTATGTATGCCCCTGAAGATAATATAAGTAAAAGTTATCATTTACTATTTCTAGGCTCAATTGTATAAACTTTTCCTAAAATATCTCCTGAAAATAAGGACTATACTCATGTTTTATTTCTGAATAAGGCATGAGAGCAATTAAGGTGTGATTCAGAGGGTCAGGATTCCCACTCTAATCTTCAACTATAGCAATGTGCCAACCGATTTATTTGCCTAGTAAACTTTAAGGGACTATAAAGGCAAATGGTTAACTAAGGGGGTTATTTAAGAAGGGATAGCGCCAGGTAGTGTCTCGTAGTGACAGGCAGCGTCTTGTGAACGCTGGGCGCTGTAGGCAAAACCAAATTTATGAAAGCGAATCTGGTGAGCGACTGTAACAGCG
This sequence comes from Gastrophryne carolinensis, assembly GCA_027917425.1. Taxonomy (NCBI): domain Eukaryota; kingdom Metazoa; phylum Chordata; class Amphibia; order Anura; family Microhylidae; genus Gastrophryne; species Gastrophryne carolinensis. The sequence continues at coordinate 42,322,787 of CM051240.1, read as the reverse complement.
CCATGTAGCATCCGATGTATTATTACAGGCGGCTCAGCGTATAGCGCCGGCGCACTGGCTTCCAGAGCTCCAGGTAATACCTTTCGCCCTGTGGCGCTCTCCCATACATTTTAATGGGCTTTCATTTGCTTGTGTTTAAGCAGCGTGTTTGACATTTTTATTTTTTTTTTTGCTCCGATCATTGTGTGACCTCTCCTGGCTGCAAACAAACACTTTTAGAAACTTTATTGACATTTTATGCAGAATTGTCATTACAGGTCTGGCACTAAAGTGTTAATGTCACAGTGTTAAAACAATGTCATTCCATGTGTTTTCACTTTGTTACAGGTGGATATGTGTTCAAAAACTGACTTTAATCACACAGCATCTGGCGCTCTATGCTACAGCGCACAGCTTTAGAGCGCAGACACTATGTGTGTATATGGTGTGGAGCGCAGAGTACCGGTCGCACTGAGCTGGCGCTACCTTTCACTCGCTGCAGCGCTATGCTGGTGTTAGAGCGCCCAACATATGTTACAGCAACGATACATGTTTACAGCGTCTACTAGCGATCGCTCTAAGCGCCGCTATACAGACGCTCATCTGCTGATACCTGGCGTTAGTAATTAATCAGCCTCCATGTGTGCTTACTTTTTACCTCATGTTTATATCAGGGACTTGTTGTAATGAATCATTGTTTCCTTTTATTAGGGAAATATTTTCCTCCCAGCTCCTGACCACGCTGCTCAACGTCCCCTCAGCCTCCCCCACTGAATTGCAGGAAGACAAAGGCAACTCAGTGAAGGACATTGAGAAACACGGCCAGAAGCTTCTTTGGCTTTAAAAAATAAAAAAGAAGATGATGACTAATTAGAAACAAAGCCCCTGACACAAATATGAGATAACACATAAACACACTTTGCCTAGAATGTCCCTTGAAAGTGGCACAAAACTGACTTCTTTTTTTACCTAAATTGTGCTGAGTAATTATTTGCACCTGCTGCTAAATTGGACCCCACTGTGTGCATGGCTTCTCTTTTATGTGTGCACTTTTTGCAGCTTGTGCAATATGAATATTTTTTCTTTGTTTTAGTTTTTTTTTTTACTTAGCAGTAAAGTGTCATCTTTATTACTTACAATGTAAATGTATTACACATCTAACTGGCTGCTTGGGGTAAGGGTATGAGGTTGTTTTAATAGGAAAGGGGTATATTACAATATAATAAAGATGGCAGCGTGTGTTTGATGAGCTGGTCTATGTATATTCCTCTGGGCCTTTTATCTAAACTCCTGCAGCTGTCCCTGGGGGCCTGTCTGCTGTTAGGTGGCTACAAATTTACAGAATCTTCATTACTAACCTCTTTGCTTATGTGCCACAATGAGCTATGTGACTGCCAATAACCAATATAGTTTACCAGAGAGGTGCATGCAGCACCTTTCATGTCCACCTTGCAACCCTATAGCCAGAAGCGGACTGGGGCCAAAAACCAGCCCTGGATTTTACCTGTCCCTGGCCGGCCCTAGATGTCCCTGCTGAGGCCCCCAACCATGATGCTGGGGCTATAGCATTGGGGGCTGGGGTTCCTTGGCTTGTGGGTACAGGGGGGGTGAGTACAGGGGGCTGGAGTTCCTTGGCTTGTGGGTACAGTGGGGCTGGGTACAGGGGTCTGGGGTTCCTAGGCTTGTGGGTACAGTGGGGCTGGGGTTCCTTGGCTTGTGGGTACAGGGGGCTGGGGTTCCTTGGCTTGTGGGTACAGTGGGGCTGGGGTTCCTTGGCTTGTGGGTACAGTGGGGCTGGGGTTCCTAGGCTTGTGGGTACAGTGGGGCTGGGGTTCCTTGGCTTGTGGGTACAGTGGGGCTGGGGTTCCTTGGCTTGTGGGTACAGGGGGCTGGGGTTCCTTTGCTTGTGGGTACAGTGGGGCTGGGTATAGGGGTCTGGGGTTCCTTGGCTTGTACAGTGGGGCTGGGTACAGGGGGCTGGGGTTCCTTGGCTTGTACAGTGGGGCTGGGTACAGGGATCTGGGGTTCCTTGGCTTGTGGGTACAGGGGGCTGGGGTTCCTTTGCTTGTGGGTACAGTGGGGCTGGGGTTCCTTGGCTTGTGGGTACAGTGGGGCTGGGGTTCCTTGGCTTGTGGGTACAGTGGGGCTGGGGTTCCTAGGCTTGTGGGTACAGTGGGGCTGGGGTTCCTTGGCTTGTGGGTACAGTGGGGCTGGGGTTCCTTGGCTTGTGGGTACAGTGGGGCTGGGGTTCCTAGGCTTGTGGGTACAGTGGGGCTGGGGTTCCTTGGCTTGTGGGTACAGTGGGGCTGGGGTTCCTTGGCTTGTGGGTACAGTGGGGCTGGGGTTCCTTGGCTTGTGGGTACAGGGGGCTGGGGTTCCTTTGCTTGTGGGTACAGTGGGGCTGGGTATAGGGGTCTGGGGTTCCTTGGCTTGTACAGTGGGGCTGGGTACAGGGGGCTGGGGTTCCTTGGCTTGTACAGTGGGGCTGGGTACAGGGGTCTGGGGTTCCTTGGCTTGTGGGTACAGGGGGCTGGGGTTCCTTTGCTTGTGGGTACAGTGGGGCTGGGTATAGGGGTCTGGGGTTCCTTGGCTTGTACAGTGGGGCTGGGTACAGGGGGCTGGGGTTCCTTGGCTTGTGGGTACAGGGGGCTGGGGTTCCTTTGCTTGTGGGTACAGGGGGAGTGAGTACAGGGGGCTGGGGTTCCTTGGCTTGTGGGTACAGTGGGGCTGGGTATAGGGGTCTGGGGTTCCTTGGCTTGTACAGTGGGGCTGGGTACAGGGGTCTGGGGTTCCTTGGCTTGTGGGTACAGCGGGGGTGAGTACAGGGGGCTGGGGTCCCCTGGGTTTGTGGGTACAGGGGGGGGTGAGAGGGAGACTAAGGGGGCAGAGATGAATGTGTTTGTTACAAACAGTATAACTGGCCCCAGAGCAGTGCAGCCCACCGGGCATTGTCCCTGGTCTCCCTATGGCCAGTCCGCCCCTGCCTATAGCTGACAGTTAAATAGGGGGGTGGAGTGAATGTGGCCCCAAACTTCATGGAACATGAAAGGATAAGTATAATGTCTAATTTTAGGGCATACATGTACATATTATATTATAGCCAGGATTGGACCAGGGTGGCCATTCTGGCCTTTTTGAGTTTATGTTTGCTTTAAAGTATCATCTGTAAAGTTCTAAGTATATATTTTGTTAGTAAAATGTCTAAACTATCACCAAATTCTAGTCTCTTGCCATACTTAGGCCCTTATTTATGAAGGAATAGCGACAGGTAGAGACTGGTGAGCGGCCGGTAATGACGGGTCCCGCCACGAGAACGCCGGCTCCCCACCACAATCACACATTTATCAAGCCGATCCTGCTTAGCGACTGAGATAGCGCCAGATAGCCACTCATTCATCATTATTCCATTATTTTTTTTTTTTTTTAATGTGAAAAATTCTGTGACCACTTCTGCCATTTTAGATAATTTTTTTAAGGGAAAAAAAATTATAAAAAAAGATTGTACAGAATTGATATTACAGGTCTGATATTAATGTATTCATATTACAAAATTATTTAAAATACTTTTTTTTTTGGTTTCCAAAAATATGGTGGTTTGGGGGTTAAAAAACTACTTTTAACACATCGCCTCCAGCGCTCTGGGGTTTAAACATGCATTTCACAGCGCTTGAATTTTTGGAGCGTGATTTTTTGGAAGCCGGTCGCTCTGACCAGTCGCTATCATGCGCACCCATACATCGCAGAACCTGTCAAATAGCGACTCGTAACCTTGTATTCAACATTACGTCACACCGACTGAGTCGCTGTCAACAACCGAACAACGGCCAAGCACAGCGACTACTAGCGGGCGCTGTGAAAATACCGCTACAGTCGCTCAACTGTCGCTACATGCCGCTATTAATAAATCAGCCTCCCCGTTGTAGCAGCAAATTCTGACTCCAAAACCTGTTATATGTGTCCTGCTTTATCCATTTGTATACAATTTTTTTATCTCCAGCTCCTACTTTAAATGATCTGCAAATTTCTGTTTTAAGTGGTCTAGCAGTGGTCTAGCATTGCCAGTTCAGGGAAAACCAACATTCATTCATTCAATTCATTACCAGTGTTTCATTGTTGGTGAAAGATAGCAAATCATCCTTGGTGCAAAAGGTTACATAATTTTGCAAGTAGTCAAACATCCAAGAATTGTCATTGGCTTTGTAGCACCTTGGCTTGGAATCTAGGAAAGATGAATGCAGTACATTTGGAAGATTAAATTGTATGGCTTTTCTGCCTTAATACAAACAGTAATGATAATTATTAGGGATGAGCGAACCAGTTCGGACGAACCGGAATTCGCTCCGAATTTCAGGGAAAATTCGATTCGGCACGAACCCGAATTTTTTGGGGTTCGTGCCGATCGAATTTTACCTGAAATTAAAAAAAAAAAAAAAAATGCCGGCATGGTGGGAGCGGGCAGGCCGGCTACGCTGTCAGCGGGCGGCGGAAGCCGGCCCGCTGACAGCGCAGCCGGCCTGCCCGCTCCCACCATGCCGGCATTTTTTTAAAAAGCAAACACTTACCTGCATGGTCGAAGCGTGGAGGCCGGCGCCGCTCTCAGGCACCCTCTGATGACGCGCCCTCTGATGACGCGTCCTCTGATGACAGCTGAGAGCGGCGCCGGCCTCCACGCTCCGACCATGCAGGTAAGTGTTTGCTTTTTAAACAAATGCCGGCATGGTGGGAGCGGGCAGGCCGGCTGCGCTGTCAGCGGGCCGGCTTCCACCGCCCGCTGACAGCGTAGCCGGCCTGCCCGCTCCCACCATGCCGGCATTTTTTTTTTTTCAGATGAGCGATTCGTGAAAGTTCGATTCGGGCGAACCCGAATTTCTTGGGGAAATTCGGCGAATCGCCCGAATCGAACTTTTAAGAAGTTCGCTCATCTCTAATAATTATGCATTCACCCCTTGATGTAAGATCTTCCATCATGTTTTCATTTAGTTACATAAAATATTTCACTTAGATACTGCAGAGTACATTGTATGCCACATAGTTTTTTTTGAGGGGGGGGTAGTTTATGCATTATCTAAATAATCTTGCCTAGTCAGTATTATTCAAACATTTAATAAAATACGGCATATACACCATCTTTCTACTCCCTTCTTCCATACAGCTTTCAAAATCTTTTCCGGCTTCCCCTCTTTTAGCCCCACTTCTCTACAATGGTGCGAAGGAGAGATCACTCACACAACAGAGAAAACTGTGAATCAGCTGGGCTCTGATTAGCTTGCATTGGTAGGTAAGTTTCTGCTATACAATGTAACTCAACAGAGAGTCCTCCTGTTTACATTGCAAACAGCAGCCACATGCCTGGTTGTTACCATGCATCACAGCAAAGTTTTACTCTAGTTGACCAGCATTTTACCAATGTAACAGTATGGCTTTAGCCTGCTTGTTACATTGTACAATGTGAAGAGAGAAGGCAGCAGCTAGAGTTTTATTACAATGAGTGCTGCTACCTCTGTACTTTACTATTAACGTCCTAAAAGAATGCAGTATAAGATTGTTTTAAATCGTGTTTAGTTTGTTATAGGGCTGAAAAGGCTAAGCTTATCAGCAACAATAGGATCGATTCAGCATCATGAGTATTTTTTTACTCACGTTATTTTGAGAGAAAACACTTTTTCTCATCATTTTTTTCCAATTCAGCACCGTTTTTAGCTGTGCATTTTTTTAAAAAACACTTGCATAGCTAAAATTTGTGCTAAAAACACAGACAAAAGAATCATGAGAAAAAGCATTTTCTCTCAAAATTGCGTAAAACAAAATTGAGTAAAAAAGCATTCACTGTGCAGAATCGACCCTAATATGTTTAGCTTAGCAAACATCTGTTCCATACTGACCTTCACCTGCTTGAAGGTATGTCCTGATTAAATTGTAAATGCTTTGACGCATCAAATCACTGTATTCCGGGTAATGTATAGATAGTGTTTTTACTCTGTAAATAGAAAAAATGGTTGTAAATAAGGATTTTTTTTAGCATAGTTGTTATAGTTTAGATTGAGACAGCGGTTCTTACAAGTGTTTATAGAATAAGCAGCCTGCTGTGTTAACATTGATGACATTCAACTGTTCACTTGTTATTAGATTCATGGAACCATTCAGTCGAGTGCTGAACCACTTATCCAATTCGTTAGTGTCCAGAAGTTCCGATTGGGCCACAAACATTGGCCAAACAGTTTTAAACACTGTGGCTTGCAATTCCTAGAATGACACAAAAAACACCACTGAAGCAGACCTGTCACCACTGACAACCACTCTCAACCACTCCCAACTGTTAGAATCTAAGAGTCAAGTTTCTTTTTTTTGATGCAATGAATTGAACAGAATAGGGAAAAACAGAAAAGGATTTGCCAGCTATTCAAATAATGTAACTGTATCTAGCAACACTTTCTAGGTCCACTGTGATTTATTTTAAGGGATAGGTATAAGGGAAGCTGCAGACCAAAACTGACCAGGCTTTTAAGCCAAGTAAATAAGTGAGATAAAGAAGTACAAAGATGTCTACTCCCAAATAGATTACCAAGGTGAAAAAAATAAAAAAAATAGAGGAAATAAGTAGAAAAGCTTGCACTGGAGATGATATCCATACATCATGTTGCAGATGCAATGTGTAGTTACCGATGTGCTATTAAGTTGATCCATGACTTGTCCTAATTTGGTAATATTTATATAATTTGACAGAATGTTTGACCATACTGTGTCGTTGGTATCTTTCTGTAGGAGGGACACCATGTATTCAGGTGCCAAGGTACTCAATTCCTGCAGAACAAATAAATCAGCTTATATTAATTTGGTATTTTTTATATTTATGTGCTCTGTATATATATATATATATATATATATATATTATTATACACAAAATAATTTGATGACCCAATCTGGGTTTGAAAATATTACAAATCTAGTTTGCAGATATGGCAAAACTTGTGGATTTTTGTAGCTTTATAAATATAACATAAAAATGATCAGTTACTGTACTTTACGTGATCTTTCCTTTTAGTAAAATACCACAAGTTGATTCATTAGACAAGCTTGTGAGGCATTCTGCTCTCTTAAAAAAGAGAGCAGGCCTATTAAACGTTTTTAAAAAAATGACAAAAAATATGTATTTCAATACATTTTACAATGGATAATGTATTAAGTATTAATAGAACAAAAGCAACTGGGCACTCACCGATGAGAGTTGAAAGGAAGGTATCAAAGACATTAAGTCTGCAGGAGTTAATAGATTTGAGAATGCAATGAAGAAAGTATTGATGTACTCCTGGAGGTCACCCTTTTCTTTACATTTTAAACTGGAACCTATTCGCAAAGAAATAAATGATTAAAGTACAGTGGGGTTAGCTTGTGGACCACATGCTACTACTAGGTGCCCCTAAACAGCTTGTTTTACATTTCTTTTTAAGATTTACAGGGACACAGGCTATTATGTTTACATATAATTGGGTAAGATTCCCCTCCTGGGGAATCCAGATTTGGGATGCCCCACTGTGTAAAATTACCCCAGTCGTATAGTAAACTCATCTTCTCACTGATCCAATGATGCATGCGTTTGAGGGTAGCGAGATGCGGCCAACAACGTGCTCAGCTCTTCTCGGCTAGAATCAGCCAGTTTGATGTTTCCATAGCCAAGGCCGCTGATTGGAGGAGAGCCTATGCATGCACTGTAGTACCAGGGAAAGGTGTGTTTATTGGCAGATCTGCTGGGGGTTTGCACTGTGGGGCACCTCAAAGCGAAATACCAAAACATTTATGACAAGTAAACTTAAAGGAGCAGTATCGCGAAATTTGCATTAAAAAAGATAAATAATTAAATAGCCATACAATAGCTTATAACATGTGTATAAATAATCTGGCGATAGAAAAAGAAAAAAATATATGCCTCTCTTTTAAATTGTATAATTATAATAGCTCAGTCCATTTGCTGAATAGGGGGATCTGCTGGGTTTATATTTAGTGAGCTGCTTCATTTAGCCCACTGGTCTCCTAGCAACACTTTACCTCAGAGGCTGACACTGTAACGGCTGTGTGTGTGAGCTGCTGCTTTTGTTATGAGACCAGGTGACTCAAATGTGTAAAATCTATACAAAATAAACTAAACTGACTGAAATTCTTCTTTGAATAACTGTGAAGGAAAATCTAAAAGTATTAAAGTGGAACAAAACCCCATTCTAAATCAGGATGCCCACTGTGTGAAATGACCCCTGGATAACCACAGATCCCCCCATTTTTCTGGTGCGCTCACGCAGATAGTCATTTAGACAGGCCGGGCAGCCAGGAAGGTTACTGCTCAGGTTCCCCATCTGTGTGCAAACAGATCTGATTGGATGAGAGCCCGCGCATGCGCTGTGGGACAGGGAAAGGTACATTTTCACAGGCGAACTTGGGGATTTCACATATCAGGGCATCCCAAGTCGGGATGCCCCTAGGGGCACAAAACAAAACTCCAGATAGTGAAAATCCTGGGTTGGGCTTTGCTCAAAACACACAAAGCTGAAAGAAAGATCATATGGAAAAAAAAGAGAAAATGGTAAACTGAACAATTTTGCAGCAGAGCCAACATGAAGGGAAAACTGTCAAAATCAGCTAAATGACTTCTAGAGCTTTTCTCTCTGTTTTAGATATAAGTTCTGGCCAGGCAATGTTGCAATGTTATCTGATGCTGGACGGCTGCCAGCACTGAACAGCTGAGACTTTGATACATTCTCCTCAGCGTGGAACTGATACATTGTTGCACCCCTCTCCTCAGTGTGGAACAGGCCAGAGTGTCGGCGCCCGACACTGACAAGACATAAACATCAGCTATTAGTCTCCAGCTGCTCAACACACACATCATTTTTTTCTACATTTGTAATTCTTACTCCAACACTTATCTACATTCAAAGTACCATTTAAATATAAGTCACCAAGAAAAATTCGCGATACTGCTCCTTTAATGTTCTGTTAACAGAGAACAATGAAAAAACAATCACATTTTTGCTAGGTGTTGTAAAGGACCATCAAAACACTTACCTATGGAGGATGTAGGCGCTGCGGTCAAGTAGGGTTTAATAAAGAATTGGTATATCTGTTGTTGTGTGTCTTTCATCATTGAATCAAATGTAAGATTGAAACCTTGCACTCTAAGAAAACAGAAACATTTTTTCAAGAGTTGCCTTCCAAATATAAATGATCAATATGTTAGTATCTTCTACATGACATGAGTTTGTTCCAGTTTTGGCTGCCATTATACTTACATTGCCTGATAAGATGAGCAGGAAATGTTTAAAGGAATAAGCTGCAGTTGAGTTTGGTCAATAAAGGCAATCAAGTCAACCAAGTAAACCTGGAACAGATTTGTCCAGTTTTGGGTGCTATAGAGAGAGAAGTTGGACTGAAGAGATGTCAGCTCCACATTTAGAAGTGTGGCCTTGATTGTGGTGATGTTTGTCTCTGACAGGTTAGCCTATATGTAAAAAAAAGAGTTTCCTTTATAAGATGTTCATCCTTGCATAGCTGTTACAAAAAACATCGACTTTATTTTTTTATAGATGTGATGTTACAGTATATGCATGATTGCCTAATAAATAGGCAGATACATTTTGCTTTAATTCTATACCTGTATAGATTCCAAGAAATCTTTGACATTCTCCACTCGAATTTTACTTAGATATGTTTTCAGCAATATTTGATTATTGAGAACTTTTTCTTTGGTCACAATATCAGCAACATCACTCGCTGACTGCACAGTCTGAAAAACAGTCATTAAAACTGCTGGTTACATAGAGTTATATAAAATAATCCCCTTATCCCCTTAGATAATAACTCCCTTATCTGCTTCTTAGAACATATTCAAACCACTCTTAGATTATCCCTCTCTTTAAACTCAATTCCCAAGGTGACATATTTTCAGCTAAGGAAATGGTTAGGAAAATAGATGGCCATGCTTGCCATCTATGGCTCTCTTCTGGAGATGCAGCCTTAATTTAAATTGCAGTGACAAAATATCACCAACTAAAAAACATGAGAGACACTGGCACAGGAAACGTCTATTTTTGCTGTTGGTCACCACTTGTCGCAAATGCAGTATGAAATCCATGCGAAATGTACATCCCCTCTCCTGTCACCAAACAAAAGTTTTCCCAGTAAAGTAACAGCCACCAGAATGGACATACCACTGATAAAACCACCCACAGCCCTCATCCTTTAAGTATAATGTATGGTGCTAACATGGTAGCAGTATACTTACTGCTTGTAGATTTCCATTAAACATATAGAGGTCATCCAATGTTGCAAACTCTTTAAAGGCTCCAAAGTTAATCTCAATCCAGACTCCATAGCTTTCGGCACTGCAAGAAACTACCAAGGAGGAAAGAAAAAACATTCATGACAAGTGAACTTGGAATAGTGTTGACAGAAAAAGGGGAAATTAACATTTTTGGTGCAGGGAAAAGCCTACACCACTTTTAGCTAATTGTAGTAATGGATTATCAAAAAACATACCTGTGGAAGTTGTGGATGCTGCAGTCAGGTAGGGTTTAATAAAGAATTGGTATATCTGGTTTTGTGTGTCTTTTGTCATGGAATTAAACTTAAGATTGAAACCTTTCACTCTGAGAAAACATAAACATTATTTCATGAGTTGCATTTCAAAGATAAATACACAATATCTTAAATTGTATATGACTTGTTATTTTATTGTTACTTATTGTTCAGCCAATTTTAATTTTTGATAATGAGTTTGTTCCAGTTTTGGCTGCCATTATACTTACATTGCTTGAAAAGATGAGCAGGTAATGTTTGAAGGAATAAGCTGCAGTTGAGTTTGGTCGATAAAGGAAATCAATTCAACCAAGTAATCCTGGAACAAGACTGTCCATTGTTGTGTGGTATAGAAAGAGAAGTTGGACTGAAGAGATTTAAGCTCCACATTTAGAAGTATGGTCTTGATTGTGGTGATATCTGTGCCTGAGAAGTTAGCCTATAAATATAAAAATATGAAATGACTGCCACTCAAAACCTTAACAGCTTTTATTTAAATAGGTGATGCTATATTCCTGGTTGTCAAAGAAGCACATGTATTTTGTTTCTTTTCTATACCTGTATAATTTCCAGGAAGGATGGGACATTCTCCACTTGAATTTTACTTAGATATTTTGTCAACAAGGTTTGATTAGCGAGAACTTCTTCTTTGGTCACAATGTTAGCCACATCACTTGGAGAAAGGGCAGACTGCAAAACAGTAATCAGATAAACCAGTTACATGGAGTCAGATAGAATAATCCCCTTCTCCCATATTTACTTCATTGGATTTGAGAGATATAGTTTGTTTATCTTATCTCTTTTTAAATCTGACTCCTGATGAGATTTCTTTTCAGCTTTGGGTACAGTGCAGAAGGGATAGTGTCATGCTTGTTATTAGTCGCTCCCATTTTGGAGATCCTGCCATACTTTAAATTGCAGTGACCAGGCAGGGACATCACTTACTAGAAAAAACATGATGGCCACTGGCACAAGAAACTTACATTTTTGCTGGTCACCACCTGTTTTCCCAAAAGGCAGCATGAATGTCCTGTGAAATGTGTCTCCCACCTCCTGTCATCAAAACAGGAATTCTACCAAGCAGGGTACAAGACAACAAAACGACACTACACTGATGAAAGCTGCAAGCTAGAGCCTTTATCCTTGAAGGACAACTTATGAGCCTAAACTTGGTAGCAGAACACTTACAGTTTTAAGATCTGCATTAAAAATATAGAGGTCATCCATTGTTGCAAACGTTTGAAACAATCCAAAGTTATTCTCAATCCAGGCCTCATCGATTTCAGCTTTGCAAGAAACTGCGAAGGAGAAAAGATTAATGACAAAGGAGCATTAAAAACTACTGAACTGTTGACAGAGATGAGCGAAATTAAAATGTTTGGTGCAGAAAAATGTCTATGACACTTTTAGCAAAATAACTATAGAATCACAAAAAATTATACCTATGGAGATTTTGGATGCTGCAGTCAAGTAGGGTTTAATAAAGAATTGGTATATCTGTTGTTGTGTGTCTTTCGTCATTGAATCAAACTTAAGATTGAAACCTTTCACTCTAAGAAAACAGAAAGATTTTTTCATGAGTTGCATTCCAAATATAAATGATCAATAGGATAGTATATTGTACAGGACATGAGTTTGTTCCAGTTATGGCTGCCATTATACTTACATTGCCTGATAAGATGAGCAGGAAATGTTTAAAGGAATAAGCTGCAGTTGAGTTTGGTCAATAAAGGCAATTAAGTCAACCAAGTAATCCTGGAACAGATTTGTCCAGTTTTGGGTGCTATAGAAAGAGAAGTTGGACTGAAGAGATGTCAGCTCCACATTTAGAAGTGTGGCCTTGATTGTGGCGATGTTTGTCTCTGACAGGTTAGCCTATATGTAAAAAAAAGAGTTTCCTTTATAAGATGTTCAACCTGACATAGCTGTTACAAAAAACATCGACTATAGAAGTGATGTTACAGTATATGCATGATTGCCTAATAAATAGGTAGATACATTTTGCTTTAATTCTATACCTGTATAGATTCCAAGAAATATTTGACATTCTCCACTCGAATTTTACTTAGATATGTTTTCAGCAATGTTTGATTATTGAGAACTTTTTCTTTGGTCACAATATCAGCAACATCACTCGCTGACTGCACAGTCTGAAAAACAGTCATTAAAACTGCTAGTTACATAGAGTTAGATAAAATAATCCTCCTCTCCCTTTTCTGCTTCTTAGAACATATTCAAAAAACTCAATTCCCAAGGTGACATATTTTCCGCTAAGGAAATGGTTAGGAAAATAGATGGCCATGCTTGCCATCTATGGCCCTCTTCTGGAGATGCAGCCTTAATTTAAATTGCAGTGACAAAATATCACCAACTAAAAAACATGAGAGACACTGGCACAGGAAATGTATATTTTTGCTGTCGGTCACCACTTGTCGCAAATGCAGTATGAAATCCATGTGAAATGTACATCCTTTCTCCTGTCACCAAACAAAAGTTTTCCCAGTAAAGTAACAGCCACCAGAATGGACATACCACTGATAAAACCATATCCCAGTGCATCCAAAGCCCTCATCCTTTAAGTATAATGTATGGTGCTAACATGGTAGCAGTATACTTACTGCTTGAAGATTTCCATTAAACATATAAAGGTCATCCAATGTTGCAAACTGTCTAAAGGCTCCAAAGTTAATCTCAATCCAGACACCATAGCTTTCGGCACTGCAAGAAACTACCAAGGAGGAAAGAAAAAACATTCATGACAAGTGACCTTGGAATAGTGTTGACAGAAAAAAGGGTAAATTAACATTTCTGGTGCAGGGAAAAGCCTACACCACTTTTAGCTAATTGTAGTAATGGATGATCAAGAAACATACCTGTGGAAGTTGTGGATGCTGCAGTCAGGTAGGGTTTAATAAAGAACTGATATATCTGGTTTTGTGTGTCTTTTGTCATGGAATTAAACTTAAGATTGAAACCTTTCACTCTGAGAAAACATAAACATTATTTCATGAGTTGCATTTCAAAGATAAATACACAATATATTACATTCTATATGACTTGTTATTTTATTGTTACTCTTTCAGCCAATTTTAATTTTTGATAATGAGTTTGTTCCAGTTTTGGCTGCCATTATACTTACATTGCCTGATAAGATGAGCAGGAAATGTTTAAAGGAATAAGCTGAAGTTGAGATTGGTCAATAAAGGCAATCAGGTCAACCAAGTAATCCTGGAACAAAACTGTCCATTCTTGCGTTGTATAGGAAGAGAAGTTGAATTGTAGAGATATCAGTTCCACGTTTACTAGTGTTGTCTTGATTGTGATAAATTGTGTCTCTGACAAGTTAGCCTATATGTCAAAAGAATATTCTTTACTTGCAAGCAGTTTTTCCTAAAATAACTACCACTCCAAACATTGACAATTCTATTGAAAGAGGTTATGTCATATTCCTGATTCACAAAGAAGCAGGTGGTTACGTTTTGTTTCATATTTATACCTGTATGGCTTCCAGGAAGTATGTGACATTCTCCACTTTAATTTTACTTAGGTATGTTGTTAGCAAGGTTTGATTAGAAAGAACTTCTTCTTTGGTCACAATGTCAGCCACGGCTCTCGGAGACAGCTCAATCTATAAAACAATCATCAGAATTGCCGGTTACTTGAAGGCTGCTAATATACGCCTCTCCCCCACCTCTCCCCCATCTACTTCTTTGAACATGTTCAAAATTCTTTTTTAAGGCCGTTAAACCCATCTCTTATTGAGAATGAGCATTGGACACATTACAGAAGGGATAGGGTCATGATTGCTAGTGACCAAGCAGAAAAATCTACTACAACAAAATACTAAAGAGTCATTGGAGCAGTAAGTCTATATATTTGCTGTCCACCGCCATCTGTTTGTTCTACAAACAGCGTGAATTTCATATGACACGTATCTATCATTTTCTGTCACAAAACAAAAGTTCTCACCAGTAAGGCAACAGACAACAGAATGGACATAACTCTGATGAAAGCTATACCACACACAACCCACAGCCTTCATTGAGAAAAGACAATCTATGCTCCTAAACTGGGTAGCAAAAAACTTACCATTTGAAGGTCTTTATTAAACATATTCAGGTCGTCCATGGTTGCAAATTTTTTGAAGGCTCCAAAATTGATCTCAATCCAGATCTCATAGCTTTCTGCATTGCACGAAACTGTGAATAATGAAAGGAAATATATTTATGATGAATGAACATAGAATACAGGTGAAAGAAAAGATAGAAATGAAAACTTCAAGTGCAAGAAAAGACTATGATACTTTTAGCTAAGCAAACAAGAAGATGATCAAAAACATACCTCTGGAGGTTATGGATGCTGCAGTCAAGTAGGGTTTAATAAAGAATATGTATATCTGTTTTTGTGTGTCTTCCGTCATTGAGTCAAACTGAAGACTGAAACCTTTCACTCTAAGAAAACAGAAACAATTTTCATAAGTTGCATATTATCGAAAGCAGTCAATGTTTTATCCCATAAATAACTTGTTATCTTTCGTTACTGTGTTCAGCAAATATGATTTTATATATATGTACACATTGTCCTTGAGTTTTGTTCTGGCACTGGCTATGGTTATACTTACATTGCCTGATAAGATGAGCAGGAAATGTTTAAAGGAATAAGCTGAAGTAGAGATTGGTCAATAAAGGCAATCAGGTCAACCAAGTAAACCTGGAACAAGACTGTCCATTCTTGCGTGGTATAGAAAGAGAAGCTGGATTCTAGAGATGTCAGCTCCACATTTACTAGTATCGTCTTGATTGTGGTAATTTGTGTCTCTGACAAGTTAGCCTATATGTGAAAAAACAAAGTAGATTGTAAGCTGTTTCTCTGAATATAACTGCCACTCACAACATTGACAATTTAATTGAAAGAGGTTTTATCATATTCCTGATTCACAAAGAAGAAGGTGACTAAGTTTGTTTCATGTCCATACCTGTATGGCTTCCAGGAAGTATGTGACATTTTCCACTTGAATTTTACGTAGGTATGTTGTCAGCAAGGTTTGATTAGAAAGAACTTCTTCTTTGGTCACAATGTCAGCCACGGCGCTCGGAGACAGCTCAATCTATAAAACAGAAGAATTGCCGGTTACTTGGAGGCTGCTAGAATACGCTTCATCCCCTATGTACTTCTTTAAACGTGGACAAAATACTTTTATTCTATTAGTCTTTAAACCCAGCTTCTAATGAGACCTATTTCCAGCATTGGACACATTACAGAAGGGATAGGGTCATGATTGCTATCTTTGGCCCTCCTTGTGGAGATTCAACCATAGGTTACACCACAGTGACCAAGCAGAAACATCTCTTACTAGAAAATACTAAAGAGTCATTGGTGCAGTAAGTCTATATATTTGCTGTCAACCACCATCTGTTTGTTCTACCAACAGCGTGACTTTCACATGACATGTATCTATCATTTTCTGTCCCAAAAATAAAGTTCTCACCAGTAAGGCAACAGACAACAGAATGGACATTACTCGGATGAAAGCTATACCATAGCCAACCCGCAGCCTTCATTGAGAATGGACAAGTTATGCTCCTAAACTGGGTAGCAAAAGACTTACCTTTTGAAGGTCTTTATTAAACATATTCAGGTCATCCATGGTTGCAAATCTTTTGAAGGCTCCAAAATTGATCTCAATCCAGATCTCATAGCTTTCTGCATTGCACGAAACTGTGAATAATGAAAGGAAATATATTTATGATGAATGAACATAGAATACAGGTAAAAGAAAAGATAGAAATAAAAATTCAAGTGCAAGAAAAGACTATGATACTTTTAGCCAAACAAACAAGAAAATGATCAAAAACATACCTGTGGAGGTTATGGATGCTGCAGTCAAGTAGGGTTTAATAAAGAATATGTATATCTGTTTTTGTGTGTCTTCCGTCATTGAGTCAAACTGAAGACTGAAACCTTTCACTCTAAGAAAACAGAAACAATTTTCATGAGTTGCATAGTGAACGAAAGCAGTCAATGTTTTATCCCATAAATAACTTGTTATCTTTGGTTACTCTGTCCAGCAAATATGATTATATATATATGTACACATTGTTCTTGAGTTTTGTTCTTGCACTGGCTATGGTTATACTTACATTGCCTGATAAGATGAGCAAGTAATGTTTAAAGGAATAAGCTGAAGTAGAGATTGGTCAATAAAGGCAATCAGGTCAACCAAGTAAACCTGGAACAAGACTGTCCATTCTTGCGTTGTATAGGAAGAGAGCTTGGATTGTAGAGATGTCAGCTCCACATTTACTAGTGTCGTCTTGATTGTGGTAATTTGTGTCTCTGACAAGTTAGCCTATATGTGAAAAAACAAAGTAGATTGTAAGCTGTTTCTCTGAATATAACTGCCACTCACAACATTGACAATTTAATTGAAAGAGGTTATGTCATATTCCTGATTCACAAAGAAGCAGGTGACTAAGTTTGTTTCATGTTCATACCTGTATGGCTTCCAGAAAGTATGTGACATTCTCCACTTGAATTTTACGTAGGTATGTTGTCAGCAAGGTTTGATTGGAAAGAACTTCTTCTTTGGTCACAATGTCAGCCACGGCGCTTGGAGACAGCTCAATCTATAAAACAGTCAGAAGAATTGCCGGTTACTTGGAGGCTGCTAAAATACTCTTCATCCCCTATGTACTTCTTTAAACATGGACAAAATGCTTTTATTCTATTACTGTTTCAACCCAGCTTCTAATGAGACATATTTCCAGCATTGGACACATCACAGAAGGGATAGGGTCATGATTGCTATCTTTGTTCTTCCTTGTGGAGAATAAAACATAGGTTAAACAACAGTGACCAAGCAGAAACATCTCCTACTACAAAATACTAAAGAGTCATTGGTGCAGTAAGTCTATATATTTGCTGTCCACCACCATCTGTTTGTTCTACAAACAGCATGAATTTCATATGACACGTATCTATCATTTTCTGTCCCCAAACAAAAGTTCTCACCAGTAAGGCAACAGACAACAGAATGGACATTACTCGGATGAAAGCTATACCACACACAACCCACAGCCTTCATTGAGAAAAGACAATCTATGCTCCTAAACTGGGTGGCAGAAGACTTACCTTTTGAAGGTCTTTATTAAACATATTCAGGTCATTCGCGGTTGCAAATTTTTTGAAGGCTCCAAAATTGATCTCAATCCAGATCTCATAGCTTTCTGCATTGCACGAAACTGTGAATAATGAAAGAAAATATATTTATGATGAATAAACATAGAATACAGGTGAAAGAAAAGATAGAAATGAAAACTTCAAGTGCAAGAAAAGACTATGATACTTTTAGCTAAGCAAACAAGAAGATGATCAAAAACATACCTGTGGAGGTTATGGATGCTGCAGTCAAGTAGGGTTTAATAAAGAATATGTATATCTGTTTTTGTGTGTCTTCCGTCATTGAGTCAAACTGAAGATTGAAACCTTTCACTCTAAGAAAACAGAAACAATTTTCATGAGTTGCATAGTGAATGAAAGCAGTCAATGTTTTATCCCATAAATAACTTGTTATCTTTGGTTACTCTGGCCAGCTAATATGATTTTATCTATATGTACACATTGATCTTGAGTTTTGTTCTTGCACTGGCTATGGTTATACTTACATTGCCTGATAAGATGAGCAGGTAATGTTTAAAGGAATAAGCTGAAGTAAAGATTGGTCAATAAAGGCAATCAGGTCAACCAAGTAAACCTGGAACAAGACTGTCCATTCTTGCGTTGTATAGGAAGAGAGGTTGGATTGTAGAGATGTCAGCTCCACATTTACTAGTGTTGTCTTGATTGTGGTAATTTGTGTCTCTGACAAGTTAGCCTGTATGTGAAAAAACAAAGTAGATTGTAAGCTGCTCTTCCTAATATAACTGCCACTTACAACATTGACAATTTTATTGAAAGAGGTTATGTCTTATAATTCTGATTCACAAAGAATCAGGTGGCTAAGTTTTGTTTTATGCTCATACCTTTATGGCTTCCAGGAAGTATGTGACATTCTCCACTTGAATTTTACTTAGGTAGGTTGTCAGCAAGGTTTGATTAGAAAGAACTTCTTCTTTGGTCACAATGTCAGCCACTTCGCCCGGAGACAGCTCAATCTATAAAAGAGTCAGGAGAATTACTTTTTATTCAGTGCATGCTAATATGCACCTCTTACCCTATGAACTTCTTTGAATATGTGCAAAATACTTTTATTCTATCGCCCTTTAGCCCCAACTCTTATTGATACTTTTTTCCAGCATTGCACACAACACAGAAGGGATAGGGTCATGATTGCTATCTTTGACCCTCCTTGTGGAGATTCAACCCTCTGGGTAAATCATAGTGACCAAGCAGAAACATCTCCTACTACAAAATACTAAAGAGTCATTGGTGCAGTAAGTCCATATATTTGCTGTCCACCACCATCTGTTTATTCTACAAACAGCGTGAATTTTATATGACACGTATCTTTTATTTTCTGTCCCAAAACAAAAGTTCTCACCAGTAAGGAAACAGACAACAGAATGGACATTACTCGGATGAAAGCTATACCACCCACAGCCTTCATTGAGAATGGACAATCTATGCTCCTAAACTGGGTAGCAAAAGCCTTACCTTTTGAAGGTCTTTATTAAACATATTTAGGTCATTCACGGTTGCAAATTTCTTGAAGGCTCCAAAATTGATCTCAATCCAGATCTCATAGCTTTCTGCATTGCACGAAACTGTGAATAATGAAAGGAAATATATTTATGATGAATAAACATAGAATACAGGTGAAAGAAAAGATAGAAATGAAAACTTCAAGAGCAAGAAAAGACTATGATACGTTTAGCTAAGCAAACAAGAAGATGATCAAAAACATACCTGTGGAGGTTAGGGATGCTGCAGTCAAGTAGGGTTTAATAAAGAATATGTATATCTGTTTTTGTGTGTCTTCCGTCATTGAGTCAAACTGAAGACTGAAACCTTTCACTCTAAGAAAACAGAAACAATTTTCATAAGTTGCATATTATCGAAAGCAGTCAATATTTTATCCCATAAATAACTTGTTATGTTTCGTTACTGTGTCCAGCAAATATGATTTTATATATATGTACACATTGTCCTTGAGTATTGTTCTGGCACTGGCTATGGTTATACTTACATTGCCTGATAAGATGAGCAGGAAATGTTTAAAGGAATAAGCTGAAGTAGAGATTGGTCAATAAAGGCAATCAGGTCAACCAAGTAAACCTGGAACAAGACTGTCCATTCTTGCGTTGTATAGGAAGAGAGGTTGGATTGTAGAGATGTCAGCTCCACATTTACTAGTGTTGTCTTGATTGTGGTAATTTGTGTCTCTGACAAGTTAGCCTATATGTGAAAAAACAAAGTTCCTTGTAAGCTGCTCTTCCTAATATAACTGCCACTCACAACATTGACAATTTTATTGAAAGAGGTTATGTCATATTCCTGATTCGCAAAGAAGCAGGTGGCTAATTTTTTTTTCATGCTCATACCTTTATGGCTTCCAGGAAGTATGTGACATTCTCCACTTGAATTTTACTTAGGTAGGTTGTCAGCAAGGTTTGATTAGAAAGAACTTCTTCTTTGGTCACAATGTCAGCCACTTCGCCCGGAGACAGCTCAATCTATAAAAGAGTCAGGAGAATTGCTTGTTATTCAGTGGATGCTAATATGCACCTCTTACCCTATGTACTTCTTTGAATATGTGCAAAATACTTTTATTCTATCGCCCTTTAGCCCCAACTCTTATTGATACTTTTTTCCAGCATTGGACACATTACAGAAGGGATAGGGTCACGATTGCTATCTTTGGCCCTCCTTGTGGAGATTCAACCATAAGGCAAATCATAGTGACCAAGTAGAAACATCTCCTACTACAAAATATTAAAGAGTCATTGGTGCAGTAAGTCTATATATTTGCTGTCCACCACCATCTGTTTATTCTACAGACAGCGTGAATTTCATATGACACGTATCTTTTATTTTCTGTCACAAAACAAAAGTTCTCACTAGTAGGGCAACAGACAACAGAATGGACATAACTCTGATGAAAGCTATACCACAGCCAAACCACAGCCTTCATTGAGAATGGACAATCTATGCTCCTAAACTGGGTGGCAGAAGACATACCTTTTGAAGGTCTTTATTAAACATATTCAGGTCATCCACGGTTGCAAATTTTTTAAAGGCTCCAAAATTGATCTCAATCCAGATCTCATAGCTTTCTGCATTGCACGAAACTGTGAATAATGAAAGGAAATATATTTATGATGAATGAACATAGAATACAGGTGAAAGAAAAGATAGAAATGAAAACTTCAAGTGCAAGAAAAGACTATGATACTTTTAGCAAAGCAAACAAGAAGATGATCAAAAACATACCTGTGGAGGTCATGGATGCTTCAGTCAAGTAGGGTTTAATAAAGAATATGTATATCTGTTTTTGTGTGTTTTCCGTCATTGAGTCAAACTGAAGACTGAAACCTTTCACTCTAAGAAAACAGAAACAATTTTCATAAGTTGCATAGTGAATGAAAGCAGTCAATGTTTTATCCCATAAATAACTTGTTATCTTTCATTACTGTGTCCAGCAAATATGATTTTATATATATGCACACATTGTCCTTGAGTTTTGTTCGGGCACTGGTTATGGTTATACTTACATTGCCTGATAAGATGAGCAGGAAATGTTTAAAGGAATAAGCTGAAGTAGAGATTGGTCAATAAAGGCAATCAGGTCAACCAAGTAAACCTGGAACAAGACTGTCCATTCTTGCGTTGTATAGGAAGAGAGGTTGGTTTGTAGAGATGTCAGCTCAACATTTACTAGTGTCGTCTTGATTGTGGTAATTTGTGTCTCTGACAAGTTAGCCTATATGTGAAAAAACAAAGTAGATTGTAAGCTGTTTTTCCGAATATAACTGTCACTCACAACATTGACAATTTTATTGAAAGAGGTTTTATCATATTCCTGATTCACAAAGAATCAGGTGGCTAAGTTTTGTTTCATGTCCATACCTTTATGGCTTTCAGGAAGTATGTGACATTCTCCACTTGAATTTTACTTAGGTATGTTGTCAGCAAGGTTTGATTAGAAAGAACTTCTTCTTTGGTCACAATGTCAGCCACGGCGCTCGGAGACAGCTCAATCTATAAAACCGACGAATTTCCGGTTACTTGGAGGCTGCTAGAATACACTTCATCCCCTATGTAGTTCTTTAAACATTGACAAAATACTTTTATTCTATTAGTCTTTAAACCCAGCTTCTAATGAGACCTATTTCCAGCATTGGACACATTACAGAAGGGATAGGGTCATGATTGCTATCTTTGGCCCTCCTTGTGGAGATTCAACCATAGGTTACACCACAGTGACCAAGCAGAAACATCTCCTACTACAAAATACTAAAGAGTCATTGGTGCAGTAAGTCTATATATTTGCTGTCCACCACCATCTGTTTGTTCTACCAACAGCTTGACTTTCACATGACACGTATTTATCATTTTGTGTCCCAAAAATAAAGTTCTCACCAGTAAGGCAACAGACAACAGAATGGACATTACTCGGATGAAAGCTATACCATAGTCAACCCGCAGCCTTCATTGAGAATGGACAAGTTATGCTCCTAAACTGGGTAGCAAAAGACTTACCTTTTGAAGGTCTTTATAAAACATATTCAGGTCATCCATGGTTGCAAATCTTTTGAAGGCTCCAAAATTGATCTCAATCCAGATCTCATAGCTTTCTGCATTGCACGAAACTGTGAATAATGAAAGGAAATATATTTATGATGAATGAACATAGAATACAGGTAAAAGAAAAGATAGAAATAAAAATTCAAGTGCAAGAAAAGACTATGATACTTTTAGCCAAACAAACAAGAAAATGATCAAAAACATACCTGTGGAGGTCCTGGATGCTGCAGTCAAGTAGGGTTTAATAAAGAATATGTATATCTGTTTTTGTGTGTCTTCTGTCATTGAGTCAAACTGAAGACTGAAACCTTTCACTCTAAGAAAACAGAAACAGTTTTCATGAGTTGCATAGTGAACGAAAGCAGTCGATGTTTTATCCCATAAATAACTTGTTATCTTTGGTTACTCTGTCCAGCAAATATGATTTTATATATATGTACACATTTTTCTTGAGTTTTGTTCTTGCACTGGCTATGGTTATACTTACATTGCCTGATAAGATGAGCAAGTAATGTTTAAAGGAATAAGCTGAAGTAGAGATTGGTCAATAAAGGCAATCAGGTCAACCAAGTAAACCTGGAACAAGACTGTCCATTCTTGCGTTGTATAGGAAGAGAGGTTGGATTGTAGAGATGTCAGCTCCACATTTACTAGTGTCGTCTTGATTGTGGTAATTTGTGTCTCTGACAAGTTAGCCTATATGTGAAAAAAACAAAGTTCCTTGTAAGCTGCTCTTCCTAATATAACTGCCACTCACAACAGTGACATTTTTATTGAAAGAGGTTATGTCATTTTCCTGATTCACAAAGAAGCAGGTGGCTAATTTTTGTTTCATGCTCATACCTTTATGGCTTCCAGGAAGTATGTGACATTCTCCACTTGAATTTTACTTAGGTATGTTGTCAGCAAGGTTTGATTAGAAAGAACTTCTTCTTTGGTCACAATGTCAGCCACTTCGCCCGGAGACAGCTCAATCTATAAAAAAAAGAGTCAGGAGAATTGCTTGTTATTCAGTGGATGCTAATATGCACCTCTTACCCTATGTACTTCTTTGAACATGTGCAAAATAATTTTATTCTATCGCCCTTTAGCCCCAACTCTTATTGATACTTTTTTCCAGCATTGGACACATTACAGAAGGGATAGGGTCACGATTGCTATCTTTGGCCCTCCTTGTGGAGATTCAACCATAGCGTAGATCATAGTGACCAAGCAGAAACATCTCCTACTACAAAATACTAAAGACTCATTGGTGCAGTAAGTCTATATATTTGCTGTCCACCACCATCTGTTTATTCTACAGACAGCGTGAATTTCATATGACACGTATCTTTCATTTTCTGTCACAAAACAAAAGTTCTCACTAGTAGGGCAACAGACAACAGAATGGACATAACTCTGATAAAAGCTGTACCACAGCCAAACCACAGCCTTCATTGAGAATGGACAATCTATGCTCCTAAACTGGGTGGCAGAAGACTTACCTTTTGAAGGTCTTTATAAAACATATTCAGGTCATCCACGGTTGCAAATTTTTTAAAGGCTCCAAAATTGATCTCAATCCAGATGTCATAGCTTTCTGCATTGCACGAAACTGTGAATAATGAAAGGAAATATACTTATGATGAATGAACATAGAATACAGGTGAAAGAAAAGATAGAAATGAAAACTTCAAGTGCAAGAAAAGACTATGAGACTTTTAGCAAAGCAAACAAGAAGATGATCAAAAACATACCTGTGGAGGTCATGGATGCTTCAGTCAAGTAGGGCTTAATAAAGAATATGTATATCTGTTTTTGTGTGTCTTCCGTCATTACCTCAAACTGAAGATTGAAACCTTTCACTCTAAGAAAACAGAAACAATTTTCACGAGTTGCATATTATCGAAAGCAGTCAATGTTTTATCCCATAAATAACTTGTTATCTTTGGTTACTCTGTCCAGCAAATATGATTTTATGTATATGTACACATTGTTCTTGAGTTTTGTTCTTGCACTGGCTATGGTTATACTTACATTGCCTGATAAGATGAGCAGGTAATGTTTAAAGGAATAAGCTGAAGTAGAGATTGGTCAATAAAGGCAATCAGGTCAACCAAGTAAACCTGGAACAAGACTGTCCATTCTTGCGTTGTATAGGAAGAGAGGTTGGATTGTAGAGATGTCAGCTCCACATTTACTAGTGTCGTCTTGATTGTGGTAATTTGTGTCTCTGACAAATTAGCCTATATGTGAAAAACAAAGTAGACTGTAAGATGTTTTTCCAAATATAACTGCCACCCACAACATTGACACATTTATTGAAAGGGGTTATGTCATATTCCTGATTCACAAAGAATCAGGTGGCTAAGTTTTGTTTTATGCTCATACCTTTATGGCTTCCAGGAAGTATGTGACATTCTCCACTTGAATTTTACTTAGGTATGTTGTCAGCAAGGTTTGATTAGAAAGAACTTCTTCTTTGGTCACAATGTCAGCCACGGCGCTCGGAGACAGCTCAATCTATGAAACAGTCAGGAGAATTTCCGGTTACTTGGAGGCTGCTAGAATACTCCTCATCCTCTATGTACTTCTTTAAACATGGACAAAATACTTTTATTCTATTACTCTTTAAACCCAGCTTCTAATGAGACATATTTCCAGCATTGGACACATCACAGAAGGGATAGGGTCATGATTGCTATCTTTGTTCTTCCTTGTGGAGATTCAACCATAGGTTAAACCACAGTGACCAAGCAGAAACATCTCCTACTACAAAATACTAAAGAGTCATTGGTGCAGTAAGTCTATATATTTGCTGTCCACCACCATCTGTTTGTTCTACAAACAGCGTGAATTTCATATGACACGTATCTATCATTTTCTGTCCCAAAACAAAAGTTCTCACCAGTAAGGCAACAGACAACAGAATGGACATTACTCGGATGAAAGCTATACCACACACAACCCACAGCCTTCATTGAGAATGGACATCCTATGCTCCTAAACTGGGTAGCAAAAATATCATTTTGTGAATACTCACCTGTAAAATGGGTATTATAAGTATGTCACACACCCCGCTTCAAGATATCCATAACCTGTGGGTAATACCGACCTGTAGAGGGGGATCTGCAGAGATGATAGGAAAAAGAAAGCCCCTCCCAGTCCATAAATACCTGGGACCTCCCACTCAATCCCCAGTATAAATATAGCAGCAAGGAAAGGGACCAGGAAGAGCCAAATATAAGTCATAACAACGCAAAGTTCACAATATGAAGGATCCAGAATACAAAAGGGCGGGGTGAAGCGGGGTGTGTGACATACTTATAATACCCATTTTACAGGTGAGTATTCACAAAATAGTATTATTCTAAGTATGTCACACACCCCGCTTCAAGATATCCATAACCTGTGGGACATCCAATAGCAGTGTCCATAAAGGGCGGGGATCCAAAACATGGCAACAAGGCACAACTTAAACCACTGCAGCCTGCAGAACTTTGCGGCCAAAAACAGCATCCGCTGAGGCCCGAACATCAACCTTGTAAAACTTGGAAAAAGTGTGAACAGAAGACCAAGTAGCGGCCTTACAAACTTGCTCAACAGAGGCCTGGTGCTGGAAGGCCCAGGACGCCCCAACCGCACGAGAAGAATGAGCAGTAACACGAAAAGGGGGACTCCTCCCCTTAGCAGAATAGGCCCCAACAATGGCCTGACGAATCCATTTACTAATAGAAGACTTGGCGGGCGCCAAACCCTTCCTAGGCCCAAAGGGCACCACAAAAAAGGGTCAGTCTTACGAAAGGAGGACGTTACCACCAAATAGTACTTCACAACGCGAACCACATCCAAAGAATGTAGAGACCTCTCCTTGTCGTTGCTGGGATTAGGACACAGAGAGGGCAAAACAATGTCCTGATTTAGATGAAAAGCAGAAACCACCATCCGGCTTAAAGCGAAAAACCACCTTGTCCTGATGCCTCTCGAAGTACGGAGCTTGAATGGACAAAGCCGCCAACTCAGAGACACGCCGAACAGAAGTGATAGCTACCAAAAAGGCCACCTTCTGCGTAAGCGAAGACAAGGCAATATCCTGCAAGGGCTCAAACTGAGGATTCTGAAGAGCAGAAAGAACCAAGATCAAATCCCAAACTGGAACCAAAGGCTTCCTAGGAGGCCGAACATGCATAACCCCCTGGAAAAAGGTTTTGACCAAAGGATAGAGCGCAAAGGACCTTTGAAAGAACACCGCCAGGGCAGAAACTGCCCCTTCAGAGTACTAAGCTGGAGCCCCAGATCCAGACCATGTTGAAGAAACTCCAGGATTCTGGAAATAGAAAATTCCCTACAAGGGAAAGCCCTGACCTCACACCAATCAATATAAGACCTCCAGGTCCTATAGTAAACGGTAGAGGAAGACCGCTTCCTAGCGCTAATAAGAGTTCGAATCACCGCATCAGAAAGACCTTCCTCCTTCAAGATGGAGGTTTCAGCAGCCACGCCGTCAAAGCCAGCGATGGTAAATTGGGATAACGTAGCCGACCCTGGGTGAGCAGGTCCGGCAGCAGGGGCAGAACGAACTGATCCTCTGCCAATCTTACCACGTCTGCGAACCAAACCTGTCTTGGCCACCAGAATTGCTGACGCGCCCTCCAGGGCCAGCTTGCGGACCACTCTGGCTACCATTGGAAACGGAGGGAACAGGTACGAAAACCCCAGATCCCTCCAGTTCAGGGATGTGACGAGAGGCAAAGAGGTTCACCACCGGTGACCCCCACCTGAGGCAAATCAAACGAAACACCTTGGGACTGAGAGACCATTCCCCCTGGCGAGATGAGGACCTGCTCAGAGAGTCCTCCTCCGTGTTCTCCACTCCCGGAATGTAAACTGCCGAGATGCACGGGACGTGGCTCTCCGCCCAGTCCAGAATCAAAGACACTTCCCTGAGGGCACTCCTGCTGCGAGTCCCTCCCTGGTGATTGATGTATGCAACTGCCGTCCGATTGTCTGACCGAACCTGAACCGTCAAGCCCTGCAACTGATGAGTCAAGCGAAACAGAACCAACCTGATGGCTCTCAATTCCAGTACATTGATGGGCTTGTGAGCCTCCTGAGGCCCCCACAGACCCTGAAACTGAAGATCCTTCCAGAAACCCCCCCATCCTGATAGACTGGCATCCGTGGTGACTGTCTCCCAACAAGGAGTCAGAAAGGATCTGCCCTTCAACAGGTTGACTGAATTCAGCCACCAGTGAAGGGAGCGCCGAACCCGGGGGGTCATCAGGAAGGACTGATCCAACGATAGTGGAGACCTGTCCCAAACCGCCAACAGATGAAGCTGGAGCGTCCTTGTGTGAAACTGAGCAAAGGGAACTGCCTCGAATGAGGCCACCATCAATCCCACCAGTCTCATTCCTAGCCGGATGGCCGGACGAGGGATGGACAAGAGAAGCTGAACCAACTCCTGAATCAAAAGAACCTTGGACTGAGGAAGAAACGCCTTGGCCTGGGAAGTATCCAGAGACATTCCCAGAAAGGTCACTACCCTGCACGGAGAAAGGGAGGACTTGGGGTAGTTGATCACCCAACCGAATCTCTCCAGAGTGGATACCACCGTCCTGGTGTCCAATTCTGCTTGGCTGAAGGAAGACGCCATAATGAGAAGATCGTCCAGATAAGGCACAATGCGTATACCCCGGGCTCTGAGTAGAGCCATTACTCCAGTCAGCACTTTTGTGAAAACCCGTGGAGCCGAGGTAAGACCAAAAGGAAGTGCCACAAACTGAAAATGCCGATCCTCCACCACGAACCTGGCGCGCTGGAAAAATCGGAACATGCAGGTAAGCGTCCTTGATGTCTATGGACATCAGAAAGTCCCCCTGACGAAGAGAGTAGATAGCTGAACGCAGCGTTTCCATGTGGAATTTCCACAGGCGGACGAACCTGTTGAGTATCTTCAGAACCGAGCCGTCCTTCTTGGGTACCGTGAACAGATTGGAATAAAAGCCCCGGCCCTGGTCTGAGGGGGGCACTGGGCAAATTACAGCGATATCTAGAACACTCTTTACTGCCGCCTGGAGCCCCTGCATGGCCAGAGGGTCCGAAGGCACCTGAGACCTGAAGAATCTGGGAGGGGGCCGGAGCTCGAACTCCAGCTTGTAGCCGGAAGTCACCACTTCCCGGATCCATCTGTCCGAGACCTCCCGATTCCAGACCTGGGAGAAGTGTAGCAGCCGTCCCCCCACCCACATGGGTGAGGGCGCCCCCTCATTGCTGAGCTGGTTTAGCAGCGGGTTTGGGCTTAGAGCCCCAACTGTATCCTGGACGGGCACGTCCTCTGCCCCTGTTCCCAGAATCTCCTCTGGATGACGGGAAAGCAAATCCCCTGCCAGCTCTGGCCCCACGAAAGGAAGGAGCAAAGGAAACCGCCCCCCGAAAGGGACGGCGTTGTTTCTTGCGTTGAGGTAACTTACCGCCTTTGGCGACGGAATCCAATTTCTCTCCAAAGAGCCTTAATCCTACAAAAGGGAGAGCCGTCAGCGACTTTTTTGACACAAAATCGGCCGCCCACTGGCGCAACCAAACCGAACGCCGAATAGTCACTAGCAGAGCCGACGTCCTGCCACACATCATCAGAGTGTCATCCAAGGCGGCTAGAACAAATGACAAAAACAATTCACACCTTTTAAGGCCAAGGAACTCGTCACTACCCGGATCAAGTCCGGAAGAAGTCAACAGGTCCCTGACCACCGACCTGGTAGCCACCACCATCAACGCCGAAGCACAAACGGGCCGCATGGCTGACCCAACACTGGCAAAACCATGACAAGCCATCTGGTCAATGCGTTTATCCTCACCATCTTTAAGAGTGGAACAATCAGGGGTATGTAAAACAGCAGTGTTGGTCAACCCCAGAATCGGTGCATCCACCTCGGGAGGGGACGCCCAACGCTTAACCGTATCCAAAGGGAAGGGATATTTTTTGTCCCAACCCTGAGGAATACCTGGGAGCCGAGCAGGCCTCTCCCATTCCTTAGCAATAATTCCATCAAAATGCTTTTGATTAGGAAATTCCAAGCGCGGCCTGGATTCCTCGAAAAACTCCCCCTTTTGCTGTGGAACTGCCTCAGGAGGAGAAATAGCCAAAACCTCAAACATCTGAGCCAGAACGTTAGGAGTATCCGAGGAACTCCCCAAGTCCCGCTCGGTATCAGCGCCAACAAACTGCTGATCGTCTGAATTATCTGATTCCTCATATACCTCCCCTTCCTCCAGTGGGGAGTAATCGGACCAATCCAGATTATTCACATCATCAAAGTCAACCACCGGCGAGGCCGGTGACAAATGCTTTCTCTTAGCCGGAGCCTTTCGGGCGACCGCGCTGGAGAATAATTTTTCATGGTTGGCCAATCTGGCACACACCTCAGATTGCAGCTCCCCACCCATGACAACGTCACACGGGGTACGTATCAAGCTAGGAGGGGGAGGGGAAGCGACCGGCGGTGCTGACCCAGACGCCTGGGGTCCGGACTGCCGCGTAATAGTCTGCTGTGCACATTGTATACACAGAAGTACATCATCCCCAGTAAGGGATGCCCCACACCCCATACACTTCCGGGATTGCCCCGAGGGGAGCCCGAGCCCAGTATCCGGGGATGCCTCCATACGGTGAACTTATAGGTAGTCGCTAAGACCAAGGGAATTGCGCATATAAGCAACCAGGGATGCCCCTTTAATGTCCCAAGTGGGAGGATTTGCAATAAGCCAATTAAGAACCCAGGGACCCTAGGACCGGGAGAAACCCCCTAACACCACTGTAGGTTATATCTGAAAGACATAATAAAAAAGGCTAATAAGAAAAGCGGAGTATAGAATAAATATATATATGACATAAGCATATATAATTATAGGTGATGGGACAATAGGGGGGGGGCCCACCGGGCCACTCACTGTGGTCCTGAAGACAGCTTCCTCTCGCCGTGAGGTAAAGAGCAGCTCTGAGGAGAGAAGGGGGGCGTGGCCAGCCTGAGGAAACAGGCACAGAGAAAAAGCACCTCAGCAGTGCCTGTGACACAGGGGCGGGCCGCAGCGCTGGAAAGCCCGGCCCCGCCCCCAAGAGTGAAAGCGTGAGGGGAGAAGCTCCCCTCCGTCATGACAATGCACAAAGCCCGGCCCACCCCTTTTACCTCAGGGAAAAAGCCTGCATAAGAATGGCAGCCACAGCGCCGTTTTGACAGAGAAATACACGCTGTTATGAAGTTATAAATAAGTTAGTAACTATTCGGAAAATAATTTAATAAATTAATACATTAAAACATTATTAAGAATTAATGATTACAAAATTTGGACCTAACACCGAATAAGGGGCCCTGCTCCTACCCTCCGCTATCCCGCTAGAGAGAGGGGCATTACCCAAAAGGGGGGACCACCCAAAGTGTAAGGCCAAGGGATGGGGCATCCCAAACCGGGGTCGCTGTCCCGGATGACCGCCTACCCTCTTATATAGGGTCTCACGGGAGAGCATTTGCACTTAAGCACCTAGGGTGCTTTTCTACCCTCACCCGGACCGTCAGCCTAGGCTGGGAGGCATGAGGTAACAGGAAAAAAAAAAAAAAAAAAGGGATCTGGGTGGAAATAGATAACTAAAAGGGCCGGGAGTCATCCCGGCTACCTGAAATCCCCCTATGCAAGGAGGAGACATCATCTTCTAACTTGATCGCCGTCTGGAGAGATGAGGACTGGGGAATGGGGAATGAGTGGGAGGCCCCAGGTATTTATGGACTGGGAGGGGCTTTCTTTTTCCTATCATCTCTGCAGATCACCCTCTACAGGTCAGTATTACCCACAGGTTATGGATATCTTGAAGCGGGGTGTGTGACATACTTAGAATAGACTTACCTTTTGAAGGTCTTTATTAAACATATTCAGGTCATTCACGGTTGCAAATTTCTTGAAGGCTCCAAAATTGATCTCAATCCAGATCTCATAGCTTTCTGCATTGCACGAAACTGTGAATAATGAAAGGAAATATATTTATGATGAATAAACACAGAATACAGGTGAAAGAAAAGATAGAAATGAAAACTTCAAGTGCAAGAAAAGACTATGATACTTTTAGCTAAGCAAACAAGAATATGATCAAAAACATACCTGCGGAGGTTATGGATGCTGCAGTCAAGAAGGGTTTAATAAAGAATATGTATATCTGTTTTTGTGTGTCTTCCGTCATTGCCTCAAACTGAAGACTGAAACCTTTCACTCTAAGAAAACAGAAATAATTTTCATGAGTTGCATATTATCGAAAGCAGTCAATGTTTTATCCCATAAAAAACTTGTTATCTTTGGTTACTGTGTCCAGCAAATATGATTTTATACATATGTACACATTGTTCTTGAGTTTTGTTCTTGCACTGGCTATGGTTATACTTACATTGCCTGATAAGATGAGCAGGTAATGTTTAAAGGAATAAGCTGAAGTAGAGATTGGTCAATAAAGGCAATCAGGTCAACCAAGTAAACCTGGAACAAGACTGTCCATTCTTGCGTTGTATAGGAAGAGAGGTTGGATTGTAGAGATGTCAGCTCCACATTTACTAGTGTCGTCTTGATTGTGGTAATTTGTGTCTCTGACAAGTTAGCCTATATGTGAAAAAGTAGATTGTAAGCTGTTTTTCCGAATATAACTGCCACCCACAACATTGACACATTTATTGAAGGGGGTTATGTCATATTCCTGATTCACAAAGAATCAGGTGGCTAAGTTTTGTTTTATGCTCATACCTTTATGGCTTCCAGGAAGTATGTGACATTCTCCACTTGAATTTTACTTAGGTATGTTGTCAGCAAGGTTTGATTAGAAAGAACTTCTTCTTTGGTCACAATGTCAGCCACCGCGCTCGGAGACAGCTCAATCTATAAAACAGTAAGGAGAATTTCCGGTTACTTGGAGGCTGCTAGAATATTCATCTTCCCCTATGTACTTCTTTAAACATGGACAAAATACTATTATTCTACTACTCTTTAAATCCAGCTTCTAATGAGACATATTTCCAGCATTGGACACATCACAGAAGGGATAGGGTCATGATTGCTATCTTTGTTCTTCCTTGTGGAGATTCAACCATAGGTTAAACCACAGTGACCAAGCAGAAACATCTCCTACTACAAAATACTAAAGAGTCATTGGCACAGGAAGCCTATGTATTTGCTGTCCACCACCACCTGTTTGTTCTACAAACAGCGTGAATTTCATATGACACGTATCTATCATTTTCTGTCCCAAAACAAAAGCTCTCACCAGTAAGGCAACAGACAACAGAATGGACATTACTCGGATGAAAGCTATACCACACACAACCCACAGCCTTCATTGCGAATGGACAATCTATGCTCCTAAACTGGGTAGCAAAAGACTTACCTTTTGAAGGTCTTTATTAAACATATTCAGGTCATTCACGGTTGCAAATTTCTTGAAGGCTCCAAAATTGATCTCAATCCAGATCTCATAGCTTTCTGCATTGCACGAAACTGTGAATAATGAAAGGAAATATATTTATGATGAATAAACATAGAATACAGGTGAAAGAAAAGATAGAAATGAAAACTTCATGTGCAAGAAAAGACTATGATACTTTTAGCTAAGCAAACAAGAAGATGATCAAAAACATACCTGCAGAGGTTATGGATGCTGCAGTCAAGTAGGGTTTAATAAAGAATATGTATATCTGTTTTTGTGTGTCTTCCGTCATTGCCTCAAACTGAAGATTGAAACCTTTCACTCTAAGAAAGCAGAAACAATTTTCATGAGTTGCATATTATCGAAAGCAGTCAATGTTTTATCCCATAAATAACTTGTTATCTTTGGTTACTGTGTCCAGCAAATTTGATTTGATATATATGTACACATTGTTCTTGAGTTTTGTTCTTGCACTGGCTATGGTTATACTTACATTGCCTGATAAGATGAGCAGGAAATGTTTAAAGGAATAAGCTGAAGTAGAGATTGGTCAATAAAGGCAAGCAGGTCAACCAAGTAAACCTGGAACAAGACTGTCCATTCTTGCGTTGTATAGGAAGAGAGGTTGGATTGTAGAGATGTCAGCTCCACATTTACTAGTGTCGTCTTGATTGTGGTAATTTGTGTCTCTGACAAGTTAGCCTATATGTGAAAAACCAAAGTAGATTTGTAAGCTGTTTTTCCGAATATAACTGCCACCCACAACATTGACACATTTATTGAAAGGGGTTATGTCATATTCCTGATTCACAAAGAATCAGGTGGCTAAGTTTTGTTTTATGCTCATACCTTTATGGCTTCCAGGAAGAATGTGACATTCTCCACTTGAATTTTACTTAGGTATGTTGTCAGCAAGGTTTGATTAGAAAGAACTTCTTCTTTGGTCACAATGTCAGCCACGGCGCTCGGAGACAGCACAATCTATAAAACAGAAGAATTGCCGGTTACTTGGAGGCTGCTAGAATACTCCTCATCCCCTATGTACTTCTTTAAACATGGACAAAATACTTTTATTCTATTACTCTTTAAACCCAGCTTCTAATGAGACATATTGACAGCATTGGACACATCACAGAAGGGATAGGGTCATGATTGCTATCTTTGTTCTTCTTTGTGGAGATTCAACCATAGGTTAAACCACAGTGACCAAGCAGAAACATCTCCTACTACAAAATACTAAAGAGTCATTGGCACAGGAAGCCTATGTATTTGCTGTCCACCACCACCTGTTTGTTCTACAAACAGCGTGAATTTCATATGACACATATCTATCATTTTCTGTCCCAAAACTAAAATTCTCACCAGTAAGGCAACAGACAACAGAATGGACATTACTCGGATGAAAGCTATACCACACACAACCCACAGCCTTCATTGCGAATGGACAATCTATGCTCCTAAACTGGGTAGCAAAAGACTTACCTTTTGAAGGTCTTTATTAAACATATTCAGGTCATTCACGGTTGCAAATTTCTTGAAGGCTCCAAAATTGATCTCAATCCAGATCTCATAGCTTTCTGCATTGCACGAAACTGTGAATAATGAAAGGAAATATATTTATGATGAATAAACATAGAATACAGGTGAAAGAAAAGATAGAAATGAAAACTTCAAGTGCAAGAAAAGACTATGATCCTTTTAGCTAAGCAAACAAGAAGATGATCAAAAACATACCTGCAGAGGTTATGGATGCTGCAGTCAAGTAGGGTTTAATAAAGAATATGTATATCTGTTTTTGTGTGTCTTCCGTCATTGCCTCAAACTGAAGATTGAAACCTTTCACTCTAAGAAAACAGAAACAATTTTCATGAGTTGCATAGTGAACGAAAGCAGTCAATGTTTTATCCCATAAATAACTTGTTATCTTTGGTTACTGTGTCCAGCAAATATGATTTTATATATATGTACACATTGTTCTTGAGTTTTGTTCTTACACTGGCTATGGTTATACTTACATTGCCTGATAAGATGAGCAGGAAATGTTTAAAGGAATAAGCTGAAGTAGAGATTGGTCAATAAAGGCAATCAGGTCAACCAAGTAAACCTGGAACAAGACTGTCCATTCTTGCGTTGTATAGGAAGAGAGGTTGGATTGTAGAGATGTCAGCTCCACATTTACTAGTGTCGTCTTGATTGTGGTAATTTGTGTCTCTGACAAGTTAGCCTATATGTGAAAAAACAAAGTAGATTGTAAGCTGTTTTTCCGAATATACCGGCCACCCACAACATTGACACATTTATTGAAAGGGGTTATGTCATATTCCTGATTCACAAAGATTCAGGTGGCTAAGTTTTGTTTCATTTCCATACCTTTATGGCTTCCAAGAAGTATGTGACATTCTCCACTTGAATTTTACTTAGGTATGTTGTCAGCAAGGTTTGATTAGAAAGAACTTCTTCTTTGGTCACAATGTCAGCCACGGCGCTCGGAGACAGCTCAATCTATAAAACAGAAGAATTTCTGGTTACTTGGAAGCTGCTAGAATACGCCTCATCCCCTATGTACTTCTTTAAACATGGACAAAATACTTTTATTCTGTTAGTCTTTAAACCCAGCTTCTAATGAGACATATTTCCAGCATTGGACACATCACAGAAGGGATAGGGTCATGATTGCTATCTTTGTTCTTCCTTGTGGAGATTCAACCATAGGTTAAACCACAGTGACCAAGCAGAAACATCTCCTACTACAAAATACTAAAGATTCATTGGTGCAGTAAGTCTATATATTTGCTGTCCACCACCATCTGTTTGTTCTACAAACAGCGTGAATTTCATAAGACACGTATCTATCATTTTCTGTCCCAAAACAAAAGTTCTCACCAGTAAGGCAACAGACAACAGAATGGACAATACTCGGATGAAAGCTATACCACACACAACCCACAGCCTTCATTGAGAATGGACAATCTATGCTCCTAAACTGAGTAGCAAAAGACTTACCTTTTGAAGGTCTTTATAAAACATATTTAGGTCATTCAGGGTTGCAAATTTCTTGAAGGCTCCAAAATTGATCTCAATCCAGATCTCATAGCTTTCTGCATTGCAGGAAACTGTGAATAATGAAAGGAAATATATTTATGATGAATAAACATAGAATACAGGTGAAAGAAAAGATAGAAATGAAAACTTCAAGTGCAAGAAAAGACTATGATACTTTTAGCTAAGCAAACAAGAAGATGATCAAAAACATACTTGTGGAGGTTATGGATGCTGCAGTCAAGTAGGGTTTAATAAAGAATATGTATATCTGTTTTTGTGTGTCTTCCGTCATTGAGTCAAACTGAAGATTGAAACCTTTCACTCTAAAAAAACAGAAACAATTTTCATGAGTTGCATAGTGAATGAAAGCAGTCAATGTTTTATCCCGTGAATAAATTGTTAAGTTTAATTACTGTATCCAGCAAATATGATTTTATATATATGTACACATTGATCTTGAGTTTTGTTCTTGCACTGGCTATGGTTATACTTACATTGCCTGATAAGATGAGCAGGAAATGTTTAAAGGAATAAGCTGAAGTAGAGATTGGTCAATAAAGGCAATCAGGTCAACCAAGTAAACCTGGAACAAGACTGTCCATTCTTGCGTTGTATAGGAAGAGAGGTTGGATTGTAGAGATGTCAGCTCCACATTTACTAGTGTCGTCTTGATTGTGGTAATTTGTGTCTCTGACAAGTTAGCCTATATGTGAAAAAACAAAGTAGATTGTAAGCTGTTTTTCCGAATATAACTGCCACCCACAACATTGACACATTTATTGAAAGGGGTTATGTCATATTCTTGATTCACAAAGAATCAGGTGGCTAAGTTTTGTTTCATTTCCATACCTTTATGGCTTCCAGGAAGTATGTGACATTCTCCACTTGAATTTTACTTAGGTATGTTGTCAGCAAGGTTTGATTAGAAAGAACTTCTTCTTTGGTCACAATGTCAGCCACGGCGCTCGGAGACAGCTCAATCTATAAAACAGAAGAATTGCCAGTTACTTGGAGGCTGCTAGAATACTCCTCATCCCCTATGAACTTCTTTAACCATGGACAAAATACTTTTGTTCTATTACTCTTTAAACCCAGCTTCTAATGAGACCTATTTCCAGCATTGTACACATTACAGAAGAGATAGGGTCATGATTGCTATCTTTAGCCCTCCTTGTGGAGATTCTACCATAGGTTAAACCACAGTGACCAAGCAGAAACATCTCCTTTTTTTTTTTTTAACAAACAATCAGCAATAAAGTTGCTCCACCTCACCAAAGCGTTCCATCATCACAATGGTACTATATGGTGTTTAGAGTGTACTTGCATCATAGTTTGTGAAGTATTAAGTATATCAAGCTTATCTATAGCCGATACAGCTTAAGTTAAGACATGCTCCCTCCTCCCCCACCCTCCCCTCCAACCCACCAACCCTCTACCTAAAACCCCCCCCTACCTCCCTAAAAAAAAAAAGCCCCCCCACCTACTTTTCCTTCTTTCTTTTTC
Organism: Gastrophryne carolinensis; assembly: GCA_027917425.1. NCBI lineage: Eukaryota > Metazoa > Chordata > Amphibia > Anura > Microhylidae > Gastrophryne > Gastrophryne carolinensis. The sequence continues at coordinate 42,285,523 of CM051240.1, read as the reverse complement.
CTATTTTTCTACGTGCTTGAACTGAGCCCAATTAACCATATCAGAGTTTCATTTTTTTAACTTTTCTAGACCTTCTTCTAAAACCTGTCTGTATTTCTGATCCGATACTAGGCAAATTTCGTTCTCCATTTGATTTTTCCATAGCGTTGGGTCAAGATGGGTTGATTCTCCCCACCGAGTGGCTATGCTTTTCCTGGTTATCCATATAATTAATGAAATAAGCCTCTCCATTAATTTAGATGCGGTCACCTCTTTACTTTGATTCCTCCCGCTATATGCGGGGATAAGTAGGGCCTCGTTAGATGTTATGGAGAGTTCTCCCTCCTTTATTTTTTTAAGAGTTTGTTCTGTGATGTTCCATATAAGTCTCGTATTTACACAGGCCCACCACAGATGGGGGACCGTCGCCTGATGTTTATTACACCACCAACAGGTGAATTTCATAAAGCCTTGATTGTAATCGGAGGTGTAATAATATCTGTGCCAGTATTTTAGGCTAAAGATTTTCAAGGCTGGGGATTTGATATTATTCATGGATCTAAGTATATTCTCTCTTTGTTCTGGTCTTATCTCTAATCCTAGATCCATTTCCCATTTTTTAATATATCTTGCTTCTTGTAATTTATTAGATTTACTTAATAATATGTAGTAATACGAGAGAGGTCTTCTAGGTTGTTCCTTTAAAAAAAGTTGTTGAACTTCCGTGGGGATAAATGTTGCTTCAGGTAAATTGAGATTCTTCAAAAAGTGTTCTGCTTGAAGAGCTTTTATAAATGTTTTACTTTCTCTTTTCATCCGCTCCAGTAACGAAGATTTAGACTTGGTATAAGCTATTTTCCACAGATGATAGACTCTAGGTTCGATGTAAGGTTCTACCTCTAGATCCTCCGGTTCCCATTTTCCGATGTTGCCATTTTTAAGCGTTTTCATTAAATCAGGAAAAGGGAAGTATTTTTGATTACATATAATTTTCCTCAGCGAACCCAATACAGACAGAACAATTGGGTGTTTAGTTAGTTGTTTTAATTGGTATGTTGTTTGTGGTTCTAAGCTCTGGATCTTATCAAAGTGAAGCGGGTATAGTTCCGTTTTTACCCATAATGAGTCTTTGTCTGTAAAGATCCATTTGACTAAACGATGTAAATGGGAAGCCGTGATATATTGGGGCAAATTTGGTGCCCCCCAGCCCCCTTGAAATTTTGGTTTGATTAATGAACTGTAGGCTACTCTATGTCGACGGTTGTTCCAATAGAAATTACCCAATAATTTATCTATATTATCTATGAATCGGGATATTCATGATCTTGAAAATAAATTGCGGTAAAAAGTACATTTTAATTGCAGCAATACGCGCCAAGATATTTAGTGGACGTTTTGACCATTTAAGTATATAGCTTTTCAATATTTGTAGAAACTCGGGAAAGTTTGCAGAATAAAGTTTGTATGGGTCAGCTGTTAGATTTATTCCCAGATAAGTAATATGAGTATGTTTTATAGAAAATCCAGATTCTTTATTAAGTTGTTCTATTTCTGCTTTGTTCATACCTAGAGGCATCAAAACCGATTTTTCTCCGTTTAACGAAAAGTTTGTATGAACCCTGAATTGTTCAAGAATTTCCATTAATCTCATAATTACGCTTGGAGTAGGGTCTCTAAGAACTAGTAATATATCGTCAGCGTATGTAAGATGTTTAATTTCATTGGTTCCTATCTGAATTCCTTTGAGTTGCGGATCGGATTCTATCGCTGTTAATAGTGGATCCACATGTAGGTTAAACAATAGTGGAGATAATGGGCATCCTTGGCGGGTTCCATTGGCTATTGCAAATGGTTCTGATAAAACTCCGTTTATTTCTAGTTTGGCTTTTTGATTAGTGTATAAGGCCATAATTTTTTCTATGATTCTAGGGCCCAATCCGATTTGATGAAGAGTTGCTTCCAGATATGACCACGGAACCCTATCGAAGGCTTTTTGAGCATCTAAAGCCAACACAATAGGTTTGGATTTTGTTTCCTTGATGTGATTAATTATTGAAACTGCTAATGAGATGTTTTGATTTACGCCCCTTTTTGGAATAAAGCCAGCCTGGAAACCTGAGATTATATAGGGTATCACCTTAAGTAGTCTATTTGCAATTAACGAAGCATAGATCTTTAGATCACAGTTAATTAGCGAAATAGGTCGATAGTTGTTGCAGAATCTTCCATCCTTTCCAGGTTTTGGGATAAGTTTTATGATTGCCGTGTTCATTGTTGAACTTGGGGAATGCCGGCGGTCAATGTTGTTCAGCCATTTAAGCATGAATGGAGCTATTTGGTCCTCAAAGGCTTTGTAATATTCAGCCGGTAGACCATCTTCGCCGGGGGATTTGTTTACCTTCAGTTTAACAATAGTCTCGGTTAGTTCTTTCAATGTGAAGGATTTCTCTAGCTCTTTTGCTAGATTGTCAGCAAGTTTACTCTTGCATACTTTCGCAAGATAGGTTGAGTGATCCTGTTCTGTTTTTCCTAAATTATATATATTTTTATAGAATGATACAAGTTACGATGTCTTCGATTTTATATTTCCTTTTGCCATCTTTAGTCAATATCTCTTCTATGAAGTTTATTGCTCTTCTATCATTCAAATATGTAGCTAGGTCTCTGCCACCTATACTTCGCCTCAAATTCTGTTTTCGTTGATCCTTTCTACTCCACTTAGTATTACAGTCCCTTATTGTTTTTAATTTATTCCTTAATTTAATTAATTCTTGATGTGTCGTCTCTGTATGTTTTTGCTTATGAGTCTGTTCTAATTTAGTCATTTGTTCTAGAGTTTTTTTGGCTTCTGTCTCTTTAGTTTTCCTGAAATTTATCTCCGCCGTTTGCACCATTCCTCTAAAAAAACATTTGTGACACTCCCAGATAATATTGGGATTCACTTCATGTGTTTCGTTAAATAGAAAATATTCTTGCAGGGAATTTTTACGTTTTTCTACTACTGTTTTGAGTTGTAGGATCTTAATATCTAGGGACCAATGGTTTCCCCTTACCGCTGTTTTTTTCCAAGAAATAGTTAGAATAACAGGAGCATGGTCACTAGTTGTCATTCTTCCTACCTCACACTTTTGTATCCTCGACAGCGTATGCTGTTGTAAAAAAATATAATCTATTCTGGAATATGTTTTATGGGCAGAATTGAAACAGGTAAAGTTTCTTTCCCTAGTATGTATAGAACGCCAGCTATCTATTAAGTGTAGTTTTCTAAATTCCTGTCGAAGCACAGAGTCATTAAGAGTGCTTTGTCTATTTTCAGGTTTCCCTGTTGTGTCCAAACAGGGATCCGTGACCAAATTTAGGTCACCATCCCAAATAATGGTGCCTTTTTTAATCTCATCTATTTTTTTTAATAGTTTTCTTAATAAAAGCTCCTTGTTGACTATTTGGAGCATAAGAATTTACTAACGTACAGATTTCTCCATTTAGGTTCCCTATCCAAATTAATAGGCGCGCTTCTTTATCTTTATATTCTACCAATTTCTTAATCTTTATCTTTTTACTTATCAAGATTGCCACGCCCCTTGATTTTTTGGAGTATTCGTTACTAACAATAGTCCCAAATTCATGAAATACTTGCTGCGGAATTTTATGCTGTTTAAAATGAGTTTCCTGTAGGAAAGCTATATCAATGTTATAATTTTTAAGATCCGTCAATATTCTATTCCTTTTATATGGCGAATTTGCCCCATGGATATTGTAGGTTGCTATGGTTAAGTTACTATTATCCCAGCCCATTTCTTATTAAAGGGTTATTTTTTATTATATATATATATATATTTTTTTTATTTTCTGTATGTGATGGGATTTAAGAAATACTTTTTTACACCGTCTAACTATATTAATATTATAGTTGAGTATAGTTAATGGATTCAGTTCATGCACGCGAAAAATACAACTCATATCCCCCTTTCTCCCCTCCCCCCTTCCCCTAGCCCACTCTAGTTTGGGTTGCAGAGAGATTAAAGTTTCTCTCATTCCCAATGTGACCTTAATATTCAGGTCAACCCAAACTACTACCGCCACCCTGATTTCTACACGCACAAATTTATGTTTAATTTTGTTTTTTTTTCCAGTTTCTCTCCCCACCTTCCTCGTCCCAACCTCTTCTATATTTTCTTTCCGACTTTTAATTTACAATTCAGATTTCATCTACCCCCTTCTATGTCTTATCCTCTCCCCCATCTTGTCTTGACAAGGATCGTCTGCTTATTCCTCTAATAGTCCATAGTTGAGGGGAACTCTTCTTAGGAGTTAATGGACCATGATTCTACTATGAGGTTGGATGGCAACAAGGGTTCACTGTCCGTTGAATTTTCCCATTCTCTAATTAATGGGACTTCAATTCCTAACTGCCCTACTAATTTCCTCAGATTGTCTCCGTCTCTTAAAAACAGTTGTCTTTCACCCTTTTGAATCTGGAGATTTAAAGGACCTATCAATCGAAAGTTCAGGTTCTCCTGGCGTAATGCTGCTAAAAATGGTTTAAGAGGATATCTTTTGTTTAGAGTTCGTTGCGAGAAATCTTGAAAAATTTGAATTGTCAAATTATGTATTTGGTGTTCTTTAGATTGTCTAGCCTTGTAGAGTATTTCCTCCTTAACAGTATAATCCGGAATAAAACAGATAACATCTTGTGTCTGACCATGCGGACCTGTTTTTATTCTGCCTAGACGGTGCGTTCTGTCCAGTTTAACCGTTTCTTCTGTTTGTTTAAGATGTTGAAAGATCTTTTCTATCCTATGCTTTAAATCCTTTTTTGGAACTGTCACCTCTATTCCTTTTATTTTTAGGTTATTTCTACGAGATCTATTTTCTATATCATCCAATTTAATGGTGATTGCATCTAAGTTTTGCCGATGAGTATACAGGGCTGAATGCATATCTTTCCGCTCTCTCGCGACTGTAATTAAAGCGGACCTTCACTCTGAATAAGAGTCTATCTTATATGTTTCCCACACCCTGTACATACAGATTGCTCACATTAAAAATCATCCTACCTGCAGTTACTGCATGTTATGAGCCTTTAAACATCCAAGATGGCGGCTTATGGAAGCCGCCATTTTATCAGGCAGCCTGCAAACAGGAAGTGCCTGCAAACAGGAAGTGACTGTGCTGCTCTGCATTCTGGGACTGCTGACCTTTACCTGACCCCAGCTCTGCTCTGTCTGAGCAAAGCACAGCTATAACCTTCCCCCCTGTACCTTATCCCACTCTCCTCTCCTCAGTAAGTGTGATGCTTCTGAGTCAAGATGGCGGCGCCCGTATCCTAAATTCCTGAACAGAGTTGCAGCCCAGTGGGGGAAAGAATAATAAGTTATTGACTAAAAATGTAAAATATATTAATTTTAGATGCTGGGGAATCGTTTTTTAAGAGTTTGGGCTTTTCATTAAATCATGGTGAAGGTCCGGTTTAAGTCTGCTTCAATATTTTCTATTCTTTGTGTGATTGAATATATGGCTTCTTTAAGTTCTTGAAGTTCACTTTTTACTGTAAGCTTAACTGCTTCTTGTATAGATTGTAATAAAGTATTTTTAAAGTCTACTAAATGGTTGTCTACTGTTTCTCTAAATAGTCATTTTGTAGCAGTTTATATGATTTCCCTAGTGATGCTATTGAGTCTTCTTTCCCTTCCTTATTATGCAGATTACCGGCAGTTTGTATAGGGTCAATTCCTTGCGCTGCTGAAAGATCTTGAATATTTTTTTTTGTCTTCCCTGGGATGGGCTGTTATGACTTTTCACATTTCCTGTTTCCACAATTAGTTCTTTATCTGCTTGTGATAATAGTTCATGGGCCCTAAAGATGAGATCTCTGTGGGTGTCTATCTCTCTGGGGGTCCGATTGCCTCCTGACGGAGTAGCCGTGCTCAAGTGACCCGATTGATTTATTCGCCTTGGTGTTCCCGGTATATCTTGAGTTAAATCTCTGCTGTCTGTCAGGATAGACGGACTGTCCCCTCTAGATCTAGTATTGGGCCCCTGGCCAAAAGAAGCTATGGAAGTCTGCTTAAATAGATTCTTCTTAGTATTCTGCGACATGTTTTAGTTTTCATAGAAGTACAAATATTGCCTTAATTTAGTGTTTCTAAGGATTTAAGGTTCTGAATGAAAATGTGGACAGGGTGAGTTTCATAGACTTTGATTGCACGAAAAATCAATAGATCTTCTTAACTAGGCTGCTCCATTAAAGTCCCAGTGTACAGTACATTTTCCCATCAATAGGTTTAAACTGGAGGCTGGAGGTTTTTTCCAGCAATGGGTTTAGGCTAGAGGCCGGCAACCATGGGTTGGAAGTGCCCAAACCTAGTCAGATCAAAATAGTCAATTTATTTTTTTACCGTTTTCTTAATTTTTTATTTTTTTTTAATATCTTTCTATTTTTCCTTTTGAAAGCTTAATCTTCCATAGGTATATGCCAGTTAAGTGGGAGGCCTATCAGACGGGCAAAATCAGTTGAGTTGCAGTCAATAATTTATGATACAATCAATAGGCTCCATTTCAAGGTAAATATTCAAACCACTAATTTCTGGCTAAAGATAAACCCTAGCACTGGCTTTACTCAAGAATACATGATAGATTTCAGATATAGCTTAAAAATTTTTAAATGTATTAATATCCATTTCAGAGCTGTTTAACAGGGGATATTACAAATTAAGAAAGGTTGGTAAACAAAGGATCCTTATACAGGGCTGGAGGGTTAATAGCTGTATCAGTATTGAATGTAGTTTGTATTACGGCAGTGGCATCTAAGCAACACTGCGGAGACACAATCTAAGGCAAAATCCCTAATAATATTGGGGTATGATTCAGTCTATTACTTGCTATCACTGATATTGCTTTATTACTCTGCCCCAGCTACCCAGTTTCTAGCTGGTTAATAAACAAACGAACAACAGTGACACTGAATTCCCTGACGCTCAAAACAGCAGAGTCATCTGCTACACAACCCCCGCCCGCACAGACCATTCAAAGGATACATTTGCTACATGCAAAGGATACATTTGCTACTTGCAAAGGATACATTTGCTACTTGCAAAGGATACATTTCAGACCATCCACAGCCGCACGCCAGGTGAGACCGCAGTCAGCAGAACTCCCCCAGCCCGCAGCAGAAACAGTCAGCGAGACTCCCGGACAGACGCCCGCGACGGGAGACCAGCCGTGATGAGTCCCACGCGCCACCCGACTCAATCCCGCCGATCAGCCAGGTATGGCGCCCGCGCCACTCCCCAGGTATAAACCTGGGAGCTTACTAGAGCGGTTGCTGTAGCCCAAGTCAGATTAGATGCCGTGCACAGCAGGTGGAAGTTTCGCTGGGCATCGGCTGGAAAGATCAGTTAGCTGGATTGCAAAATGAGATGCCACACACCCCAGGCAGGGGTTTTGCAGGATATAAGTTGCTAGGCATCTGTTGGCGGGCCCCCCTCAGCAGTATAAACAAAATCAGAGGCTGAGCCAGCGCTGTAACCTTCTCTGCTCCACTCATTCGTTCCACTCATTCGGTCAGGCAGGTCAATCAAGCCTCTGCCGGGGGAGGATTCGGCAGGGACGAGCAGCAGGTGGAGAGAAGTAAGATCATAGCAGCGTGCGTGCAGCTCGGGCGGCTGGAGCGGCGATCTGGTCACTCACGCATGCTCACCATGAATATGGAATATGGAAGCAGAAACATCTCCTACTACAAAATACTAAAGAGTCATTGGCACAGGAAGCCTATGTATTTGCTGTCCACCACCATCTGTTTGTTCTACAAACAGCGTGAATTTCATATGACACTTATCTATCATTTTCTGTCACAAAACAAAAGTTCTCACTAGTAGGGCAACAGACAACAGAAAGGACATAACTAATGAAAGCTATACCACAGCCAAACCACAGCCTTCATTGAGAATGGACAATCTATGCTCCTAAACTGGGTGGCAGAAGACTTACCTTTTGAAGGTCTTTATTAAACATATTCAGGTCATCCACGGTTGCAAATTTTTTAAAGGCTCTAAAATTGATCTCAATCCAGATCTCATAGCTTTCTGCATTGCACGAAACTGTGAATAATGAAAGGAAATATATTTATGATGAATGAGCATACAATACTGGTGACAAAAAAGATAGAAATGAAAACTTCTGGTGCAAGAAAAGACTATGATATTTTTAGCTAAGCAAATAAGAAAAGGATCAAAGACATACCTGTGGAGGTCATGGATGCTTCAGTCAAGTAGGGTTTAATAAAGAATATGTATATCTGTTTTTGTGTGTCTTCCGTCATTGAGTGAAACTGAAGATTGAAACCTTTCACTCTAAGAAAACAGAAACAATTTTCATGAGTTGCATATTATCGAAAGCAGTCAATGTTTTATCCCATAAATAACTTGTTATCTTTGGTAACTCTGTCCAGCAAATATGATTTTATGTATATGTACACATTGTTCATGAGGTTTGTTCTTGCACTGGCTATGGTTATACTTACATTGCCTGATAAGATGAGCAGGAAATGTTTAAAGGAATAAGCTGAAGTAGAGATTGGTCAATAAAGGCAAGCAGGTCAACCAAGTAAACCTGGAACAAGACTGTCCATTCTTGCGTTGTATAGGAAGAGAGGTTGGATTGTAGAGATGTCAGCTCCACATTTACTAGTGTCGTCTTGATTGTGGTAATTTGAGTCTCTGACAAGTTAGCCTATATGTGAAAAAACAAAGTAGATTGTAAGCTGTTTTTCCGAATATAACTGTCACCCACAACATTGACACATTTATTGAAAGGGGTTATGTCATATTCCTGATTCACAAAGAATCAGGTGGCTAAGTTTTGTTTTATGCTCATACCTTTATGGCTTCCAGGAAGTATGTGACATTCTCCACTTGAATTTTACTTAGGTATGTTGTCAGCAAGGTTTGATTAGAAAGAACTTCTTCTTTGGTCACAATGTCAGCCACAGCGCTCGGAGAGAGCTCAATCTATAAAACAGAAGAATTGCCAGTTACTTGTAGGCTGCTAGAATACGCCTCATCCCCTATGTACTTTTTTAAACATGTACAAAATATTTTTATTCTATTACTCTTTAAACCCGGCTTCTAATGAGACATATTTCCAGCATTGGACACATCACAGAAGGGATAGGGTCATGATTGCTATCTTTGTTCTTCCTTGTGGAGATTCAACCATAGATTAAACCACAGTGACCAAGCAGAAACATCTCCTACTACAAAATACTAAAGAGTCATTGGGACAGGAAGCCTATGTATTTGCTGTCCACCACCATCTGTTTGTTCTACAAACAGTGTGAATTTCATATGACACGTATCTATCATTTTCTGTCACAAAACAAAAGTTCTCACTAGTAGGGTAACAGACAACAGAATGGACATTACTCGGATGAAAGCTATACCACATACAACCCACAGCCTTCATTGAGAATGGACAATCTATGCTCCTAAACTGAGTAGCAAAAGACTTACCTTTTGAAGGTCTTTATAAAACATATTCAGGTCATTCAGGGTTGCAAATTTCTTGAAGGCTCCAAAATTGATCTCAATCCAGACCTCATAGCTTTCTGCATTGCACGAAACTGTGAATAATGAAAGGAAATATATTTATGATGAATGAACATAGGATACAGGTGAAAGAAAAGATAGAATTGAAAACTTCAAGTGCAAGAAAAGACTATGATACTTTTTGCTAAGCAAACAAGAAGATGATCAAAAACATACCTGCAGAGGTTATGGATGCTGCAGTCAAGTAGGGTTTAATAAAGAATATGTATATCTGTTTTTGTGTGTCTTCCGTCATTGCCTCAAACTGAAGATTGAAACCTTTCACTCTAAGAAAGCAGAAACAATTTTCATGAGTTGCATATTATCGAAAGCAGTCAATGTTTTATCCCATAAATAACTTGTTATCTTTGGTTACTGTGTCCAGCAAATTTGATTTGATATATATGTACACATTGTTCTTGAGTTTTGTTCTTACACTGGCTATGGTTATACTTACATTGCCTGATAAGATGAGCAGGAAATGTTTAAAGGAATAAGCTGAAGTAGAGATTGGTCAATAAAGGCAATCAGGTCAACCAAGTAAACCTGGAACAAGACTGTCCATTCTTGCGTGGTATAGAAAGAGAGGTTGGATTGTAGAGATGTCAGCTCCACATTTACTAGCGTCGTCTTGATTGTGGTAATTTGTGTCTCTGACAAGTTAGCCTATATGTGAAAAAACAAAGTAGATTGTAAGCTGTTTTTTCCGAATATAACTGCCACCCACAACATTGACACATTTATTGAAAGGGGTTATGTCATATTCCTGATTCACAAAGAATCAGGTGGCTAAGTTTTGTTTCATTTCCATACCTTTATGGCTTCCAGGAAGTATGTGACATTCTCCACTTGAATTTTACTTAGGTATGTTGTCAGCAAGGTTTGATTAGAAAGAACTTCTTCTTTGGTCACAATGTCAGCCACGGCGCTCGGAGACAGCTCAATCTATAAAACAAAAGAATTGCGAGTTACTTGGAGGCTGCTAGAATAATCCTCATCCCCTATGTACTTCTTTAAACATGGACAAAATACTTTTATTCTATTACTCTTTAAACCCAGCTTCTAATGAGACCTATTTCCAGCATTGTACACATCACAGAAGGGATAGGGTCATGATTGCAATCTTTAGCCTTCCTTGTGGAGATTCTACCATAGGTTAAACCACAGTGACCAAGCAGAAACATCTCCTAATACAAAATACTAAAGAGTCATTGGCACAGGAAGCCTATGTATTTGCTGTCCACGACCATCTGTTTGTTCTACAAACAGCGTAAATTTCGTATGACACTTATCTATCATTTTCTGTCACAAAAGTTCTTACCAGTAAGGCAACAGACAACAGAATGGACATAACTCTGATGAAAGCTATACCACAGCCAAACCACAGCCTTCATTGAGAATGGACAATCTATGCTCCTAAACTGGGTGGCAGAAGACATACCTTTTGAAGGTCTTTATTAAACATATTCAGGTCATCCACGGTTGCAAATTTTTTAAAGGCTCCAAAATTGATCTCAATCCAGATCTCATAGCTTTCTGCATTGCACGAAACTGTGAATAATGAAAGGAAATATATTTATGATGAATGAACATAGAATACAGGTGAAAGAAAAGATAGAAATGAAAACTTCAAGTGCAAGAAAAGACTATGATACTTTTAGCTAAGCAAACAAGAAGATGATCAAAAACATACCTGCAGAGGTTATGGATGCTGCAGTCAAGTAGGGTTTAATAAAGAATATGTATATCTGTTTTTGTGTGTCTTCCGTCATTGAGTCAAACTGAAGATTGAAACCTTTCACTCTAAGAAAACAGAAACAATTTTCATGAGTTGCATAGTGAATGAAAGCAGTCAATGTTTTATCCCGTGAACAAATATGATCTTATATATATGTACACATCGATCTTGAGTTTTGTTCTTGCACTGGCTATGGTTATACTTACATTGCCTGATAAGATGAGCAAGTAATGTTTAAAGGAATAAGCTGAAGTAGAGATTGGTCAATAAAGGCAATCAGGTCAACCAAGTAAACCTGGAACAAGACTGTCCATTCTTGCGTGGTATAGAAATAGAAGCTGGATTCTAGAGATGTCAGCTCCACATTTACTAGTGTCGTCTTGATTGTGGTAATTTGTGTCTCTGACAAGTTAGCCTATATGTGAAAAAACAAAGTTCCTTGTAAGCTGCTCTTCCTAATATAACTGCGACTCACAACATTGACAATTTTATTGAAAGGGGTTATGTCATTTTCCTGATTCACAAAGAAGCAGGTGACTAATTTTTGTTTCATGCTCATACCTTTATCGCTTCCAGGAAGTATGTGACATTCTCCACTTGAATTTTACTTAGGTATGTTGTCAGCAAGGTTTGATTAGAAAGAACTTCTTCTTTGGTCACAATGTCAGCCACTTCGCCCGGAGACAGCTCAATCTATAAAAGAGTCAACAGAATTGCTTGTTATTCAGTGGATGCTAATATGCACATCTTACCCTATGTACTTCTTTGAACATGTGCAAAATACTTTTATTCTATCGCCCTTTAGCCCCAACTCTTATTGATACTTTTTTCCAGCATTGGACACATTACAGAAGGGATAGGGTCACGATTGCTATCTTTGGCCCTCCTTGTGGAGATTCAACCATAGGGTAAATCATAGTGACCAAGCAGAAACATCTCCTACTACAAAATACTAAAGAGTCATTGGTGCAGTAAGTCTATATATTTGCTGTCCACCACCATCTGTTTATTCTACAAACAGCGTGAATTTCATATGACACGTATCTTTAATTTTCTGTCACAAAACAAAAGTTCTCACTAGTGGGGCAACAGACAACAGAATGGACATAACTATGATGAAAGCTATACCACAGCCAAACCACAACCTTCATTGAGAATGGACAATCTATGCTCCTAAACTGGGTGGCAGAAGACTTACCTTTTGAAGGTCTTTATTAAACATATTCAGGTCATCCACGGTTGCAAATTTTTTAAAGGCTCCAAAATTGATCTCAATCCAGATCTCATAGCTTTCTGCATTGCACGAAACTGTGAATAATGAAAGGAAATATATTTATGATGAATGAACATAGAATACAGGTGAAAGAAAAGATAGAAATGAAAACTTCAAGTGCAAGAAAAGACTATGATACTTTTAGCTAAGCAAACAAGAAGATGATCAAAAACATACCTGTAGAGGTCATGGATGCTTCAGTCAAGTAGGGTTTAATAAAGAATATGTATATCTGTTTTTGTGTGTCTTCCGTCATTGAGTCAAACTGAAGATTGAAACCTTTCACTCTAAGAAAACAGAAACAATTTTCATAAGTTGCATAGTGAACGAAAGCAGTCAATGTTTTATCCCATAAATAACTTGTTATCTTTGGCTACTGTGTCCGGCAAATATGATTTTATGTATATGTACACATTGTTCTTGAGTTTTGTTCTTGCACTGGCTATGGTTATACTTACATTGCCTGATAAGATGAGCAGGAAATGTTTAAAGGAATAAGCTGAAGTAGAGATTGGTCAATAAAGGCAAGCAGGTCAACCAAGTAAACCTGGAACAAGACTGTCCATTCTTGCGTTGTATAGGAAGAGAGGTTGGATTGTAGAGATGTCAGTTCCACATTTACTAGTGTCGTCTTGATTGTGGTAATTTGTGTCTCTGACAAGTTAGCCTATATGTGAAAAAACAAAGTAGATTGTAAGCTGTTTTTCCGAATATACCGGCCACCCACAACATTGACACATTTATTGAAAGGGGTTATGTCATATTCCTGATTCACAAAGATTCAGGTGGCTAAGTTTTTTTTCATTTCCATACCTTTATGGCTTCCAAGAAGTATGTGACATTCTCCACTTGAATTTTACTTAGGTATGTTGTCAGCAAGGTTTGATTAGAAAGAACTTCTTCTTTGGTCACAATGTCAGCCACGGCGCTCGGAGACAGCTCAATCTATAAAACAGAAGAATTTCTGGTTACTTGGAGGCTGCTAGAATACGCCTCATCCCCTATGTACTTCTTTAAACATGGACAAAATACTTTTATTCTGTTAGTCTTTAAACCCAGCTTCTAATGAGACATATTTCCAGCATTGGACACATCACAGAAGGGATAGGGTCATGATTGCTATCTTTGTTCTTCCTTGTGGAGATTCAACCATAGGTTAAACCACAGTGACCAAGCAGAAACATCTCCTACTACAAAATACTAAAGATTCATTGGTGCAGTAAGTCTATATATTTGCTGTCCACCACCATCTGTTTGTTCTACAAACAGCCTGAATTTCATAAGACACGTATCTATCATTTTCTGTCCCAAAACAAAAGTTCTCACCAGTAAGGCAACAGACAACAGAATGGACAATACTCGGATGAAAGCTATACCACACACAACCCACAGCCTTCATTGAGAATGGACAATCTATGCTCCTAAACTGAGTAGCAAAAGACTTACCTTTTGAAGGTCTTTATAAAACATATTTAGGTCATTCAGGGTTGCAAATTTCTTGAAGGCTCCAAAATTGATCTCAATCCAGATCTCATAGCTTTCTGCATTGCACGAAACTGTGAATAATGAAAGGAAATATATTTATGATGAATAAACATAGAATACAGGTGAAAGAAAAGATAGAAATGAAAACTTCAAGTGCAAGAAAAGACTATGATACTTTTAGCTAAGCAAACAAGAAGATGATCAAAAACATACCTGTGGAGGTTATGGATGCTGCAGTCAAGTAGGGTTTAATAAAAAATATGTATATCTGTTTTTGTGTGTCTTCCGTCATTGAGTCAAACTGAAGATTGAAACCTTTCACTCTAAAAAAACAGAAACAATTTTCATGAGTTGCATAGTGAATGAAAGCAGTCAATGTCTTATCCCGTGAATAAATTGTTAAGTTTAATTACTGTATCCAGCAAATATGATTTTATATATATGTACACATTGATCTTGAGTTTTGTTCTTGCACTGGCTATGGTTATACTTACATTGCCTGATAAGATGTGCAGGAAATGTTTAAAGGAATAAGCTGAAGTAGAGATTGGTCAATAAAGGCAATCAGGTCAACCAAGTAAACCTGGAACAAGACTGTCCATTCTTGCGTTGTATAGGAAGAGAGGTTGGATTGTAGAGATGTCAGCTCCACATTTACTAGTGTCGTCTTGATTGTGGTAATTTGTGTCTCTGACAAGTTAGCCTATATGTGAAAAAACAAAGTAGATTGTAAGCTGTTTTTCCGAATATAACTGCCACCCACAACATTGACACATTTATTGAAAGGGGTTATGTCATATTCCTGATTCACAAAGAATCAGGTGGCTAAGTTTTGTTTCATTTCCATACCTTTATGGCTTCCAGGAAGTATGTGACATTCTCCACTTGAATTTTACTTAGGTATGTTGTCAGCAAGGTTTGATTAGAAAGAACTTCTTCTTTGGTCACAATGTCAGCCACGGCGCTCGGAGACAGCTCAATCTATAAAACAGAAGAATTGACAGTTACTTGGAGGCTGCTAGAATACTCCTCATCCCCTATGAACTTCTTTAACCATGGACAAAATACTTTTGTTCTATTACTCTTTAAACCCAGCTTCTAATGAGACCTATTTCCAGCATTGTACACATTACAGAAGAGATAGGGTCATGATTGCTATCTTTAGCCCTCCTTGTGGAGATTTTACCATAGGTTAAACCACAGTGACCAAGCAGAAACATCTCCTTTTTTTTTTTTTTTTAACAAACAATCAGCACTAAAGTTGCTCCACCTCACCAAAGCGTTCCATCATCACAATGGTACTATATGGTGTTTAGAGTATACTTGCATCATAGTTTGTGAAGTATTAAGTATATCAAGCTTATCTATAGCCGATACAGCTTAAGTTAAGACATGCTCCCTCCTCCCCCACCCTCCCCTCCAACCCACCAACCCTCTACCTAAAAACCCCCCCTACCTCCCTAAAAAAAAAAAGCCCCCCCACCTACTTTTCCTTTTTTCTTTTTCCTATTTTTCTACGTGCTTGAACTGAGCCCATTTAACCATATCAGAGTTTCATTTTTTTAACTTTTTCTAGACCTTCTTCTAAAACCTGTCTGTATTTCTGATCCGATACTAGGCAAATTTCGTTCTCCATTTGATTTTTCCATAGCGTTGGGTCAAGATGGGTTGATTCTCCCCACCGAGTGGCTATGCTTTTCCTGGTTATCCATATAATTAATGAAATAAGCCTCTCCATTAATTTAGATGCGGTCACCTCTTTACTTTGATTCCTCCCGCTATATGCGGGGATAAGTAGGGCCTCGTTAGATGTTATGGAGAGTTCTCCCTCCTTTATTTTTTTAAGAGTTTGTTCTGTGATGTTCCATATAAGTCTCGTATTTACACAGGCCCACCACAGATGGGTGACCGTCGCCTGATGTTTATTACACCACCAACAGGTGAATTTCATAAAGCCTTGATTGTAATCGGAGGTGTAATAATATCTGTGCCAGTATTTTAGGCTAAAGATTTTCAAGGCTGGGGATTTGATATTATTCATGGATCTAAGTATATTCTCTCTTTGTTCTGGTCTTATCTCTAATCCTAGATCCATTTCCCATTTTTTAATATATCTTGCTTCTTGTAATTTATTAGATTTACTTAATAATATGTAGTAATACGAGAGGTCTTCTAGGTTGTTCCTTTAAAGAAAGTTGTTGAACTTCTGTGGGGATAAATGTTGCTTCAGGTAAATTGAGATTCTTTAAAAAGTGTTCTGCTTGAAGAGCTTTTATAAATGTTTTACTTTCTCTTTTCATCCGCTCCAGTAACAAAGATTTAGACTTGGTATAAGCGATTTTCCACAGATGATAGACTCTAGGTTCGATGTAAGGTTCTACCTCTAGATCCTCCGGTTCCCATTTTCCGATGTTGCCATTTTTAAGCGTTTTCATTAAATCAGGAAAAGGGAAGTATTTTTGATTACATATAATTTTCCTCAGCGAACCCAATACAGACAGAACAATTGGGTGTTTAGTTAGTTGTTTTAATTGGTATGTTGTTTGTGGTTCTAAGCTCTGGATCTTATCAAAGTGAAGCGGGTATAGTTCCGTTTTTACCCATAATGAGTCTTTGTCTGTAAAGATCCATTTGAGTAAACGATGTAAATGGGAAGCCGTGATATATTGGGGCAAATTTGGTGCCCCCCAGCCCCCTTGAAATTTTGGTTTAATTAATGAACTGTAGGCTACTCTATGTCGACGGTTGTTCCAATAGAAATTACCCAATAATTTATCTATATTATCTATGAAAATCTTCGGTATCTGAATCGGGATATTCATGATCTTGAAAATAAATTGCGGTAAAAAGTACATTTTAATTGCAGCAATACGCGCCAAGATATTTAGTGGACGTTTTGACCATTTAAGTATATAGCTTTTAAATATTTGTAGAAACTCGGGAAAGTTTGCAGAATAAAGTTTGTCTGGGTCAGCTGTTAGATTTATTCCCAGATAAGTAATATGAGTATGTTTTATAGAAAATCCAGATTCTTTATTAAGTTGTTCTATTTCTGCTTTGTTCATACATAGAGGCATCAAAACTGATTTTTCTAAGTTTAACGAAAAGTTTGTATGAACCCTGAATTGTTCAAGAATTTCCATTAATCTCATAATTACGCTTGGAGTAGGGTCTCTAA
This sequence comes from Gastrophryne carolinensis, assembly GCA_027917425.1. Lineage (NCBI taxonomy): Eukaryota > Metazoa > Chordata > Amphibia > Anura > Microhylidae > Gastrophryne > Gastrophryne carolinensis. The sequence continues at coordinate 42,268,286 of CM051240.1, read as the reverse complement.
GAACTAGTAATATATCGTCAGCGTATGTAAGATGTTTAATTTCATTGGTTCCTATCTGAATTCCTTTGAGTTGCGGATCGGATTCTATCGCTGTTAATAGTGGATCCACATGTAGGTTAAACAATAGTGGAGATAATGGGAATCCTTGGCGGGTTCCATTGGCTATTGCAAATGGTTCTGATAAAACTCCGTTTATTTCTAGTTTGGCTTTTTGATTAGTGTATAAGGCCATAATTTTTTCTATGATTCTAGGGCCCAATCCGATTTGATGAAGAGTTGCTTCCAGATATGACCACGGAACCCTATCGAAGGCTTTTTGAGCATCTAAAGCCAACACAATAGGTTTGGATTTTGTTTCCTTGATGTGATTAATTATTGAAACTGCTAATGAGATGTTTTGATTTACGCCCCTTTTTGGAATAAAGCCAGCCTGGAAACCTGAGATTATATAGGGTATCACCTTAAGTAGTCTATTTGCAATTAACAAAGCATAGATCTTTAGATCACAGTTAATTAGCGAAATAGGTCGATAGTTGTTGCAGAATCTTCCATCCTTTCCAGGTTTTGGGATAAGTTTTATGATTGCCGTGTTCATTGTTGAACTTGGGGAATGCCGGCGGTCAATGTTGTTCAGCCATTTAAGCATGAATGGAGCTATTTGGTCCTCAAAGGCTTTGTAATATTCAGCCGGTAGACCATCTTCGCCGGGGGATTTGTTTACCTTCAGTTTAACAATAGTCTCGGTTAGTTCTTTCAATGTGAAGGATTTCTCTAGCTCTTTTGCTAGATTGTCAGCAAGTTTACTCTTGCATACTTTCGCAAGATAGGTTGAGTGATCCTGTTCTGTTTTTCCTAAATTATATATATTTTTATAGAATGATACAAGTTATGATGTCTTCGATTTTATATTTCCTTTTGCCATCTTTAGTCAATATCTCTTCTATGAAGTTTATTGCTCTTCTATCATTCAAATATGTAGCTAGGTCTCTGCCACCTATACTTCGCCTCAAATTCTGTTTTCGTTGATTCTTTCTACTCCACTTAGTATTACAGTCCCTTATTGTTTTTAATTTATTCCTTAATTTAATTAATTCTTGATGTGTCGTCTCTGTATGTTTTTGCTTATGAGTCTGTTCTAATTTAGTCATTTGTTCTAGAGTTTTTTTGGCTTCTGTCTCTTTAGTTTTCCTGAAATTTATCTCCGCCGTTTGCACCATTCCTCTAAAAAAACATTTGTGACACTCCCAGATAATATTGGGATTCACTTCATGTGTTTCGTTAAATAGAAAATATTCTTGCAGGGAATTTTTACGTTTTTCTACTACTGTTTTGAGTTGTAGGATCTTAATATCTAGGGACCAATGGTTTCCCCTTACCGCTGTTTTTTTCCAAGAAATAGTTAGAATAACAGGAGCATGGTCACTAGTTGTCATTCTTCCTACCTCACACTTTTGTATCCTCGACAGCGTATGCTGTTGTAAAAAAATATAATCTATTCTGGAATATGTTTTATGGGCAGAATTGAAACAGGTAAAGTTTCTTTCCCTAGTATGTATAGAACGCCAGCTATCTATTAAGTGTAGTTTTCTAAATTCCTGTCGAAGCACAGAGTCATTAAGAGTGCTTTGTCTATTTTCAGGTTTCCCTGTTGTGTCCAAACAGGGATCCGTGACCAAATTTAGGTCACCATCCCAAATAATGGTGCCTTTTTTAATCTCATCTATTTTTTTTAATAGTTTTCTTAATAAAAGCTCCTTGTTGACTATTTGGAGCATAAGAATTTACTAACGTACAGATTTCTCCATTTAGGTTCCCTATCCAAATTAATAGGTGCGCTTCTTTATCTTTATATTCTACCAATTTCTTAATCTTTATCTTTTTACTTATCAAGATTGCCACGCCCCTTGATTTTTTGGAGTACTCGTTACTAACAATAGTCCCAAATTCATGAAATACTTGCTGCGGAATTTTATGCTGTTTAAAATGAGTTTCCTGTAGGAAAGCTATATCAATGTTATAATTTTTAAGATCCGTCAATATTCTATTCCTTTTATATGGCGAATTTGCCCCACGGATATTGTAGGTTGCTATGGTTAAGTTACTATTATCCCAGCCCATTTCTTATTAAAGGGTTATTTTTTATTATATATATATATATATATATATATATATTTTTTTTTTTTTTTATTTTCTGTATGCGATGGGATTTAAGAAATACTATTTTACACCGTCTAACTATATTAATATTATAGTTGAGTATAGTTAATGGATTCAGTTCATGCACGCGAAAAATACAACTCATATCCTCCTTTCTCCCCTCCCCCCTTCCCCTAGCCCACTCTAGTTTGGGTTGCAGAGAGATTAAAGTTTCTCTCATTCCCAATGTGACCTTAATATTCAGGTCATCCCAAACTACTACCGCCACCCTGATTTCTACACGCACAAATTTATGTTTAATTTTGTTTTTTTTCCAGTTTCTCTCCCCACCTTCCTCGCCCCAACCTCTTCTATATTTTCTTTCCGACTTTTAATTTACAATTCAGATTTCATCTACCCCCTTCTATGTCTTATCCTCTCCCCCATCTTGTCTTGACAAGGATCGTCTGCTTATTCCTCTAATAGTCCATAGTTGAGGGGAACTCTTCTTAGGAGTTAATGGACCATGATTCTACTATGAGGTTGGATGGCAACAAGGGTTCACTGTCCGTTGAATTTTCCCATTCTCTAATTAATGGGACTTCAATTCCTAACTGCCCTACTAATTTCCTCAGATTGTCTCTGTCTCTTAAAAACAGTTGTCTTTCACCCTTTTGAATCTGGAGATTTAAAGGACCTATCAATCGAAACTTCAGGTCCTCCTGGCGTAATGCTGCTAAAAATGGTTTAAGAGGATATCTTTTGTTTAGAGTTCGTTGCGAGTAATCTTGAAAAATTTGAATTGTCATATTATGTATTTGGTGTTCTTTAGATTGTCTAGCCTTGTAGAGTATTTCCTCCTTAACAGCATAATCCGGAATAAAACAGATAACATCTTGTGTCTGACCATGCGGACCTGTTTTTATTCTGCCTAGACGGTGCGTTCTGTCCAGTTTAACTGTTTCTTCTGTTTGTATAAGATGTTGAAAGATCTTTTCTATCCTATGCTTTAAATCCTTTTTTGGAACTGTCGCCTCTATTCCTTTTATTTTTAGGTTATTTCTACGAGATCTATTTTCTATATCATCCAATTTAATGGTGATTGCATCTAAGTTTTGCCGATGAGTATACAGGGCTGAATGCATATCTTTCCGCTCTCTCGCGACTGTAATTAAGTCTGCTTCAATATTTTCTATTCTTTGTGTGATTGAATATATGGCTTCTTTAAGTTCTTGAAGTTCACTTTTTACTGTAAGCTTAACTGCTTCTTGTATAGATTGTAATAAAGTATTTTTAAAGTCTACTAAATGGTTGTCTACTGTTTCTCTAAATAGTCATTTTGTAGCAGTTTATATGATTTCCCTAGTGATGCTATTGAGTCTTCTTTCCCTTCCTTATTATGCAGATTACCGGCAGTTTGTATAGGGTCAATTCCTTGCGCTGCTGAAAGATCTTGAATATTTTTTTTTGTCTTCCCTGGGATGGGCTGTTATGACTTTTCACATTTCCTGTTTCCACAATTAGTTCTTTATCTGCTTGTGATAATAGTTCATGGGCCCTAAAGATGAGATCTCTGTGGGTGTCTATCTCTCTGGGGGTCCGATTGCCTCCTGACGGAGTAGCCGTGCTCAAGTGACCCGATTGATTTATTCGCCTTGGTGTTCCCGGTATATCTTGAGTTAAATCTCTGCTGTCTGTCAGGATAGACGGACTGTCCCCTCTAGATCTAGTATTGGGCCCCTGGCCAAAAGAAGCTATGGAAGTCTGCTTAAATAGATTCTTCTTAGTATTCTGCGACATGTTTTAGTTTTTATAGAAGTACAAATATTGCCTTAATTTAGTGTTTCTAATGATTTAAGGTTCTGAATCAAAATGTGGACAGGGTGAGTTTCATAGACTTTGATTGCACGAAAAATCAATAGATCTTCTTAACTAGGCTGCTCCATTAAAGTCCCAGTGTACAGTACATTTTCCAATCAACAGGTTTAAACTGGAGGTTGGAGGTTTTTTCCAGCAATGGGTTTAGGCTAGAGGCCGGCAACCATGGGTTGGAAGTGCCCAAACCTAGTCAGATCAAAATAGTCAATTTATTTTTTTACCGTTTTCTTATTTTTTTTTTTTTTTTTTATATCTTTCTATTTTTCCTTTTGAAAGCTTAATCTTCCATAGGTATATGCCAGTTAAGTGGGAGGCCTATCAGACGGGCAAAATCAGTTGAGTTGCAGTCAATAATTTATGATACAATCAATAGGCTCCATTTCAAGGTAAATATTCAAACCACTAATTTCTGGCTAAAGATAAACCCTAGCACTGGCTTTACTCAAGAATACATGATAGATTTCAGATATAGCTTAAAAATTTTTAAATGTATTAATATCCATTTCAGAGCTGTTTAACAGGGGATATTACAAATTAAGAAAGGTTGGTAAACAAAGGATCCTTATACAGGGCTGGAGGGTTAATAGCTGTATCAGTATTGAATGTAGTTTGTATTACGGCAGTGGCATCTAAGCAACACTGCGGAGACACAATCTAAGGCAAAATCCCTAATAATATTGGGGTATGATTCAGTCTATTACTTGCTATCACTGATATTGCTTTATTACTCTGCCCCAGCTACCCAGTTTCTAGCTGGTTAATAAACAAACGAACAACAGTGACACTGAATTCCCTGACGCTCAAAACAGCAGAGTCATCTGCTACACAACCCCCGCCCGCACAGACCATTCAAAGGATACATTTGCTACATGCAAAGGATACATTTGCTACTTGCAAAGGATACATTTGCTACTTGCAAAGGATACATTTCAGACCATCCACAGCCGCACGCCAGGCGAGACCGCAGTCAGCAGAACTCCCCCAGCCCGCAGCAGAAACAGTCAGCGAGACTCCCGGACAGATGCCTGCGACGGGAGACCAGCCGTGATGAGTCCCGCGTGCCACCCGACTCAATCCCGCCGATCAGCCAGGTATGGCGCCCGCGCCACTCCCCATGTATAAACCTGGGAGCTTACTAGAGCGGTTGCTGTAGCCCAAGTCAGATTAGATGCCGTGCACAGCAGGTGGAAGTTTCGCTGGGCATCGGCTGGAAAGATCAGTTAGCTGGATTGCAAAATGAGATGCCACACACCCCAGGCAGGGGTTTTGCAGGATATCAGTTGCTAGGCATCTGTTGGCGGGCCCCCCTCAGCAGTATAAACAAAATCAGAGGCTAAGCCAGCGCTGTAACCTTCTCTGCTCCACTCATTCGGTCCACTCATTCGGTCAGGCAGGTCAATCTAGCCTCTGGCGGGGGAGGGGGAGGATTCGGCAGGGACGAGCAGCAGGTGGAGAAAAGTAAGATCATAGCAGCGTGCGTGCAGCTCGGGCGGCTGGAGCGGCGATCTGCTCACTCACGCATGCTCACCATGAATATGGAATATGGAAGCAGAAACATCTCCTACTACAAAATACTAAAGAGTCATTGGCACAGGAAGCCTATGCATTTGCTGTCCACCACCATCTGTTTGTTCTACAAACAGCGTGAATTTCATATTTCTATCTATATCTATCATTTTCTGTCACAAAACAAAAGTTCTCACTAGTAGGGCAACAGACAACAGAAAGGACATAACTAATGAAAGCTATACCACAGCCAAACCACAGCCTTCATTGAGAATGGACAATCTATGCTCCTAAACTGGGTGGCAGAAGACATACCTTTTGAAGGTCTTTATTAAACATATTCAGGTCATCCACGGTTGCAAATTTTTTAAAGGCTCCAAAATTGATCTCAATCCAGATCTCATAGCTTTCTGCATTGCACGAAACTGTGAATAATGAAAGGAAATATATTTATGATGAATAAACATAGAATACAGGTGAAAGAATAGATAGAAATGAAAACTTCAAGTGCAAGAAAAGACTATGATACTTTTAGCTAAGCAAACAAGAAGATGATCAAAAACATACCTGTGGAGGTCATGGATGCTTCAGTCAAGTAGGGTTTAATAAAGAATATGTATATCTGTTTTTGTGTGTCTTCCGTCATTGAGTCAAACTGAAGATTGAAACCTTTCACTCTAAGAAAACAGAAACAATTTTCATGAGTTGCATAGTGAATGAAAGCAGTCAATGTTTTATCCCATAAATAACTTGTTATCTTTGGTTACTCTGGCCAGCAAATAAGATCTTATATATATGTACACATTGATCTTGAGTTTTGTTCTTGCACTGGCTATGGTTATACTTACATTGCCTGATAAGATGAGCAAGTAATGTTTAAAGGAATAAGCTGAAGTAGAGATTGGTCAATAAAAGCAATCAGGTCAACCAAGTAAACCTGGAACAAGACTGTCCATTCTTGCGTTGTATAGGAAGAGAGGTTGGATTGTAGAGATGTCAGCTCCACATTTACTAGTGTCGTCTTGATTGTGGTAATTTGTGTCTCTGACAAGTTAGCCTATATGTGAAAAAAAAAAGTTCCTTGTAAGCTGCTCTTCCTAATATAACTGCCACTCACAACATTTACATTTTTATTGAAAGAGGTTATGTCATATTCCTGATTCACAAATAAGCAGGTGGCTAAGTTTTGTTTTATGCTCATACCTTTATGGCTTCCAGGAAGTATGTGACATTCTCCACTTGAATTTTACTTAGGTATGTTGTCAGCAAGGTTTGATTAGAAAGAACTTCTTCTTTGGTCACAATGTCAGCCACTTCGCCCGGAGACAGCTCAATCTATAAAAGAGTCAGGAGAATTGCTTGTTATTCAGTGGATGCTAATATGCACATCTTACCCTATGTACTTCTTTGAACATGTGCAAAATACTTTTATTCTATCGCCCTTTAGCCCCAACACTTATTGATACTTTTTTCCAGCATTGGACACATTACAGAAGGGATAGGGTCACGACTGCTATCTTTGGCCCTCCTTGTGGAGATTCAACCATAGGGTAAATCATAGTGACCAAGCAGAAACATCTCCTACTACAAAATACTAAAGAGTCATTGGTGCAGTAAGTCCATATATTTGCTGTCCACCACCATCTGTTTATTCTACAAACAGCATGAATTTCATATGACACGTATCTTTTATTTTCTGTCACAAAACAAAAGTTCTCACTAGTAGGGCAACAGACAACAGAATGGACATAACTCTGATGAAAGCTATACCATAGCCAAACCACAGCCTTCATTGAGAATGGACAATCTATGCTCCTAAACTGGGTGGCAGAAGACTTACCTTTTGAAGGTCTTTATTAAACATATTCAGGTCATCCACGGTTGCAAATTTTTTAAAGGCTCCAAAATTGATCTCAATCCAGATCTCATAGCTTTCTGCATTGCACGAAACTGTGAATAATGAAAGGAAATATATTTATGATGAATGAGCATACAATATTGGTGACAAAAAAGATAGAAATGAAAACTTCTGGTGCAAGAAAAGACTATGATATTTTTAGCTAAGCAAATAAGAAAAGGATCAAAGAGATACCTGTGGAGGTCATGGATGCTTCAGTCAAGTAGGGTTTAATAAAGAATATGTATATCTGTTTTTGTGTGTCTTCCGTCATTGAGTCAAACTGAAGATTGAAACCTTTCACTCTAAGAAAACAGAAACAATTTTCATGAGTTGCATATTATCGAAAGCAGTCAATGTTTTATCCCATAAATAACTTGTTATCTTTGGTAACTCTGTCCAGCAAATATGATTTTATGTATATGTACACATTGTTCTTGAGTTTTGTTCTTGCACTGGCTATGGTTATACTTACATTGCCTGATAAGATGAGCAGGAAATGTTTAAAGGAATAAGCTGAAGTAGAGATTGGTCAATAAAGGCAATCAGGTCAACCAAGTAAACCTGGAACAAGATTGTCCATTCTTGCGTTGTATAGGAAGAGAGGTTGGATTGTAGAGATGTCAGCTCCACATTTACAAGTGTCGTCTTGATTGTGGTAATTTGTGTCTCTGACAAGTTAGCCTATATGTGAAAAAACAAAGTAGATTGTAAGCTGTTTTTCCGAATATACTGGCCACCCATAACATTGACACATTTATTGAAAGGGGTTATGTCATATTCCTGATTCACAAAGAATCAGGTGGCTAAGTTTTGTTTTATGCTCATACCTTTATGGCTTCCAGGAAGTATGTGACATTCTCCACTTGAATTTTACTTAGGTATGTTGTCAGCAAGGTTTGATTAGAAAGAACTTCTTCTTTGGTCACAATGTCAGCCACGGCGCTCGGAGAGAGCTCAATCTATAAAACAGAAGAATTGCCAGTTACTTGGAGGCTGCTAGAAAACGCCTCATCCCCTATGTACTTCTTTAAACATGTACAAAATATTTTTATTCTATTACTCTTTAAACCCAGCTTCTAATGAGACATATTTCCAGCATTGGACACATCACAGAAGGGATAGGGTCATGATTGCTATCTTTGTTCTTCCTTGTGGAGATTCAACCATAGGTTAAACCACAGTGACCAAGCAGAAACATCTCCTACTACAAAATACTAAAGAGTCATTGGGACAGGAAGCCTATGTATTTGCTGTCCACCACCATCTGTTTGTTCTACAAACAGTGTGAATTTCATATGACACGTATCTATCATTTTCTGTCACAAAACAAAAGTTCTCACTAGTAGGGCAACAGACAACAGAACGGACATTACTCGGATGAAAGCTATACCACATACAACCCACAGCCTTCATTGAGAATGGACAATCTATGCTCCTAAACTGAGTAGCAAAAGACTTACCTTTTGAAGGTCTTTATAAAACATATTCAGGTCATTCAGGGTTGCAAATTTCTTGAAGGCTCCAAAATTGATCTCAATCCAGACCTCATAGCTTTCTGCATTGCACGAAACTGTGAATAATGAAAGGAAATATATTTATGATGAATGAACATAGAATACAGGTGAAAGAAAAGATAGAAATGAAAACTTCAAGTGCAAGAAAAGACTATGATACTTTTTGCTAAGCAAACAAGAAGATGATCAAAAACATACCTGTGGAGGTTATGGATGCTGCAGTCAAGTAGGGTTTAATAAAGAATATGTATATCTGTTTTTGTGTGTCTTCCGTCATTGAGTCAAACTGAAGATTGAAACCTTTCACTCTAAGAAAGCAGAAACAATTTTCATGAGTTGCATAGTGAATGAAAGCAGTCAATGTTTTATCCCATAAATAACTTGTTATGTTTGGTTACTCTGGCCAGCAAATATGATTTTATGTATATGTACACATTGATCTTGAGTTTTGTTCTTGCACTGGCTATGGTTATACTTACATTGCCTGATAAGATGAGCAAGTAATGTTTAAAGGAATAAGCTGAAGTAGAGATTGGTCAATAAAGGCAATCAGGTCAACCAAGTAAACCTGGAACAAGACTGTCCATTCTTGCGTTGTATAGGAAGAGAGGTTGGATTGTAGAGATGTCAGCTCCACATTTACTAGTGTCGTCTTGATTGTGGTCATTTGTGTCTCTGACAAGTTAGCCTATATGTGAAAAAACAAAGTAGATTGTAAGCTGTTTTTCCGAATAAAACTGCCACTCACAACATTGACACATTTATTGAAAGAGGTTATGTCATATTCCTGATTCACAAAGAAGCAGGTGACTAATTTTTGTTTCATGTTCATACCTTTATGGCTTCCAGGAAGTACGTGACATTCTCCACTTGAATTTTACTTAGGTATGTTGTCAGCAAGGTTTGATTAGAAAGAACTTCTTCTTTGGTCACAATGTCAGCCACTTCGCCCGGAGACAGCTCAATCTATAAAAGAGTCAGGAGAATTGCTTGTTATTCAGTGGATGCTAATATGCACCTCTTACCCTATGTACTTCTTTGAACATGTGCAAAATACTTTTATTCTATTGCCCTTTAGCCCCAACTCTTATTGATACTTTTTTCCAGCATTGGACACATTACAGAAGGGATAGGGTCACGACTGCTATCTTTGGCCCTCCTTGTGGAGATTCAACCATAGGGTAAATCATAGTGACCAAGCAGAAACATCTCCTACTACAAAATACTAAAGAGTCATTGGTGCAGTAAGTCCATATATTTGCTGTCCACCACCATCTGTTTATTCTACAAACAGCGTGAATTTCATATGACACGTATCTTTTATTTTGTGTCACAAAACAAAAGTTCTCACTAGTAGGGCAACAGACAACAGAATGGACATAACTCTGATGAAAGCTATACCATAGCCAAACCACAGCCTTCATTGAGAATGGACAATCTATGCTCCTAAACTGGGTGGCAGAAGACTTACCTTTTGAAGGTCTTTATTAAACATATTCAGGTCATCCACAGTTGCAAATTTTTTGAAGGCTCCAAAATTGATCTCAATCCAGATCTCATAGCTTTCTGCATTGCACGAAACTGTGAATAATGAAAGGAAAAATATTTATGATGAATGAACATAGAATACAGGTGAAAGAAAAGATAGAAAAGAAAACTTCAAGTGCAAGAAAAGGCCATGATACTTTTAGCTAAGTAAACAAGAAGATGATCAAAAACATACCTGTGGAGGTTATGGATGCTGCAGTCAAGTAGGGTTTAATAAAGAATATGTATATCTGTTTTTGTGTGTCTTCCGTCATTGAGTCAAACTGAAGACTGAAACCTTTCACTCTAAGAAAACAGAAACAATTTTCATGAGTTGCATAGTGAACGAAAGCAGTCAATGTTTTATCCCATAAATAACGTGTTATCTTTGGTTACTGTGTCCGGCAAATATGATTTTATATATATGTACACATTGATCTTGAGTTTTGTTCTTGCACTGGCTATGGTTATACTTACATTGCCTGATAAGATGAGCAGGAAATGTTTAAAGGAATAAGCTGAAGTAGAGATTGGTCAATAAAGGCAATCAGGTCAACCAAGTAAACCTGGAACAAGACTGTCCATTCTTGCGTTGTATAGGAAGAGAGGTTGGATTGTAGAGATGTCAGCTCCACATTTACTAGTGTCGTCTTGATTGTGGTAATTTGTGTCTCTGACAAGTTAGCCTATATGTGAAAAAACAAAGTAGATTGTAAGCTGTTTTTCCGAATATAACTGCCACCCACAACATTGACACATTTATTGAAGGGGGTTATGTCATATTCCTGATTCACAAAGAATCAGGTGGCTAAGTTTTGTTTTATGCTCATACCTTTATGGCTTCCAGGAAGTATGTGACATTCTCCACTTGAATTTTACTTAGGTATGTTGTGAGCAAGGTTTGATTAGAAAGAACTTCTTCTTTGGTCACAATGTCAGCCACGGCGCTCGGAGACAGCTGAATCTATAAAACAGTCAGGAGAATTGTCGGTTACTTGGAGGCTGCTAGAATACTCCTCATCCCCTATGTACTTCTTTAAACATGGACAAAATACTATTATTCTATTACTCTTTAAACCCAGCTTCTAATGAGACATATTTCCAGCATTGGACACATCACAGAAGGGATAGGGTCACGATTGCTATCTTTAGCCTTCCTTGTGGAGATTCTACCATAGGTTAAACCACAGTGACCAAGCAGAAACATCTCCTACTACAAAATACTAAAGAGTCATTGGGACAGGAAGCCTATGTATTTGCTGTCCACCACCATCTGTTCTACAAACAGTGTGAATTTCATATGACACGTATCTATCATTTTCTGTCAGGAAACAAAAGTTCTCACTAGTAGGGCAACATGCAACAGAATGGACCTAACTCTGATGAAAGCTATACCACAGCCAAACCACAGCCTTCATTGAGAATGGACAATCTATGCTCCTAAACTGGGTGGCAGAAGACATACCTTTTGAAGGTCTTTATTAAACGTATTCAGGTCGTCCACGGTTGCAAATTTTTTAAAGGCTCCAAAATTGATCTCAATCCAGATCTCATAGCTTTCTGCATTGCACGAAACTGTGAATAATGAAAGGAAATATATTTATGATGAATGAACATAGAATACAGGTGAAAGAAAAGATAGAAATGAAAACTTCAAGTGCAAGAAAAGACTATGATACTTTTAGCTAAGCAAACAAGAAGATGATCAAAAACATACCTGTGGAGGTCATGGATGCTGCAGTCAAGTAGGGTTTAATAAAGAATATGTATATCTGTTTTTGTGTGTCTTCCGTCATTGAGTCAAACTGAAGATTGAAACCTTTCACTCTAAGAAAACAGAAACAATTTTCATGAGTTGCATAGTGAACGAAAGCAGTCAATGTTTTATCCGCTGAATAAATTGTTATGTTTGGTTACTGTGTCCAGCAAATATGATTTTATATATATATGTACACATTGATCTTGAGTTTTGTTCTTGCACTGGCTATGGTTATACTTACATTGCCTGATAAGATGAGCAGGAAATGTTTAAAGGAATAAGCTGAAGTAGAGATTGGTCAATAAAGGCAATCAGGTCAACCAAGTAAACCTGGAACACGACTGTCCAATCTTGCATGGTGTAAGAAGAGAAGTTGGACTGGAGAGAATCCAGCTTCACAGCCAAAAGTGTTGACTTAATTGTAGTGATTTGTGATTTGGACAGGCTTACCTATATGTAAAAATAATAAAGAAGCACAATCATAGCTAAATGTTTTAATACTGGCCCAAATAAGGCTTTCAAACACCCTTTTAAAATTTTTTTTATATGTTTGCCTGACATAAATGTTCTGTTTAATTTTCATACCTCTATGGTTGACAGAAAGTATCTGATGTTCTCCACTTGAATTTTTCTGAGGAATGTTGTCAGAAAGGTTTGATTATTGAGAATGTCTGCTATGATATTAGGACCCAGATCAATGACCTCTAGTGGTGTGTGTACTGATATCCAGGCTTTAAGAACCGTACTATTAGAGATTGTGTTAATGTCTAGCACATTATCTCCTAATAGATCTCTAAGGTTCTGTGAGCTTAAATCCTGCAATAAAATAAATAAGAATAAAACAATATTACAACAAATAATGTCCTGAAGGTAAACTGGTTAACACCACAGATTTGATTTACTTAACCTTTTGAATATAGGGGGTCTTACAGTGGAACAAAACCTGGGAATTTGATCTGAATGGCTGCCGCGGAAGTGCACAGTGATGTGAGGAATGCGGCAGTGCGCGCTCACCATTGAAAACAATGAGAGCCTGTACATGCGCCTTTGGATTTGGGAAGGGTAAATGATTACAAGCACTCTGGGGGCTTCACAGATTGGGGGATCCTGATTCAGGATGCCCCAGCAAAAAGCCTGTGGCTTATAGATTCCAGGGCGGCTGCTGGTGGGTTTTGTTCCACTTTAAGTGCAACCTCTGACATTCCAGGGATGCATTATACACATTGCATACTGATTAACACTAGTTTTACAGTTATTAAGACACTGAATAAAGAATGTTAAGAGCATTATGTGTTTCATTAAGAGTATGTCAGATTTGTAGAACTGTGGATATCAAAGCAGAAATCACATTGCACTCGATCTGAATACATATTAGCCACCTTTCGCAAATTAGTTCTTACAGCAGACCAAAACCCCCAAAATAAAATATCCCCGCGGACTTACTCACCTTCCCTGTACGGTCCGGATGACCCTGCAGCACACAGGCGAGCCGTCTCTCCTGAAATCTGTGCTACACAAATCACTTGCAGCTTTCAAATCCCGCACTGCTGCACACTGGCATGAATGGAAAAAATTATTCGGCCAGTGCGCAGGTGCGAGATTTACATAAAGCACTCGGGGGGATTGTGGGATTGTACACCTCCAGGGTGTAGCAACATGGTGGCATATGTTGTGGATAACCAGAGCAGCTGGACAGGTGAGTTAGGAACTGATTATTGATAAGCATGCAGTGCTTTGGATGTCTATCAATAATAGTTTGGTCTTTTATGTGTTTCTAATGTTTATTTTTTTCACGTTTTCAGTCCACTTTAAGTCTTACCTTCACCTCCTCTGGGTTAAGAGCTGTAAATGTTGTGAAGTCCATTTCTGGAGCACCTTTAGCAAATGCGATCAGATCAATGGCCTTGGCACCACCTTAAAAAGTAACCTGAAATTAATCTACAGACTAGGGCTCAAATTGTACATGGTAATTGATCAAATAAAAACATTGTTTAGAAGCAGGAAGGACAAGGGGCCTTGATTCAGCAAAGGTCAATAGAAAAATATGTGTAAAAATCTGATTTATCTCTTTTGCAAGTTCATGACATTCAGCAAAGGAAAGAAATTTGCTATTTTTTTCACTTATCATTTGGTATAAGTTACAAAATAAGCAAACATTTTAAAATATACACCTGAAATTAAAAGGTGTAAAATATGAGGACTGTTTTAACAACTACTTTTACATGTATTAAATCTACTGAAGCAGGTGTAAAAACTTCTCAGCACATTCACACATTTTAAATGAAAAAAGCCTTTCTAGCAATTAGCGCCATGTTATTTTCTTTAGAACAAAAGAGACGCGCGTGATTTTCTTTTTAATTTTTTATGTTAAGAAAAGCATGTCCCCCTTCCAGTCTCTATGCCCTTCAGCACAGGTCCGATGCTCTTCTGAGGGTGTCCCCAGCACCTCTGGAAGATCACTGGACCCATACCAGTGGCCACCAGGGTTTGCCACACCTCCCCTGGCCCATGAGGGTGGGGGTAATCAGGTCTGGGGGTTACTGGCAAGCCACCCTGAGTTATGGGTTACCAGCTTCTATGACTGGTGCATCGTGTTTGTAACCTGGAGGTTAGAAGGGCCACATTTAATTATTCATACACTAAAGAAAAAGAAAGGCTTGATTTAATCCTTGTGGTGCCAATCATGTCACAGAACAGGCTATTTACTGTAAAAAAACAGACTATACTCCTCAGTTCATTGCAAGGTTGGCAGGGCTGGTACCAATCTACAAGGGGGCAGCCGTACTAGGTGCCAGAGCTCAAAAGCGGGATTAAGGTTTTTTTTACAATTTGTCCTGAAAGGTTAATGGGAATGGGGCCTAAATGCTAATAGAGGGTGGAGATTTTAGCAGCAAAATCTTGTTGGGCAGGAGAAGGGTTGTGAATGCTTAAACTGGAAATCTGAATGCCTTTTACGGGTAGGGCTCGGAGAAATAGGTTGTATAGGGCTTACATTTGTGATGGTGACCTTGTCATGTCTTACCCATCACAGGCTTCATTAACTGAAAGTAAGCATTGGAAGCGTTCACAGATGATGAGTAAGCCAACTTCATTTTGTCAAACAGAAGGTTCTTCACACTTTGGCTACAACTAGAAATATCCAGCGTTTCGGAGGAACTTCTGAAATAGAAAGTACATTAAGTGCCCTAGTTTATGTTTCAATAATTAAAAAGCAGAAATGCACAATCTATAAAGTTCTGTATGTATGAAAGAACTAACAGCTGCATTGAAAGTTTCTTCACATTTCTGGCAAAGTTGGGGACAGTGACGTTACAAATGCAGCTTTCTTCAGAGTAATCTCTCCATCTCTATTTTAATAAGCAGGCTTGTGGCTTCTATACAATTTATGACAGCAGTATGCTGCTCTTGTTACAACTATAACATCAGCCACAGCCTGCCAGTTACAATGTAACACACAGCAGAGAGATGTCTGGCTTTTACAATGTAAGACCATGACTCATCCTGGTTGATACAGCAGGAGGACTAGAGGTAGCAGCACAAGTTTAAAAAAAACCCAGTTTCATTACTGTTAGGCTGGGTTAAAGCCAGGGTGATACTGATACTGCTTTTACTTTTGCTATCACATTTTTGTCATGGTCCTGGCAGCAATTTATGTTTGCAATTTATGTTCAATAGACTTGAAATGTAAATGCCCATAGACCGGTCTGAGTCTCAGTTCTGCTGCCTTTGTAAGTCTTTTAAATCTTTTTTCATAGCCTCCTTAGCCTGCTATTTGCCCCAAACAATGTATCATGAGAAACACTCCCCCTTCCCCTGCAATACCATCTCTACCCTGGAGATTGCAGGGGAGGGAGCTTCTGGTGTGTGGTTTCTCAAATTAAGGGTAAAAATCTTGACTTTTGATATTTAAAATTGCAGGAGTACAAAAGTTGTATAGTGGCCCTGTAAGTTTATTTGAGAGACCTTTTCCATGCATTGCTTAGCTGCATCACCCTCTAACATGCCCACTCCATCCATCCTGCACGCTAACATCAGCAATCATTCAAGTTTGCGAAGGATTGATGTGAGCGTCAGGGGGGTTCACAATGAGTAGGGCAGGGAATGGGCCAGAGGTTCTTATAAACTCTAGAGACTGCCAAAACAGGTTTTGGTTCACTTTAAGAACCACATCATGCTGTCAAACCCTGGGGACACCCGCCTTCTTTGTGAGCTTATGACCTCCAATCTCCACAGCTAGCTTCACCTTTAGCCAAGCCCGGAAGCTTAAAAAACCTCACTGGACACAGTTGCCCCCAGGACTTATTAGCACAAAGGATGTAAGCTTAAAGGGGTGAAGATGGATAAACCGAAGGTAAGACTGGGCGTAAAAGGGTACACAAAGTAAGTACAGAATGCAGTTCTGGGTACTCCGAGGGAGAAAACAGGCAAGGTCAAATCAGAAGATCAGAGAGCTTTGTGGCACCAAGGGTTAGACGGGTTCTTAGTCGTAATTTAGGCCGGCACAGCTAGCAAGGGTCGGCAACGGATAAACAATACGGGAAATCTCAGGATCAATTACACCCAGATAAACGCTATCATGGACAGCGAGAGTGTGGGGGGGAGAACCTTTATAGGACAGAAATGGACCGGATTGGACAGTGGGGGGAACTGGGCTCATAGGTGATTAACAACATTTGGGCTGATTGCCCGCATTAAACCTTTAGGGCGTTTCGCCCACAGCAATCTTCTGGCTTATTGGCCCTTTAAATCAGGGCATAAGACAATCATGCTCGCGTGCGGGAGCACTTTCAGAAGTGAAGGGGAAGCGAGGAGAGACGCGGTGGGCATGCTCGGTGCCGCTGGAGCCGACACTGCTCGAGCCGGCGTTTGGCGCCGAAGCGGCAGCTGGGCAGGGGAAGTCCCGGTCAGCCGCCCAAGCCCGCACCCCCTGATGATGCCGCGAGACCGGAGTGAAGGTAAGCATGCCGTGCACATTTCAAAGGCATGCCTCTATTTAAATGCACCTTTTTATATAAAATGACCTCTGGTCTTCTGGCAATTTTAGTACATTATTGTCGTTGACCCTTTTAACATATTTTAATGTTTTTCCATGCAAAAGCAAATTTGCCAGAACAAAGTGGAGACCTTAACACCTTATGTAGCACAAAAATAGTAAAAGTAAGTTTACCTGAAATAACTGGAGGAAATGTTCTGAATTATATCCTCGCTTAAGCTACACATGTATGGAGCCAAAACTGTTACAAGGATTTCATCCACAGTTGAGTTTGAATAAGTTAAGTATCGCTTAACCAACTCATTGATCTGTAGAGAGAAGTAAATATTATTATCATGCTGCTGCTGTTTGCTCATTGTGACCATATTAAAACATAACAGCTACTTTGAGCCCTATTTATGAAGCATCAGCGCCACACAGCGCCACTTTGCCTCAGCAGCACTCAGCGTGCGATTTAAGAAACAAAAAAATGAAAGCATCAATGCAGCCGCCAGATACCATCTTATTTAACACTAGCACCCAAAAGGTTGCAGCTCCGGGAGCTTTGGTTGAAGCAGCGCTAATTGTAATGTGGCGCTGTCCATCAAGATCCCATAGAGCTCAATAGGTAGAATTGGATTGCAGTGTTTTATGCTTATAATTAATATTACACACATTTTTTGTACAGAACTTGCATTGTGACTTGTCAATAATGTAAACGCAGGACATAGATGTCACCAAATTTTTTTTGTATAGTAAATAATCTGGACAACAACAAAAAAGGCAGCCTAGAAGCACTGTAAAGTTTGTCCTCAGTTTGTCCACAGCAGTGATTTTTTTGTAACTGGTATGATGAAACGCTGACCAGCACCAGAAAAATACAGCCCCAATTTTTTCAAGTTTCAAATTCATAAATTTTGCCAAAAGGATGGGGGTACAAATTGGTGCTCATCAGCGCTAGGAAAATCGGCAGTCGAGTTCAACAGGTGCTGACACAGACAGGCCAATATCTATTGCAACAGTCACAGCAAATTAGCATCCAGCGCTGATACTTCTAGCACCATTGTAGTCCACAGAGCAGCGCTAGAAAAGACAAACTAGCTGGTGCTCCAAAACTGGCACTATAGCCACCAAAAAGATGCTAAATTGCGCACATCTTAAATAAGGCCCTTTATGGAATATATTTGGGGTTTAAGAGAAGACAATGAAAGCATGTACTAAAAAACCTAAACAATTTGGGCAGAGTTGTATCTTAGGTCTTTGTTTATGTCAACTCTATCATCAAAGCCTCCTGAATTACAGGTCTACTATCTTGGAGATCTAATTCACCTTAAACTTGCCATAATCCCAGACATTTTCTATATCCTTCTATACAATTGAACAACCATAGTGGATGCTCTTATTTTTCCCAGTTTTGACTATAATAACTTAACATTAAAGCTCATATTACAATTTTAGTTAAAAAAAATTCTGTGAGTACTCACCTGTAGAATTGTTTTTGTTCTTGCATGGCACGGCCCGCTTCGGTATTCATAACTGATGGGTTATGCCGCCACAAGGTGGCGCAGCAACACTGCAGAAAGCTGTGGCAGCTCTCGGCTCCCTATAAAAATGGGATTAACCATAGAGTTCCCAGCGTAGACGAGCAGTGAGACAAGAAGCCGGGAGCGAATAAATATAAGAATGTGAAAAAGGTAAAAAACCCCAACTTAACTTGGAACAATCACCATAAAGAGGCAACCAAGAACAACTATAACAGGGTGGGGCGAAGCGGGCCGTGCCATGCAAAAACAAAAACAATTCTACAGGTGAGTACTCACAGAATTGCTTTTTTCTTTAATGCATGGCACGGCCCACTTCGGTATTCATAACTGATGAGACATCCAAAAGCAGTGTCCAAAAGTAGGGTGGGATCCCAAAAGAGTAAAGGCCAGTAGATCAAACCACTACTGCCTGAAGCACCTTGCGGCAAAAGCAGCATCCACTGAGGCCTTAACATCAACTTTGTAAAATTTGGAAAAAGTATGAACAGAAGACCAAGTAGCGGCCTTGCAAACTTGTTCAACAGAAGCTTGGAGCTGAAAAGCCCAAGAGGCACCAATAGCACGAGTGGAATGAGCAGTAATTCTAAAGGGAGGTTCCTTCCCCTTAGCAGAATAGGCTTGAACCACCACCTGACGGATCCACTTGCTGATAATGGATTTAGCCAGAGGTAAACCTTTCCTAGGCCCAGAAGTGAGAACGAACAGAGCATCAGACTTCCAGAAGATCTCAGTAGCGACCAAATAGAATTTCAGAGCCCTGACCATGTCCAAAGAATGCAGATTCCGCTCCTTGGAATTGGCGGGATTAGGACACAAGGAAGGCAAGACAATGTCCTGATTAAGGTGAAAAGCAGACACAACCTTGGGCAAGAAATCTGGCTTAAGCCAGAACACCACCTTATCTTGATGCCGCTCAAAATAAGGAGGCTTGATGGAAAGCGCGGCTAGCTTAGAAACTCACCTTACAGAAGTGATAGCCACTAAAAAGGCTACCTTAAGAGTCAAAATGGGCAAGGCGGCCTCACAAATAGGTTCAAAGGGAGGCCCCTGCATAGCAGACAACACCAGATTCAGATCCCAGACTGGTAGCAAAGGCTTACGTGGTGGACGCACATGAGAAACACCGTGAAAAAAAAATTTAACCAGCCAGTGATTGACAAAGGATCTTTGGAAAAAAATTGCCAGAGCTGAAACATGGCCCTTGAGAGTACGAAGTTAGCCCAAGTCCAACCCATGTTGCAAGAATTCCAGAATCCTGGGAATAGAAAACACCCGACAGGGAAGAGATTTGGATTCGCAGCAGGCAATGTAAGCATGCCAGACCCTGTAATAAATGAAAGACGAGGATTTCTTTCTAGCCCTATTCATGGTATCGACCACAGAAGCCGGTAATCCTTTTTCCCTCAAGATGGAGGTTTAAGCAGCCAAGCCGTTAAAGCCAGCGTTTGAAAATTGGGGTGGCGTAGCCGCCCCTGAGTGAGGAGATCTGGATCCTTGGGTAAGACGTACCTGTCTACTGCCAACTGCACGACGTCTGCGAACCAAACCCTTCTTGGCCAACAAGGAGCCACCAGGATGGCCGGTACTCATTCCTGGACTATCTTGCGTTTGACCCTGCCCAGGAGAGGAAACGGAGGGAACACATATAGAAGCCAAAACTCCGTCCAAGGAATTGCCAGGGCATCTGTGGCGAAGGCCAGAGGATCCTGAGACAGAGAGACAAATCTGGGAAGTTTGTTATGTGACAGGACGCAAACAGGTCCATGTCCGGCTGACCCAAGCGGTGACACAGGGAGAGAAACACCCGGTTGTTGAGGGACCATTCCCCCAGATGAGACGTCCCCCTGCTCAGGGAGTCCGCCTCCTGGTTATCCCACCCCCGGAATGTATACCGCTGAGATGCAGGGAACATGCCGCTTCACCCAAGACAGAATCTGGGACACTTCTTTGAAGGCTCGCTTGCTCCGAGTACCACCCTGATGATTAATGTAGGCAACCGATGTCTGGAGCGGATCTGAATAGCCCGACCCTGAAGGTAGGTGGTCAGGTGAGAAAGAACCAACCTGATCGCCCTTAGTTCCAGTACGTTGATGGAAGCATGGGCCTCCTGAGGGCCCCACCGACCTTGGAATCTCAGGGACTGCCAGAAACCTCCCCAACCTGTCAGACTGGCATCTGTGGTGACCGTCTCCCAGCACAGGGGCAGGAAGGTCCTGCCCCCCAGAAGGTTCCTTGAGTCCAGCCACCACGAAAGGGACTGCCTGGCCAGAGGAGACATAGCAAATTCCTGATCCAATGACACAGGGTTCCGATCCCAAACTGACAAGAGGTGCAACTGGAGATGTCTCATGTGAAACTGGGCAAAGGGGACTGCCTCGAAGCAGGACACCATCAGGCCCACTAACTGCATCCCCTGCCGGATGGAGGGATGAGGACACGATAGCAGAGCCCAAGCCTGCTTCTGAAGACCATCCACCTTCTACTGAGGAAGGAATACCCTGACCTGAGAGGTATCCAGAGTCAAGCCCAGAAAGGACCTCACCAAGGACGGGGACAGAGAAGACTTGGGATAGTTGATCACCCAGCCAAAGCACTGTAGAGTGGAGATCACCATCTGAGTGTCCTGCTCGGCCTGAGGAAAGGATTGGGCCACAATCAGGATGCCGTCCAGGTAAGGAATGATGCGGATGCCCTTGTTCCTGGGCAGAACCATCACTCCCGCCAGTACCTTGGTGAACACCCGAGGTGCCGAGGTGATCCCGAAGGGTAGAGCCACAAATTGGTAATGCTGATCCTCTAGCGTGAACCTTAGAAATCTCTGATGACCTAGGAAGATAGCATCTTTGCTAGCACATGAAGATAAGCATCTTTGATATCCACAGTGGTCATGAAGTCGCCCTGGCGAAGGGTACTGACAGTAGAGCGTAGCGTCTCCATGCGAAAATGCTTGAATCTGACAAATTTGTTGAGGCTCTTTAGATCCAGAATAGGTGTTAGAGAGCCGTCCTTTTTGGGGACTGTGAAAAGATTGGAATAGTACCCCTGACCCCGTTTTTGAGGGGGCACGGGACAAATGACTCCTGACTCTAACAGGCATTGAACTGCCAGATGCAACCCTTGAGCATACAGGGGGTTTAAAGACATCCTGGATCTGATGAATCTTGGGGGGGGGGGGGGCAGGCTGTAAACTCTATCTTGACCCCGTTTTTGAGGGGGCACGGGACAAATGACTCCTGACTCTAACAGGCATTGAACCGCCAGATGCAACCCTTGAGCATACAGGGGGTTTAAAGACATCCTGGATCTGATGAATCTTGGGGAGGGGAGCAGGCTGTAAACTCTATCTTGTAGCCAGACACTATCTCCTGTATCCACCGGTCTAAGACGTGAAGCCTCCAGACATGAGCAAAAAAATGAAGCCGTCCCCCCACCCCAATGGGTGAGGGTACCCCTTCATGCCTGAGGGGGCTTAGGGGAGGGATTGGGTTTGGAGTTCCAGGAGAGACCGGGACGACCACGGGGTCTACCACAGCCCCAAGCATCTCTATGGCCACTGTGAAGGAGAGAGCCCCGGCCTCCTCTGGGAACATGAAAGGAAGGGAGGGGGGCAGAGGACCCACGAAATGGCCGAGACTGCCTTCTACGCTGAGGCAGCTTGCCATCCTTAGCAAGAACATCAAGACGCTCTCCAAAAAGTCGCAACCCCGCGAAGGGGAGACCAGTGACCCCGAACAAGTCAGAGAGGGGAGGGGGAGAAGAGAGGGACAAGGAGGCAGCGGCGAGCAGCCATGGCCAGGGAGGGGAAGGGGGGGAGGGACCCCAAAAGGAAAATAAGAGGACACAGTCCCCAACAACTCACCCCCTCAGAGGCTAGGGCAGGAACTCCGCATCCCAAGAAGGCTCACCATAAAGCCTATGGCCGGCTACCCTTTGTGGCACAGGGTCTGCGACTTGGAGCAGCTATGTTATTTGGTTATGAATACCAAAGCGGGCCGTGCCATGCATTAAAGAAAATATGCCTGATTGTTTTTTTTGCATGAAGTGGCCAAGTTAGTCTAACAAAAAAGCAAAAAATCTTTTTGTGTTGGTCAGCTACACAAAGAGCAAAGGGAACATTAAAGCAACCTATGATTAGTCTGAGTATTGGCTGTCAGACTACATTATCCCATTTAATATTGGTTAATTTAAGCTCCACCATATTTACTAGATTGCTATAAAAACGCTATACAAAATATAGTATATAATTTACATATGTGAAAATGGTCATGTGATCCTGACAAAATAGACTTGGCTTGGGAAAAGAACCTAAAGAAAAGCAAAGATGTGAGAGACTTGCCTTGGAGTCAGTGGAGTTCCAGGATGCACTTTGCAGCAGCACAGATAACCTGTCTACCGATTCTATATTCCAGCTTCTGATTTCCTCTTCTTTGTACATTCTTGCTATGTTGCCTATTTGGGTGAGATATTGCTCTGGTACACCATTATGAAATGTCTGTGAAATCATAAGAAAGACCATCCTTAGTGGCTAGTCACGGATCCTCTGTTTAAGACTTTTACATAAATGAATTCATATACAGATGCCTCCCCTCAATTTACCTCAATTTGGTTGGAAACAATTGCTCATGATTTGCATTTAACACAGTATTAGGGTATAGCAACTTATTCCCTTAAAGTGGACCAACACCCAGGATTTTGACTATCCTGGGTGTTGGTCCACTTAGGTGGGGCACCCCGATCGGGGGTGCCCCGCTGTGTGAAACCCCCCCGATCGCCGCAAAAACTCACCTCTCCCCGCTCCCACGTGACCTCGTCCGGCCAATGACAGCGCCCAGAGCCGCTCTGGTATGCGCGTCCAAAGCCGCTTGGACGCGCATACCAGAGCGCTGTCATTGGCTGCGTCTCTCTCTTCCCTCTAACAGGGAGCGCGCCTGCGCCGGCCATTCACAAAACGGCCGGCGCGGGAGCGCGCCCTGCTAGAGGGAAGCGAGAGACGCATGCTCCGTTGGATCGCCGGTAAGGTAAGGATTGTGGCCCTCCTGGGGGGTTCCTCCCCGCGGGACATCCCGATTTTGGATGCCCCGTGGGGAGGGATCTGATCGGTCCGGGAATCTTATAGATTCCCGGGCCGATCCCCCCTGGGTGTTGGTCCACTTTAAAGAGGAACATCAGACCTTTTTTGATGTTCACCTCTAAACATCCCTCCCCCCTCCCTCACTGCCTTTTGGATGTCACTGTTATCGAAAAACACAGACATCCAGCAGAATTCCTAGTCCCTTTGCACCCCCCTTTAGTCATCACTGAGTGAAGGCTGCGAGCATTAGCCATACTTACCCTTGGTCGTCCATCTTTAATTGTCCCACGCCGCTCTTAAAATCTTGCGGGATTAGAGCCGGGTGTCATTGCAGTCTATGCAGTGACATTGCACATGCACAAGATCTGAAGGGTAGCGCAGAGCACGAGGGGACGGCAAGATGGTGCTGCCCGACGGAGCAGGACCGAGGGATGCTGGAGCGCAATGGGGCCCGAACAGGTATGGCTGTCTAATGTTTAACTGAAGGGGCAGGTGGGCAGAGCAAGCCAGGTATGAGGAGTTTTTATTACGGTAACTCCCCAATACTTGCAATGTTGCTCTTTAAAAGCCTCATTTACACACAGGCACCATATGGCTTCTAATAGGAAAAGCAATGTCACAGAATGCCACAAAATGAAAAGCTGATCTTATACTGTAACACAATTTAACTAGCCATTAGAAAGCATGTAAACAATTTCTTGATTAGGTATAGGGAGCTAATGGAGTTGTGTGTTGCACCCAGTTTTAACGCTCATTTTATGTTTATGATTGGTTTGTGTAGGAATCCTCCCTACCTCCATGTCAGTAGGAATAACTCCCTCAGTCTTTGCTTTTATGTCCTTGTGGGACCACTTTTATGAGTGGGCAAAGATCCTTCTCTTCTGTGTGGAGTGGGGCATTGAGGAGAAGGTGGACGGTTTGCTCACAATTCTCTACCAAATGCAAACCAACCATAAGGAAAACACTGGTGCTGGTCCAGCACTGCACTGACAGATTGCAAACAAACACACAGGCCTCGGGCTCAGATGAAACATGGGAAATGAGGTTAACACCTGACACTTCCTGATTTGGAGGACGGTTCAGGTTATAGCTCAATTTAATAGGGTCTTACCTCATCTAGTTTTGTCTTGAGAACTTGTAACTGGTCATCATTAAATGCCAACCCTCCAAGTACATCCAAGCTGTTTTTCAGTGTGTTGTTGGAGAGGCAATCCTGAAGCTGTACAGCAGAGTAACTGGCCACAATGTAATCTTGATCCTTGCTTATCATGTCTGTGGTGAGGTACTCATCACAGAAAGCTGTAGAGAATCATGGGTACAAGGTTGTTGAAAATTATATATATATATATATATATATATATATATATATATAAAATATCTGTGAAGTCATTACCATTTTTTTTCAAAACAAATATACTAGTAGCCTTTAGCTTGGTAGTTCCCAGTGAGGGAATTGTGACACAATTGTGTTTTTAGCACCAGGTACCAATAGAGCACCTCTATTTAATGTTTTACTTAAAGGAGCACAATCGTGAAAAAATAGGCCAATAATGAAAATCCATATAAATATGGTGGAAGGCAGGAGGAGAGGCCACTTATACACATCGCATCAAGAAATATTCAGCCAGGCTTGTGTTTTACTTTTAATAACGGAAGGAAGAGGAAATCGGTCCCCTAATACACTAAACCTGTCAACCGTGGATTTTATTCCTACAGGGAGAAGAAAACCACAGGGTTGGGTGGAGTTTATTCAGTTCAGGTGTAGCAAACGTATGGGTTTTTAATATTACACAATTTCATGATAGGGCTCCTTTAAATGCATATTTGACTCCAAAGTGCACTTTATGTATCTGGTGCTGAATATTTCCCTGTGTCATATGCAGTGCCTGTTGTCAGTTTTGGTTGTTATGGTCACTATTTTGTTCTCAATGTGGGCAATAAGATAAAAAAAACAACTCAGAAGTCTGAGCAAAAGGGGTGCACTGCTTCTGAGATTGGGACGACCAGGCAGTCACTCAAGTGGCCAGCATCATGGAGGATCGCAGCAATCAGGTGAGCTATTATTTAATGCTTGAGTAGGGCTTAGCACAGGGGAGGGATGGATGACTGGAGGGGGATTACATAAAGCTTAAAGCGTACCTATACTCAGAAATACTCAGAAAAAGTTTATGTGGTCACCATCCACCCCAGCCCTGTGCCTCAAAAGCCTTTGCCCAATATTCATAAAAACACCAGGAAAAAAAAACAATAGGAAGTAGTATTATGCCGAATGGCAGCCACATGCTACAACCAAACTGTCACATAATGGCAGTTAGGTTGAAGTGCTCCCCAATGCTGAGCTGTGTGTACTCTGATTGCATTATCACTGGGGGTGGGGCTGGTCAGTCAGGGAGCAATAGGGCCAACTGCATACTGTTCATGTTGTTATGGATATTGGGCAAAGGCTAAGTTAAAAAAAGAAAGAAAAAAGTTTTGGGGCACTGGGCTGGGGATATAAGGTGACTACAAGTGCACATTAAATTTTCTCTTTATAACATATTGCCTTAATTTTTTCTTTTAATGTCCTTAATCATATGCATGTTTTTAACCTGACCTGCTTCCTCACCTACATACCCTCAACCGAATTGTATTGGTGGTCTTAAAGTAGCGGCTGCTTATCTCTTATCTGAGTTGATTTAGCCATACGTAAGGTAAATATGCTTTGACTTCATACTTAGCCTACATATATCCTCTAAACCGGACCTACACCCTGAATTAGAGCCTATGTTAAATGTTTCCCCCACCCTGTACATACACATTGCCCACATTAAAAAATCATCCTAACTGCATTTACTGCATTTTATGAGCCTGTACATTCAAGATGGTGGCACATGGATTCTCAGGCAGTGTCTTCTTACTGTGCTGCTCTGCATTGTGGGATTGCAGTCCTTTTCCGGACCCCAACTCTGCTCTGTCCGTACAAAGCACAGCTATAACCCACCACCCCTGTACTTTTGCCCCCCTTCTCTCCTCAATATGTAATGCTTCTGAGGCAAGATGGCGGCGTCCGTATCTTAGAGTGCTGAACAGAGTTGCAGCCCAGTGGGGAACCAATAATATGTGAGTGACTAAAAATGTAAATTTTAGATCCTGGGGAGTAGTTTTTGAAGGGTTTGGGGTTTTTTATTAAATGATGCTGAAGATGCGGTTTAAGCATAATCTACAGCCCTGCCCCTCCCTGACGCCAGGGCTTTACATCAAGCTTTTGGGCTATTGTGACTGCACGTATGTATGCCGGATTAAAAATAATACATTTAAAAGCAGGTCACAACTTACAAGCATCACGAGACATGATCCCAGGTGAGGCAGTAAGTTGCCTTATGATGGAGGAAAATGCCATCTTATTTTGGATCTTCAGGACACTAAGCAGTCCCCGAAAGTACTTTCTTTTAACGGTCTGCAAAGTAATAGCAAACATGAAGCATTTGGAAATTCTTTACAAAAACATCTTGGAATATTTGGACGCATCATACCTTATTGATCTGTTGCAAGATAGTACTATTTAATGTAATAGAAAGGTTTCCTATTTGTTGCATGGTTGTAAGAGTCCAGGCTGAAGGATTTCTAGAAAAGTGAATTCGGTTGGAAGTATTTTTTATTAGTAATAATTTCACAGCATTGCGTCTCATTTTTTTATAATGGCCATTATTCTCTAGAATTTGTTTCGCTCTCCACAGATACATTGAGTAGCTTGCTGTCCAATGTGATTAGCTCATGTGGATAGCTCTCCACATGTCAAACTTTATTGCAGAAAATGTATTTGGCTAATTTAGCTCAGAATATTAAAACTTCTGCTGCTCACCTGAAGAACAACCTCATCTCAAACCCAATCTCATACACGGAATTAAAAAAAAATTGAAATTCACTATTGTGTATTGAGGTGGAGAGTTTACCAAACTTTAGCAAATGCTGGCCAACAAAGTTAGCACGTTCTCATACATGAGGCACAGCGCTAACCACATTTTAGTGAATAATCCTCAAAATAAAACTACATACAGAGGAAACAATTTTTGCAGAATCTTTTCCATCTCATAGTACAATGCACACATCACATTGCACTGTAAGCTATCTAAATTGGAAAATTAGACTCATGACTGCTTTAAAAATAATCACAGGCAATTACAATATAAACAATTATGATAAATGAATTGCTATTTGTCTTAAAGAGAGCTGGCAGCCTTTTCAGAATGATTCATCTTGTTTGTTACAGCCTCCCATCCCAATATATAGCTCCCTGAGCTTTCTCACCTTTGCACCACTGTTATTGCACAATACTAAATAGCATTTTTACTTTTACAACTGCTACTTTTTATTTTTTGTAAATTATTTATAAATCAGCATTTCATTGGGTGGTGTTTTCCAGTGAAGTGCAAACTCCTCCCATACAGTAGATGCTTTCTTTTAAAGAAGCATCAATTATGATATCCCTAATAAAGCTGTCCACACAACAATACACAAGGATTCATTCAAAGGAGCCAAACAAAGCTCCTAAACCTAAACACCATCCAAAAGCATTTTTCTAGCTCTGGGTTTTTTTTTTGCCCATAGGACCCCACCATGTAAATCAATGTAAAATTTTGAAAATAAAACAGAATTATTGCCTTAGTAATTTTGCATACATACCTATAGGCAGTTGTTAGCTTGGATACAATGGCTTCCTTCTGTTCAACAGAGAAGAAAATGCAGCTTTTAAGTGCCTCCAAAACATAGCGATCCGAATTCCGAATTTCGTTGGCTGTCAAGTCACAAACCAGACTGCCCAATGTTTTAAGGTTTTCCGCAGTGATGTTGGTACTGGTGATATTCTAAAATAAAGTGGTAAATTATATTATGTACATAAAGCTGGGTTAACTATGAAGTAACATGCACAGAAGGGTACTTTAGCCCCCAATTATCTGTATTTTGCTTTAAATAAAATGTGCATTCATAACCACTGTATGAAATGTGATTTGTTTGGTTGATATATATTCTTTGTCATATTTAATATTCTCTTATTAAAACTATAAAAAAGTGAGGCTGGGTGAAACACCAGAGCTCATCTTATGGTGAACCAACAGACCAAGACCAAAAGTTTTTGCTCTTCAAGTCACAATATTTCTTAAGCTTTGTTTTAAGACTGGTTTTTGCCATCTAATGTATTTATGTACAAAAGGTGACCCAAGGAGCTTTTATTTCAGACATTTGTACGACTAGTCATTGAGTCCATGCTCTTACCAAACAGCTTCTTGCATTGTCAAGGAGGGAAACCCTCTTCGCAGATCCTTGAGGCAGCAGGTTGATGTCAGACTGTCCGACAAGTGTGACATAATCCTTACATTTAGGTTGACTGGTGTAGGGGCTAAAATTTATAAATGAAATAGTTAAACAATGGCTAATTTATAATTATTAATTATTACCAATTATTAAAACAGATCCATTTCTAATTACATAGATCTTGGTTTGGATCTAAATATGCAGCTTAACCTACATTTACCCTACTCTTGGAAACTGGAATCATCTGGGTTTGACCACTTTTTGAACAGAGTGGATGGATACAATGGCTTGCAGTATGTGAGGTATGTGCCAAAGGAAATCATGGTGATGTTAATAACTAAAATATTGTTATACGTGTTTGTAGGTATCTGCTTTACAATCTACTATTTTAATATTCAAATATAAAGTCTAAATATCTAAACAATATCTAAACAATCTAAATATCTAAACAATGCCCTCCTAGCCCTCCCTCCCTCTCCATACACTTGGCTCAATTTGGTTATTAACAACAAAAAAATCCAAACCTGATCACCAGGATTCTCCTCTAATACCAGAGGGGGAGGGTCTCTTCAAGAAAGCTGTGAGCACTTGCGTGCAGGCAATTGAGTGACAGGCTGGTCACCCAATCACCTGATTGCCCTGTCTGGACAGTTTTTAAATGACTCTCCATACCTTCGGGGGAGGATGCAGCTGTTTGTTTTAGCAGTTGCCATTGAATGGTGATTATGCAAGTAGGACTAGGAGTTGGGAAACGGTAACTTACACACTATCACAGTAAGACCAACCAGCTGCAGAGATAAAGGTTAGTAGAGTTATAGTTTTACTTGCCTGGTCAACCTCTTTAAGCTTAGGGTGTGTCCATTTATTAATAATATTCATAATTATAATATTAATGTTACTATTAAAGGGACACTTTAGTCTCTTCCTCATTCACATATCTGGCAGCAACCATTCAGGTTTGATGTGCAAAACCACTGGAAGAATCCAGTTAGTTACTGGCCACGTGATTGGCAGACATACAATTAATGAGGAAGATGATTGACCTAAGTGCTGCTTTAAATCTACTTCCTTTTAATCCCATCCTAATTTGCCAAAACCTGTCTAAGTCTGCCCAACATAAGTGGAAACAATTCTTGCTTAGAGAATTTAAATACTTTTCTGCCTTAAAAAATAAATTAATGGAGTTAATGGAATTAAGAATTACCTGAGGTAGGGCAGGACACCACCAAAGTATTTGTCAAAGTTTTCTGGAGACCATATTTTTGCAATTCTTCTTGCCATACAGCTTAGCTGGAACAAAATAAATATAATACATTTGAGGTGATTATATTCCATGTACATTTCATCAGCCCTAATTTCTCTCAGACCTGCAGTTTAGAGTGCCATCATGCAAGAAACAATCCTCTTAGCTTTTACCTGCTCCTAGGTGACCTCAGTCCAAAGTGCCCAAATTGACATCAGTGGAACTTCCGTGTATGGAGGCACCCATTGATGTTAATGGGAATGCTCTGGACTAAAGCCATGGCCCCTCACCATGCCCGTTTCTATTACTTTTGCTGCAGATGGGCAAACAGTGGTACAGGAATGGGTGGAAGAAAAGAGGGCAGTCTCATGCTCAAAGTCCACTTTCATGGTTTTCAATTCACTTACTTCATCACTGTTTAATTGTACTGTTTTTCCTTTCATAGACTGTATTAAAATATCAAACTGGGCATCAGTTAGGCTTTTGGCAGCTCCACAGGTAAATCCTTGCAAGATGTTCACAGACAACCTAGAAGAGAGAGACACAATATTAAATGTTGCTTTATTTAGAATTTTCATAGCTCAGGTTCTAAACTGTGCTGCTCACTATATAAAAGGTCATACATATAATTTCAATTAATGGCTGCTTAGTTGTAACAATCAATTTCCAGCAAGGGAGTATGGCCAAATCCAAATCTGTTTATCTGGCTCATATTAATTAACAGCTAGATCATACACATTTTACCATTATCTGTTTCTGGATCCACCTACCTCTACTGGAGGGAAACACTGGGCATAACTACTGTAGAGTAACCAGTGGCTGACTGGGGACACAAATCAGCTCTGGAGTTTACCAGCCCCTGGCCGGCCCGAAATGTCCTTGCTTAGGCCCCCCAACCATGGTGCTGGGCTATAGCATTGTGGCTGGGTTTCCTTGGCTTGTGGTACAGTGGGCTGAGAGGAAGACTAAAGGATCGGGGATTGATATGGGTCTTAAAAGCAGCAACCCAACTGGACCCAAAGCAGTGCAGCCCACCAGGCATTGTCCCGGGTCTCCCTATGGCCAATCTATCACTGATAATAACAGTGTAAAAACAAAGTATTTTCTTTGTTTTCATCAAAACACAAGCCTCTCTTTCAAAAGGATTTCTCGGTTTCTTCGGATTTGATTATAACAAATCACATGAACATTGCAACTCTGCAACATACATACAGTAATCAAAAATCGCCAAAACGTTAAATAAAGAAAACATTTTGAATATAGTTCCATATCAAGCAAGCAAATTTCTTTGGTTTAAAAATCCACCAATATTAGGTAAGCCAGGTTTATATTTTCGACCATTAAAATGTGTGAAAAACATCTCTGAATGGGGGTTGGGTGCTGCAGCACCCCATATATAGACATACAGGGATATCTTATCAGCTTCAGTTTGAAAACACTTGGTGATGCTTTATGCTAGACTAAGGTCTTAGTTATGTGCCATAGCAATTGTATGTTTGGCAGAGAAACAGTTTTCATTTGTTAGTGGAAGAGGAGAAGCACATTCCACTTGAATACACATAGGTAGGTCAGATAGTCAATGTTCAGACAGGAAGCTGAGGTGTACATATCAAAACTCCAGTTCATACTACAAAGGTGTTACGTAATGCAGTGCACCAGATTGTCAAGATGCAGCTCTACCAAATGCAAGATCAGGCTAATATGATCTTTTAGTGCCTTTCTATGAGTGCACAAGTGCAACTGCAGACCAATAAGAAAACACTTCTTTCTGATAGCAACATATATAAAAAGATCTTTTAGACATACAGTATAGTATTGAGGACTAATGTGTTACAAATTAAAGCAAAATGACTTACTCTTCAAAGTTAGTAACTTTGGTGATCACAGCATGGAAAAGCAACTGAGCCTGAGAATGGCAAACACAAGACATCAGCAATGCATTCATTGGCTTAGAACAGCTTAGAACAGTTTCAATCTTTCTTGTACACTACCTGGCTGATGGTCCATTGCATCTTATTTACTGCAGTGATGTCAAGTTCTGTTGTCAGTAAGTTCGATGCTGGAATTTTGTTGGCTAAGTTAGCTGGTACAGACTCGAAGATGGTCACTGAACCCTGAATGACCTAAAACCCAAATGATCATTGACATGCTTATACACACAATATTTTCTACCCACAATTTTCATGATTGGCTAGCTGAGAAACACCTCTTTCGGATTCTCTATTTAGGCCTGTGCTGATGATAAAATGCACACAGAGAGGTAGAAGAATTGTAAATGTAAGTTATATCTGACTAGTGCATATTACATGTTTCACTTGTGGACATTCAGTCCCAGAATAATGCGTAATTTATATCGTTCATTGACAGTAAAGAAATGCCTTAAAAAGAAATGTTTTAACAAGGGTCTTTGTTTCTGTGTATCTGCCCCATTATATATCTTCCACTGTCTTTGATTTCAGGGGGAGAGCATGCCTTGAAAGGGACTTCATGACCATAGTCACAACTCCTAGAGTTGGGACTCTAGGAATGTAGACTGCATCAGGAATGTAAACTGCATCAGCTGGGCTCCAGTCACGCTGTGCTGTCAGCTCCAGTAAATGCAAATCAACACACTGATCATATGTGGATTCAGAGCCTGCTCCCTAATGATTGCTGAAAAGAGTGAAAAGATTGTACCCTGGAGCCACTGGGAAAACACCCAGCTGGAACCCAGCTGAAGCGCGCAGATGAACCGGGCAGTTTGAGATACCAGGGCAGCCCCGAAGCAACTTTATAGGTGGTAAAGTGAGCCAAAGCACTGGAAGTTCTCCAACACGTAGTAATTATGGATAAAATAAAACTGAATCTCTTCAAAAAGTTTACTTAAAACTGGGTCATTTGATCCATCAGCCTAATGCTTGTTATAGGAATAAAAATATTTTCATTAAAATATTTTTGTTACACAAAGATAATATTTCCTCATATCATATGTGATATTTCTAACTTAGCCTATACTTTCGAACTACTTTCGAACTCGAACTTGAAAGAGATCTCTTAAACATATCTGTGATTAACAAATAGCGGTAAGCAGAAAAATGTCCTGGAAGCATTTATATCATAGACAATAGCAGTGAATACGTACTTGCTGAACAAATTTTAGTTTTAGCACCAAGGGAGATTTTTCCAAGTAGCTGGCAAATTTTGTGTTATTAGCGAGACTTAGTACATCACTTGCTGACAGCTTGGCAATTTCAGAAGACTGTAGGCCAACAACAAGGCTGCCCAAGTCATTCAATGTAGCCCCACTGATCTAGAAAACAAAACATACATGCAATATTTTAGAAATGAACTTGTGTAAGCCAAATTTCAACTACACCAGCTAAACCCCCCAGTGTCTTATTCTCTTTCAGGGACTCCAGCATAGTCCTAGTTCTACTTACTGCATTCTTCTCCCTCAACAGAACAAGCAACAGAAGTTGTGCTTTTTCATAATATCCAAACTACCCAAGATGTCCTTATACATCTACCCACCTTACATATTGTGACAGATGACATAAGTCAAAGAGATTTTACCTAAAAAAGGGCTTTTAATGATGTTCTCTATAGTGATAAAAGTAGATATCTTGCTAATAAAAGTTTAAGACAAGGAGGCATGAAGGGCAACTAGCAGACTAGGTTAGATGGCATACTTGGGGGGCAGATATCATCATTCGGGAGAAGGTACTGGAATTATTTTATAGGGGCTAGATATGACTTAATTCAGGAGGTGGTTGTAGGTCTCATGAGCCAGGTTGAAGGATAAGGTTTTACAATTATGAGGCTAGCAAGGCAAACCATTGTATGAAAAAATAAATATATAATATATATAGAGAGAGAGAGAGAGAGAGAGCCTGCAACTGGGGAACACAGTGGCTAACTGAGCCATCATTTTAGCTGAGTATTTGCTGGCATTTTGCTGGGTTGCACTGCAGTTCACGGAGCTGGAATAGTGATTTATTTAGAACGGTTTGGCGAAGGTCGGCCAACTGGCAGTTTTGGCTTTAGAAGGTAAAGAGATCTCACTGAAATCACATTTCTACATTGTCTACAGCCTATGTCATCTTACGTCACTGCTAAACACTGGAGAATTAAGCAAGTTTTCGCTAGCATTACAACATGGCACATTTTGTTGTTAATCAGGTCCATAATATAAAAAAAAGAAAAATCTAGATTATAATGGGCATGGGCAAATATATAAAAATGTAATGCACAGCTATTTTCAGGTTTGCAGGGCAAAATATTGTCTTCAAGGATAGGCTAAAATAATCACATATGACAACTTAGGAGCAGGGTTTAGGTAGCTACATATAACTAATCCTAACTGAGAGATATACAATATTACAATGAAAAGATCCAACTTGTAATAGGCTAGTGCTATGGTATCACTATGGTTGGTCACGTTTATGGTCTGTTTGTTTGTAAGGACAAGGTTGTGAGAGGGCTGCACATGAATGGGCACATGTGGAACTTTAGCAGGGTTAGTTAGCCAGACCAAACTACTAGCTACATATTGAAAAGATTACCTGCAAATCACTTTGTCCAAGTTTAGTCATGATGACTGAAGCCTGTGTGACATCCCAACCATTAATGGCAGACAAGGCTTGCAAATTCTGTTTTAGAACAGTAACGCTTGTGTCTTGCAACATTGATGGCGACAATCCAACGGCAAATGAACCCAAAAACGCGAGGCTTTCTGAGGTGAGGGGAGGTATACTGGAGAGAAGACCAGTCAGCTCCTGCAAGAATAACCACATGTAAAAGCCTAGTGGAGATCCATTTCATGCAGTTAATTTGACAACCACTGGATGTTCTGCCTTTGTAAATTAAGTAACAGGAACAATGAGCTATGCTTCTGAATCACAGTGCGCCTGAGATCATGATAGGAACATTTCCAAACACAGACATATTTACTAGGGAGATTTCCAGAAAAAGTGACATTTTATCAGGGGTCCAGTCATTAAATAAACAGGGCTTTCTCTGTTTTTTATCAACCTTGTAACTTCTATTGGGAGTTCTGTCTCATTGCTGGTGCAGTTGGATCCAGCCAGGGATAAAGCGGCATTTAGGGATTATCCTTCTTCAGGGGTATCTTTTTGCTTCACATGTAGTTTTCCTAACTTTACTAAAGACCCCAGATGATAAGCTATTGCTTCCTTTTTTGAACACCTCTGCACCTTACACCATGCATCTGCCCTGCAAACCCAATTGTGCACCACCAGTTTTGTGGGAAACTCAAGTGGGGCATGGGTGCAAACCAGTTGTCTTACCTAATTTGGGGTTTCTTTTTAACCTTTAACTGGAAGGGTGAAACTGTAAGTCATTTTTGACTGGAGGTTTGCTTTAAAGTTTTATTTTAATTAAACATAGAAATGGTCTAATTTTTCCATTTGCAATTGAATAGAAAGTAACTGAATCAGCAAAAGTAAGGGTAAAGGGGTTGTATTGTAGAATTGTGTTATATTAAAAATCCATATAAACACATCGGTTAATGAGAGGAGGGGTCACTTATACACCCAAACCGAATAAAACTCCTGCCAAGCCTGTGGTACTCCTGGTAGAAATAAAATCCAGGATTGACAGGTTTTAATGTATAAGGGGGGACAGAGCCTATCCATCTTACCTCCTCTTCCTTTAATAAAAAAAAAACAAGCCTGTCTGGATCATCTTTGATACTGGGTGTATAAGTGACCCCCTCTCCAGCCATCCAGCATGTTTCTGGGAATTTTTATCATTGTTTTTTTTTTTCTTTTTGCGATAGTCCTCCTTTAAGTTTAATCTGAACAGCAGCACAAATGCTGACCATTCTTTCTCTGACCAATTTACATTTATTAAATTCTTGTGAATAGCATATGCACAAATGCCAACTCTGTGCACGTGGGTCTGACTGATTACATAATGTTTAACAATAGGGAATGCAATAATTGTTACATTTTGCTACCGCAACTACCAGAATCTGTGTTTATATTAGATCTTCCGGTTTACTGCAAAGAAGAAAGCAAAAGGCATCTGAATTATATAGGGCAATTGCTATGACAGTTTTAGCAAACAATTTACACTAGCCATCAACTGACCATTATCTATGGCCCACCATCTGCCTGACATCAGACAGAAAAGTTTAGAGCTGAAAGAATTGGATAAGGATTGGTAGTTTAAAAGACTCACCTGTTTTGCCAGTCTAGCTGAAATGCTGCACAATTTTAGCTTGCTTATGGTGGCATTTGCCTGGTCTGCAGTTAGGACACCTAAATCTAGCTGGCCAAAAGCATAGCAGAGAATATTTTGTGGAACACTGTGGAGAGACATAAAATAAAATTAAAGTTTGTTTAATGAGAACCATTTATCTTAGTTACATGTGGAGCTCCAGAGATGAGATAATATAAAAGTGAGTTGTTCTAAAAAAAAACCCTGTAGGTGTTATCACCTATTCAAAATGAAATAACTCCTGAGGTTATACATTAAGTGCTAGCACAGTGCATGGAGGTGACAGCAAGGACAGAGGACCCAACATGGGCCACTGGCAGCAGCGGACATGATCAGTAACGGCGACAGACACCTTTCTGATGGTGGCAGTGGTAAGTATATGTTTTTTTTTAAACTAAAATTTATATTTTTAACAAAAAGTGTCTCACATCAATGAAAAAAAACATTTTTTGTGCGTCCTTTCTATACAGCATAGTAGCCAGCCAACTAGCATTGACAGCAATGGTGAACTATGCATGTTTTATTTATATAGAAAAAAATACTATAACTTAACTAATGAGGAAAGGAAAAATAAAAAATTCTTACTCTTGTAGAGGGAAAGCTGAATTCTCTGTGGTCAGTAGCTGAGCATAGTAAGATATAAAATCTTCCTGAAGAGAAGCCTGATTTCCAATCAACTCCAGGGTCTTAGAGTCCACTGAAAATTTTTGAAGCTGTTTCAACAAAAAAAATTCATTTATAGTAATCAGTGAACAGGCCCAGATTATAAATGTTAAAGGCCCAGCCACCCCTTCTCAAGCAGCCCTTATTTTTTACAGTATTTCTGGTGTCACCTGGGTATTCTAATTTGGACCACTTTTGGGGAATCACTAAAGCCGTGTCTGTGATGTTCTTGTGGAAAAAGCTCAAGTAAACAGCTTTATAGGAATGGTATACACTTGAGAAGCTACCCAGAGCATCCAATAATGTTTCAGATATTAGACGAATCCTGAAATAATCCTGGTTATAACAGGCTACTTCTCCAATTTGGTTCAGTTTGCGTACCATTCTTAATATATCTTGACCATGATGATTCCACATGAAGCTTAGCCCATAGCCAGAGAGTGGGTCCAAGCCACAGAATTGACACCTGACAGATAGGGATGAGCGAATCGATCCGGACGAACCCGGATTCGATCCGAATTTCAGGAAAAATTCGATTCGGATCGAATCCGAATTTCCCCGCGATTCGATCACTCGAAGTTTTCCTTTAACATCCATTCATTTACATTACAGGCATTCTAAGATGGCGGGCGGGACATGTCTGGACATGTATCCCGCGCCAGTGCAAGCTGGGGCAGTCACATGCAGCCTATCAGCAGCCAGCAAGCCCGGTGACGTCACACAGCGGTATTTAACGGCGGCCATCTTGCTTTTCCTCATTTCTCTATTGCATTCGTGACAGACAGACAGAACGCTGTGTAGCTGAGGCAGTTAGACAGGCTGGAGACAGGCTGGAGACAGGGACAGACAGGGACAGGCTGGAGACAGGCAGGAGACAGGCAGGAGACAGACAGGAGACAGACAGAAAGCCAGGGAAAGGTAGGAAAAACGGAGCTGGCTGACAGGGAGATTTTTTTTTTTTCATCCAGCCTTTGTTAGCGTTTTCAGGCTGCTTATAGTAACTAACTGTGCATATATACTGAACTGATCTTAAGTCTGCTGTGAGGCATCCCATTCTGTGACTAAAGCAGCCTCTGTTTAAGACCATATAAGCATTTGCTCTAATCATATTTGAAATTAGGCCTGATAAAGACACTTTTGCTGGCCAAAGCACTACTGTACCCTGGCAGCTCGATTCCTGCCCGGGGCATCCCATTCTGTGACTAAAGCAGCCTCTGTTTAAGACCATATAAGCATTTGCTCTAATCATATTTGAAATTAGGCCTGATAAAGACACTTTTGCTGGCCAAAGCACTACTGTACCCTGGCAGCTCGATTCCTGCCCGGGGCATCCCATTCTGTGACTAAAGCAGCCTCTGTTTAAGACCATATAAGCATTTGCTCTAATCATATTTGAAATTAGGCCTGATAAAGACACTTTTGCTGGCCAAAGCACTACTGTACCCTGGCAGCTCGATTCCTGCCCGGGGCATCCCATTCTGTGACTAAAGCAGCCTCTGTTTAAGACCATATAAGCATTTGCTCTAATCATATTTGAAATTAGGCCTGATAAAGACACTTTTGCTGGCCAAAGCACTACTGTACCCTGGCAGCTCGATTCCTGCCCGGGGCATCCCATTCTGTGACTAAAGCAGCCTCTGTTTAAGACCATATAAGCATTTGCTCTAATCATATTTGAAATTAGGCCTGATAAAGACACTTTTGCTGGCCAAAGCACTACTGTACCCTGGCAGCTCGATTCCTGCCCGGGGCATCCCATTCTGTGACTAAAGCAGCCTCTGTTTAAGACCATATAAGCATTTGCTCTAATCATATTTGAAATTAGGCCTGATAAAGACACTTTTGCTGGCCAAAGCACTACTGTACCCTGGCAGCTCGATTCCTGCCCGGGGCATCCCATTCTGTGACTAAAGCAGCCTCTGTTTAAGACCATATAAGCATTTGCTCTAATCATATTTGAAATTAGGCCTGATAAAGACACTTTTGCTGGCCAAAGCACTACTGTACCCTGGCAGCTCGATTCCTGCCCGGGGCATCCCATTCTGTGACTAAAGCAGCCTCTGTTTAAGACCATATAAGCATTTGCTCTAATCATATTTGAAATTAGGCCTGATAAAGACACTTTTGCTGGCCAAAGCACTACTGTACCCTGGCAGCTCGATTCCTGCCCGGGGCATCCCATTCTGTGACTAAAGCAGCCTCTGTTTAAGACCATATAAGCATTTGCTCTAATCATATTTGAAATTAGGCCTGATAAAGACACTTTTGCTGGCCAAAGCACTACTGTACCCTGGCAGCTCGATTCCTGCCCGGGGCATCCCATTCTGTGACTAAAGCAGCCTCTGTTTAAGACCATATAAGCATTTGCTCTAATCATATTTGAAATTAGGCCTGATAAAGACACTTTTGCTGGCCAAAGCACTACTGTACCCTGGCAGCTCGATTCCTGCCCGGGGCATCCCATTCTGTGACTAAAGCAGCCTCTGTTTAAGACCATATAAGCATTTGCTCTAATCATATTTGAAATTAGGCCTGATAAAGACACTTTTGCTGGCCAAAGCACTACTGTACCCTGGCAGCTCGATTCCTGCCCGGGGCATCCCATTCTGTGACTAAAGCAGCCTCTGTTTAAGACCATATAAGCATTTGCTCTAATCATATTTGAAATTAGGCCTGATAAAGACACTTTTGCTGGCCAAAGCACTACTGTACCCTGGCAGCTCGATTCCTGCCCGGGGCATCCCATTCTGTGACTAAAGCAGCCTCTGTTTAAGACCATATAAGCATTTGCTCTAATCATATTTGAAATTAGGCCTGATAAAGACACTTTTGCTGGCCAAAGCACTACTGTACCCTGGCAGCTCGATTCCTGCCCGGGGCACCCCATTCTGTGACTAAAGCAGCCTCTGTTTAAGACCATATAAGCATTTGCTCTAATCATATTTGAAATTAGGCCTGATAAAGACACTTTTGCTGGCCAAAGCACTACTGTACCCTGGCAGCTCGATTCCTGCCCGGGGCATCCCATTCTGTGACTAAAGCAGCCTCTGTTTAAGACCATATAAGCATTTGCTCTAATCATATTTGAAATTAGGCCTGATAAAGACACTTTTGCTGGCCAAAGCACTACTGTACCCTGGCAGCTCGATTCCTGCCCGGGGCATCCCATTCTGTGACTAAAGCAGCCTCTGTTTAAGACCATATAAGCATTTGCTCTAATCATATTTGAAATTAGGCCTGATAAAGACACTTTTGCTGGCCAAAGCACTACTGTACCCTGGCAGCTCGATTCCTGCCCGGGGCATCCCATTCTGTGACTAAAGCAGCCTCTGTTTAAGACCATATAAGCATTTGCTCTAATCATATTTGAAATTAGGCCTGATAAAGACACTTTTGCTGGCCAAAGCACTACTGTACCCTGGCAGCTCGATTCCTGCCCGGGGCATCCCATTCTGTGACTAAAGCAGCCTCTGTTTAAGACCATATAAGCATTTGCTCTAATCATATTTGAAATTAGGCCTGATAAAGACACTTTTGCTGGCCAAAGCACTACTGTACCCTGGCAGCTCGATTCCTGCCCGGGGCATCCCATTCTGTGACTAAAGCAGCCTCTGTTTAAGACCATATAAGCATTTGCTCTAATCATATTTGAAATTAGGCCTGATAAAGACACTTTTGCTGGCCAAAGCACTACTGTACCCTGGCAGCTCGATTCCTGCCCGGGGCATCCCATTCTGTGACTAAAGCAGCCTCTGTTTAAGACCATATAAGCATTTGCTCTAATCATATTTGAAATTAGGCCTGATAAAGACACTTTTGCTGGCCAAAGCACTACTGTACCCTGGCAGCTCGATTCCTGCCCGGGGCATCCCATTCTGTGACTAAAGCAGCCTCTGTTTAAGACCATATAAGCATTTGCTCTAATCATATTTGAAATTAGGCCTGATAAAGACACTTTTGCTGGCCAAAGCACTACTGTACCCTGGCAGCTCGATTCCTGCCCGGGGCATCCCATTCTGTGACTAAAGCAGCCTCTGTTTAAGACCATATAAGCATTTGCTCTAATCATATTTGAAATTAGGCCTGATAAAGACACTTTTGCTGGCCAAAGCACTACTGTACCCTGGCAGCTCGATTCCTGCCCGGGGCATCCCATTCTGTGACTAAAGCAGCCTCTGTTTAAGACCATATAAGCATTTGCTCTAATCATATTTGAAATTAGGCCTGATAAAGACACTTTTGCTGGCCAAAGCACTACTGTACCCTGGCAGCTCGATTCCTGCCCGGGGCATCCCATTCTGTGACTAAAGCAGCCTCTGTTTAAGACCATATAAGCATTTGCTCTAATCATATTTGAAATTAGGCCTGATAAAGACACTTTTGCTGGCCAAAGCACTACTGTACCCTGGCAGCTCGATTCCTGCCCGGGGCATCCCATTCTGTGACTAAAGCAGCCTCTGTTTAAGACCATATAAGCATTTGCTCTAATCATATTTGAAATTAGGCCTGATAAAGACACTTTTGCTGGCCAAAGCACTACTGTACCCTGGCAGCTCGATTCCTGCCCGGGGCATCCCATTCTGTGACTAAAGCAGCCTCTGTTTAAGACCATATAAGCATTTGCTCTAATCATATTTGAAATTAGGCCTGATAAAGACACTTTTGCTGGCCAAAGCACTACTGTACCCTGGCAGCTCGATTCCTGCCCGGGGCATCCCATTCTGTGACTAAAGCAGCCTCTGTTTAAGACCATATAAGCATTTGCTCTAATCATATTTGAAATTAGGCCTGATAAAGACACTTTTGCTGGCCAAAGCACTACTGTACCCTGGCAGCTCGATTCCTGCCCGGGGCATCCCATTCTGTGACTAAAGCAGCCTCTGTTTAAGACCATATAAGCATTTGCTCTAATCATATTTGAAATTAGGCCTGATAAAGACACTTTTGCTGGCCAAAGCACTACTGTACCCTGGCAGCTCGATTCCTGCCCGGGGCATCCCATTCTGTGACTAAAGCAGCCTCTGTTTAAGACCATATAAGCATTTGCTCTAATCATATTTGAAATTAGGCCTGATAAAGACACTTTTGCTGGCCAAAGCACTACTGTACCCTGGCAGCTCGATTCCTGCCCGGGGCATCCCATTCTGTGACTAAAGCAGCCTCTGTTTAAGACCATATAAGCATTTGCTCTAATCATATTTGAAATTAGGCCTGATAAAGACACTTTTGCTGGCCAAAGCACTACTGTACCCTGGCAGCTCGATTCCTGCCCGGGGCATCCCATTCTGTGACTAAAGCAGCCTCTGTTTAAGACCATATAAGCATTTGCTCTAATCATATTTGAAATTAGGCCTGATAAAGACACTTTTGCTGGCCAAAGCACTACTGTACCCTGGCAGCTCGATTCCTGCCCGGGGCATCCCATTCTGTGACTAAAGCAGCCTCTGTTTAAGACCATATAAGCATTTGCTCTAATCATATTTGAAATTAGGCCTGATAAAGACACTTTTGCTGGCCAAAGCACTACTGTACCCTGGCAGCTCGATTCCTGCCCGGGGCATCCCATTCTGTGACTAAAGCAGCCTCTGTTTAAGACCATATAAGCATTTGCTCTAATCATATTTGAAATTAGGCCTGATAAAGACACTTTTGCTGGCCAAAGCACTACTGTACCCTGGCAGCTCGATTCCTGCCCGGGGCATCCCATTCTGTGACTAAAGCAGCCTCTGTTTAAGACCATATAAGCATTTGCTCTAATCATATTTGAAATTAGGCCTGATAAAGACACTTTTGCTGGCCAAAGCACTACTGTACCCTGGCAGCTCGATTCCTGCCCGGGGCATCCCATTCTGTGACTAAAGCAGCCTCTGTTTAAGACCATATAAGCATTTGCTCTAATCATATTTGAAATTAGGCCTGATAAAGACACTTTTGCTGGCCAAAGCACTACTGTACCCTGGCAGCTCGATTCCTGCCCGGGGCATCCCATTCTGTGACTAAAGCAGCCTCTGTTTAAGACCATATAAGCATTTGCTCTAATCATATTTGAAATTAGGCCTGATAAAGACACTTTTGCTGGCCAAAGCACTACTGTACCCTGGCAGCTCGATTCCTGCCCGGGGCATCCCATTCTGTGACTAAAGCAGCCTCTGTTTAAGACCATATAAGCATTTGCTCTAATCATATTTGAAATTAGGCCTGATAAAGACACTTTTGCTGGCCAAAGCACTACTGTACCCTGGCAGCTCGATTCCTGCCCGGGGCATCCCATTCTGTGACTAAAGCAGCCTCTGTTTAAGACCATATAAGCATTTGCTCTAATCATATTTGAAATTAGGCCTGATAAAGACACTTTTGCTGGCCAAAGCACTACTGTACCCTGGCAGCTCGA
Source organism: Gastrophryne carolinensis (assembly GCA_027917425.1). Taxonomy (NCBI): domain Eukaryota; kingdom Metazoa; phylum Chordata; class Amphibia; order Anura; family Microhylidae; genus Gastrophryne; species Gastrophryne carolinensis. Next base: position 42,224,671 of record CM051240.1, on the reverse strand, counting down.
TTCCTGCCCGGGGCATCCCATTCTGTGACTAAAGCAGCCTCTGTTTAAGACCATATAAGCATTTGCTCTAATCATATTTGAAATTAGGCCTGATAAAGACACTTTTGCTGGCCAAAGCACTACTGTACCCTGGCAGCTCGATTCCTGCCCGGGGCATCCCATTCTGTGACTAAAGCAGCCTCTGTTTAAGACCATATAAGCATTTGCTCTAATCATATTTGAAATTAGGCCTGATAAAGACACTTTTGCTGGCCAAAGCACTACTGTACCCTGGCAGCTCGATTCCTGCCCGGGGCATCCCATTCTGTGACTAAAGCAGCCTCTGTTTAAGACCATATAAGCATTTGCTCTAATCATATTTGAAATTAGGCCTGATAAAGACACTTTTGCTGGCCAAAGCACTACTGTACCCTGGCAGCTCGATTCCTGCCCGGGGCATCCCATTCTGTGACTAAAGCAGCCTCTGTTTAAGACCATATAAGCATTTGCTCTAATCATATTTGAAATTAGGCCTGATAAAGACACTTTTGCTGGCCAAAGCACTACTGTACCCTGCCAGCTCGATTCCTGCCCGGGGCATCCCATTCTGTGACTAAAGCAGCCTCTGTTTAAGACCATATAAGCATTTGCTCTTATTATATTTATATTATAAGACACTTTTGCTGGGCATAGGCTTACTGCTGCCTGCCAGGTGCACTTCTGTTGAGGCATCCCATTCTGTAACATAGCATACCCCTCTTTATTTACACTAAGCAGCTCTCTTATTTACACTAAGCAGGCCTGTTGGAGGCTGAGTGTTACTGCTCACTTTTGGTGTGCATTATATTCTGTTTCATATAGACCCACCGCTGCCCGGGGTTTTTTTAAATATCACCTACTACCACGCCAGTTAGACTATGTCGGGCAGACAAGTGCCTGGAAGTGAAAAGAGGAGTGGCAGAGGCCAAGATTCCGCAGGAAGAGCTCGCATCAGACTGGGGGCCAGTAGCAGCAGGAGTCACGCTGAGAGACCTAATCTGCCAGTATCTGCTAGCGGTCGGGTCTCCACCAGTAACGCATCTGCCGTGGTAGATTGGTTGACGCGCTCATCAACAACATCATCACAACTTACGTCTGAGACCCCCAGTCTAGGGTCGGTAGGTTCCTCTGACACAACCCTGAGTTGGCATGCCCCGAGAGCAGTCCCTGTCCTCCCATTGCCTCTGGCCTACGCCGTTCCCTCCCCCAGCGACGTATCCTATGCTTTGGGTTCAGCTCCACTCTTTAGTGAGGAGGACCATCAGATAGAGGACAGTCAGCAGCTACTGCCCAGCCAAGAAATGGAGGTGGCTTCTTTAGCTAGGCAGACAAATAGTGATGTGGACAGTGTCGTGGGTGCTGCGAGCGTTCCAGCTCCTGCGCCAGACACTGTTGACGAATCCACGAACATCAGTGACGTACAGCCACAACCCGGTGATGATGATGATGATGACGATGAAGCCGATCGCACTTGGGAGCCGGGTGATGAAGGGGCTTCATCGTCATCATCAGGAGAAGAGGGGTGCAGGTTGCCCCGGAGTCAGCAGCTGAGGCAGCAAAGTGGTAGCAGTCAGCATGGGGGCACAATTCCAAAGGCTGGAGCCGGCCGGGGCCGGGGCCGGGGTAGAGCACCTGCTGTGCGGCAGTCTACCTTATCGGGAGGTAGTGGAGCAGGGGTTCCTGGAGTTGGCAACAGCAGCAGTGAATCAGTGAGGCCAGGGGGTGGGAAAAGTAGCTACTCGGCAGTGTGGCAGTTTTTCCTGAGGCATCCGCAGGAGGGTAACATGGCCACATGCAAGATATGTAGGCAAAAGGTGAAGCGTGGCCAGGGTCCAAATGTTGGCACCACGGCCCTGCGTCAACATATGATGCGTCACCATAAAACGACCTGGGAGAACCGAGGCTCCCAAGGGGTGGTCCAGTCTGCTTCCTCACCAAGTGAGCTCCCAATTTCTGCCAGCCAAGGCTCCAGCACCTCAGCCGAAGGCAGCTGTGCGTCATACCCATCCTCTGTCGCTCCTGCTCCTCCTCCTCCTCCTCCAAGTCATGCATCCCGCCAGCAATCCATCAGCGAAGCCATGTCCAAGAGACAGCAGTATGCGCCCACTCATCCTACGGCGCAGAAGCTGAATGTGCTCCTGTCCAAGTTGCTGGTGCTGCAGTCGCTCCCTTTTCAGGTGGTGGAATCTGCACCTTTCAGAGAACTGATGGCTTGTGCCGAGCCGAGGTGGAGAGTCCCAAGCCGTCATTTCTTTGCCAAGAAGGCAGTACCAGCGCTGCACACTTTTGTTGAACAGAAGGTGGGCCAGTCCTTGAGCCTGTCGGTGTGTAGCAAAATACATGGCAGCGCCGACATCTGGAGCTGTAACTACGGTCAGGGGCAGTACATGTCGTTTACGGCCCACTGGGTGAATGTGGTCCCTTTGCAGCAGCAACTTGGACAGGTCACGCCGCTTCGGCCTCCGCGCTCTCTGCCCATTGGGCCTGTGACACCGTGCGACTCGGCCTCCTCATCCTCCGCCATCTCCTCACCCTCCACTGTAGGCTCAAGTCTCAGTGCCCCTCCAGTCTACCATGTGTGCAGGGCACGGAGGTGTCACGCAGTGCTTCACATGGTTTGTCTTGGCGAACGGAGTCACACAGGGGAGGAACTGCTTAAATGTATTCATCAGGAAATCCAAACATGGCTTACTCCGAGAAAACTTAAAATGGGAATCATGGTTACCGAGAATGGGAAGAACATTTTGTCTGCGCTGCGCCAAGGAAGCCTGACCCATGCCCCCTGCATGGCTCACGTCTTCAATCTGGTTGTCAAGCGGTTTCTGAAGTGTTCCCCCCATCTGCAGGACATCCTAACAACTTCACGGAAACTTTGCATGCACTTCAGCCACTCCTACACTGCCAAACACACCCTTCTTGAGCTACAGCGTCAGAATGGTATCCCCCAACATAGTCTGATTTGCGATGTTTCCACCCGTTGGAATTCCACCCTTCACATGTTGGACCGATTATATGAACAGAGAAAAGCCATCACGGATTTCCTGATGATCCAAGCAGATAGGGGGACTCCCCTGTGTAACTTCAATGTCAACCAGTGGCAGCTCATACGTGACACCTGCCGTTTGCTCAGGCCCTTTGAGGAAGCCACTTTATTTGTCAGTCGGCAGGATTACGGGATGAACGACGTGATTCCACTGCTTCATGTACTGCAGCACATGTTGGAAACCATGGCTGGTCAGGGCACTGGAGACATGGCGTTTACATCTTACGGCCACATGAACCCCCTTGGAGCTGAACTGGAGGAGGAGGAGGAGGAAGAGGAGGAGGAGGAGTTGCCCAGCGAAACACAGTTTAGGCTTGGCGAAATGGCTGGTTTATCTAGTCAGCGGACAGGAGAGGAGGAGCAGGAGCAGCCAGAGGAGCTAGAGGTTTTTGAGGAAGGAGAGACAGAGGACCCGGGCACACCGTGGCAGTATGCAGTGGAGATGGAGACAGGTAGTCCATCCGAGTCACTTGCGCAAATGGCACGAAGCATGCTCACGTGCTTGCGTAGTGACCCCAGAATTGTTTCCATCTGTCGGCGGGATGACTTCTGGCTGTCCACCTTATTGGACCCTCGCTTCCGGCACAAAATGGGGGCATTTTTTAAACCCACCGAGAGGGAGGACAAACTCAACTACTACAAAGACATTCTACGTAGGCAGTTGGCCGATGCCTATCTGCGCCATGGTCCATACTCTCGCAGGTCTGACTCGAGGGGACCTCTGCGCTCACCTTCCACTGCCATGGCCGCTGGGGGGGTTGGCAGCAGCAGCAGCAGAAGCTCCATCAGCAGCAGCAGCCTCAGTCTTCAGTCGCTAATGAGTAGCTTTCTACACCCGCATAGTGAGGCTACTCATGAGCAGCAGGAAGACCTGGAGCAGGACCTGAACCAGCAGGTCATGTCATACTTTGACATGACCATGCCAACACACCTTGAGGATCCGCTGGACTTCTGGGCAGCCAAACTTGATTTGTGGCCGCAACTAGCAGAGTTTGCCCTGGAAAAGCTGTCCTGCCCGGCAAGTAGCGTGCCATCTGAGCGGGTGTTTAGTGCGGCGGGGGCCATAGTTACGGCGAGGAGAACTCGTCTGTCAACTAAAAATGTGGAGAGACTCACCTTTGTCAAAATGAATCAGGGATGGATCAGCCAGGATTTCCACCCACCAATGCCTGATGCATGCGACTAGATTCAGCATGGTGCCACGTTTTACACTTTCCAAATGGTGCAAAACATATTTATGTCTTTAGGCCATTTTTTGGGCTCCTGCTGCTGCTACTGTCAACTCCTGCCAACTCCAGGGTGTGATTCATCCAATTTTTGGGCTCCTGAAGCCAACTCCAGTGTATATTTGGGCTCCTGCTGCTGCTGCTGCCAACTTCTGCCAACTCCAGGGTGTGATTCATCCAATTTTTGGGCTCCTGAAGCCAACTCCAGTGTATATTTGGGCTCCTGCTGCTGCTACTGTCAACTCCTGCCAACTCCAGGGTGTGATTCATCCAATTTTTGGGCTCCTGAAGCCAACTCCAGTGTATATTTGGGCTCCTGCTGCTGCTGCTGCCAACTTCTGCCAACTCCAGGGTGTGATTCATCCAATTTTTGGGCTCCTGAAGCCAACTCCAGTGTATATTTGGGCTCCTGCTGCTGCTGCTGCCAACTTCTGCCAACTCCAGGGTGTGATTCATCCAATTTTTGGGCTCCTGAAGCCAACTCCAGTGTATATTTGGGCTCCTGCTGCTGCTGCTGTCAACTCCTGCCAACTCCAGGGTGTGATTCATCCAATTTTTGGGCTCCTGAAGCCAACTCCAGTGTATATTTGGGCTCCTGCTGCTGCTGCTGCCAACTTCTGCCAACTCCAGGGTGTGATTCATCCAATTTTTGGGCTCCTGAAGCCAACTCCAGTGTATATTTGGGCTCCTGCTGCTGCTGCTGTCAACTCCTGCAAACTCCAGGGTGTGATTCATCCAATTTTTGGGCTCCTGAAGCCAACTCCAGTGTATATTTGGGCTCCTGCTGCTGCTGCTGTCAACTCCTGCCAACTCCAGGGTGTGATTCATCCAATTTTTGGGCTCCTGAAGCCAACTCCAGTGTATATTTGGGCTCCTGCTGCTGCTGCTGCCAACTTCTGCCAACTCCAGGGTGTGATTCATCCAATTTTTGGGCTCCTGAAGCCAACTCCAGTGTATATTTGGGCTCCTGCTGCTGCTGCTGTCAACTCCTGCCAACTCCAGGGTGTGATTCATCCAATTTTTGGGCTCCTGAAGCCAACTCCAGTGTATATTTGGGCTCCTGCTGCTGCTGCTGTCAACTCCTGCCAACTCCAGGGTGTGATTCATCCAATTTTTGGGCTCCTGAAGCCAACTCCAGTGTATATTTGGGCTCCTGCTGCTGCTGCTGCCAACTTCTGCCAACTCCAGGGTGTGATTCATCCAATTTTTGGGCTCCTGAAGCCAACTCCAGTGTATATTTGGGCTCCTGCTGCTGCTGCTGTCAACTCCTGCAAACTCCAGGGTGTGATTCATCCAATTTTTGGGCTCCTGAAGCCAACTCCAGTGTATATTTGGGCTCCTGCTGCTGCTGCTGTCAACTCCTGCCAACTCCAGGGTGTGATTCATCCAATTTTTGGGCTCCTGAAGCCAACTCCAGTGTATATTTGGGCTCCTGCTGCTGCTGCTGCCAACTTCTGCCAACTCCAGGGTGTGATTCATCCAATTTTTGGGCTCCTGAAGCCAACTCCAGTGTATATTTGGGCTCCTGCTGCTGCTGCTGTCAACTCCTGCCAACTCCAGGGTGTGATTCATCCAATTTTTGGGCTCCTGAAGCCAACTCCAGTGTATATTTGGGCTCCTGCTGCTGCTGCTGTCAACTCCTGCCAACTCCAGGGTGTGATTCATCCAATTTTTGGGCTCCTGAAGCCAACTCCAGTGTATATTTGGGCTCCTGCTGCTGCTGCTGCCAACTTCTGCCAACTCCAGGGTGTGATTCATCCAATTTTTGGGCTCCTGAAGCCAACTCCAGTGTATATTTGGGCTCCTGCTGCTGCTGCTGCCAACTTCTGCCAACTCCAGGGTGTGATTCATCCAATTTTTGGGCTCCTGAAGCCAACTCCAGTGTATATTTGGGCTCCTGCTGCTGCTGCTGTCAACTCCTGCCAACTCCAGGGTGTGATTCATCCAATTTTTGGGCTCCTGAAGCCAACTCCAGTGTATATTTGGGCTCCTGCTGCTGCTGCTGCCAACTTCTGCCAACTCCAGGGTGTGATTCATCCAATTTTTGGGCTCCTGAAGCCAACTCCAGTGTATATTTGGGCTCCTGCTGCTGCTGCTGTCAACTCCTGCCAACTCCAGGGTGTGATTCATCCAATTTTTGGGCTCCTGAAGCCAACTCCAGTGTATATTTGGGCTCCTGCTGCTGCTGCTGCCAACTTCTGCCAACTCCAGGGTGTGATTCATCCAATTTTTGGGCTCCTGAAGCCAACTCCAGTGTATATTTGGGCTCCTGCTGCTGCTGCTGCCAACTTCTGCCAACTCCAGGGTGTGATTCATCCAATTTTTGGGCTCCTGAAGCCAACTCCAGTGTATATTTGGGCTCCTGCTGCTGCTGCTGCCAACTTCTGCCAACTCCAGGGTGTGATTCATCCAATTTTTGGGCTCCTGAAGCCAACTCCAGTGTATATTTGGGCTCCTGCTGCTGCTGCTGTCAACTCCTGCCAACTCCAGGGTGTGATTCATCCAATTTTTGGGCTCCTGAAGCCAACTCCAGTGTATATTTGGGCTCCTGCTGCTGCTGCTGCCAACTTCTGCCAACTCCAGGGTGTGATTCATCCAATTTTTGGGCTCCTGAAGCCAACTCCAGTGTATATTTGGGCTCCTGCTGCTGCTGCTGTCAACTCCTGCCAACTCCAGGGTGTGATTCATCCAATTTTTGGGCTCCTGAAGCCAACTCCAGTGTATATTTGGGCTCCTGCTGCTGCTGCTGCCAACTTCTGCCAACTCCAGGGTGTGATTCATCCAATTTTTGGGCTCCTGAAGCCAACTCCAGTGTATATTTGGGCTCCTGCTGCTGCTGCTGTCAACTCCTGCCAACTCCAGGGTGTGATTCATCCAATTTTTGGGCTCCTGAAGCCAACTCCAGTGTATATTTGGGCTCCTGCTGCTGCTGCTGTCAACTCCTGCCAACTCCAGGGTGTGATTCATCCAATTTTTGGGCTCCTGAAGCCAACTCCAGTGTATATTTGGGCTCCTGCTGCTGCTGCTGCCAACTTCTGCCAACTCCAGGGTGTGATTCATCCAATTTTTGGGCTCCTGAAGCCAACTCCAGTGTATATTTGGGCTCCTGCTGCTGCTACTGTCAACTCCTGCCAACTCCAGGGTGTGATTCATCCAATTTTTGGGCTCCTGAAGCCAACTCCAGTGTATATTTGGGCTCCTGCTGCTGCTGCTGCCAACTTCTGCCAACTCCAGGGTGTGATTCATCCAATTTTTGGGCTCCTGAAGCCAACTCCAGTGTATATTTGGGCTCCTGCTGCTGCTGCTGTCAACTCCTGCCAACTCCAGGGTGTGATTCATCCAATTTTTGGGCTCCTGAAGCCAACTCCAGTGTATATTTGGGCTCCTGCTGCTGCTGCTGCCAACTTCTGCCAACTCCAGGGTGTGATTCATCCAATTTTTGGGCTCCTGAAGCCAACTCCAGTGTATATTTGGGCTCCTGCTGCTGCTGCTGCCAACTTCTGCCAACTCCAGGGTGTGATTCATCCAATTTTTGGGCTCCTGAAGCCAACTCCAGTGTATATTTGGGCTCCTGCTGCTGCTGCTGTCAACTCCTGCCAACTCCAGGGTGTGATTCATCCAATTTTTGGGCTCCTGAAGCCAACTCCAGTGTATATTTGGGCTCCTGCTGCTGCTGCTGCCAACTTCTGCCAACTCCAGGGTGTGATTCATCCAATTTTTGGGCTCCTGAAGCCAACTCCAGTGTATATTTGGGCTCCTGCTGCTGCTGCTGCCAACTTCTGCCAACTCCAGGGTGTGATTCATCCAATTTTTGGGCTCCTGAAGCCAACTCCAGTGTATATTTGGGCTCCTGCTGCTGCTGCTGCCAACTTCTGCCAACTCCAGGGTGTGATTCATCCAATTTTTGGGCTCCTGAAGCCAACTCCAGTGTATATTTGGGCTCCTGCTGCTGCTGCTGTCAACTCCTGCCAACTCCAGGGTGTGATTCATCCAATTTTTGGGCTCCTGAAGCCAACTCCAGTGTATATTTGGGCTCCTGCTGCTGCTGCTGCCAACTTCTGCCAACTCCAGGGTGTGATTCATCCAATTTTTGGGCTCCTGAAGCCAACTCCAGTGTATATTTGGGCTCCTGCTGCTGCTGCTGTCAACTCCTGCCAACTCCAGGGTGTGATTCATCCAATTTTTGGGCTCCTGAAGCCAACTCCAGTGTATATTTGGGCTCCTGCTGCTGCTGCTGCCAACTTCTGCCAACTCCAGGGTGTGATTCATCCAATTTTTGGGCTCCTGAAGCCAACTCCAGTGTATATTTGGGCTCCTGCTGCTGCTGCTGTCAACTCCTGCCAACTCCAGGGTGTGATTCATCCAATTTTTGGGCTCCTGAAGCCAACTCCAGTGTATATTTGGGCTCCTGCTGCTGCTGCTGTCAACTCCTGCCAACTCCAGGGTGTGATTCATCCAATTTTTGGGCTCCTGAAGCCAACTCCAGTGTATATTTGGGCTCCTGCTGCTGCTGCTGCCAACTTCTGCCAACTCCAGGGTGTGATTCATCCAATTTTTGGGCTCCTGAAGCCAACTCCAGTGTATATTTGGGCTCCTGCTGCTGCTACTGTCAACTCCTGCCAACTCCAGGGTGTGATTCATCCAATTTTTGGGCTCCTGAAGCCAACTCCAGTGTATATTTGGGCTCCTGCTGCTGCTGCTGCCAACTTCTGCCAACTCCAGGGTGTGATTCATCCAATTTTTGGGCTCCTGAAGCCAACTCCAGTGTATATTTGGGCTCCTGCTGCTGCTGCTGTCAACTCCTGCCAACTCCAGGGTGTGATTCATCCAATTTTTGGGCTCCTGAAGCCAACTCCAGTGTATATTTGGGCTCCTGCTGCTGCTGCTGCCAACTTCTGCCAACTCCAGGGTGTGATTCATCCAATTTTTGGGCTCCTGAAGCCAACTCCAGTGTATATTTGGGCTCCTGCTGCTGCTGCTGCCAACTTCTGCCAACTCCAGGGTGTGATTCATCCAATTTTTGGGCTCCTGAAGCCAACTCCAGTGTATATTTGGGCTCCTGCTGCTGCTGCTGTCAACTCCTGCCAACTCCAGGGTGTGATTCATCCAATTTTTGGGCTCCTGAAGCCAACTCCAGTGTATATTTGGGCTCCTGCTGCTGCTGCTGCCAACTTCTGCCAACTCCAGGGTGTGATTCATCCAATTTTTGGGCTCCTGAAGCCAACTCCAGTGTATATTTGGGCTCCTGCTGCTGCTGCTGTCAACTCCTGCCAACTCCAGGGTGTGATTCATCCAATTTTTGGGCTCCTGAAGCCAACTCCAGTGTATATTTGGGCTCCTGCTGCTGCTGCTGCCAACTTCTGCCAACTCCAGGGTGTGATTCATCCAATTTTTGGGCTCCTGAAGCCAACTCCAGTGTATATTTGGGCTCCTGCTGCTGCTGCTGTCAACTCCTGCCAACTCCAGGGTGTGATTCATCCAATTTTTGGGCTCCTGAAGCCAACTCCAGTGTATATTTGGGCTCCTGCTGCTGCTGCTGCCAACTTCTGCCAACTCCAGGGTGTGATTCATCCAATTTTTGGGCTCCTGAAGCCAACTCCAGTGTATATTTGGGCTCCTGCTGCTGCTGCTGCCAACTTCTGCCAACTCCAGGGTGTGATTCATCCAATTTTTGGGCTCCTGAAGCCAACTCCAGTGTATATTTGGGCTCCTGCTGCTGCTGCTGTCAACTCCTGCCAACTCCAGGGTGTGATTCATCCAATTTTTGGGCTCCTGAAGCCAACTCCAGTGTATATTTGGGCTCCTGCTGCTGCTGCTGCCAACTTCTGCCAACTCCAGGGTGTGATTCATCCAATTTTTGGGCTCCTGAAGCCAACTCCAGTGTATATTTGGGCTCCTGCTGCTGCTGCTGTCAACTCCTGCCAACTCCAGGGTGTGATTCATCCAATTTTTGGGCTCCTGAAGCCAACTCCAGTGTATATTTGGGCTCCTGCTGCTGCTGCTGCCAACTTCTGCCAACTCCAGGGTGTGATTCATCCAATTTTTGGGCTCCTGAAGCCAACTCCAGTGTATATTTGGGCTCCTGCTGCTGCTGCTGCCAACTTCTGCCAACTCCAGGGTGTGATTCATCCAATTTTTGGGCTCCTGAAGCCAACTCCAGTGTATATTTGGGCTCCTGCTGCTGCTGCTGCCAACTTCTGCCAACTCCAGGGTGTGATTCATCCAATTTTTGGGCTCCTGAAGCCAACTCCAGTGTATATTTGGGCTCCTGCTGCTGCTGCTGTCAACTCCTGCCAACTCCAGGGTGTGATTCATCCAATTTTTGGGCTCCTGAAGCCAACTCCAGTGTATATTTGGGCTCCTGCTGCTGCTGCTGCCAACTTCTGCCAACTCCAGGGTGTGATTCATCCAATTTTTGGGCTCCTGAAGCCAACTCCAGTGTATATTTGGGCTCCTGCTGCTGCTGCTGTCAACTCCTGCCAACTCCAGGGTGTGATTCATCCAATTTTTGGGCTCCTGAAGCCAACTCCAGTGAATATTTGGGCTCCTGCTGCTGCTGCTGCCAACTTCTGCCAACTCCAGGGTGTGATTCATCCAATTTTTGGGCTCCTGAAGCCAACTCCAGTGTATATTTGGGCTCCTGCTGCTGCTGCTGTCAACTCCTGCCAACTCCAGGGTGTGATTCATCCAATTTTTGGGCTCCTGAAGCCAACTCCAGTGTATATTTGGGCTCCTGCTGCTGCTGCTGTCAACTCCTGCCAACTCCAGGGTGTGATTCATCCAATTTTTGGGCTCCTGAAGCCAACTCCAGTGTATATTTGGGCTCCTGCTGCTGCTGCTGCCAACTTCTGCCAACTCCAGGGTGTGATTCATCCAATTTTTGGGCTCCTGAAGCCAACTCCAGTGTATATTTGGGCTCCTGCTGCTGCTACTGTCAACTCCTGCCAACTCCAGGGTGTGATTCATCCAATTTTTGGGCTCCTGAAGCCAACTCCAGTGTATATTTGGGCTCCTGCTGCTGCTGCTGCCAACTTCTGCCAACTCCAGGGTGTGATTCATCCAATTTTTGGGCTCCTGAAGCCAACTCCAGTGTATATTTGGGCTCCTGCTGCTGCTGCTGTCAACTCCTGCCAACTCCAGGGTGTGATTCATCCAATTTTTGGGCTCCTGAAGCCAACTCCAGTGTATATTTGGGCTCCTGCTGCTGCTGCTGCCAACTTCTGCCAACTCCAGGGTGTGATTCATCCAATTTTTGGGCTCCTGAAGCCAACTCCAGTGTATATTTGGGCTCCTGCTGCTGCTGCTGCCAACTTCTGCCAACTCCAGGGTGTGATTCATCCAATTTTTGGGCTCCTGAAGCCAACTCCAGTGTATATTTGGGCTCCTGCTGCTGCTGCTGTCAACTCCTGCCAACTCCAGGGTGTGATTCATCCAATTTTTGGGCTCCTGAAGCCAACTCCAGTGTATATTTGGGCTCCTGCTGCTGCTGCTGTCAACTCCTGCCAACTCCAGGGTGTGATTCATCCAATTTTTGGGCTCCTGAAGCCAACTCCAGTGTATATTTGGGCTCCTGCTGCTGCTGCTGTCAACTCCTGCCAACTCCAGGGTGTGATTCATCCAATTTTTGGGCTCCTGAAGCCAACTCCAGTGTATATTTGGGCTCCTGCTGCTGCTGCTGCCAACTTCTGCCAACTCCAGGGTGTGATTCATCCAATTTTTGGGCTCCTGAAGCCAACTCCAGTGTATATTTGGGCTCCTTCTGCCCCTCATAGTGATGCCACTTCAACTCTCTGCAATTGTGCCGCTCTGCGATTCTATTAGCGATGCCTCTGATCTGCATGTGATATTTCTTAAAAGTATTATTTAACTAACCCAGCACGCATCCTGTGCGTGTTACAGCAAGGCTGAATGGTTTACAACCCTATTGAGGCTGTAGGAGGCTCAGAAATAGCCGTTTTTAATAGCGATTCGTCGCGAATTTATTCGGGTCGAAACGATTTTTGTCGGAAAATTCGGCGAATCAGTCGAATCGAATTTTTCAAAAGTTCGCTCATCTCTACTGACAGACATACAAGACTGGCGCAATATGAACTGTAGATATGTGAAGAAGTCACCTAAAGCAACCTATTGGGCTTCATCTTTTGAACAAAACCAGAAACTAAATTAGTAGTATTGATTGATGCAGATCAATTAATAATACAAAGGATGTTGCTTTTTTAAATATATGAAGCTCAATAGGTTGCATTAGGCTATTTTTCTATAGTTCTTATTGCACCAGCCTTGACAGATCTGCCACATTGATAAAGAGTATAACTTATCTTTAATGGGAAAGTCTGAGCTACAAATATAGCCAGAGAAAATCTACTTTTATAGACTTTCTTGACAGCCTTCAAATCATAGGCCACCCCCTCTTCTGCAGCAGCTATACCTTTACCAATGTCCCTGGTATGTAAAGTCAGGTGGTGCACTTCCACATTCCAGCCTCCAGGTGGGCAAGTGCAGTGCATAAGACCAAACCAAGGCACCAATTATTTATGTGGGTGAGCAATCACCACTACAGAACAAGGTCACTCTTGACGCGCGCGCGCCCGCGCCGGCCATTCACAGATGTCCGGCGCGCGCACGTCTAGAGGGGCGCGAGGGAGACGGCGGCGGCCGGCCGCCGCCGCCGACAAGGTAAGTGGATTTGGGGTGTTTGGGGGGGCCGATCACCCCTGGGTGTTGGTCCTCTTTAAAGACTTAAAGTATTCAGCGGGCAGCCAAAAAAAAAACAAAACGGTGCTTATTAATTGTCTTGCGCAGCTGATTGGTGCCAGTCCGAAGATCAGTAACTCATCTGACCACTGGAACTGAGCCCACACTGCAGCCACCGCACCCTGTATTCTCTGGGCCTCAAATGCCATTCACCGGTGCATCCACGCCAGACCATGCCCCCATAACCTGTCACAGGGGTGTGACCACACTCGGTGCTTCGGCTTGGGCTCTGTGCCCGCAATTAGGTCAGTTGCTGATTGGTTAGACTAGCACTGATCAGCTGCGTGGGAAAAAAAGATAAGTACACTTTTGATTTTTTGCTGCCGGCTGAATCACTTTACCTAGTTTAACTAAGCCATTGAAACCACTTAAATAATTTAAGATAAAACACTGTTCTATTGCTTTGTTTGCCTTTTAGGGACTGCTCTGTCTGTACAAAATTGGAAGATTTATCAAGAATAGAGCACTCAGTAAGCTATGTTAATCAACAAATTGCACTCATTAGTAAAATAACTGAACCAAATTAATATAAAGGCAGCAGCGTGCTAAGGAAGCAGCATGCTAATAAGTAAATCAAAAAGGAAGTTTTCCTTTAAGGAAAACACTAGGTTGAATTATATCTGTATATCAACTTATTAAAGGAATGGAAAGGGAATTGTCAAGTTAAGTAACAACTTTTGACCTAGAAACTGGTTGTATCCGGCCTGTCTTATTCATGTTAGAATGACAGATACTCAGTAATGTAAAGAACACAGAAGTGGACATTTGGTAAATTCTCATCTCAATCTTTAAATCTGCACAAAGTCCATTTTGGGCTCCCCCGAGCAATGTGTCCAACTCAGTGATGGCCAGGTTTAAAAAAAAGGCAATTTCCACTGTCAATTTTTTAGATCACTGATTGGCTGATGAATGCCGGCTGATGTGATCAAGCCTGCTGACCACATCCCAGGATTCCCCGCAGACTGGAAGCGCACCCGTCCCTGCCTATCTGAATGGCTGGGTGTGGAAGCACGTCTGAGCTAGATGGAAGCTGGAGATGCGGCAAAGACAGTGCTGTGGAAGATGTCGGGGAAGGTAAGTTAACGGCGACCCGGGGGTTTCACAAAGTTGAGGATCCCACTTTTTGATGCCCTGGTGTAGGCAAGGGGCTGCCCCTGGAGTTTAAAAGACCGTGGCAGATGGCTTTGTGACCTTTAAATATTTAATCTGCAAATATCTGTGTAAGCCTCAAAACTGTTCTACATTGCTGGTAGAGGGGACATAAACATTCACACATTACCAGTGCTTCGTCGTCAGTGAAAGATTGCAAATCATTCTTGGTGCAATAAGTTACGTAATTTTGCAAGTACTCAAAAATCCAAGAATATTCATTGGCTTTGTAGCACCTTGGCTTGGAACCTAAAAAACAGATGAAAGCGGTAGATGTTATTTATTACAATTAATTTCTGGATAAATTCCATTGCATTACGAATGGAAAAATGCACATAATAAAGTTGAGTTCACATGTAGCAGTGGCGCATCATGAGATGTACTGCATCTCTGAATGTACACAGAATCTTTCTGCATTGTCCAACATTTTTTTTTCAACAAAAGCTATAAAGCCCAGTATATTCTTGGTATACACCATACTTCCTCAGGGCGACTATACTATACGTATAGTCGCCCTGAGGAAGCAGCGAGTAGGCGCTGTGACACGCGTTGGCAGACATATTGAAGGGGGGAGGCCCAGTTGGATTGTATATTCTTACTAATTGTTCCATGTCTTTTCTAATTACCTCGGCTGGTCCTGATAGTTTTGTTTGGTAGATATATTGCTTTGCACAGGCACTTTGATATTTTTATATGTGGTTATTGACTCGTTGCACATTATTTGTATGATTTGTAGGGATGAGCGAATCGATCCGGACGAACCCGGATTCGATCCGAATTTCAGGAAAAATTCGATTTGGATCGAATCCGAATTTCCCCGCGATTCGATCACTCGAAGTTTTCCTTTAACATCCATTCATTTACATTTACAGGCATTCTAAGATGGCGGACGGGACATGTCTGGACATGTATCCCGCGCCAGTGCAAGCTGGGGCAGTCACATGCAGCCTATCAGCAGCCAGCAAGCCCGGTGACGTCACACAGCGGTATTTAACGGCGGCCATCTTGCTTTTCCTCATTTCTCTATTGCATTCGTGACAGACAGACAGAACGCTGTGTAGCTGAGGCAGTTAGACAGGCTGGAGACAGGGACAGACAGGGACAGGCAGGAGACAGGCAGGAGACAGACAGGAGACAGACAGAAAGCCAGGGAAAGGTAGGAAAAACGGAGCTGGCTGACAGGGAGATTTTTTTTTTTTCATCCAGCCTTTGTTAGCGTTTTCAGGCTGCTTATAGTAACTAACTGTGCATATATACTGAACTGATCTTAAGTCTGCTGTGAGGCATCCCATTCTGTGACTAAAGCAGCCTCTGTTTAAGACCATATAAGCATTTGCTCTTATCATATTTGAAATTAGGCCTGATAAAGACACTTTTGCTGGCCAAAGCACTACTGGACCCTGCCAGGTCCATTCCTGCCCAGGGCATCCCATTCTGTGACTACAGCAGCCTCTGTTTAAGACCATATAAGCATTTGCTCTTATCATATTTGAAATTAGCCTGATAAAGACACTTTTGCTGGCCAAAGCACTACTGGACCCTGCCAGGTCCATTCCTGCCCAGGGCATCCCATTCTGTGACTAAAGCAGCCTCTGTTTAAGACCATATAAGCATTTGCTCTTATCATATTTGAAATTAGGCCTGATAAAGACACTTTTGCTGGCCAAAGCACTACTGGACCCTGCCAGGTCCATTCCTGCCCGGGGCATCCCATTCTGTGACTACAGCAGCCTCTGTTTAAGACCATATAAGCATTTGCTCTTATCATATTTCAAATTAGCCTGATAAAGACACTTTTGCTGGCCAAAGCACTACTGGACCCTGCCAGGTCCATTCCTGCCCAGGGCATCCCATTCTGTGACTAAAGCAGCCTCTGTTTAAGACCATATAAGCATTTGCTCTTATCATATTTGAAATTAGGCCTGATAAAGACACTTTTGCTGGCCAAAGCACTACTGGACCCTGCCAGGTCCATTCCTGCCCAGGGCATCCCATTCTGTGACTACAGCAGCCTCTGTTTAAGACCATATAAGCATTTGCTCTTATCATATTTGAAATTAGGCCTGATAAAGACACTTTTGCTGGCCAAAGCACTACTGGACCCTGCCAGGTCCATTCCTGCCCAGGGCATCCCATTCTGTGACTAAAGCAGCCTCTGTTTAAGACCATATAAGCATTTGCTCTTATCATATTTGAAATTAGGCCTGATAAAGACACTTTTGCTGGCCAAAGCACTACTGGACCCTGCCAGGTCTATTCCTGTTGGGGCATCCCATTCTGTGACTACAGCAGCCTCTGTTTAAGACCATATAAGCATTTGCTCTTATTATATTTGAAATTAGCCTGATAAAGACACTTTTGCTGGCCAAAGCACTACTGGACCCTGCCAGGTCCATTCCTGCCCAGGGCATCCCATTCTGTGACTACAGCAGCCTCTGTTTAAGACCATATAAGCATTTGCTCTTATCATATTTGAAATTAGGCCTGATAAAGACACTTTTGCTGGCCAAAGCACTACTGGACCCTGCCAGGTCCATTCCTGCCCAGGGCATCCCATTCTGTGACTACAGCAGCCTCTGTTTAAGACCATATAAGCATTTGCTCTTATCATATTTGAAATTAGGCCTGATAAAGACACTTTTGCTGGCCAAAGCACTACTGGACCCTGCCAGGTCCATTCCTGCCCGGGGCATCCCATTCTGTGACTACAGCAGCCTCTGTTTAAGACCATATAAGCATTTGCTCTTATCATATTTGAAATTAGCCTGATAAAGACACTTTTGCTGGCCAAAGCACTACTGGACCCTGCCAGGTCCATTCCTGCCCAGGGCATCCCATTCTGTGACTAAAGCAGCCTCTGTTTAAGACCATATAAGCATTTGCTCTTATCATATTTGAAATTAGGCCTGATAAAGACACTTTTGCTGGCCAAAGCACTACTGGACCCTGCCAGGTCCATTCCTGCCCAGGGCATCCCATTCTGTGACTACAGCAGCCTCTGTTTAAGACCATATAAGCATTTGCTCTTATCATATTTGAAATTAGGCCTGATAAAGACACTTTTGCTGGCCAAAGCACTACTGGACCCTGCCAGGTCCATTCCTGCCCGGGGCATCCCATTCTGTGACTACAGCAGCCTCTGTTTAAGACCATATAAGCATTTGCTCTTATCATATTTGAAATTAGGCCTGATAAAGACACTTTTGCTGGCCAAAGCACTACTGGACCCTGCCAGGTCCATTCCTGCCCAGGGCATCCCATTCTGTGACTACAGCAGCCTCTGTTTAAGACCATATAAGCATTTGCTCTTATCATATTTGAAATTAGGCCTGATAAAGACACTTTTGCTGGCCAAAGCACTACTGGACCCTGCCAGGTCGATTCCTGTTGGGGCATCCCATTCTGTGACTAAAGCAGCCTCTGTTTAAGACCATATAAGCATTTGCTCTTATCATATTTGAAATTAGGCCTGATAAAGACACTTTTGCTGGCCAAAGCACTACTGGACCCTGCCAGGTCGATTCCTGTTGGGGCATCCCATTCTGTGACTACAGCAGCCTCTGTTTAAGACCATATAAGCATTTGCTCTTATCATATTTGAAATTAGCCTGATAAAGACACTTTTGCTGGCCAAAGCACTACTGGACCCTGCCAGGTCCATTCCTGCCCAGGGCATCCCATTCTGTGACTAAAGCAGCCTCTGTTTAAGACCATATAAGCATTTGCTCTTATCATATTTGAAATTAGGCCTGATAAAGACACTTTTGCTGGCCAAAGCACTACTGGACCCTGCCAGGTCCATTCCTGCCCAGGGCATCCCATTCTGTGACTACAGCAGCCTCTGTTTAAGACCATATAAGCATTTGCTCTTATCATATTTGAAATTAGGCCTGATAAAGACACTTTTGCTGGCCAAAGCACTACTGGACCCTGCCAGGTCCATTCCTGCCCGGGGCATCCCATTCTGTGACTACAGCAGCCTCTGTTTAAGACCATATAAGCATTTGCTCTTATCATATTTGAAATTAGCCTGATAAAGACACTTTTGCTGGCCAAAGCACTACTGGACCCTGCCAGGTCCATTCCTGCCCAGGGCATCCCATTCTGTGACTAAAGCAGCCTCTGTTTAAGACCATATAAGCATTTGCTCTTATCATATTTGAAATTAGGCCTGATAAAGACACTTTTGCTGGCCAAAGCACTACTGGACCCTGCCAGGTCCATTCCTGCCCAGGGCATCCCATTCTGTGACTACAGCAGCCTCTGTTTAAGACCATATAAGCATTTGCTCTTATCATATTTGAAATTAGGCCTGATAAAGACACTTTTGCTGGCCAAAGCACTACTGGACCCTGCCAGGTCCATTCCTGCCCGGGGCATCCCATTCTGTGACTACAGCAGCCTCTGTTTAAGACCATATAAGCATTTGCTCTTATCATATTTGAAATTAGGCCTGATAAAGACACTTTTGCTGGCCAAAGCACTACTGGACCCTGCCAGGTCCATTCCTGCCCAGGGCATCCCATTCTGTGACTAAAGCAGCCTCTGTTTAAGACCATATAAGCATTTGCTCTTATCATATTTGAAATTAGGCCTGATAAAGACACTTTTGCTGGCCAAAGCACTACTGGACCCTGCCAGGTCGATTCCTGTTGGGGCATCCCATTCTGTGACTACAGCAGCCTCTGTTTAAGACCATATAAGCATTTGCTCTTATCATATTTGAAATTAGCCTGATAAAGACACTTTTGCTGGCCAAAGCACTACTGGACCCTGCCAGGTCCATTCCTGCCCAGGGCATCCCATTCTGTGACTAAAGCAGCCTCTGTTTAAGACCATATAAGCATTTGCTCTTATCATATTTGAAATTAGGCCTGATAAAGACACTTTTGCTGGCCAAAGCACTACTGGACCCTGCCAGGTCCATTCCTGCCCGGGGCATCCCATTCTGTGACTACAGCAGCCTCTGTTTAAGACCATATAAGCATTTGCTCTTATCATATTTGAAATTAGGCCTGATAAAGACACTTTTGCTGGCCAAAGCACTACTGGACCCTGCCAGGTCCATTCCTGCCCGGGGCATCCCATTCTGTGACTACAGCAGCCTCTGTTTAAGACCATATAAGCATTTGCTCTTATCATATTTGAAATTAGCCTGATAAAGACACTTTTGCTGGCCAAAGCACTACTGGACCCTGCCAGGTCCATTCCTGCCCAGGGCATCCCATTCTGTGACTAAAGCAGCCTCTGTTTAAGACCATATAAGCATTTGCTCTTATTATATTTATATTATAAGACACTTTTGCTGGGCATAGGCTTACTGCTGCCTGCCAGGTGCACTTCTGTTGAGGCATCCCATTCTGTAACATAGCATACCCCTCTTTATTTACACTAAGCAGCTCTCTTATTTACACTAAGCAGGCCTGTTGGAGGCTGAGTGTTACTGCTCACTTTTGGTGTGCATTATATTCTGTTTCATATAGACCCACCGCTGCCCGGGGTTTTTTTAAATATCACCTACTACCACGCCAGTTAGACTATGTCGGGCAGACAAGTGCCTGGAAGTGAAAAGAGGAGTGGCAGAGGCCAAGATTCCGCAGGCAGAGCTCGCATCAGACTGGGGGCCAGTAGCAGCAGGAGTCACGCTGAGAGACCTAATCTGCCAGTATCTGCTAGCGGTCGGGTCTCCACCAGTAACGCATCTGCCGTGGTAGATTGGTTGACGCGCTCATCAACAACATCATCACAACTTACGTCTGAGACCCCCAGTCTAGGGTCGGTAGGTTCCTCTGACACAACCCTGAGTTGGCATGCCCCGAGAGCAGTCCCTGTCCTCCCATTGCCTCTGGCCTACGCCGTTCCCTCCCCCAGCGACGTATCCTATGCTTTGGGTTCAGCTCCACTCTTTAGTGAGGAGGACCATCAGATAGAGGACAGTCAGCAGCTACTGCCCAGCCAAGAAATGGAGGTGGCTTCTTTAGCTAGGCAGACAAATAGTGATGTGGACAGTGTCGTGGGTGCTGCGAGCGTTCCAGCTCCTGCGCCAGACACTGTTGACGAATCCACGAACATCAGTGACGTACAGCCACAACTCGGTGATGATGATGATGATGACGATGAAGCCGATCGCACTTGGGAGCCGGGTGATGAAGGGGCTTCATCGTCATCATCAGGAGAAGAGGGGTGCAGGTTGCCCCGGAGTCAGCAGCTGAGGCAGCAAGGTGGTAGCAGTCAGCATGGGGGCACAATTCCAAAGGCTGGAGCCGGCCGGGGCCGGGGCCGGGGTAGAGCACCTGCTGTGCGGCAGTCTACCTTATCGGGAGGTAGTGGAGCAGGGGTTCCTGGAGTTGGCAACAGCAGCAGTGAATCAGTGAGGCCAGGGGGTGGGAAAAGTAGCTACTCGGCAGTGTGGCAGTTTTTCCTGAGGCATCCGCAGGAGGGTAACATGGCCACATGCAAGATATGTAGGCAAAAGGTGAAGCGTGGCCAGGGTCCAAATGTTGGCACCACGGCCCTGCGTCAACATATGATGCGTCACCATAAAACGACCTGGGAGAACCGAGGCTCCCAAGGGGTGGTCCAGTCTGCTTCCTCACCAAGTGAGCTCCCAATTTCTGCCAGCCAAGGCTCCAGCACCTCAGCCGAAGGCAGCTGTGCGTCATACCCATCCTCTGTCGCTCCTGCTCCTCCTCCTCCAAGTCATGCATCCCGCCAGCAATCCATCAGCGAAGCCATGTCCAAGAGACAGCAGTATGCGCCCACTCATCCTACGGCGCAGAAGCTGAATGTGCTCCTGTCCAAGTTGCTGGTGCTGCAGTCGCTCCCTTTTCAGGTGGTGGAATCTGCACCTTTCAGAGAACTGATGGCTTGTGCCGAGCCGAGGTGGAGAGTCCCAAGCCGTCATTTCTTTGCCAAGAAGGCAGTACCAGCGCTGCACACTTTTGTTGAACAGAAGGTGGGCCAGTCCTTGAGCCTGTCGGTGTGTAGCAAAATACATGGCAGCGCCGACATCTGGAGCTGTAACTACGGTCAGGGGCAGTACATGTCGTTTACGGCCCACTGGGTGAATGTGGTCCCTTTGCAGCAGCAACTTGGACAGGTCACGCCGCTTCGGCCTCCGCGCTCTCTGCCCATTGGGCCTGTGACACCGTGCGACTCGGCCTCCTCATCCTCCGCCATCTCCTCACCCTCCACTGTAGGCTCAAGTCTCAGTGCCCCTCCAGTCTACCATGTGTGCAGGGCACGGAGGTGTCACGCAGTGCTTCACATGGTTTGTCTTGGCGAACGGAGTCACACAGGGGAGGAACTGCTTAAATGTATTCATCAGGAAATCCAAACATGGCTTACTCCGAGAAAACTTAAAATGGGAATCATGGTTACCGACAATGGGAAGAACATTTTGTCTGCGCTGCGCCAAGGAAGCCTGACCCATGCCCCCTGCATGGCTCACGTCTTCAATCTGGTTGTCAAGCGGTTTCTGAAGTGTTCCCCCCATCTGCAGGACATCCTAACAACTTCACGGAAACTTTGCATGCACTTCAGCCACTCCTACACCGCCAAACACACCCTTCTTGAGCTACAGCGTCAGAATGGTATCCCCCAACATAGTCTGATTTGCGATGTTTCCACCCGTTGGAATTCCACCCTTCACATGTTGGACCGATTATATGAACAGAGAAAAGCCATCACGGATTTCCTGATGATCCAAGCAGATAGGGGGACTCCCCTGTGTAACTTCAATGTCAACCAGTGGCAGCTCATACGTGACACCTGCCGTTTGCTCAGGCCCTTTGAGGAAGCCACTTTATTTGTCAGTCGGCAGGATTACGGGATGAACGACGTGATTCCACTGCTTCATGTACTACAGCACATGTTGGAAACCATGGCTGGTCAGGGCACTGGAGACATGGCGTTTACATCTTACGGCCACATGAACCCCGTTGGAGCTGAACTGGAGGAGGAGGAGGAGGAAGAGGAGGAGGAGGAGTTGCCCAGCGAAACACAGTTTAGGCTTGGCGAAATGGCTGGTTTATCTAGTCAGCGGACAGGAGAGGAGGAGCAGGAGCAGCCAGAGGAGCTAGAGGTTTTTGAGGAAGGAGAGACAGAGGACCCGGGCACACCGTGGCAGTATGCAGTGGAGATGGAGACAGGTAGTCCATCCGAGTCACTTGCGCAAATGGCACGAAGCATGCTCACATGCTTGCGTAGTGACCCCAGAATTGTTTCCATCTGTCGGCGGGATGACTTCTGGCTGTCCACCTTATTGGACCCTCGCTTCCGGCACAAAATGGGGGCATTTTTTAAACCCACCGAGAGGGAGGACAAACTCAACTACTACAAAGACATTCTACGTAGGCAGTTGGCCGATGCCTATCTGCGCCATGGTCCATACTCTCGCAGGTCTGACTCGAGGGGACCTCTGCGCTCACCTTCCACTGCCATGGCCGCTGGGGGGGTTGGCAGCAGCAGCAGCAGAAGCTCCATCAGCAGCAGCAGCCTCAGTCTTCAGTCGCTAATGAGTAGCTTTCTACACCCGCATAGTGAGGCTACTCATGAGCAGCAGGAAGACCTGGAGCAGGACCTGAACCAGCAGGTCATGTCATACTTTGACATGACCATGCCAACACACCTTGAGGATCCGCTGGACTTCTGGGCAGCCAAACTTGATTTGTGGCCGCAACTAGCAGAGTTTGCCCTGGAAAAGCTGTCCTGCCCGGCAAGTAGCGTGCCATCTGAGCGGGTGTTTAGTGCGGCGGGGGCCATAGTTACGGCGAGGAGAACTCGTCTGTCAACTAAAAATGTGGAGAGACTCACCTTTGTCAAAATGAATCAGGGATGGATCAGCCAGGATTTCCACCCACCAATGCCTGATGCATGCGACTAGATTCAGCATGGTGCCACGTTTTACACTTTCCAAATGGTGCAAAACATATTTATGTCTTTAGGCCATTTTTTGGGCTCCTGCTGCTGCTGCTGCCAACTCCTGCCAACTCCAGGGTGTGATTCATCCAATTTTTGGGCTCCTGAGGCCAACTCCAGTGTATATTTGGGCTCCTGCTGCTGCTGCTGCCAACTTCTGCCAACTCCAGGGTGTGATTCATCCAATTTTTGGGCTCCTGAGGCCAACTCCAGTGTATATTTGGGCTCCTGCTGCTGCTACTGTCAACTCCTGCCAACTCCAGGGTGTGATTCATCCAATTTTTGGGCTCCTGAGGCCAACTCCAGTGTATATTTGGGCTCCTGCTGCTGCTGCTGCCAACTTCTGCCAACTCCAGGGTGTGATTCATCCAATTTTTGGGCTCCTGAGGCCAACTCCAGTGTATATTTGGGCTCCTGCTGCTGCTACTGTCAACTCCTGCCAACTCCAGGGTGTGATTCATCCAATTTTTGGGCTCCTGAGGCCAACTCCAGTGTATATTTGGGCTCCTGCTGCTGCTGCTGCCAACTTCTGCCAACTCCAGGGTGTGATTCATCCAATTTTTGGGCTCCTGAAGCCAACTCCAGTGTATATTTGGGCTCCTGCTGCTGCTGGTGTCAACTCCTGCCAACTCCAGGGTGTGATTCATCCAATTTTTGGGCTCCTGAGGCCAACTCCAGTGTATATTTGGGCTCCTGCTGCTGCTGCTGCCAACTTCTGCCAACTCCAGGGTGTGATTCATCCAATTTTTGGGCTCCTGAGGCCAACTCCAGTGTATATTTGGGCTCCTGCTGCTGCTACTGTCAACTCCTGCCAACTCCAGGGTGTGATTCATCCAATTTTTGGGCTCCTGAAGCCAACTCCAGTGTATATTTGGGCTCCTGCTGCTGCTACTGTCAACTCCTGCCAACTCCAGGGTGTGATTCATCCAATTTTTGGGCTCCTGAGGCCAACTCCAGTGTATATTTGGGCTCCTGCTGCTGCTGCTGCCAACTTCTGCCAACTCCAGGGTGTGATTCATCCAATTTTTGGGCTCCTGAGGCCAACTCCAGTGTATATTTGGGCTCCTGCTGCTGCTACTGTCAACTCCTGCCAACTCCAGGGTGTGATTCATCCAATTTTTGGGCTTCTGAGGCCAACTCCAGTGTATATTTGGGCTCCTGCTGCTGCTGCTGCCAACTTCTGCCAACTCCAGGGTGTGATTCATCCAATTTTTGGGCTCCTGAGGCCAACTCCAGTGTATATTTGGGCTCCTGCTGCTGCTACTGTCAACTCCTGCCAACTCCAGGGTGTGATTCATCCAATTTTTGGGCTCCTGAGGCCAACTCCAGTGTATATTTGGGCTCCTGCTGCTGCTGCTGCCAACTTCTGCCAACTCCAGGGTGTGATTCATCCAATTTTGGGGCTCCTGAGGCCAACTCCAGTGTATATTTGGGCTCCTGCTGCTGCTGCTGCCAACTTCTGCCAACTCCAGGGTGTGATTCATCCAATTTTTGGGCTCCTGAGGCCAACTCCAGTGTATATTTGGGCTCCTGCTGCTGCTACTGTCAACTCCTGCCAACTCCAGGGTGTGATTCATCCAATTTTTGGGCTCCTGAGGCCAACTCCAGTGTATATTTGGGCTCCTGCTGCTGCTGCTGCCAACTTCTGCCAACTCCAGGGTGTGATTCATCCAATTTTTGGGCTCCTGAGGCCAACTCCAGTGTATATTTGGGCTCCTGCTGCTGCTGCTGCCAACTTCTGCCAACTCCAGGGTGTGATTCATCCAATTTTTGGGCTCCTGAAGCCAACTCCAGTGTATATTTGGGCTCCTGCTGCTGCTGGTGTCAACTCCTGCCAACTCCAGGGTGTGATTCATCCAATTTTTGGGCTCCTGAAGCCAACTCCAGTGTATATTTGGGCTCCTGCTGCTGCTGCTGCCAACTTCTGCCAACTCCAGGGTGTGATTCATCCAATTTTTGGGCTCCTGAGGCCAACTCCAGTGTATATTTGGGCTCCTGCTGCTGCTACTGTCAACTCCTGCCAACTCCAGGGTGTGATTCATCCAATTTTTGGGCTCCTGAGGCCAACTCCAGTGTATATTTGGGCTCCTGCTGCTGCTGCTGCCAACTTCTGCCAACTCCAGGGTGTGATTCATCCAATTTTTGGGCTCCTGAGGCCAACTCCAGTGTATATTTGGGCTCCTGCTGCTGCTACTGTCAACTCCTGCCAACTCCAGGGTGTGATTCATCCAATTTTTGGGCTCCTGAGGCCAACTCCAGTGTATATTTGGGCTCCTGCTGCTGCTGCTGCCAACTTCTGCCAACTCCAGGGTGTGATTCATCCAATTTTTGGGCTCCTGAGGCCAACTCCAGTGTATATTTGGGCTCCTGCTGCTGCTGCTGCCAACTTCTGCCAACTCCAGGGTGTGATTCATCCAATTTTTGGGCTCCTGAGGCCAACTCCAGTGTATATTTGGGCTCCTGCTGCTGCTACTGTCAACTCCTGCCAACTCCAGGGTGTGATTCATCCAATTTTTGGGCTCCTGAGGCCAACTCCAGTGTATATTTGGGCTCCTGCTGCTGCTGCTGCCAACTTCTGCCAACTCCAGGGTGTGATTCATCCAATTTTTGGGCTCCTGAGGCCAACTCCAGTGTATATTTGGGCTCCTGCTGCTGCTGCTGCCAACTTCTGCCAACTCCAGGGTGTGATTCATCCAATTTTTGGGCTCCTGAAGCCAACTCCAGTGTATATTTGGGCTCCTGCTGCTGCTGGTGTCAACTCCTGCCAACTCCAGGGTGTGATTCATCCAATTTTTGGGCTCCTGAAGCCAACTCCAGTGTATATTTGGGCTCCTGCTGCTGCTGCTGCCAACTTCTGCCAACTCCAGGGTGTGATTCATCCAATTTTTGGGCTCCTGAGGCCAACTCCAGTGTATATTTGGGCTCCTGCTGCTGCTGCTGCCAACTTCTGCCAACTCCAGGGTGTGATTCATCCAATTTTTGGGCTCCTGAAGCCAACTCCAGTGTATATTTGGGCTCCTGCTGCTGCTGGTGTCAACTCCTGCCAACTCCAGGGTGTGATTCATCCAATTTTTGGGCTCCTGAGGCCAACTCCAGTGTATATTTGGGCTCCTGCTGCTGCTACTGTCAACTCCTGCCAACTCCAGGGTGTGATTCATCCAATTTTTGGGCTCCTGCGGCCAACTCCAGTGTATATTTGGGCTCCTGCTGCTGCTGCCAACTTCTGCCAACTCCAGGGTGTGATTCATCCAATTTTTGGGCTCCTGAAGCCAACTCCAGTGTATATTTGGGCTCCTGCTGCTGCTGCTGCTGCCAACTTCTGCCAACTCCAGGGTGTGATTCATCCAATTTTTGGGCTCCTGAGGCCAACTCCAGTGTATATTTGGGCTCCTTCTGCCCCTCATAGTGATGCCACTTCAACTCTCTGCAATTGTGCCGCTCTGCGATTCTATTAGCGATGCCTCTGATCTGCATGTGATATTTCTTCAAAGTATTATTTAACTAACCCAGCACGCATCCTGTGCGTGTTACAGCAAGGCTGAATGGTTTACAACCCTATTGAGGCTGTAGGAGGCTCAGAAATAGCCGTTTTTAATAGCGATTCGTCGCGAATTTATTCGGGTCGAAACGATTTTTGTCGGAAAATTCGGCGAATCAGTCGAATCGAATTTTTCAAAAGTTCGCTCATCTCTAATGATTTGCACAAATTGTATATAACTAATTTAAGTAGAGGTGTTTAACATTTGTATTTGTATGGTTTCAAGCACTACATATGAGCATTATATATGTAATGGTGATATTATGAATTCTTAGATAGAATGCTGGCGCTCCCCCTGGTGTTTATTGTGTATGTGTGATGTGTGTTTTTTAAAATGTATTGTCTTGTGTCTTTTTATAATTATATGTATCTTTAAATAAAATCATTGATAATTGTATCTTTAGAGGGTAGTGCCTCTTTTTATTTAGTCTTGGTAATTTCTTTTGTTGGTCTTGCTTCTGCCATTTATTTACCAGGCTTAGTGAGCACACCACCTTATATGGTTCCTTATCATAATTAACTGGTGCTGTCCATATATATTTTTTTCTTCCAATTAAATATACAACTAGACTGCTTCCTCCATATATCGCTGTTGTTTGGCACCAATAAAGGAGACCACGTTATAGCTGAGACCCTATTATACTGAACCCAGGCCTCATAGAAAGAGGATAAGTGAACTAGATTTCTAAATGTTGGGGTCCAAGGCTGGACCATGTTATATCAGAATCCACTTTATATCGGACCGCATTATATCAGGGTAGCAGTGAATTTAATTGCTAATAAAAGACATCAATTTCTCCATGAGAAAGGGCCAAAACCTAAAACCTAAAATATCAGGGAAATAAATATCTTATCCCAGGCTAGTAGTAAACATTGTGTTCAATACCCACAGGTAAGCAAGTTTTAAGCGTAATTTACCTAATATTAATGTGCATTTAAACAGGGAGTTGGGGTCATTATGAATATGAAATATACAAATGAGGCAACAGTTAACCTTTTTCTGTACCTGCAGTGTCTTAATCATCCAACAGATGGTAGATTAACTGAAAAATCAGTACACTGCACCCTTGCACTTACTATTGTCCTTGCTTCTGTCAGTGGGGGTTAAGGAAGTTTCTTTATTTTTTATATGCTTTTAATGTGGATATGGGGCTGTAATGTAATGCCACAGCTACCTCCAATCATTTCAGCTACATATCCGATCATTTATTTAAAATTTTGGTGTAAAAGTTTCCTTTAGTTTCCTTCAGAAGCTTGAGCTGTGGACTTAGAAAGGGTCAGGTGGGGCTCTGATCACTCTCCCTGGCACTTCCGGCTTCAGGAGAGGGCACGACATGCTCTCTCCCCCTGCTTCTTCCATTGTCGCTGCCATGTTCATGACTAGCCACGCCCCTTTGGAGCCCTTGATCGCCAGCCAGAGAAGGAGAGGGGAAAGGGATCCTCCGATCCCTTGCACCGCTCCAGTGATCACCGCATCTGTCATCGGATCGGAAAGGGACAGAGGAGCTTACAATCAGAGGTGACTAAAGACAAAAAAAAAATTTCTAATAAAGCCATTTTCTCTATGTGTGGTGTATTTTTAACTGATAACCTTGTTAACCCTTGTGAACTGGTAAGGGGTTCATGAGACCCCTATACAAGTTCACAAGGCTTTGGGACTATCATATTTTTAGCTAAGCAAACAAGAAGAGGATCAAACACAAACCTGTGGAGGTTATGGATGCTTCAGTCAAGTAGGGTTTAATAAAGAATATGTATATCTGTTTTTGTGTGTCTTCCGTCATTGAGTCAAACTGAAGATTGAAACCTTTCACTCTAAGAAAACAGAAACAATTTTCATAAGTTGCATATTATCAAAAGCAGTCAATGTTTGATCCGCTGAATAAATTGTTATGTTTGGTTACTCTGTCCAGCAAATATGATCTTATATATATGTACACAATGATCTTGAGTTTTGTTCTTACACTGGCTATGGTTATACTTACATTGCCTGATAAGATGAGCAGGAAATGTTTAAAGGAATAAGCTGAAGTAGAGATTGGTCAATAAAGGCAATCAGGTCAACCAAGTAAACCTGGAACAAGACTGTCCATTCTTGCGTGGTATAGAAAGAGAAGCTGGATTCTAGAGATGTCAGCTCCACATTTACTAGTGTCGTCTTGATTGTGGTAATTTGTGTCTCTGACAAGTTAGCCTATATGTGAAAAAACAAAGTTCCTTGTAAGCTGCTCTTTCTAATATAACTGCCACTCACAACATTGACAATTTTATTGAAAGAGGTTATGTCATTTTCCTGATTCACAAAGAAGAAGGTGACTAAGTTTTGTTTCATGTCCATACCTGTATGGCTTCCAGGAAGTATGTGACATTCTCCACTTGAATTTTACGTAGGTATGTTGTCAGCAAGGTTTGATTTGAAAGAACTTCTTCTTTGGTCACAATGTCAGCCACTTCGCTCGGAGACAGCTTAATCTATAAAACAGTCAGTAGAGTTGCCGATAACTTGGAGGCTGCTAGAATACGCCTC
Source organism: Gastrophryne carolinensis (assembly GCA_027917425.1). Taxonomy (NCBI): domain Eukaryota; kingdom Metazoa; phylum Chordata; class Amphibia; order Anura; family Microhylidae; genus Gastrophryne; species Gastrophryne carolinensis. The sequence goes on along the minus strand of CM051240.1, from coordinate 42,195,497 downwards.
TTTCCCTATCTAGTTCATTAAACATGGACAAAATTTTTGTATTCTATTACTCCTTAAACCCAACTCCTAATGAGACCTATTTCCAGCATTGGACACATTACAGAAGAGATAGGGTCATGATTGCTATCTTTGGCCCTCCTTGTGGAGATTCAGCCATAAGTTAAACTGCAGTGCAGTGGCCAAGCAAAAACATCTCCTACTACAAAATACTAAAGAGTCATTGGCACAGGAAGCCTATGTATTTGCTGTCCACCACCATCTGTTTGTTCTCGAAACAGCGTGAATTTCATGTGACACGTATCTCTCATTTTCTGTCACAAAACAAAAGTTCTCACCAATAGGAATACAGACAACAGAATGGAAATTTCTCTGATGAAAGCTGTACCACAGCAAACCCACAGCCTTTATAATGAAAGGACAATCTATGGCCCTAGACTGTGTGGCAGAAGACATACCTTTTGAAGGTCTTCATTAAACATATTCAGGTCATCCATAGTGGCAAATATTTTGAAAGCTCCAAAATTAATCTCAATCCAGATCTCATAGCTTTCTGCATTGCACGAAACTGTGAATAATGAAAGGAAATATATTTATGATGAATGAACATACAACACTGGTGACAGAAAAGATAGAAATGAAAACTTCTGGTGCAGGAAAAGACTATGATATTTTTAGCTAAGTAAATAAGAGGAGGATCAAACACAAACCTGTGGAGGTTATGGATGCTTCAGTCAAGTAGGGTTTAATAAAGAATATGTATATCTGTTTTTGTGTGTCTTCCGTCATTGAGTCAAACTGAAGATTGAAACCTTTCACTCTAAAAAAACAGAAACAATTTTCACGAGTTGCATAGTGAACGAAAGCAGTCAATGTTTTATCCGCTGAATAAATTGTTATGTTTGGTTACTGTGTCCAGCAAATATGATTTTATATATATGTACACATTGATCTTGAGTTTTGTTCTTGCACTGGCTATGGTTATACTTACATTGCCTGATAAGATGAGCAGGAAATGTTTAAAGGAATAAGCTGAAGTAGAGATTGGTCAATAAAGGCAATCAGGTCAACCAAGTAAACCTGGAACAAGACTGTCCATTCTTGCGTGGTATAGAAATAGAAGCTGGATTCTAGAGATGTCAGCTCCACATTTACTAGTGTCGTCTTGATTGTGGTAATTTGTGTCTCTGACAAGTTAGCCTATATGTGAAAAAACAAAGTTCCTTGTAAGCTGCTCTTCCTAATATAACTGCCACTCACAACATTGTCAATTTTATTGAAATAGGTTATGTAATTTTCCTGATTCACAAAGAAGAAGGTGACTAAGTTTTGTTTCATGTCCATACCTGTATGGCTTCCAGGAAGTATGTGACATTCTCCACTTGAATTTTACGTAGGTATGTTGTCAGCAAGGTTTGATTAGAAAGAACTTCTTCTTTGGTCACAATGTCAGCCACTTCGCTCGGAGACAGCTTCATCTATAAAACAGTCAGGAGAATTGCCGGTTACTTGGAGGCTGCTAGAATAAGCCTCTTTCCCTATCTACTTCCTTAAACATGAACAAAATATTTTTATTCTATTACTCTTTAAACCCAACTCCTAATGAGACCTATTTCCAGCATTGGACACATTACAGAAGAGATAGGGTCATGATTGCTATCTTTGGCCCTCCTTGTGGAGATTCAGCCATAAGTTAAACTGCAGTGGCCAAGCAGAAACATCTCCTACTACAAAATACTAAAGAGTCATTGGCACAGGAAGCCTATGTATTTGCTGTCCACCACCATCTGTTTGTTCTCGAAACAGCGTGAATTTCATGTGACACGTATCTCTCATTTTCTGTCACAAAACAAAAGTTCTCACCAATAGGAATACAGACAACAGAATGGAAATTTCTCTGATGAAAGCTGTACCACAGCAAACCCACAGCCTTTATAATGAAAGGACAATCTATGGTCCTAGACTGGGTGGCAGAAGACATACCTTTTGAAGGTCTTCATTAAACATATTCAGGTCATCCATAGTGGCAAATATTTTGAAAGCTCCAAAATTAATCTCAATCCAGATCTCATAGCTTTCTGCATTGCACGAAACTGTGAATAACGAAAGGAAATATATTTATGACGAATGAACATACAACACTGGTGACAGAAAAGATAGAAATGAAAACTTCTGGTGCAGGAAAAGACTATGATATTTTTAGCTAAGTAAATAAGAGGAGGATCAAACACAAACCTGTGGAGGTTATGGATGCTTCAGTCAAGTAGGGTTTAATAAAGAATATGTATATCTGTTTTTGTGTGTCTTCCGTCATTGAGTCAAACTGAAGATTGAAACCTTTCACTCTAAAAAAACAGAAACAATTTTCACGAGTTGCATAGTGTACGAAAGCAGTCAATGTTTTATCCGCTGAATAAATTGTTATGTTTGGTTACTGTGTCCAGCAAATATGATTTTATATATATGTACACATTGATCTTGAGTTTTGTTCTTGCACTGGCTATGGTTATACTTACATTGCCTGATAAGATGAGCAGGAAATGTTTAAAGGAATAAGCTGAAGTAGAGATTGGTCAATAAAGGCAATCAGGTCAACCAAGTAAACCTGGAACAAGACTGTCCATTCTTGCGTGGTATAGAAATAGAAGCTGGATTCTAGAGATGTCAGCTCCACATTTACTAGTGTCGTCTTGATTGTGGTAATTTGTGTCTCTGACAAGTTAGCCTATATGTGAAAAAACAAAGTTCCTTGTAAGCTGCTCTTTCTAATATAACTGCCACTCACAACATTGACAATTTTATTGAAAGACGTTGTCATTTTCCTGATTCACAAAGAAGAAGGTGACTAAGTTTTGTTTCATGTCCATACCTGTATGGCTTCCAGGAAGTATGTGACATTCTCCACTTGAATTTTACGTAGGTATGTTGTCAGCAAGGTTTGATTAGAAAGAACTTCTTCTTTGGTCACAATGTCAGCCACTTCGCTCGGAGACAGCTTCATCTATAAAACAGTCAGGAGAATTGCCGGTTACTTGGAGGCTGCTAGAATAAGCCTCTTTCCCTATCTACTTCCTTAAACATGAACAAAATATTTTTATTCTATTACTCTTTAAACCCAACTCCTAATGAGACCTATTTCCAGCATTGGACACATTACAGAAGAGATAGGGTCATGATTGCTATCTTTGGCCCTCCTTGTGGAGATTCAGCCATAAGTTAAACTGCAGTGGCCAAGCAGAAACATCTCCTATTACAAAATACTAAAGAGTCATTGGCACAGGAAATCTATGTATTTGCTGTCCACCACCATCTGTTCTAGAAACAGTGTGAATTTCATGTGACTTGAATCTCTCATTTTCTGACATCAAACAAAAGTTCTCACCAATAGGACTACAGACAACAGAATGGAAATTTCTCTGATGAAAGCTGTACCACAGCAAACCCACAGCCTTTATAATGAAAGGACAATCTATGGCCCTAGACTGGGTGGCAGAAGACATACCTTTTGAAGGTCTTCATTAAACATATTCAGGTCATCCATAGTGGCAAATATTTTGAAAGCTCCAAAATTAATCTCAATCCAGATCTCATAGCTTTCTGCATTGCACGAAACTGTGAATAATAAAAGGAAATATATTTATGACGAATGAACATACAACACTGGTGACAGAAAAGATAGAAATGAAAACTTCTGGTGCAGGAAAAGACTATGATATTTTTAGCTAAGTAAATAAGAGGAGGATCAAACACAAACCTGTGGAGGTTATGGATGCTTCAGTCAAGTAGGGTTTAATAAAGAATATGTATATCTGTTTTTGTGTGTCTTCCGTCATTGAGTCAAACTGAAGATTGAAACCTTTCACTCTAAAAAAACAGAAACAATTTTCACGAGTTGCATAGTGAACGAAAGCAGTCAATGTTTTATCCGCTGAATAAATTGTTATGTTTGGTTACTGTGTCCAGCAAATATGATTTTATATATATGTACACATTGATCTTGAGTTTTGTTCTTGCACTGGCTATGGTTATACTTACATTGCCTGATAAGATGAGCAGGAAATGTTTAAAGGAATAAGCTGAAGTAGAGATTGGTCAATAAAGGCAATCAGGTCAACCAAGTAAACCTGGAACAAGACTGTCCATTCTTGCGTGGTATAGAAATAGAAGCTGGATTCTAGAGATGTCAGCTCCACATTTACTAGTGTCGTCTTGATTGTGGTAATTTGTGTCTCTGACAAGTTAGCCTATATGTGAAAAAACAAAGTTCCTTGTAAGCTGCTCTTTCTAATATAAATGCCACTCACAACATTGACAATTTTATTGAAAGACGTTGTCATTTTCCTAATTCACAAAGAAGAAGGTGACTAAGTTTTGTTTCATGTCCATACCTGTATGGCTTCCAGGAAGTATGTGACATTCTCCACTTGAATTTTACGTAGGTATGTTGTCAGCAAGGTTTGATTAGAAAGAACTTCTTCTTTGGTCACAATGTCAGCCACTTCGCTCGGAGACAGCTTAATCTATAAAACAGTCAGGAGAATTGCCGGTTACTGGGAGGCTGCTAGAATAAGCCTCCTTCCCTATCTACTTCCTTAAACATGAACAAAATATTTTTATTCTATTACTCTTTAAACCCAACTCCTAATGAGACCTATTTCCAGCATTGGACACATTACAGAAGAGATAGGGTCATGATTGCTATCTTTGGCCCTCCTTGTGGAGATTCAGCCATAAGTTAAACTGCAGTGGCCAAGCAGAAACATCTCCTACTACAAAATACTAAAGAGTCATTGGCACAGGAAGCCTATGTATTTGCTGTCCACCACCATCTGTTTGTTCTCGAAACAGCGTGAATTTCATGTGACACGTATCTCTCATTTTCTGTCACAAAACAAAAGTTCTCACCAATAGGAATACAGACAACAGAATGGAAATTTCTCTGATGAAAGCTGTACCACAGCAAACCCACAGCCTTTATAATGAAAGGACAATCTATGGCCCTAGACTGTGTGGCAGAAGACATACCTTTTGAAGGTCTTCATTAAACATATTCAGGTCATCCATAGTGGCAAATATTTTGAAAGCTCCAAAATTAATCTCAATCCAGATCTCATAGCTTTCTGCATTGCACGAAACTGTGAATAATGAAAGGAAATATATTTATGATGAATGAACATACAACACTGGTGACAGAAAAGATAGAAATGAAAACTTCTGGTGCAGGAAAAGACTATGATATTTTTAGCTAAGTAAATAAGAGGAGGATCAAACACAAACCTGTGGAGGTTATGGATGCTTCAGTCAAGTAGGGTTTAATAAAGAATATGTATATCTGTTTTTGTGTGTCTTCCGTCATTGAGTCAAACTGAAGATTGAAACCTTTCACTCTAAAAAAAGAGAAACAATTTTCACGAGTTGCATAGTGAACGAAAGCAGTCAATGTTTTATCCGCTGAATAAATTGTTATGTTTGGTTACTGTGTCCAGCAAATATGATTTTATATATATGTACACATTGATCTTGAGTTTTGCTCTTGCACTGGCTATGGTTATACTTACATTGCCTGATAAGATGAGCAGGAAATGTTTAAAGGAATAAGCTGAAGTAGAGATTGGTCAATAAAGGCAATCAGGTCAACCAAGTAAACCTGGAACAAGACTGTCCATTCTTGCGTGGTATAGAAATAGAAGCTGGATTCTAGAGATGTCAGCTCCACATTTACTAGTGTCGTCTTGATTGTGGTAATTTGTGTCTCTGACAAGTTAGCCTATATGTGAAAAAACAAAGTTCCTTGTAAGTTGCTCTTCCAAATATAACTGCCACTCACAACATTGACAATTTTATTGAAAGAGGTTATGTAATTTTCCTGATTCACAAAGAAGAAGGTGACTAAGTTTTGTTTCACGTCCATACCTGTATGGCTTCCAGGAAGTATGTGACATTCTCCACTTGAATTTTACGTAGGTATGTTGTCAGCAAGGTTTGATTAGAAAGAACTTCTTCTTTGGTCACAATGTCAGCCACTTCGCTCGGAGACAGCTTCATCTATAAAACAGTCAGGAGAATTGCCGGTTACTTGGAGGCTGCTAGAATAAGCCTCTTTCCCTATCTACTTCCTTAAACATGAACAAAATATTTTTATTCTATTACTCTTTAAACCCAACTCCTAATGAGACCTATTTCCAGCATTGGACACATTACAGAAGAGATAGGGTCATGATTGCTATCTTTGGCCCTCCTTGTGGAGATTCAGCCATAAGTTAAACTGCAGTGGCCAAGCAGAAACATCTCCTACTACAAAATACTAAAGAGTCATTGGCACAGGAAGCCTATGTATTTGCTGTCCACCACCATCTGTTTGTTCTCGAAACAGCGTGAATTTCATGTGACACGTATCTCTCATTTTCTGTCACAAAACAAAAGTTCTCACCAATAGGAATACAGACAACAGAATGGAAATTTCTCTGATGAAAGCTGTACCACAGCAAACCCACAGCCTTTATAATGAAAGGACAATCTATGGTCCTAGATTGGGTGGCAGAAGACATACCTTTTGAAGGTCTTCATTAAACATATTCAGGTCATCCATAGTGGCAAATATTTTGAAAGCTCCAAAATTAATCTCAATCCAGATCTCATAGCTTTCTGCATTGCATGAAACTGTGAATAATGAAAGGAAATATATTTATGACGAATGAACATACAACACTGGTGACAGAAAAGATAGAAATGAAAACTTCTGGTGCAGGAAAAGACTATGATATTTTTAGCTAAGTAAATAAGAGGAGGATCAAACACAAACCTGTGGAGGTTATGGATGCTTCAGTCAAGTAGGGTTTAATAAAGAATATGTATATCTGTTTTTGTGTGTCTTCCGTCATTGAGTCAAACTGAAGATTGAAACCTTTCACTCTAAAAAAACAGAAACAATTTTCACGAGTTGCATAGTGTACGAAAGCAGTCAATGTTTTATCCGCTGAATAAATTGTTATGTTTGGTTACTGTGTCCAGCAAATATGATTTTATATATATGTACACATTGATCTTGAGTTTTGTTCTTGCACTGGCTATGGTTATACTTACATTGCCTGATAAGATGAGCAGGAAATGTTTAAAGGAATAAGCTGAAGTAGAGATTGGTCAATAAAGGCAATCAGGTCAACCAAGTAAACCTGGAACAAGACTGTCCATTCTTGCGTGGTATAGAAATAGAAGCTGGATTCTAGAGATGTCAGCTCCACATTTACTAGTGTCGTCTTGATTGTGGTAATTTGTGTCTCTGACAAGTTAGCCTATATGTGAAAAAACAAAGTTCCTTGTAAGCTGCTCTTCCTAATATAACTGCCACTCACAACATTGTCAATTTTATTGAAAGAGGTTATGTAATTTTCCTGATTCACAAAGAAGAAGGTGACTAAGTTTTGTTTCATGTCCATACCTGTATGGCTTCCAGGAAGTATGTGACATTCTCCACTTGAATTTTACGTAGGTATGTTGTCAGCAAGGTTTGATTAGAAAGAACTTCTTCTTTGGTCACAATGTCAGCCACTTCGCTCGGAGACAGCTTCATCTATAAAACAGTCAGGAGAATTGCCGGTTACTTGGAGGCTGCTAGAATAAGCCTCTTTCCCTATCTACTTCCTTAAACATGAACAAAATATTTTTATTCTATTACTCTTTAAACCCAACTCCTAAAGAGACCTATTTCCAGCATTGGACACATTACAGAAGAGATAGGGTCATGATTGCTATCTTTGGCCCTCCTTGTGGAGATTCAGCCATAAGTTAAACTGCAGTGGCCAAGCAGAAACATCTCCTACTACAAAATACTAAAGAGTCATTGGCACAGGAAGCCTATGTATTTGCTGTCCACCACCATCTGTTTGTTCTCGAAACAGCGTGAATTTCATGTGACACGTATCTCTCATTTTCTGTCACAAAACAAAAGTTCTCACCAATAGGAATACAGACAACAGAATGGAAATTTCTCTGATGAAAGCTGTACCACAGCAAACCCACAGCCTTTATAATGAAAGGACAATCTATGGTCCTAGACTGTGTGGCAGAAGACATACCTTTTGAAGGTCTTCATTAAACATATTCAGGTCATCCATAGTGGCAAATATTTTGAAAGCTCCAAAATTAATCTCAATCCAGATCTCATAGCTTTCTGCATTGCACGAAACTGTGAATAACGAAAGGAAATATATTTATGACGAATGAACATACAACACTGGTGACAGAAAAGATAGAAATGAAAACTTCTGGTGCAGGAAGAGACTATGATATTTTTAGCTAAGTAAATAAGAGGAGGATCAAACACAAACCTGTGGAGGTTATGGATGCTTCAGTCAAGTAGGGTTTAATAAAGAATATGTATATCTGTTTTTGTGTGTCTTCCGTCATTGAGTCAAACTGAAGATTGAAACCTTTCACTCTAAAAAAACAGAAACAATTTTCACGAGTTGCATAGTGTACGAAAGCAGTCAATGTTTTATCCGCTGAATAAATTGTTATGTTTGGTTACTGTGTCCAGCAAATATGATTTTATATATATGTACACATTGATCTTGAGTTTTGTTCTTGCACTGGCTATGGTTATACTTACATTGCCTGATAAGATGAGCAGGAAATGTTTAAAGGAATAAGCTGAAGTAGAGATTGGTCAATAAAGGCAATCAGGTCAACCAAGTAAACCTGGAACAAGACTGTCCATTCTTGCGTGGTATAGAAATAGAAGCTGGATTCTAGAGATGTCAGCTCCACATTTACTAGTGTCGTCTTGATTGTGGTAATTTGTGTCTCTGACAAGTTAGCCTATATGTGAAAAAACAAAGTTCCTTGTAAGCTGCTCTTTCTAATATAACTGCCACTCACAACATTGACAATTTTATTGAAAGACGTTGTCATTTTCCTGATTCACAAAGAAGAAGGTGACTAAGTTTTGTTTCATGTCCATACCTGTATGGCTTCCAGGAAGTATGTGACATTCTCCACTTGAATTTTACGTAGGTATGTTGTCAGCAAGGTTTGATTAGAAAGAACTTCTTCTTTGGTCACAATGTCAGCCACTTCGCTCGGAGACAGCTTCATCTATAAAACAGTCAGGAGAATTGCCGGTTACTTGGAGGCTGCTAGAATAAGCCTCTTTCCCTATCTACTTCCTTAAACATGAACAAAATATTTTTATTCTATTACTCTTTAAACCCAACTCCTAATGAGACCTATTTCCAGCATTGGACACATTACAGAAGAGATAGGGTCATGATTGCTATCTTTGGCCCTCCTTGTGGAGATTCAGCCATAAGTTAAACTGCAGTGGCCAAGCAGAAACATCTCCTACTACAAAATACTAAAGAGTCATTGGCACAGGAAGCCTATGTATTTGCTGTCCACCACCATCTGTTTGTTCTCGAAACAGCGTGAATTTCATGTGACACGTATCTCTCATTTTCTGTCACAAAACAAAAGTACTCACCAATAGGAATACAGACAACAGAATGGAAATTTCTCTGATGAAAGCTGTACCACAGCAAATCCACAGCTTTTATCATGAAAGGACAATCTATGGTCCTAGACTGGGTGGCAGAAGACATACCTTTTGAAGATCTTCATTAAACATATTCAGGTCATCCATAGTGGCAAATATTTTGAAAGCTCCAAAATTAATCTCAATCCAGATCTCATAGCTTTCTGCATTGCACGAAACTGTGAATAACGAAAGGAAATATATTTATGACGAATGAACATACAACACTGGTGACAGAAAAGATAGAAATGAAAACTTCTGGTGCAGGAAAAGACTATGATATTATATTTAGCTAAGTAAATAAGAGGAGGATCAAACACAAACCTGTGGAGGTTATGGATGCTTCAGTCAAGTAGGGTTTAATAAAGAATATGTATATCTGTTTTTGTGTGTCTTCCGTCATTGAGTCAAACTGAAGATTGAAACCTTTCACTCTAAAAAAACAGAAACAATTTTCACGAGTTGCATAGTGTACGAAAGCAGTCAATGTTTTATCCGCTGAATAAATTGTTATGTTTGGTTACTGTGTCCAGCAAATATGATTTTATATATATGTACACATTGATCTTGAGTTTTGTTCTTGCACTGGCTATGGTTATACTTACATTGCCTGATAAGATGAGCAGGAAATGTTTAAAGGAATAAGCTGAAGTAGAGATTGGTCAATAAAGGCAATCAGGTCAACCAAGTAAACCTGGAACAAGACTGTCCATTCTTGCGTGGTATAGAAATAGAAGCTGGATTCTAGAGATGTCAGCTCCACATTTACTAGTGTCGTCTTGATTGTGGTAATTTGTGTCTCTGACAAGTTAGCCTATATGTGAAAAAACAAAGTTCCTTGTAAGCTGCTCTTCCTAATATAACTGCCACTCACAACATTGACAATTTTATTGAAAGAGGTTATGTAATTTTCCTGATTTACAAAGAAGAAGGTGACTAAGTTTTGTTTCATGTCCATACCTGTATGGCTTCCAGGAAGTTTGTGACATTCTCCACTTGAATTTTACGTAGGTATGTTGTCAGCAAGGTTTGATTAGAAAGAACTTCTTCTTTGGTCACAATGTCAGCCACTTCGCTCGGAGACAGCTTAATCTATAAAACAGTCAGGAGAATTGCCGGTTACTTGGAGGCTGCTAGAATAAGCCTCTTTCCCTATCTACTTCCTTAAACATGAACAAAATATTTTTATTCTATTACTCTTTAAACCCAACTCCTAATGAGACCTATTTCCAGCATTGGACACATTACAGAAGAGATAGGGTCATGATTGCTATCTTTGGCCCTCCTTGTGGAGATTCAGCCATAAGTTAAACTGCAGTGCAGTGGCCAAGCAGAAACATCTTCTACTACAAAATACTAAAGAGTCATTGGCACAGGAAGCCTATGTATTTGCTGTCCACCACCATCTGTTTGTTCTCGAAACAGCGTGAATTTCATGTGACACGTATCTCTCATTTTCTGTCACAAAACAAAAGTTCTCACCAATAGGAATACAGACAACAGAATGGAAATTTCTCTGATGAAAGCTGTACCACAGCAAACCCACAGCCTTTATAATGAAAGGACAATCTATGGCCCTAGACTGTGTGGCAGAAGACATACCTTTTGAAGGTCTTCATTAAACATATTCAGGTCATCCATAGTGGCAAATATTTTGAAAGCTCCAAAATTAATCTCAATCCAGATCTCATAGCTTTCTGCATTGCACGAAACTGTGAATAATGAAAGGAAATATATTTATGACGAATGAACATGCAACACTGGTGACAGAAAAGATAGAAATGAAAACTTCTGGTGCAGGAAAAGACTATGATATTATATTTAGCTAAGTAAATAAGAGGAGGATCAAACACAAACCTGTGGAGGTTATGGATGCTTCAGTCAAGTAGGGTTTAATAAAGAATATGTATATCTGTTTTTGTGTGTCTTCCGTCATTGAGTCAAACTGAAGATTGAAACCTTTCACTCTAAAAAAACAGAAACAATTTTCACGAGTTGCATAGTGAACGAAAGCAGTCAATGTTTTATCCGCTGAATAAATTGTTATGTTTGGTTACTGTGTCCAGCAAAGATGATTTTAAATATATGTACACATTGATCTTGAGTTTTGTTCTTGCACTGGCTATGGTTATACTTACATTGCCTGATAAGATGAGCAGGAAATGTTTAAAGGAATAAGCTGAAGTAGAGATTGGTCAATAAAGGCAATCAGGTCAACCAAGTAAACCTGGAACAAGACTGTCCATTCTTGCGTGGTATAGAAATAGAAGCTGGATTCTAGAGATGTCAGCTCCACATTTACTAGTGTCGTCTTGATTGTGGTAATTTGTGTCTCTGACAAGTTAGCCTATATGTGAAAAAACAAAGTTCCTTGTAAGCTGCTCTTCCTAATATAACTGCCACTCACAACATTGACAATTTTATTGAAAGAGGTTATGTAATTTTCCTGATTCACAAAGAAGAAGGTGACTAAGTTTTGTTTCATGTCCATACCTGTATGGCTTCCAGGAAGTATGTGACATTCTCCACTTGAATTTTACGTAGGTATGTTGTCAGCAAGGTTTGATTAGAAAGAACTTCTTCTTTGGTCACAATGTCAGCCACTTCGCTCGGAGACAGCTTAATCTATAAAACAGTCAGGAGAATTGCCGGTTACTTGGAGCCTGCTAGAATAAGCCTCTTTCCCTATCTACTTCCTTAAACATGAACAAAATATTTTTATTCTATTACTCTTTAAACCCAACTCCTAATGAGACCTATTTCCAGCATTGGACACATTACAGAAGAGATAGGGTCATGATTGCTATCTTTGGCCCTCCTTGTGGAGATTCAGCCATAAGTTAAACTGCAGTGGCCAAGCAGAAGAATCTCCTACTACAAAATACTAAAGAGTCATTGGCACAGGAAGCCTATGTATTTGCTGTCCACCACCATCTGTTTGTTCTCGAAACAGCGTGAATTTCATGTGACACGTATCTCTCATTTTCTGTCACAAAACAAAAGTTCTCACCAATAGGAATACAGACAACAGAATGGAAATTTCTCTGATGAAAGCTGTACCACAGCAAACCCACAGCCTTTATAATGAAAGGACAATCTATGGCCCTAGACTGTGTGGCAGAAGACATACCTTTTGAAGGTCTTCATTAAACATATTCAGGTCATCCATAGTGGCAAATACTTTGAAAGCTCCAAAATTAATCTCAATCCAGATCTCATAGCTTTCTGCATTGCACGAAACTGTGAATAATGAAAGGAAATATATTTATGACGAATGAACATACAACACTGGTGACAGAAAAGATAGAAATGAAAACTTCTGGTGCAGGAAAAGACTATGATATTATATTTAGCTAAGTAAATAAGAGGAGGATCAAACACAAACCTGTGGAGGTTATGGATGCTTCAGTCAAGTAGGGTTTAATAAAGAATATGTATATCTGTTTTTGTGTGTCTTCCGTCATTGAGTCAAACTGAAGATTGAAACCTTTCACTCTAAAAAAACAGAAACAATTTTCACGAGTTGCATAGTGTACAAAAGCAGTCAATGTTTTATCCGCTGAATAAATTGTTATGTTTGGTTACTGTGTCCAGCAAATATGATTTTATATATATGTACACATTGATCTTGAGTTTTGTTCTTGCACTGGCTATGGTTATACTTACATTGCCTGATAAGATGAGCAGGAAATGTTTAAAGGAATAAGTTGAAGTAGAGATTGGTCAATAAAGGCAATCAGGTCAACCAAGTAAACCTGGAACAAGACTGTCCATTCTTGCGTGGTATAGAAATAGAAGCTGGATTCTAGAGATGTCAGCTCCACATTTACTAGTGTCGTCTTGATTGTGGTAATTTGTGTCTCTGACAAGTTAGCCTATATGTGAAAAAACAAAGTTCCTTGTAAGCTGCTCTTCCTAATATAACTGCCACTCACAACATTGACAATTTTATTGAAAGAGGTTATGTAATTTTCCTGATTTACAAAGAAGAAGGTGACTAAGTTTTGTTTCATGTCCATACCTGTATGGCTTCCAGGAAGTTTGTGACATTCTCCACTTGAATTTTACGTAGGTATGTTGTCAGCAAGGTTTGATTAGAAAGAACTTCTTCTTTGGTCACAATGTCAGCCACTTCGCTCGGAGACAGCTTAATCTATAAAACAGTCAGGAGAATTGCCGGTTACTTGGAGGCTGCTAGAATAAGCCTCTTTCCCTATCTACTTCCTTAAACATGAACAAAATATTTTTATTCTATTACTCTTTAAACCCAACTCCTAATGAGACCTATTTCCAGCATTGGACACATTACAGAAGAGATAGGGTCACGATTGCTATCTTTGGCCCTCCTTGTGGAGATTCAGCCATAAGTTAAACTGCAGTGCAGTGGCCAAGCAGAAACATCTTCTACTACAAAATACTAAAGAGTCATTGGCACAGGAAGCCTATGTATTTGCTGTCCACCACCATCTGTTTGTTCTCGAAACAGCGTGAATTTCATGTGACACGTATCTCTCATTTTCTGTCACAAAACAAAAGTTCTCACCAATAGGAATACAGACAACAGAATGGAAATTTCTCTGATGAAAGCTGTACCACAGCAAACCCACAGCCTTTATAATGAAAGGACAATCTATGGCCCTAGACTGTGTGGCAGAAGACATACCTTTTGAAGGTCTTCATTAAACATATTCAGGTCATCCATAGTGGCAAATATTTTGAAAGCTCCAAAATTAATCTCAATCCAGATCTCATAGCTTTCTGCATTGCACGAAACTGTGAATAATGAAAGGAAATATATTTATGACGAATGAACATGCAACACTGGTGACAGAAAAGATAGAAATGAAAACTTCTGGTGCAGGAAAAGACTATGATATTTTTAGCTAAGTAAATAAGAGGAGGATCAAACACAAACCTGTGGAGGTTATGGATGCTTCAGTCAAGTAGGGTTTAATAAAGAATATGTATATCTGTTTTTGTGTGTCTTCCGTCATTGAGTCAAACTGAAGATTGAAACCTTTCACTCTAAAAAAACAGAAACAATTTTCACGAGTTGCATAGTGAACGAAAGCAGTCAATGTTTTATCCGCTGAATAAATTGTTATGTTTGGTTACTGCGTCCAGCAAAGATGATTTTATATATATGTACACATTGATCTTGAGTTTTGTTCTTGCACTGGCTATGGTTATACTTACATTGCCTGATAAGATGAGCAGGAAATGTTTAAAGGAATAAGCTGAAGTAGAGATTGGTCAATAAAGGCAATCAGGTCAACCAAGTAAACCTGGAACAAGACTGTCCATTCTTGCGTGGTATAGAAATAGAAGCTGGATTCTAGAGATGTCAGCTCCACATTTACTAGTGTCGTCTTGATTGTGGTAATTTGTGTCTCTGACAAGTTAGCCTATATGTGAAAAAACAAAGTTCCTTGTAAGCTGCTCTTCCTAATATAACTGCCACTCACAACATTGACAATTTTATTGAAAGAGGTTATGTAATTTTCCTGATTCACAAAGAAGAAGGTGACTAAGTTTTGTTTCATGTCCATACCTGTATGGCTTCCAGGAAGTATGTGACATTCTCCACTTGAATTTTACGTAGGTATGTTGTCAGCAAGGTTTGATTAGAAAGAACTTCTTCTTTGGTCACAATGTCAGCCACTTCGCTCGGAGACAGCTTAATCTATAAAACAGTCAGGAGAATTGCCGGTTACTTGGAGCCTGCTAGAATAAGCCTCTTTCCCTATCTACTTCCTTAAACATGAACAAAATATTTTTATTCTATTACTCTTTAAACCCAACTCCTAATGAGACCTATTTCCAGCATTGGACACATTACAGAAGAGATAGGGTCATGATTGCTATCTTTGGCCCTCCTTGTGGAGATTCAGCCATAAGTTAAACTGCAGTGGCCAAGCAGAAGAATCTCCTACTACAAAATACTAAAGAGTCATTGGCACAGGAAGCCTATGTATTTGCTGTCCACCACCATCTGTTTGTTCTCGAAACAGCGTGAATTTCATGTGACACGTATCTCTCATTTTCTGTCACAAAACAAAAGTTCTCACCAATAGGAATACAGACAACAGAATGGAAATTTCTCTGATGAAAGCTGTACCACAGCAAACCCACAGCCTTTATAATGAAAGGACAATCTATGGCCCTAGACTGTGTGGCAGAAGACATACCTTTTGAAGGTCTTCATTAAACATATTCAGGTCATCCATAGTGGCAAATACTTTGAAAGCTCCAAAATTAATCTCAATCCAGATCTCATAGCTTTCTGCATTGCACGAAACTGTGAATAATGAAAGGAAATATATTTATGACGAATGAACATACAACACTGGTGACAGAAAAGATAGAAATGAAAACTTCTGGTGCAGGAAAAGACTATGATATTATATTTAGCTAAGTAAATAAGAGGAGGATCAAACACAAACCTGTGGAGGTTATGGATGCTTCAGTCAAGTAGGGTTTAATAAAGAATATGTATATCTGTTTTTGTGTGTCTTCCGTCATTGAGTCAAACTGAAGATTGAAACCTTTCACTCTAAAAAAACAGAAACAATTTTCACGAGTTGCATAGTGTACGAAAGCAGTCAATGTTTTATCCGCTGAATAAATTGTTATGTTTGGTTACTGTGTCCAGCAAATATGATTTTATATATATGTACACATTGATCTTGAGTTTTGTTCTTGCACTGGCTATGGTTATACTTACATTGCCTGATAAGATGAGCAGGAAATGTTTAAAGGAATAAGCTGAAGTAGAGATTGGTCAATAAAGGCAATCAGGTCAACCAAGTAAACCTGGAACAAGACTGTCCATTCTTGCGTGGTATAGAAATAGAAGCTGGATTCTAGAGATGTCAGCTCCACATTTACTAGTGTCGTCTTGATTGTGGTAATTTGTGTCTCTGACAAGTTAGCCTATATGTGAAAAAACAAAGTTCCTTGTAAGCTGCTCTTCCTAATATAACTGCCACTCACAACATTGACAATTTTATTGAAAGAGGTTATGTAATTTTCCTGATTTACAAAGAAGAAGGTGACTAAGTTTTGTTTCATGTCCATACCTGTATGGCTTCCAGGAAGTTTGTGACATTCTCCACTTGAATTTTACGTAGGTATGTTGTCAGCAAGGTTTGATTAGAAAGAACTTCTTCTTTGGTCACAATGTCAGCCACTTCGCTCGGAGACAGCTTAATCTATAAAACAGTCAGGAGAATTGCCGGTTACTTGGAGCCTGCTAGAATAAGCCTCTTTCCCTATCTACTTCCTTAAACATGAACAAAATATTTTTATTCTATTACTCTTTAAACCCAACTCCTAATGAGACCTATTTCCAGCATTGGACACATTACAGAAGAGATAGGGTCATGATTGCTATCTTTGGCCCTCCTTGTGGAGATTCAGCCATAAGTTAAACTGCAGTGGCCAAGCAGAAGAATCTCCTACTACAAAATACTAAAGAGTCATTGGCACAGGAAGCCTATGTATTTGCTGTCCACCACCATCTGTTTGTTCTCGAAACAGCGTGAATTTCATGTGACACGTATCTCTCATTTTCTGTCACAAAACAAAAGTTCTCACCAATAGGAATACAGACAACAGAATGGAAATTTCTCTGATGAAAGCTGTACCACAGCAAACCCACAGCCTTTATAATGAAAGGACAATCTATAGCCCTAGACTGTGTGGCAGAAGACATACCTTTTGAAGGTCTTCATTAAACATATTCAGGTCATCCATAGTGGCAAATACTTTGAAAGCTCCAAAATTAATCTCAATCCAGATCTCATAGCTTTCTGCATTGCACGAAACTGTGAATAATGAAAGGAAATATATTTATGACGAATGAACATACAACACTGGTGACAGAAAAGATAGAAATGAAAACTTCTGGTGCAGGAAAAGACTATGATATTATATTTAGCTAAGTAAATAAGAGGAGGATCAAACACAAACCTGTGGAGGTTATGGATGCTTCAGTCAAGTAGGGTTTAATAAAGAATATGTATATCTGTTTTTGTGTGTCTTCCGTCATTGAGTCAAACTGAAGATTGAAACCTTTCACTCTAAAAAAACAGAAACAATTTTCACGAGTTGCATAGTGTACGAAAGCAGTCAATGTTTTATCCGCTGAATAAATTGTTATGTTTGGTTACTGTGTCCAGCAAATATGATTTTATATATATGTACACATTGATCTTGAGTTTTGTTCTTGCACTGGCTATGGTTATACTTACATTGCCTGATAAGATGAGCAGGAAATGTTTAAAGGAATAAGTTGAAGTAGAGATTGGTCAATAAAGGCAATCAGGTCAACCAAGTAAACCTGGAACAAGACTGTCCATTCTTGCGTGGTATAGAAATAGAAGCTGGATTCTAGAGATGTCAGCTCCACATTTACTAGTGTCGTCTTGATTGTGGTAATTTGTGTCTCTGACAAGTTAGCCTATATGTGAAAAAACAAAGTTCCTTGTAAGCTGCTCTTCCTAATATAACTGCCACTCACAACATTGACAATTTTATTGAAAGAGGTTATGTAATTTTCCTGATTTACAAAGAAGAAGGTGACTAAGTTTTGTTTCATGTCCATACCTGTATGGCTTCCAGGAAGTTTGTGACATTCTCCACTTGAATTTTACGTAGGTATGTTGTCAGCAAGGTTTGATTAGAAAGAACTTCTTCTTTGGTCACAATGTCAGCCACTTCGCTCGGAGACAGCTTAATCTATAAAACAGTCAGGAGAATTGCCGGTTACTTGGAGGCTGCTAGAATAAGCCTCTTTCCCTATCTACTTCCTTAAACATGAACAAAATATTTTTATTCTATTACTCTTTAAACCCAACTCCTAATGAGACCTATTTCCAGCATTGGACACATTACAGAAGAGATAGGGTCACGATTGCTATCTTTGGCCCTCCTTGTGGAGATTCAGCCATAAGTTAAACTGCAGTGCAGTGGCCAAGCAGAAACATCTTCTACTACAAAATACTAAAGAGTCATTGGCACAGGAAGCCTATGTATTTGCTGTCCACCACCATCTGTTTGTTCTCGAAACAGCGTGAATTTCATGTGACACGTATCTCTCATTTTCTGTCACAAAACAAAAGTTCTCACCAATAGGAATACAGACAACAGAATGGAAATTTCTCTGATGAAAGCTGTACCACAGCAAACCCACAGCCTTTATAATGAAAGGACAATCTATGGCCCTAGACTGTGTGGCAGAAGACATACCTTTTGAAGGTCTTCATTAAACATATTCAGGTCATCCATAGTGGCAAATATTTTGAAAGCTCCAAAATTAATCTCAATCCAGATCTCATAGCTTTCTGCATTGCACGAAACTGTGAATAATGAAAGGAAATATATTTATGACGAATGAACATGCAACACTGGTGACAGAAAAGATAGAAATGAAAACTTCTGGTGCAGGAAAAGACTATGATATTTTTAGCTAAGTAAATAAGAGGAGGATCAAACACAAACCTGTGGAGGTTATGGATGCTTCAGTCAAGTAGGGTTTAATAAAGAATATGTATATCTGTTTTTGTGTGTCTTCCGTCATTGAGTCAAACTGAAGATTGAAACCTTTCACTCTAAAAAAACAGAAACAATTTTCACGAGTTGCATAGTGAACGAAAGCAGTCAATGTTTTATCCGCTGAATAAATTGTTATGTTTGGTTACTGCGTCCAGCAAAGATGATTTTATATATATGTACACATTGATCTTGAGTTTTGTTCTTGCACTGGCTATGGTTATACTTACATTGCCTGATAAGATGAGCAGGAAATGTTTAAAGGAATAAGCTGAAGTAGAGATTGGTCAATAAAGGCAATCAGGTCAACCAAGTAAACCTGGAACAAGACTGTCCATTCTTGCGTGGTATAGAAATAGAAGCTGGATTCTAGAGATGTCAGCTCCACATTTACTAGTGTCGTCTTGATTGTGGTAATTTGTGTCTCTGACAAGTTAGCCTATATGTGAAAAAACAAAGTTCCTTGTAAGCTGCTCTTCCTAATATAACTGCCACTCACAACATTGACAATTTTATTGAAAGAGGTTATGTAATTTTCCTGATTCACAAAGAAGAAGGTGACTAAGTTTTGTTTCATGTCCATACCTGTATGGCTTCCAGGAAGTATGTGACATTCTCCACTTGAATTTTACGTAGGTATGTTGTCAGCAAGGTTTGATTAGAAAGAACTTCTTCTTTGGTCACAATGTCAGCCACTTCGCTCGGAGACAGCTTAATCTATAAAACAGTCAGGAGAATTGCCGGTTACTTGGAGCCTGCTAGAATAAGCCTCTTTCCCTATCTACTTCCTTAAACATGAACAAAATATTTTTATTCTATTACTCTTTAAACCCAACTCCTAATGAGACCTATTTCCAGCATTGGACACATTACAGAAGAGATAGGGTCATGATTGCTATCTTTGGCCCTCCTTGTGGAGATTCAGCCATAAGTTAAACTGCAGTGGCCAAGCAGAAGAATCTCCTACTACAAAATACTAAAGAGTCATTGGCACAGGAAGCCTATGTATTTGCTGTCCACCACCATCTGTTTGTTCTCGAAACAGCGTGAATTTCATGTGACACGTATCTCTCATTTTCTGTCACAAAACAAAAGTTCTCACCAATAGGAATACAGACAACAGAATGGAAATTTCTCTGATGAAAGCTGTACCACAGCAAACCCACAGCCTTTATAATGAAAGGACAATCTATGGCCCTAGACTGTGTGGCAGAAGACATACCTTTTGAAGGTCTTCATTAAACATATTCAGGTCATCCATAGTGGCAAATACTTTGAAAGCTCCAAAATTAATCTCAATCCAGATCTCATAGCTTTCTGCATTGCACGAAACTGTGAATAATGAAAGGAAATATATTTATGACGAATGAACATACAACACTGGTGACAGAAAAGATAGAAATGAAAACTTCTGGTGCAGGAAAAGACTATGATATTATATTTAGCTAAGTAAATAAGAGGAGGATCAAACACAAACCTGTGGAGGTTATGGATGCTTCAGTCAAGTAGGGTTTAATAAAGAATATGTATATCTGTTTTTGTGTGTCTTCCGTCATTGAGTCAAACTGAAGATTGAAACCTTTCACTCTAAAAAAACAGAAACAATTTTCACGAGTTGCATAGTGTACGAAAGCAGTCAATGTTTTATCCGCTGAATAAATTGTTATGTTTGGTTACTGTGTCCAGCAAATATGATTTTATATATATGTACACATTGATCTTGAGTTTTGTTCTTGCACTGGCTATGGTTATACTTACATTGCCTGATAAGATGAGCAGGAAATGTTTAAAGGAATAAGCTGAAGTAGAGATTGGTCAATAAAGGCAATCAGGTCAACCAAGTAAACCTGGAACAAGACTGTCCATTCTTGCGTGGTATAGAAATAGAAGCTGGATTCTAGAGATGTCAGCTCCACATTTACTAGTGTCGTCTTGATTGTGGTAATTTGTGTCTCTGACAAGTTAGCCTATATGTGAAAAAACAAAGTTCCTTGTAAGCTGCTCTTCCTAATATAACTGCCACTCACAACATTGACAATTTTATTGAAAGAGGTTATGTAATTTTCCTGATTTACAAAGAAGAAGGTGACTAAGTTTTGTTTCATGTCCATACCTGTATGGCTTCCAGGAAGTTTGTGACATTCTCCACTTGAATTTTACGTAGGTATGTTGTCAGCAAGGTTTGATTAGAAAGAACTTCTTCTTTGGTCACAATGTCAGCCACTTCGCTCGGAGACAGCTTAATCTATAAAACAGTCAGGAGAATTGCCGGTTACTTGGAGCCTGCTAGAATAAGCCTCTTTCCCTATCTACTTCCTTAAACATGAACAAAATATTTTTATTCTATTACTCTTTAAACCCAACTCCTAATGAGACCTATTTCCAGCATTGGACACATTACAGAAGAGATAGGGTCATGATTGCTATCTTTGGCCCTCCTTGTGGAGATTCAGCCATAAGTTAAACTGCAGTGCAGTGGCCAAGCAGAAACATCTTCTACTACAAAATACTAAAGAGTCATTGGCACAGGAAGCCTATGTATTTGCTGTCCACCACCATCTGTTTGTTCTCGAAACAGCGTGAATTTCATGTGACACGTATCTCTCATTTTCTGTCACAAAACAAAAGTTCTCACCAATAGGAATACAGACAACAGAATGGAAATTTCTCTGATGAAAGCTGTACCACAGCAAACCCACAGCCTTTATAATGAAAGGACAATCTATGGCCCTAGACTGTGTGGCAGAAGACATACCTTTTGAAGGTCTTCATTAAACATATTCAGGTCATCCATAGTGGCAAATATTTTGAAAGCTCCAAAATTAATCTCAATCCAGATCTCATAGCTTTCTGCATTGCACGAAACTGTGAATAATGAAAGGAAATATATTTATGACGAATGAACATGCAACACTGGTGACAGAAAAGATAGAAATGAAAACTTCTGGTGCAGGAAAAGACTATGATATTTTTAGCTAAGTAAATAAGAGGAGGATCAAACACAAACCTGTGGAGGTTATGGATGCTTCAGTCAAGTAGGGTTTAATAAAGAATATGTATATCTGTTTTTGTGTGTCTTCCGTCATTGAGTCAAACTGAAGATTGAAACCTTTCACTCTAAAAAAACAGAAACAATTTTCACGGGTTGCATAGTGAACGAAAGCAGTCAATGTTTTATCCGCTGAATAAATTGTTATGTTTGGTTACTGTGTCCAGCAAAGATGATTTTATATATATGTACACATTGATCTTGAGTTTTGTTCTTGCACTGGCTATGGTTATACTTACATTGCCTGATAAGATGAGCAGGAAATGTTTAAAGGAATAAGCTGAAGTAGAGATTGGTCAATAAAGGCAATCAGGTCAACCAAGTAAACCTGGAACAAGACTGTCCATTCTTGCGTGGTATAGAAATAGAAGCTGGATTCTAGAGATGTCAGCTCCACATTTACTAGTGTCGTCTTGATTGTGGTAATTTGTGTCTCTGACAAGTTAGCCTATATGTGAAAAAACAAAGTTCCTTGTAAGCTGCTCTTCCTAATATAACTGCCACTCACAACATTGACAATTTTATTGAAAGAGGTTATGTAATTTTCCTGATTCACAAAGAAGAAGGTGACTAAGTTTTGTTTCATGTCCATACCTGTATGGCTTCCAGGAAGTATGTGACATTCTCCACTTGAATTTTACGTAGGTATGTTGTCAGCAAGGTTTGATTAGAAAGAACTTCTTCTTTGGTCACAATGTCAGCCACTTCGCTCGGAGACAGCTTAATCTATAAAACAGTCAGGAGAATTGCCGGTTACTTGGAGCCTGCTAGAATAAGCCTCTTTCCCTATCTACTTCCTTAAACATGAACAAAATATTTTTATTCTATTACTCTTTAAACCCAACTCCTAATGAGACCTATTTCCAGCATTGGACACATTACAGAAGAGATAGGGTCATGATTGCTATCTTTGGCCCTCCTTGTGGAGATTCAGCCATAAGTTAAACTGCAGTGGCCAAGCAGAAGAATCTCCTACTACAAAATACTAAAGAGTCATTGGCACAGGAAGCCTATGTATTTGCTGTCCACCACCATCTGTTTGTTCTCGAAACAGCGTGAATTTCATGTGACACGTATCTCTCATTTTCTGTCACAAAACAAAAGTTCTCACCAATAGGAATACAGACAACAGAATGGAAATTTCTCTGATGAAAGCTGTACCACAGCAAACCCACAGCCTTTATAATGAAAGGACAATCTATAGCCCTAGACTGTGTGGCAGAAGACATACCTTTTGAAGGTCTTCATTAAACATATTCAGGTCATCCATAGTGGCAAATACTTTGAAAGCTCCAAAATTAATCTCAATCCAGATCTCATAGCTTTCTGCATTGCACGAAACTGTGAATAATGAAAGGAAATATATTTATGACGAATGAACATACAACACTGGTGACAGAAAAGATAGAAATGAAAACTTCTGGTGCAGGAAAAGACTATGATATTATATTTAGCTAAGTAAATAAGAGGAGGATCAAACACAAACCTGTGGAGGTTATGGATGCTTCAGTCAAGTAGGGTTTAATAAAGAATATGTATATCTGTTTTTGTGTGTCTTCCGTCATTGAGTCAAACTGAAGATTGAAACCTTTCACTCTAAAAAAACAGAAACAATTTTCACGAGTTGCATAGTGTACGAAAGCAGTCAATGTTTTATCCGCTGAATAAATTGTTATGTTTGGTTACTGTGTCCAGCAAATATGATTTTATATATATGTACACATTGATCTTGAGTTTTGTTCTTGCACTGGCTATGGTTATACTTACATTGCCTGATAAGATGAGCAGGAAATGTTTAAAGGAATAAGCTGAAGTAGAGATTGGTCAATAAAGGCAATCAGGTCAACCAAGTAAACCTGGAACAAGACTGTCCATTCTTGCGTGGTATAGAAATAGAAGCTGGATTCTAGAGATGTCAGCTCCACATTTACTAGTGTCGTCTTGATTGTGGTAATTTGTGTCTCTGACAAGTTAGCCTATATGTGAAAAAACAAAGTTCCTTGTAAGCTGCTCTTCCTAATATAACTGCCACTCACAACATTGACAATTTTATTGAAAGAGGTTATGTAATTTTCCTGATTTACAAAGAAGAAGGTGACTAAGTTTTGTTTCATGTCCATACCTGTATGGCTTCCAGGAAGTTTGTGACATTCTCCACTTGAATTTTACGTAGGTATGTTGTCAGCAAGGTTTGATTAGAAAGAACTTCTTCTTTGGTCACAATGTCAGCCACTTCGCTCAGAGACAGCTTAATCTATAAAACAGTCAGGAGAATTGCCGGTTACTTGGAGGCTGCTAGAATAAGCCTCTTTCCCTATCTACTTCCTTAAACATGAACAAAATATTTTTATTCTATTACTCTTTAAACCCAACTCCTAATGAGACCTATTTCCAGCATTGGACACATTACAGAAGAGATAGGGTCACGATTGCTATCTTTGGCCCTCCTTGTGGAGATTCAGCCATAAGTTAAACTGCAGTGCAGTGGCCAAGCAGAAACATCTTCTACTACAAAATACTAAAGAGTCATTGGCACAGGAAGCCTATGTATTTGCTGTCCACCACCATCTGTTTGTTCTCGAAACAGCGTGAATTTCATGTGACACGTATCTCTCATTTTCTGTCACAAAACAAAAGTTCTCACCAATAGGAATACAGACAACAGAATGGAAATTTCTCTGATGAAAGCTGTACCACAGCAAACCCACAGCCTTTATAATGAAAGGACAATCTATGGCCCTAGACTGTGTGGCAGAAGACATACCTTTTGAAGGTCTTCATTAAACATATTCAGGTCATCCATAGTGGCAAATATTTTGAAAGCTCCAAAATTAATCTCAATCCAGATCTCATAGCTTTCTGCATTGCACGAAACTGTGAATAATGAAAGGAAATATATTTATGACGAATGAACATGCAACACTGGTGACAGAAAAGATAGAAATGAAAACTTCTGGTGCAGGAAAAGACTATGATATTTTTAGCTAAGTAAATAAGAGGAGGATCAAACACAAACCTGTGGAGGTTATGGATGCTTCAGTCAAGTAGGGTTTAATAAAGAATATGTATATCTGTTTTTGTGTGTCTTCCGTCATTGAGTCAAACTGAAGATTGAAACCTTTCACTCTAAAAAAACAGAAACAATTTTCACGAGTTGCATAGTGAACGAAAGCAGTCAATGTTTTATCCGCTGAATAAATTGTTATGTTTGGTTACTGTGTCCAGCAAAGATGATTTTATATATATGTACACATTGATCTTGAGTTTTGTTCTTGCACTGGCTATGGTTATACTTACATTGCCTGATAAGATGAGCAGGAAATGTTTAAAGGAATAAGCTGAAGTAGAGATTGGTCAATAAAGGCAATCAGGTCAACCAAGTAAACCTGGAACAAGACTGTCCATTCTTGCGTGGTATAGAAATAGAAGCTGGATTCTAGAGATGTCAGCTCCACATTTACTAGTGTCGTCTTGATTGTGGTAATTTGTGTCTCTGACAAGTTAGCCTATATGTGAAAAAACAAAGTTCCTTGTAAGCTGCTCTTCCTAATATAACTGCCACTCACAACATTGACAATTTTATTGAAATAGGTTATGTAATTTTCCTGATTCACAAAGAAGAAGGTGACTAAGTTTTGTTTCATGTCCATACCTGTATGGCTTCCAGGAAGTATGTGACATTCTCCACTTGAATTTTACGTAGGTATGTTGTCAGCAAGGTTTGATTAGAAAGAACTTCTTCTTTGGTCACAATGTCAGCCACTTCGCTCGGAGACAGCTTAATCTATAAAACAGTCAGGAGAATTGCCGGTTACTTGGAGCCTGCTAGAATAAGCCTCTTTCCCTATCTACTTCCTTAAACATGAACAAAATATTTTTATTCTATTACTCTTTAAACCCAACTCCTAATGAGACCTATTTCCAGCATTGGACACATTACAGAAGAGATAGGGTCATGATTGCTATCTTGGCCCTCCTTGTGGAGATTCAGCCATAAGTTAAACTGCAGTGGCCAAGCAGAAGAATCTCCTACTACAAAATACTAAAGAGTCATTGGCACAGGAAGCCTATGTATTTGCTGTCCACCACCATCTGTTTGTTTTCGAAACAGCGTGAATTTCATGTGCCACGTATCTCTCATTTTCTGTCACAAAACAAAAGTTCTCACCAATAGGAATACAGACAACAGAATGGAAATTTCTCTGATGAAAACTGTACCACAGCAAACCCACAGCCTTTATAATGAAAGGACAATCTATGGCCCTAGACTGTGTGGCAGAAGACATACCTTTTGAAGGTCTTCATTAAACATATTCAGGTCATCCATAGTGGCAAATATTTTGAAAGCTCCAAAATTAATCTCAATCCAGATCTCATAGCTTTCTGCATTGCACGAAACTGTGAATAATGAAAGGAAATATATTTATGACGAATGAACATGCAACACTGGTGACAGAAAAGATAGAAATGAAAACTTCTGGTGCAGGAAAAGACTATGATATTTTTAGCTAAGTAAATAAGAGGAGGATCAAACACAAACCTGTGGAGGTTATGGATGCTTCAGTCAAGTAGGGTTTAATAAAGAATATGTATATCTGTTTTTGTGTGTCTTCCGTCATTGAGTCAAACTGAAGATTGAAACCTTTCACTCTAAAAAAACAGAAACAATTTTCACGAGTTGCATAGTGTACGAAAGCAGTCAATGTTTTATCCGCTGAATAAATTGTTATGTTTGGTTACTGTGTCCAGCAAATATGATTTTATATATATGTACACATTGATCTTGAGTTTTGTTCTTGCACTGGCTATGGTTATACTTACATTGCCTGATAAGATGAGCAGGAAATGTTTAAAGGAATAAGCTGAAGTAGAGATTGGTCAATAAAGGCAATCAGGTCAACCAAGTAAACCTGGAACAAGACTGTCCATTCTTGCGTGGTATAGAAATAGAAGCTGGATTCTAGAGATGTCAGCTCCACATTTACTAGTGTCGTCTTGATTGTGGTAATTTGTGTCTCTGACAAGTTAGCCTATATGTGAAAAAACAAAGTTCCTTGTAAGCTGCTCTTCCTAATATAACTGCCACTCACAACATTGACAATTTTATTGAAAGAGGTTATGTAATTTTCCTGATTTACAAAGAAGAAGGTGACTAAGTTTTGTTTCATGTCCATACCTGTATGGCTTCCAGGAAGTTTGTGACATTCTCCACTTGAATTTTACGTAGGTATGTTGTCAGCAAGGTTTGATTAGAAAGAACTTCTTCTTTGGTCACAATGTCAGCCACTTCGCTCGGAGACAGCTTAATCTATAAAACAGTCAGGAGAATTGCCGGTTACTTGGAGGCTGCTAGAATAAGCCTCTTTCCCTATCTACTTCCTTAAACATGAACAAAATATTTT
This sequence comes from Gastrophryne carolinensis, assembly GCA_027917425.1. NCBI lineage: Eukaryota > Metazoa > Chordata > Amphibia > Anura > Microhylidae > Gastrophryne > Gastrophryne carolinensis. Next base: position 42,167,968 of record CM051240.1, on the reverse strand, counting down.
TATTCTATTACTCTTTAACCCTTTTGTTGCCAAGCACGTAACACCTACGTGCTGGCTTGGCTGGGCCTTAAGTGCCAAGCACGTAGGTGTTACGTGCTTGACTTTCCTCGCTTGTAGTTTAAAAAGTAAAAACAACAAATACTCACCTGACCCCTTGTTGGATCCGGCCGGGTCTCCTCTTTAATTTGGTGCCATCCGATCCCCCGTGGGGGGTCGGATGGCTCCAGGAGAGCCCCCGGAATAGGCTGCCCCCCCCCCGCTTCTGCAGCAGCAGCTTCTAACTGTAAAAAAAAAAAAAAAAAAAAATGACATTCACTTACCTGTGTGTGCGCTGGCTCCCGCTGTCCCTCCTCTTCACCTGGGGGGCCTCCGATCCCCCCCCAGGACTTACCGATCTTCAGGAGAGAGCCTGGGAGGCTCTCTCCTCTCTTCTGCACGATGGCGGCCGCCATCATGCCTCTAAGCCCCGCCCCCTTGGGGGCGGGGCTTATGAAGTCATCCCGGCCCCGATCTCAGGCTTCAGCCTTCTCAGCTTCTCAGATGCCGGTGATCGGCACAGGGGAAGGAGGTGACAGGAGATCCTCTGATCTCCTGCCTTCTCCTTCTCTGGATGCCGATCACCGGCATCTGTCAGCTGAGCGGCGAGGGACAAGAGCTTGCAATCGAAGGTAAGTACAGTAAAAAAAAATTTTTTTTTTTTCTAATAAAATACTTTTTATTATTGTGTGGTGTTTTTTTTTCACATTAACCCTTTGTGAGCTGGTAAGGGGTCCATGAGACCCCTTATACCAGTTCACAAGGCTGGGGGGGTGGCAAGTCACCTGCCCTAGCGGGTGGCTTGCCATTAACCCCCGCACCCCCATTACCTGCCTCCCCAAAGGCCAGGGGGGGGCAGAAGAGCCCGGGCCCACATAGGCTATGTGGGCTCGTAGGCTGCAGGGTGGGGGGGCCACCAAAGCTGGCCCCCCCACTCTGTGCCTACAAGCCCCCATAGCTGGTCCCGGGCTGGTTACTTTGGGTAAGGGGGACCCCACGTCATTTTTTTTTTTGGATTTTGAAGGGTTTTTAACCCTTCAAAATCCAAAAAAAAATGGGGTCCCCCTCCCCGGGAAGGGGGACCCTATGTCATTTTTTTTTTTAATTAACCATTTGTCATCCAGCAGCTATAAAAGGCTTCTGGGCAGGAAAGGGTGTCTACCTATACATATGTGGTATCGCTGTAACCGGGAGAAATTGGGGTTTCTCACGCAATAAGATTTTATTGACAAACTTACATTTTTTATTACAAAAAAACTCTACAAATTGTAAAAAAATGTTTTTTTTTTGTTTTTTTTCACACATTTCACCCAAAAAAATTGAGAATACACCTAAAAAATACAAACAAGACATTTCATGTTAAAGCCCAGACTCTGTTGAAAAAAACAATATATAATTTTCCTGGGAAATCCCTGGAAATCCCTTCAAAAATGACAGTTGAATATGTGTAGCGCAAAATGGTGAAACATCGTCTGGCAACAGGGAGTGGCAAATGCTGCAGGTAGGCTGGCAGCGAAAGGGTTAAACCCAACTCCTAATGAGACCTATTTCCAGCATTGGACACATTACAGAAGAGATAGGGTCACGATTGCTATCTTTGGCCCTCCTTGTGGAGATTCAGCCATAAGTTAAACTGCAGTGCAGTGGCCAAGCAGAAACATCTTCTACTACAAAATACTAAAGAGTCATTGGCACAGGAAGCCTATGTATTTGCTGTCCACCACCATCTGTTTGTTCTCGAAACAGCGTGAATTTCATGTGACACGTATCTCTCATTTTCTGTCACAAAACAAAAGTTCTCACCAATAGGAATACAGACAACAGAATGGAAATTTCTCTGATGAAAGCTGTACCACAGCAAACCCACAGCCTTTATAATGAAAGGACAATCTATGGCCCTAGACTGTGTGGCAGAAGACATACCTTTTGAAGGTCTTCATTAAACATATTCAGGTCATCCATAGTGGCAAATATTTTGAAAGCTCCAAAATTAATCTCAATCCAGATCTCATAGCTTTCTGCATTGCACGAAACTGTGAATAATGAAAGGAAATATATTTATGACGAATGAACATGCAACACTGGTGACAGAAAAGATAGAAATGAAAACTTCTGGTGCAGGAAAAGACTATGATATTTTTAGCTAAGTAAATAAGAGGAGGATCAAACACAAACCTGTGGAGGTTATGGATGCTTCAGTCAAGTAGGGTTTAATAAAGAATATGTATATCTGTTTTTGTGTGTCTTCCGTCATTGAGTCAAACTGAAGATTGAAACCTTTCACTCTAAAAAAACAGAAACAATTTTCACGAGTTGCATAGTGAACGAAAGCAGTCAATGTTTTATCCGCTGAATAAATTGTTATGTTTGGTTACTGTGTCCAGCAAAGATGATTTTATATATATGTACACATTGATCTTGAGTTTTGTTCTTGCACTGGCTATGGTTATACTTACATTGCCTGATAAGATGAGCAGGAAATGTTTAAAGGAATAAGCTGAAGTAGAGATTGGTCAATAAAGGCAATCAGGTCAACCAAGTAAACCTGGAACAAGACTGTCCATTCTTGCGTGGTATAGAAATAGAAGCTGGATTCTAGAGATGTCAGCTCCACATTTACTAGTGTCGTCTTGATTGTGGTAATTTGTGTCTCTGACAAGTTAGCCTATATGTGAAAAAACAAAGTTCCTTGTAAGCTGCTCTTCCTAATATAACTGCCACTCACAACATTGACAATTTTATTGAAAGAGGTTATGTAATTTTCCTGATTCACAAAGAAGAAGGTGACTAAGTTTTGTTTCATGTCCATACCTGTATGGCTTCCAGGAAGTATGTGACATTCTCCACTTGAATTTTACGTAGGTATGTTGTCAGCAAGGTTTGATTAGAAAGAACTTCTTCTTTGGTCACAATGTCAGCCACTTCGCTCGGAGACAGCTTAATCTATAAAACAGTCAGGAGAATTGCCGGTTACTTGGAGCCTGCTAGAATAAGCCTCTTTCCCTATCTACTTCCTTAAACATGAACAAAATATTTTTATTCTATTACTCTTTAAACCCAACTCCTAATGAGACCTATTTCCAGCATTGGACACATTACAGAAGAGATAGGGTCATGATTGCTATCTTTGGCCCTCCTTGTGGAGATTCAGCCATAAGTTAAACTGCAGTGGCCAAGCAGAAGAATCTCCTACTACAAAATACTAAAGAGTCATTGGCACAGGAAGCCTATGTATTTGCTGTCCACCACCATCTGTTTGTTCTCGAAACAGCGTGAATTTCATGTGACACGTATCTCTCATTTTCTGTCACAAAACAAAAGTTCTCACCAATAGGAATACAGACAACAGAATGGAAATTTCTCTGATGAAAGCTGTACCACAGCAAACCCACAGCCTTTATAATGAAAGGACAATCTATGACCCTAGACTGTGTGGCAGAAGACATACCTTTTGAAGGTCTTCATTAAACATATTCAGGTCATCCATAGTGGCAAATATTTTGAAAGCTCCAAAATTAATCTCAATCCAGATCTCATAGCTTTCTGCATTGCACGAAACTGTGAATAATGAAAGGAAATATATTTATGACGAATGAACATGCAACACTGGTGACAGAAAAGATAGAAATGAAAACTTCTGGTGCAGGAAAAGACTATGATATTTTTAGCTAAGTAAATAAGAGGAGGATCAAACACAAACCTGTGGAGGTTATGGATGCTTCAGTCAAGTAGGGTTTAATAAAGAATATGTATATCTGTTTTTGTGTGTCTTCCGTCATTGAGTCAAACTGAAGATTGAAACCTTTCACTCTAAAAAAACAGAAACAATTTTCACGAGTTGCATAGTGAACGAAAGCAGTCAATGTTTTATCCGCTGAATAAATTGTTATGTTTGGTTACTGTGTCCAGCAAAGATGATTTTATATATATGTACACATTGATCTTGAGTTTTGTTCTTGCACTGGCTATGGTTATACTTACATTGCCTGATAAGATGAGCAGGAAATGTTTAAAGGAATAAGCTGAAGTAGAGATTGGTCAATAAAGGCAATCAGGTCAACCAAGTAAACCTGGAACAAGACTGTCCATTCTTGCGTGGTATAGAAATAGAAGCTGGATTCTAGAGATGTCAGCTCCACATTTACTAGTGTCGTCTTGATTGTGGTAATTTGTGTCTCTGACAAGTTAGCCTATATGTGAAAAAACAAAGTTCCTTGTAAGCTGCTCTTCCTAATATAACTGCCACTCACAACATTGACAATTTTATTGAAAGAGGTTATGTAATTTTCCTGATTCACAAAGAAGAAGGTGACTAAGTTTTGTTTCATGTCCATACCTGTATGGCTTCCAGGAAGTATGTGACATTCTCCACTTGAATTTTACGTAGGTATGTTGTCAGCAAGGTTTGATTAGAAAGAACTTCTTCTTTGGTCACAATGTCAGCCACTTCGCTCGGAGACAGCTTAATCTATAAAACAGTCAGGAGAATTGCCGGTTACTTGGAGCCTGCTAGAATAAGCCTCTTTCCCTATCTACTTCCTTAAACATGAACAAAATATTTTTATTCTATTACTCTTTAAACCCAACTCCTAATGAGACCTATTTCCAGCATTGGACACATTACAGAAGAGATAGGGTCATGATTGCTATCTTTGGCCCTCCTTGTGGAGATTCAGCCATAAGTTAAACTGCAGTGGCCAAGCAGAAGAATCTCCTACTACAAAATACTAAAGAGTCATTGGCACAGGAAGCCTATGTATTTGCTGTCCACCACCATCTGTTTGTTCTCGAAACAGCGTGAATTTCATGTGACACGTATCTCTCATTTTCTGTCACAAAACAAAAGTTCTCACCAATAGGAATACAGACAACAGAATGGAAATTTCTCTGATGAAAGCTGTACCACAGCAAACCCACAGCCTTTATAATGAAAGGACAATCTATGGCCCTAGACTGTGTGGCAGAAGACATACCTTTTGAAGGTCTTCATTAAACATATTCAGGTCATCCATAGTGGCAAATACTTTGAAAGCTCCAAAATTAATCTCAATCCAGATCTCATAGCTTTCTGCATTGCACGAAACTGTGAATAATGGAAGGAAATATATTTATGACGAATGAACATACAACACTGGTGACAGAAAAGATAGAAATGAAAACTTCTGGTGCAGGAAAAGACTATGATATTATATTTAGCTAAGTAAATAAGAGGAGGATCAAACACAAACCTGTGGAGGTTATGGATGCTTCAGTCAAGTAGGGTTTAATAAAGAATATGTATATCTGTTTTTGTGTGTCTTCCGTCATTGAGTCAAACTGAAGATTGAAACCTTTCACTCTAAAAAAACAGAAACAATTTTCACGAGTTGCATAGTGAACGAAAGCAGTCAATGTTTTATCCGCTGAATAAATTGTTATGTTTGGTTACTGTGTCCAGCAAAGATGATTTTATATATATGTACACATTGATCTTGAGTTTTGTTCTTGCACTGGCTATGGTTATACTTACATTGCCTGATAAGATGAGCAGGAAATGTTTAAAGGAATAAGCTGAAGTAGAGATTGGTCAATAAAGGCAATCAGGTCAACCAAGTAAACCTGGAACAAGACTGTCCATTCTTGCGTGGTATAGAAATAGAAGCTGGATTCTAGAGATGTCAGCTCCACATTTACTAGTGTCGTCTTGATTGTGGTAATTTGTGTCTCTGACAAGTTAGCCTATATGTGAAAAAACAAAGTTCCTTGTAAGCTGCTCTTCCTAATATAACTGCCACTCACAACATTGACAATTTTATTGAAAGAGGTTATGTAATTTTCCTGATTCACAAAGAAGAAGGTGACTAAGTTTTGTTTCATGTCCATACCTGTATGGCTTCCAGGAAGTATGTGACATTCTCCACTTGAATTTTACGTAGGTATGTTGTCAGCAAGGTTTGATTAGAAAGAACTTCTTCTTTGGTCACAATGTCAGCCACTTCGCTCGGAGACAGCTTAATCTATAAAACAGTCAGGAGAATTGCCGGTTACTTGGAGCCTGCTAGAATAAGCCTCTTTCCCTATCTACTTCCTTAAACATGAACAAAATATTTTTATTCTATTACTCTTTAAACCCAACTCCTAATGAGACCTATTTCCAGCATTGGACACATTACAGAAGAGATAGGGTCGTGATTGCTATCTTGGCCCTCCTTGTGGAGATTCAGCCATAAGTTAAACTGCAGTGGCCAAGCAGAAGAATCTCCTACTACAAAATACTAAAGAGTCATTGGCACAGGAAGCCTATGTATTTGCTGTCCACCACCATCTGTTTGTTCTCGAAACAGCGTGAATTTCATGTGCCACGTATCTCTCATTTTCTGTCACAAAACAAAAGTTCTCACCAATAGGAATACAGACAACAGAATGGAAATTTCTCTGATGAAAACTGTACCACAGCAAACCCACAGCCTTTATAATGAAAGGACAATCTATGGCCCTAGACTGTGTGGCAGAAGACATACCTTTTGAAGGTCTTCATTAAACATATTCAGGTCATCCATAGTGGCAAATATTTTGAAAGCTCCAAAATTAATCTCAATCCAGATCTCATAGCTTTCTGCATTGCACGAAACTGTGAATAATGAAAGGAAATATATTTATGACGAATGAACATGCAACACTGGTGACAGAAAAGATAGAAATGAAAACTTCTGGTGCAGGAAAAGACTATGATATTTTTAGCTAAGTAAATAAGAGGAGGATCAAACACAAACCTGTGGAGGTTATGGATGCTTCAGTCAAGTAGGGTTTAATAAAGAATATGTATATCTGTTTTTGTGTGTCTTCCGTCATTGAGTCAAACTGAAGATTGAAACCTTTCACTCTAAAAAAACAGAAACAATTTTCACGAGTTGCATAGTGAACGAAAGCAGTCAATGTTTTATCCGCTGAATAAATTGTTATGTTTGGTTACTGTGTCCAGCAAAGATGATTTTATATATATGTACACATTGATCTTGAGTTTTGTTCTTGCACTGGCTATGGTTATACTTACATTGCCTGATAAGATGAGCAGGAAATGTTTAAAGGAATAAGCTGAAGTAGAGATTGGTCAATAAAGGCAATCAGGTCAACCAAGTAAACCTGGAACAAGACTGTCCATTCTTGCGTGGTATAGAAATAGAAGCTGGATTCTAGAGATGTCAGCTCCACATTTACTAGTGTCGTCTTGATTGTGGTAATTTGTGTCTCTGACAAGTTAGCCTATATGTGAAAAAACAAAGTTCCTTGTAAGCTGCTCTTCCTAATATAACTGCCACTCACAACATTGACAATTTTATTGAAAGAGGTTATGTAATTTTCCTGATTCACAAAGAAGAAGGTGACTAAGTTTTGTTTCATGTCCATACCTGTATGGCTTCCAGGAAGTATGTGACATTCTCCACTTGAATTTTACGTAGGTATGTTGTCAGCAAGGTTTGATTAGAAAGAACTTCTTCTTTGGTCACAATGTCAGCCACTTCGCTCGGAGACAGCTTAATCTATAAAACAGTCAGGAGAATTGCCGGTTACTTGGAGCCTGCTAGAATAAGCCTCTTTCCCTATCTACTTCCTTAAACATGAACAAAATATTTTTATTCTATTACTCTTTAAACCCAACTCCTAATGAGACCTATTTCCAGCATTGGACACATTACAGAAGAGATAGGGTCATGATTGCTATCTTGGCCCTCCTTGTGGAGATTCAGCCATAAGTTAAACTGCAGTGGCCAAGCAGAAGAATCTCCTACTACAAAATACTAAAGAGTCATTGGCACAGGAAGCCTATGTATTTGCTGTCCACCACCATCTGTTTGTTCTCGAAACAGCGTGAATTTCATGTGCCACGTATCTCTCATTTTCTGTCACAAAACAAAAGTTCTCACCAATAGGAATACAGACAACAGAATGGAAATTTCTCTGATGAAAACTGTACCACAGCAAACCCACAGCCTTTATAATGAAAGGACAATCTATGGCCCTAGACTGTGTGGCAGAAGACATACCTTTTGAAGGTCTTCATTAAACATATTCAGGTCATCCATAGTGGCAAATATTTTGAAAGCTCCAAAATTAATCTCAATCCAGATCTCATAGCTTTCTGCATTGCACGAAACTGTGAATAATGAAAGGAAATATATTTATGACGAATGAACATGCAACACTGGTGACAGAAAAGATAGAAATGAAAACTTCTGGTGCAGGAAAAGACTATGATATTTTTAGCTAAGTAAATAAGAGGAGGATCAAACACAAACCTGTGGAGGTTATGGATGCTTCAGTCAAGTAGGGTTTAATAAAGAATATGTATATCTGTTTTTGTGTGTCTTCCGTCATTGAGTCAAACTGAAGATTGAAACCTTTCACTCTAAAAAAACAGAAACAATTTTCACGAGTTGCATAGTGAACGAAAGCAGTCAATGTTTTATCCGCTGAATAAATTGTTATGTTTGGTTACTGTGTCCAGCAAAGATGATTTTATATATATGTACACATTGATCTTGAGTTTTGTTCTTGCACTGGCTATGGTTATACTTACATTGCCTGATAAGATGAGCAGGAAATGTTTAAAGGAATAAGCTGAAGTAGAGATTGGTCAATAAAGGCAATCAGGTCAACCAAGTAAACCTGGAACAAGACTGTCCATTCTTGCGTGGTATAGAAATAGAAGCTGGATTCTAGAGATGTCAGCTCCACATTTACTAGTGTCGTCTTGATTGTGGTAATTTGTGTCTCTGACAAGTTAGCCTATATGTGAAAAAACAAAGTTCCTTGTAAGCTGCTCTTCCTAATATAACTGCCACTCACAACATTGACAATTTTATTGAAAGAGGTTATGTAATTTTCCTGATTCACAAAGAAGAAGGTGACTAAGTTTTGTTTCATGTCCATACCTGTATGGCTTCCAGGAAGTATGTGACATTCTCCACTTGAATTTTACGTAGGTATGTTGTCAGCAAGGTTTGATTAGAAAGAACTTCTTCTTTGGTCACAATGTCAGCCACTTCGCTCGGAGACAGCTTAATCTATAAAACAGTCAGGAGAATTGCCGGTTACTTGGAGCCTGCTAGAATAAGCCTCTTTCCCTATCTACTTCCTTAAACATGAACAAAATATTTTTATTCTATTACTCTTTAAACCCAACTCCTAATGAGACCTATTTCCAGCATTGGACACATTACAGAAGAGATAGGGTCATGATTGCTATCTTTGGCCCTTCTTGTGGAGATTCAGCCATAAGTTAAACTGCAGTGGCCAAGCAGAAGAATCTCCTACTACAAAATACTAAAGAGTCATTGGCACAGGAAGCCTATGTATTTGCTGTCCACCACCATCTGTTTGTTCTCGAAACAGCGTGAATTTCATGTGCCACGTATCTCTCATTTTCTGTCACAAAACAAAAGTTCTCACCAATAGGAATACAGACAACAGAATGGAAATTTCTCTGATGAAAGCTGTACCACAGCAAACCCACAGCCTTTATAATGAAAGGACAATCTATGGCCCTAGACTGTGTGGCAGAAGACATACCTTTTGAAGGTCTTCATTAAACATATTCAGGTCATCCATAGTGGCAAATATTTTGAAAGCTCCAAAATTAATCTCAATCCAGATCTCATAGCTTTCTGCATTGCACGAAACTGTGAATAATGAAAGGAAATATATTTATGACGAATGAACATGCAACACTGGTGACAGAAAAGATAGAAATGAAAACTTCTGGTGCAGGAAAAGACTATGATATTTTTAGCTAAGTAAATAAGAGGAGGATCAAACACAAACCTGTGGAGGTTATGGATGCTTCAGTCAAGTAGGGTTTAATAAAGAATATGTATATCTGTTTTTGTGTGTCTTCCGTCATTGAGTCAAACTGAAGATTGAAACCTTTCACTCTAAAAAAACAGAAACAATTTTCACGAGTTGCATAGTGAACGAAAGCAGTCAATGTTTTATCCGCTGAATAAATTGTTATGTTTGGTTACTGTGTCCAGCAAAGATGATTTTATATATATGTACACATTGATCTTGAGTTTTGTTCTTGCACTGGCTATGGTTATACTTACATTGCCTGATAAGATGAGCAGGAAATGTTTAAAGGAATAAGCTGAAGTAGAGATTGGTCAATAAAGGCAATCAGGTCAACCAAGTAAACCTGGAACAAGACTGTCCATTCTTGCGTGGTATAGAAATAGAAGCTGGATTCTAGAGATGTCAGCTCCACATTTACTAGTGTCGTCTTGATTGTGGTAATTTGTGTCTCTGACAAGTTAGCCTATATGTGAAAAAACAAAGTTCCTTGTAAGCTGCTCTTCCTAATATAACTGCCACTCACAACATTGACAATTTTATTGAAAGAGGTTATGTAATTTTCCTGATTCACAAAGAAGAAGGTGACTAAGTTTTGTTTCATGTCCATACCTGTATGGCTTCCAGGAAGTATGTGACATTCTCCACTTGAATTTTACGTAGGTATGTTGTCAGCAAGGTTTGATTAGAAAGAACTTCTTCTTTGGTCACAATGTCAGCCACTTCGCTCGGAGACAGCTTAATCTATAAAACAGTCAGGAGAATTGCCGGTTACTTGGAGCCTGCTAGAATAAGCCTCTTTCCCTATCTACTTCCTTAAACATGAACAAAATATTTTTATTCTATTACTCTTTAAACCCAACTCCTAATGAGACCTATTTCCAGCATTGGACACATTACAGAAGAGATAGGGTCATGATTGCTATCTTGGCCCTCCTTGTGGAGATTCAGCCATAAGTTAAACTGCAGTGGCCAAGCAGAAGAATCTCCTACTACAAAATACTAAAGAGTCATTGGCACAGGAAGCCTATGTATTTGCTGTCCACCACCATCTGTTTGTTCTCGAAACAGCGTGAATTTCATGTGCCACGTATCTCTCATTTTCTGTCACAAAACAAAAGTTCTCACCAATAGGAATACAGACAACAGAATGGAAATTTCTCTGATGAAAACTGTACCACAGCAAACCCACAGCCTTTATAATGAAAGGACAATCTATGGCCCTAGACTGTGTGGCAGAAGACATACCTTTTGAAGGTCTTCATTAAACATATTCAGGTCATCCATAGTGGCAAATATTTTGAAAGCTCCAAAATTAATCTCAATCCAGATCTCATAGCTTTCTGCATTGCACGAAACTGTGAATAATGAAAGGAAATATATTTATGACGAATGAACATGCAACACTGGTGACAGAAAAGATAGAAATGAAAACTTCTGGTGCAGGAAAAGACTATGATATTTTTAGCTAAGTAAATAAGAGGAGGATCAAACACAAACCTGTGGAGGTTATGGATGCTTCAGTCAAGTAGGGTTTAATAAAGAATATGTATATCTGTTTTTGTGTGTCTTCCGTCATTGAGTCAAACTGAAGATTGAAACCTTTCACTCTAAAAAAACAGAAACAATTTTCACGAGTTGCATAGTGAACGAAAGCAGTCAATGTTTTATCCGCTGAATAAATTGTTATGTTTGGTTACTGTGTCCAGCAAAGATGATTTTATATATATGTACACATTGATCTTGAGTTTTGTTCTTGCACTGGCTATGGTTATACTTACATTGCCTGATAAGATGAGCAGGAAATGTTTAAAGGAATAAGCTGAAGTAGAGATTGGTCAATAAAGGCAATCAGGTCAACCAAGTAAACCTGGAACAAGACTGTCCATTCTTGCGTGGTATAGAAATAGAAGCTGGATTCTAGAGATGTCAGCTCCACATTTACTAGTGTCGTCTTGATTGTGGTAATTTGTGTCTCTGACAAGTTAGCCTATATGTGAAAAAACAAAGTTCCTTGTAAGCTGCTCTTCCTAATATAACTGCCACTCACAACATTGACAATTTTATTGAAAGAGGTTATGTAATTTTCCTGATTCACAAAGAAGAAGGTGACTAAGTTTTGTTTCATGTCCATACCTGTATGGCTTCCAGGAAGTATGTGACATTCTCCACTTGAATTTTACGTAGGTATGTTGTCAGCAAGGTTTGATTAGAAAGAACTTCTTCTTTGGTCACAATGTCAGCCACTTCGCTCGGAGACAGCTTAATCTATAAAACAGTCAGGAGAATTGCCGGTTACTTGGAGCCTGCTAGAATAAGCCTCTTTCCCTATCTACTTCCTTAAACATGAACAAAATATTTTTATTCTATTACTCTTTAAACCCAACTCCTAATGAGACCTATTTCCAGCATTGGACACATTACAGAAGAGATAGGGTCATGATTGCTATCTTTGGCCCTCCTTGTGGAGATTCAGCCATAAGTTAAACTGCAGTGGCCAAGCAGAAGAATCTCCTACTACAAAATACTAAAGAGTCATTGGCACAGGAAGCCTATGTATTTGCTGTCCACCACCATCTGTTTGTTCTCGAAACAGCGTGAATTTCATGTGACACGTATCTCTCATTTTCTGTCACAAAACAAAAGTTCTCACCAATAGGAATACAGACAACAGAATGGAAATTTCTCTGATGAAAGCTGTACCACAGCAAACCCACAGCCTTTATAATGAAAGGACAATCTATGGCCCTAGACTGTGTGGCAGAAGACATACCTTTTGAAGGTCTTCATTAAACATATTCAGGTCATCCATAGTGGCAAATATTTTGAAAGCTCCAAAATTAATCTCAATCCAGATCTCATAGCTTTCTGCATTGCACGAAACTGTGAATAATGAAAGGAAATATATTTATGACGAATGAACATGCAACACTGGTGACAGAAAAGATAGAAATGAAAACTTCTGGTGCAGGAAAAGACTATGATATTTTTAGCTAAGTAAATAAGAGGAGGATCAAACACAAACCTGTGGAGGTTATGGATGCTTCAGTCAAGTAGGGTTTAATAAAGAATATGTATATCTGTTTTTGTGTGTCTTCCGTCATTGAGTCAAACTGAAGATTGAAACCTTTCACTCTAAAAAAACAGAAACAATTTTCACGAGTTGCATAGTGAACGAAAGCAGTCAATGTTTTATCCGCTGAATAAATTGTTATGTTTGGTTACTGTGTCCAGCAAAGATGATTTTATATATATGTACACATTGATCTTGAGTTTTGTTCTTGCACTGGCTATGGTTATACTTACATTGCCTGATAAGATGAGCAGGAAATGTTTAAAGGAATAAGCTGAAGTAGAGATTGGTCAATAAAGGCAATCAGGTCAACCAAGTAAACCTGGAACAAGACTGTCCATTCTTGCGTGGTATAGAAATAGAAGCTGGATTCTAGAGATGTCAGCTCCACATTTACTAGTGTCGTCTTGATTGTGGTAATTTGTGTCTCTGACAAGTTAGCCTATATGTGAAAAAACAAAGTTCCTTGTAAGCTGCTCTTCCTAATATAACTGCCACTCACAACATTGACAATTTTATTGAAAGAGGTTATGTAATTTTCCTGATTCACAAAGAAGAAGGTGACTAAGTTTTGTTTCATGTCCATACCTGTATGGCTTCCAGGAAGTATGTGACATTCTCCACTTGAATTTTACGTAGGTATGTTGTCAGCAAGGTTTGATTAGAAAGAACTTCTTCTTTGGTCACAATGTCAGCCACTTCGCTCGGAGACAGCTTAATCTATAAAACAGTCAGGAGAATTGCCGGTTACTTGGAGCCTGCTAGAATAAGCCTCTTTCCCTATCTACTTCCTTAAACATGAACAAAATATTTTTATTCTATTACTCTTTAAACCCAACTCCTAATGAGACCTATTTCCAGCATTGGACACATTACAGAAGAGATAGGGTCATGATTGCTATCTTTGGCCCTCCTTGTGGAGATTCAGCCATAAGTTAAACTGCAGTGGCCAAGCAGAAGAATCTCCTACTACAAAATACTAAAGAGTCATTGGCACAGGAAGCCTATGTATTTGCTGTCCACCACCATCTGTTTGTTCTCGAAACAGCGTGAATTTCATGTGACACGTATCTCTCATTTTCTGTCACAAAACAAAAGTTCTCACCAATAGGAATACAGACAACAGAATGGAAATTTCTCTGATGAAAGCTGTACCACAGCAAACCCACAGCCTTTATAATGAAAGGACAATCTATGGCCCTAGACTGTGTGGCAGAAGACATACCTTTTGAAGGTCTTCATTAAACATATTCAGGTCATCCATAGTGGCAAATACTTTGAAAGCTCCAAAATTAATCTCAATCCAGATCTCATAGCTTTCTGCATTACACGAAACTGTGAATAATGGAAGGAAATATATTTATGACGAATGAACATACAACACTGGTGACAGAAAAGATAGAAATGAAAACTTCTGGTGCAGGAAAAGACTATGATATTATATTTAGCTAAGTAAATAAGAGGAGGATCAAACACAAACCTGTGGAGGTTATGGATGCTTCAGTCAAGTAGGGTTTAATAAAGAATATATATATCTGTTTTTGTGTGTCTTCCGTCATTGAGTCAAACTGAAGATTGAAACCTTTCACTCTAAAAAAGCAGAAACAATTTTCACGAGTTGCATAGTGAACGAAAGCAGTCAATGTTTTATCCGCTGAATAAATTGTTATGTTTGGTTACTGTGTCCAGCAAAGATGATTTTATATATATGTACACATTGATCTTGAGTTTTGTTCTTGCACTGGCTATGGTTATACTTACATTGCCTGATAAGATGAGCAGGAAATGTTTAAAGGAATAAGCTGAAGTAGAGATTGGTCAATAAAGGCAATCAGGTCAACCAAGTAAACCTGGAACAAGACTGTCCATTCTTGCGTGGTATAGAAATAGAAGCTGGATTCTAGAGATGTCAGCTCCACATTTACTAGTGTCGTCTTGATTGTGGTAATTTGTGTCTCTGACAAGTTAGCCTATATGTGAAAAAACAAAGTTCCTTGTAAGCTGCTCTTCCTAATATAACTGCCACTCACAACATTGACAATTTTATTGAAAGAGGTTATGTAATTTTCCTGATTCACAAAGAAGAAGGTGACTAAGTTTTGTTTCATGTCCATACCTGTATGGCTTCCAGGAAGTATGTGACATTCTCCACTTGAATTTTACGTAGGTATGTTGTCAGCAAGGTTTGATTAGAAAGAACTTCTTCTTTGGTCACAATGTCAGCCACTTCGCTCGGAGACAGCTTAATCTATAAAACAGTCAGGAGAATTGCCGGTTACTTGGAGCCTGCTAGAATAAGCCTCTTTCCCTATCTACTTCCTTAAACATGAACAAAATATTTTTATTCTATTACTCTTTAAACCCAACTCCTAATGAGACCTATTTCCAGCATTGGACACATTACAGAAGAGATAGGGTCATGATTGCTATCTTGGCCCTCCTTGTGGAGATTCAGCCATAAGTTAAACTGCAGTGGCCAAGCAGAAGAATCTCCTACTACAAAATACTAAAGAGTCATTGGCACAGGAAGCCTATGTATTTGCTGTCCACCACCATCTGTTTGTTCTCGAAACAGCGTGAATTTCATGTGCCACGTATCTCTCATTTTCTGTCACAAAACAAAAGTTCTCACCAATAGGAATACAGACAACAGAATGGAAATTTCTCTGATGAAAACTGTACCACAGCAAACCCACAGCCTTTATAATGAAAGGACAATCTATGGCCCTAGACTGTGTGGCAGAAGACATACCTTTTGAAGGTCTTCATTAAACATATTCAGGTCATCCATAGTGGCAAATATTTTGAAAGCTCCAAAATTAATCTCAATCCAGATCTCATAGCTTTCTGCATTGCACGAAACTGTGAATAATGAAAGGAAATATATTTATGACGAATGAACATGCAACACTGGTGACAGAAAAGATAGAAATGAAAACTTCTGGTGCAGGAAAAGACTATGATATTTTTAGCTAAGTAAATAAGAGGAGGATCAAACACAAACCTGTGGAGGTTATGGATGCTTCAGTCAAGTAGGGTTTAATAAAGAATATGTATATCTGTTTTTGTGTGTCTTCCGTCATTGAGTCAAACTGAAGATTGAAACCTTTCACTCTAAAAAAACAGAAACAATTTTCACGAGTTGCATAGTGAACGAAAGCAGTCAATGTTTTATCCGCTGAATAAATTGTTATGTTTGGTTACTGTGTCCAGCAAAGATGATTTTATATATATGTACACATTGATCTTGAGTTTTGTTCTTGCACTGGCTATGGTTATACTTACATTGCCTGATAAGATGAGCAGGAAATGTTTAAAGGAATAAGCTGAAGTAGAGATTGGTCAATAAAGGCAATCAGGTCAACCAAGTAAACCTGGAACAAGACTGTCCATTCTTGCGTGGTATAGAAATAGAAGCTGGATTCTAGAGATGTCAGCTCCACATTTACTAGTGTCGTCTTGATTGTGGTAATTTGTGTCTCTGACAAGTTAGCCTATATGTGAAAAAACAAAGTTCCTTGTAAGCTGCTCTTCCTAATATAACTGCCACTCACAACATTGACAATTTTATTGAAAGAGGTTATGTAATTTTCCTGATTCACAAAGAAGAAGGTGACTAAGTTTTGTTTCATGTCCATACCTGTATGGCTTCCAGGAAGTATGTGACATTCTCCACTTGAATTTTACGTAGGTATGTTGTCAGCAAGGTTTGATTAGAAAGAACTTCTTCTTTGGTCACAATGTCAGCCACTTCGCTCGGAGACAGCTTAATCTATAAAACAGTCAGGAGAATTGCCGGTTACTTGGAGCCTGCTAGAATAAGCCTCTTTCCCTATCTACTTCCTTAAACATGAACAAAATATTTTTATTCTATTACTCTTTAAACCCAACTCCTAATGAGACCTATTTCCAGCATTGGACACATTACAGAAGAGATAGGGTCATGATTGCTATCTTTGGCCCTCCTTGTGGAGATTCAGCCATAAGTTAAACTGCAGTGGCCAAGCAGAAGAATCTCCTACTACAAAATACTAAAGAGTCATTGGCACAGGAAGCCTATGTATTTGCTGTCCACCACCATCTGTTTGTTCTCGAAACAGCGTGAAATTCATGTGACACGTATCTCTCATTTTCTGTCACAAAACAAAAGTTCTCACCAATAGGAATACAGACAACAGAATGGAAATTTCTCTGATGAAAGCTGTACCACAGCAAACCCACAGCCTTTATAATGAAAGGACAATCTATGGCCCTAGACTGTGTGGCAGAAGACATACCTTTTGAAGGTCTTCATTAAACATATTCAGGTCATCCATAGTGGCAAATATTTTGAAAGCTCCAAAATTAATCTCAATCCAGATCTCATAGCTTTCTGCATTGCACGAAACTGTGAATAATGAAAGGAAATATATTTATGACGAATGAACATGCAACACTGGTGACAGAAAAGATAGAAATGAAAACTTCTGGTGCAGGAAAAGACTATGATATTTTTAGCTAAGTAAATAAGAGGAGGATCAAACACAAACCTGTGGAGGTTATGGATGCTTCAGTCAAGTAGGGTTTAATAAAGAATATGTATATCTGTTTTTGTGTGTCTTCCGTCATTGAGTCAAACTGAAGATTGAAACCTTTCACTCTAAAAAAACAGAAACAATTTTCACGAGTTGCATAGTGAACGAAAGCAGTCAATGTTTTATCCGCTGAATAAATTGTTATGTTTGGTTACTGTGTCCAGCAAAGATGATTTTATATATATGTACACATTGATCTTGAGTTTTGTTCTTGCACTGGCTATGGTTATACTTACATTGCCTGATAAGATGAGCAGGAAATGTTTAAAGGAATAAGCTGAAGTAGAGATTGGTCAATAAAGGCAATCAGGTCAACCAAGTAAACCTGGAACAAGACTGTCCATTCTTGCGTGGTATAGAAATAGAAGCTGGATTCTAGAGATGTCAGCTCCACATTCACTAGTGTCGTCTTGATTGTGGTAATTTGTGTCTCTGACAAGTTAGCCTATATGTGAAAAAACAAAGTTCCTTGTAAGCTGCTCTTCCTAATATAACTGCCACTCACAACATTGACAATTTTATTGAAAGAGGTTATGTAATTTTCCTGATTCACAAAGAAGAAGGTGACTAAGTTTTGTTTCATGTCCATACCTGTATGGCTTCCAGGAAGTATGTGACATTCTCCACTTGAATTTTACGTAGGTATGTTGTCAGCAAGGTTTGATTAGAAAGAACTTCTTCTTTGGTCACAATGTCAGCCACTTCGCTCGGAGACAGCTTAATCTATAAAACAGTCAGGAGAATTGCCGGTTACTTGGAGCCTGCTAGAATAAGCCTCTTTCCCTATCTACTTCCTTAAACATGAACAAAATATTTTTATTCTATTACTCTTTAAACCCAACTCCTAATGAGACCTATTTCCAGCATTGGACACATTACAGAAGAGATAGGGTCATGATTGCTATCTTTGGCCCTCCTTGTGGAGATTCAGCCATAAGTTAAACTGCAGTGGCCAAGCAGAAGAATCTCCTACTACAAAATACTAAAGAGTCATTGGCACAGGAAGCCTATGTATTTGCTGTCCACCACCATCTGTTTGTTCTCGAAACAGCGTGAATTTCATGTGACACGTATCTCTCATTTTCTGTCACAAAACAAAAGTTCTCACCAATAGGAATACAGACAACAGAATGGAAATTTCTCTGATGAAAGCTGTACCACAGCAAACCCACAGCCTTTATAATGAAAGGACAATCTATGGCCCTAGACTGTGTGGCAGAAGACATACCTTTTGAAGGTCTTCATTAAACATATTCAGGTCATCCATAGTGGCAAATATTTTGAAAGCTCCAAAATTAATCTCAATCCAGATCTCATAGCTTTCTGCATTGCACGAAACTGTGAATAATGAAAGGAAATATATTTATGACGAATGAACATGCAACACTGGTGACAGAAAAGATAGAAATGAAAACTTCTGGTGCAGGAAAAGACTATGATATTTTTAGCTAAGTAAATAAGAGGAGGATCAAACACAAACCTGTGGAGGTTATGGATGCTTCAGTCAAGTAGGGTTTAATAAAGAATATGTATATCTGTTTTTGTGTGTCTTCCGTCATTGAGTCAAACTGAAGATTGAAACCTTTCACTCTAAAAAAACAGAAACAATTTTCACGAGTTGCATAGTGAACGAAAGCAGTCAATGTTTTATCCCCTGAATAAATTGTTATGTTTGGTTACTGTGTCCAGCAAAGATGATTTTATATATATGTACACATTGATCTTGAGTTTTGTTCTTGCACTGGCTATGGTTATACTTACATTGCCTGATAAGATGAGCAGGAAATGTTTAAAGGAATAAGCTGAAGTAGAGATTGGTCAATAAAGGCAATCAGGTCAACCAAGTAAACCTGGAACAAGACTGTCCATTCTTGCGTGGTATAGAAATAGAAGCTGGATTCTAGAGATGTCAGCTCCACATTTACTAGTGTCGTCTTGATTGTGGTAATTTGTGTCTCTGACAAGTTAGCCTATATGTGAAAAAACAAAGTTCCTTGTAAGCTGCTCTTCCTAATATAACTGCCACTCACAACATTGACAATTTTATTGAAAGAGGTTATGTAATTTTCCTGATTCACAAAGAAGAAGGTGACTAAGTTTTGTTTCATGTCCATACCTGTATGGCTTCCAGGAAGTATGTGACATTCTCCACTTGAATTTTACGTAGGTATGTTGTCAGCAAGGTTTGATTAGAAAGAACTTCTTCTTTGGTCACAATGTCAGCCACTTCGCTCGGAGACAGCTTAATCTATAAAACAGTCAGGAGAATTGCCGGTTACTTGGAGCCTGCTAGAATAAGCCTCTTTCCCTATCTACTTCCTTAAACATGAACAAAATATTTTTATTCTATTACTCTTTAAACCCAACTCCTAATGAGACCTATTTCCAGCATTGGACACATTACAGAAGAGATAGGGTCATGATTGCTATCTTTGGCCCTCCTTGTGGAGATTCAGCCATAAGTTAAACTGCAGTGGCCAAGCAGAAGAATCTCCTACTACAAAATACTAAAGAGTCATTGGCACAGGAAGCCTATGTATTTGCTGTCCACCACCATCTGTTTGTTCTCGAAACAGCGTGAATTTCATGTGACACGTATCTCTCATTTTCTGTCACAAAACAAAAGTTCTCACCAATAGGAATACAGACAACAGAATGGAAATTTCTCTGATGAAAACTGTACCACAGCAAACCCACAGCCTTTATAATGAAAGGACAATCTATGGCCCTAGACTGTGTGGCAGAAGACATACCTTTTGAAGGTCTTCATTAAACATATTCAGGTCATCCATAGTGGCAAATATTTTGAAAGCTCCAAAATTAATCTCAATCCAGATCTCATAGCTTTCTGCATTGCACGAAACTGTGAATAATGAAAGGAAATATATTTATGACGAATGAACATGCAACACTGGTGACAGAAAAGATAGAAATGAAAACTTCTGGTGCAGGAAAAGACTATGATATTTTTAGCTAAGTAAATAAGAGGAGGATCAAACACAAACCTGTGGAGGTTATGGATGCTTCAGTCAAGTAGGGTTTAATAAAGAATATGTATATCTGTTTTTGTGTGTCTTCCGTCATTGAGTCAAACTGAAGATTGAAACCTTTCACTCTAAAAAAACAGAAACAATTTTCACGAGTTGCATAGTGAACGAAAGCAGTCAATGTTTTATCCGCTGAATAAATTGTTATGTTTGGTTACTGTGTCCAGCAAAGATGATTTTATATATATGTACACATTGATCTTGAGTTTTGTTCTTGCACTGGCTATGGTTATACTTACATTGCCTGATAAGATGAGCAGGAAATGTTTAAAGGAATAAGCTGAAGTAGAGATTGGTCAATAAAGGCAATCAGGTCAACCAAGTAAACCTGGAACAAGACTGTCCATTCTTGCGTGGTATAGAAATAGAAGCTGGATTCTAGAGATGTCAGCTCCACATTTACTAGTGTCGTCTTGATTGTGGTAATTTGTGTCTCTGACAAGTTAGCCTATATGTGAAAAAACAAAGTTCCTTGTAAGCTGCTCTTCCTAATATAACTGCCACTCACAACATTGACAATTTTATTGAAAGAGGTTATGTAATTTTCCTGATTCACAAAGAAGAAGGTGACTAAGTTTTGTTTCATGTCCATACCTGTATGGCTTCCAGGAAGTATGTGACATTCTCCACTTGAATTTTACGTAGGTATGTTGTCAGCAAGGTTTGATTAGAAAGAACTTCTTCTTTGGTCACAATGTCAGCCACTTCGCTCGGAGACAGCTTAATCTATAAAACAGTCAGGAGAATTGCCGGTTACTTGGAGCCTGCTAGAATAAGCCTCTTTCCCTATCTACTTCCTTAAACATGAACAAAATATTTTTATTCTATTACTCTTTAAACCCAACTCCTAATGAGACCTATTTCCAGCATTGGACACATTACAGAAGAGATAGGGTCATGATTGCTATCTTTGGCCCTCCTTGTGGAGATTCAGCCATAAGTTAAACTGCAGTGGCCAAGCAGAAGAATCTCCTACTACAAAATACTAAAGAGTCATTGGCACAGGAAGCCTATGTATTTGCTGTCCACCACCATCTGTTTGTTCTCGAAACAGCGTGAATTTCATGTGACACGTATCTCTCATTTTCTGTCACAAAACAAAAGTTCTCACCAATAGGAATACAGACAACAGAATGGAAATTTCTCTGATGAAAGCTGTACCACAGCAAACCCACAGCCTTTATAATGAAAGGACAATCTATGGCCCTAGACTGTGTGGCAGAAGACATACCTTTTGAAGGTCTTCATTAAACATATTCAGGTCATCCATAGTGGCAAATACTTTGAAAGCTCCAAAATTAATCTCAATCCAGATCTCATAGCTTTCTGCATTACACGAAACTGTGAATAATGGAAGGAAATATATTTATGACGAATGAACATACAACACTGGTGACAGAAAAGATAGAAATGAAAACTTCTGGTGCAGGAAAAGACTATGATATTATATTTAGCTAAGTAAATAAGAGGAGGATCAAACACAAACCTGTGGAGGTTATGGATGCTTCAGTCAAGTAGGGTTTAATAAAGAATATGTATATCTGTTTTTGTGTGTCTTCCGTCATTGAGTCAAACTGAAGATTGAAACCTTTCACTCTAAAAAAACAGAAACAATTTTCACGAGTTGCATAGTGAACGAAAGCAGTCAATGTTTTATCCGCTGAATAAATTGTTATGTTTGGTTACTGTGTCCAGCAAAGATGATTTTATATATATGTACACATTGATCTTGAGTTTTGTTCTTGCACTGGCTATGGTTATACTTACATTGCCTGATAAGATGAGCAGGAAATGTTTAAAGGAATAAGCTGAAGTAGAGATTGGTCAATAAAGGCAATCAGGTCAACCAAGTAAACCTGGAACAAGACTGTCCATTCTTGCGTGGTATAGAAATAGAAGCTGGATTCTAGAGATGTCAGCTCCACATTTACTAGTGTCGTCTTGATTGTGGTAATTTGTGTCTCTGACAAGTTAGCCTATATGTGAAAAAACAAAGTTCCTTGTAAGCTGCTCTTCCTAATATAACTGCCACTCACAACATTGACAATTTTATTGAAAGAGGTTATGTAATTTTCCTGATTCACAAAGAAGAAGGTGACTAAGTTTTGTTTCATGTCCATACCTGTATGGCTTCCAGGAAGTATGTGACATTCTCCACTTGAATTTTACGTAGGTATGTTGTCAGCAAGGTTTGATTAGAAAGAACTTCTTCTTTGGTCACAATGTCAGCCACTTCGCTCGGAGACAGCTTAATCTATAAAACAGTCAGGAGAATTGCCGGTTACTTGGAGCCTGCTAGAATAAGCCTCTTTCCCTATCTACTTCCTTAAACATGAACAAAATATTTTTATTCTATTACTCTTTAAACCCAACTCCTAATGAGACCTATTTCCAGCATTGGACACATTACAGAAGAGATAGGGTCATGATTGCTATCTTTGGCCCTCCTTGTGGAGATTCAGCCATAAGTTAAACTGCAGTGGCCAAGCAGAAGAATCTCCTACTACAAAATACTAAAGAGTCATTGGCACAGGAAGCCTATGTATTTGCTGTCCACCACCATCTGTTTGTTCTCGAAACAGCGTGAATTTCATGTGACACGTATCTCTCATTTTCTGTCACAAAACAAAAGTTCTCACCAATAGGAATACAGACAACAGAATGGAAATTTCTCTGATGAAAGCTGTACCACAGCAAACCCACAGCCTTTATAATGAAAGGACAATCTATGGCCCTAGACTGTGTGGCAGAAGACATACCTTTTGAAGGTCTTCATTAAACATATTCAGGTCATCCATAGTGGCAAATACTTTGAAAGCTCCAAAATTGATCTCAATCCAGATCTCATAGCTTTCTGCATTGCACGAAACTGTGAATAATGAAAGGAAATATATTTATGACGAATGAACATACAACACTGGTGACAGAAAAGATAGAAATGAAAACTTCTGGTGCAGGAAAAGACTATGATATTATATTTAGCTAAGTAAATAAGAGGAGGATCAAACACAAACCTGTGGAGGTTATGGATGCTTCAGTCAAGTAGGGTTTAATAAAGAATATGTATATCTGTTTTTGTGTGTCTTCCGTCATTGAGTCAAACTGAAGATTGAAACCTTTCACTCTAAAAAAACAGAAACAATTTTCACGAGTTGCATAGTGTAGGAAAGCAGTCAATGTTTTATCCGCTGAATAAATTGTTATGTTTGGTTACTGTGTCCAGCAAATATGATTTTATATATATGTACACATTGATCTTGAGTTTTGTTCTTGCACTGGCTATGGTTATACTTACATTGCCTGATAAGATGAGCAGGAAATGTTTAAAGGAATAAGCTGAAGTAGAGATTGGTCAATAAAGGCAATCAGGTCAACCAAGTAAACCTGGAACAAGACTGTCCATTCTTGCGTGGTATAGAAATAGAAGCTGGATTCTAGAGATATCAGCTCCACATTTACTAGTGTCGTCTTGATTGTGGTAATTTGTGTCTCTGACAAGTTAGCCTATATGTGAAAAAACAAAGTTCCTTGTAAGCTGCTCTTCCTAATATAACTGCCACTCACAACATTGACAATTTTATTGAAAGAGGTTATGTAATTTTCCTGATTTACAAAGAAGAAGGTGACTAAGTTTTGTTTCATGTCCATACCTGTATGGCTTCCAGGAAGTTTGTGACATTCTCCACTTGAATTTTACGTAGGTATGTTGTCAGCAAGGTTTGATTAGAAAGAACTTCTTCTTTGGTCACAATGTCAGCCACTTCGCTCGGAGACAGCTTAATCTATAAAACAGACAGGAGAATTGCCGGTTACTTGGAGGCTGCTAGAATAAGCCTCTTTCCCTATCTACTTCCTTAAACATGAACAAAATATTTTTATTCTATTACTCTTTAAACCCAACTCCTAATGAGACCTATTTCCAGCATTGGACACATTACAGAAGAGATAGGGTCATGATTGCTATCTTTGGCCCTCCTTGTGGAGATTCAGCCATAAGTTAAACTGCAGTGCAGTGGCCAATCAGAAACATCTTCTACTACAAAATTCTAAAGAGTCATTGGCACAGGAAGCCTATGTATTTGCTGTCCACCACCATCTGTTTGTTCTCGAAACAGCGTGAATTTCATGTGACACGTATCTCTCATTTTCTGTCACAAAACAAAAGTTCTCACCAATAGGAATACAGACAACAGAATGGAAATTTCTCTGATAAAAGCTGTACCACAGCAAACCCACAGCCTTTATAATGAAAGGACAATCTATGGCCCTAGACTGTGTGGCAGAAGACATACCTTTTGAAGGTCTTCATTAAACATATTCAGGTCATCCATAGTGGCAAATATTTTGAAAGCTCCAAAATTAATCTCAATCCAGATCTCATAGCTTTCTGCATTGCACGAAACTGTGAATAATGAAAGGAAATATATTTATGACGAATGAACATGCAACACTGGTGACAGAAAAGATAGAAATGAAAACTTCTGGTGCAGGAAAAGACTATGATATTATATTTAGCTAAGTAAATAAGAGGAGGATCAAACACAAACCTGTGGAGGTTATGGATGCTTCAGTCAAGTAGGGTTTAATAAAGAATATGTATATCTGTTTTTGTGTGTCTTCCGTCATTGAGTCAAACTGAAGATTGAAACCTTTCACTCTAAAAAAACAGAAACAATTTTCACGAGTTGCATAGTGAACGAAAGCAGTCAATGTTTTATCCGCTGAATAAATTGTTATGTTTGGTTACTGTGTCCAGCAAAGATGATTTTATATATATGTACACATTGATCTTGAGTTTTGTTCTTGCACTGGCTATGGTTATACTTACATTGCCTGATAAGATGAGCAGGAAATGTTTAAAGGAATAAGCTGAAGTAGAGATTGGTCAATAAAGGCAATCAGGTCAACCAAGTAAACCTGGAACAAGACTGTCCATTCTTGCGTGGTATAGAAATAGAAGCTGGATTCTAGAGATGTCAGCTCCACATTTACTAGTGTCGTCTTGATTGTGGTAATTTGTGTCTCTGACAAGTTAGCCTATATGTGAAAAAACAAAGTTCCTTGTAAGCTGCTCTTCCTAATATAACTGCCACTCACAACATTGACAATTTTATTGAAAGAGGTTATGTAATTTTCCTGATTCACAAAGAAGAAGGTGACTAAGTTTTGTTTCATGTCCATACCTGTATGGCTTCCAGGAAGTATGTGACATTCTCCACTTGAATTTTACGTAGGTATGTTGTCAGCAAGGTTTGATTAGAAAGAACTTCTTCTTTGGTCACAATGTCAGCCACTTCGCTCGGAGACAGCTTAATCTATAAAACAGTCAGGAGAATTGCCGGTTACTTGGAGCCTGCTAGAATAAGCCTCTTTCCCTATCTACTTCCTTAAACATGAACAAAATATTTTTATTCTATTACTCTTTAAACCCAACTCCTAATGAGACCTATTTCCAGCATTGGACACATTACAGAAGAGATAGGGTCATGATTGCTATCTTTGGCCCTCCTTGTGGAGATTCAGCCATAAGTTAAACTGCAGTGGCCAAGCAGAAGAATCTCCTACTACAAAATACTAAAGAGTCATTGGCACAGGAAGCCTATGTATTTGCTGTCCACCACCATCTGTTTGTTCTCGAAACAGCGTGAATTTCATGTGACACGTATCTCTCATTTTCTGTCACAAAACAAAAGTTCTCACCAATAGGAATACAGACAACAGAATGGAAATTTCTCTGATGAAAGCTGTACCACAGCAAACCCACAGCCTTTATAATGAAAGGACAATCTATGGCCCTAGACTGTGTGGCAGAAGACATACCTTTTGAAGGTCTTCATTAAACATATTCAGGTCATCCATAGTGGCAAATACTTTGAAAGCTCCAAAATTAATCTCAATCCAGATCTCATAGCTTTCTGCATTGCACGAAACTGTGAATAATGAAAGGAAATATATTTATGACGAATGAACATACAACACTGGTGACAGAAAAGATAGAAATGAAAACTTCTGGTGCAGGAAAAGACTATGATATTATATTTAGCTAAGTAAATAAGAGGAGGATCAAACACAAACCTGTGGAGGTTATGGATGCTTCAGTCAAGTAGGGTTTAATAAAGAATATGTATATCTGTTTTTGTGTGTCTTCCGTCATTGAGTCAAACTGAAGATTGAAACCTTTCACTCTAAAAAAACAGAAACAATTTTCACGAGTTGCATAGTGAACGAAAGCAGTCAATGTTTTATCCGCTGAATAAATTGTTATGTTTGGTTACTGTGTCCAGCAAAGATGATTTTATATATATGTACACATTGATCTTGAGTTTTGTTCTTGCACTGGCTATGGTTATACTTACATTGCCTGATAAGATGAGCAGGAAATGTTTAAAGGAATAAGCTGAAGTAGAGATTGGTCAATAAAGGCAATCAGGTCAACCAAGTAAACCTGGAACAAGACTGTCCATTCTTGCGTGGTATAGAAATAGAAGCTGGATTCTAGAGATGTCAGCTCCACATTTACTAGTGTCGTCTTGATTGTGGTAATTTGTGTCTCTGACAAGTTAGCCTATATGTGAAAAAACAAAGTTCCTTGTAAGCTGCTCTTCCTAATATAACTGCCACTCACAACATTGACAATTTTATTGAAAGAGGTTATGTAATTTTCCTGATTTACAAAGAAGAAGGTGACTAAGTTTTGTTTCATGTCCATACCTGTATGGCTTCCAGGAAGTTTGTGACATTCTCCACTTGAATTTTACGTAGGTATGTTGTCAGCAAGGTTTGATTAGAAAGAACTTCTTCTTTGGTCACAATGTCAGCCACTTCGCTCGGAGACAGCTTAATCTATAAAACAGTCAGGAGAATTGCCGGTTACTTGGAGGCTGCTAGAATAAGCCTCTTTCCCTATCTACTTCCTTAAACATGAACAAAATATTTTTATTCTATTACTCTTTAAACCCAACTCCTAATGAGACCTATTTCCAGCATTGGACACATTACAGAAGAGATAGGGTCATGATTGCTATCTTTGGCCCTCCTTGTGGAGATTCAGCCATAAGTTAAACTGCAGTGCAGTGGCCAAGCAGAAACATCTTCTACTACAAAATACTAAAGAGTCATTGGCACAGGAAGCCTATGTATTTGCTGTCCACCACCATCTGTTTGTTCTCGAAACAGCGTGAATTTCATGTGACACGTATCTCTCATTTTCTGTCACAAAACAAAAGTTCTCACCAATAGGAATACAGACAACAGAATGGAAATTTCTCTGATGAAAGCTGTACCACAGCAAACCCACAGCCTTTATAATGAAAGGACAATCTATGGCCCTAGACTGTGTGGCAGAAGACATACCTTTTGAAGGTCTTCATTAAACATATTCAGGTCATCCATAGTGGCAAATATTTTGAAAGCTCCAAAATTAATCTCAATCCAGATCTCATAGCTTTCTGCATTGCACGAAACTGTGAATAATGAAAGGAAATATATTTATGACGAATGAACATGCAACACTGGTGACAGAAAAGATAGAAATGAAAACTTCTGGTGCAGGAAAAGACTATGATATTATATTTAGCTAAGTAAATAAGAGGAGGATCAAACACAAACCTGTGGAGGTTATGGATGCTTCAGTCAAGTAGGGTTTAATAAAGAATATGTATATCTGTTTTTGTGTGTCTTCCGTCATTGAGTCAAACTGAAGATTGAAACCTTTCACTCTAAAAAAACAGAAACAATTTTCACGAGTTGCATAGTGAACGAAAGCAGTCAATGTTTTATCCGCTGAATAAATTGTTATGTTTGGTTACTGTGTCCAGCAAAGATGATTTTATATATATGTACACATTGATCTTGAGTTTTGTTCTTGCACTGGCTATGGTTATACTTACATTGCCTGATAAGATGAGCAGGAAATGTTTAAAGGAATAAGCTGAAGTAGAGATTGGTCAATAAAGGCAATCAGGTCAACCAAGTAAACCTGGAACAAGACTGTCCATTCTTGCGTGGTATAGAAATAGAAGCTGGATTCTAGAGATGTCAGCTCCACATTTACTAGTGTCGTCTTGATTGTGGTAATTTGTGTCTCTGACAAGTTAGCCTATATGTGAAAAAACAAAGTTCCTTGTAAGCTGCTCTTCCTAATATAACTGCCACTCACAACATTGACAATTTTATTGAAAGAGGTTATGTAATTTTCCTGATTCACAAAGAAGAAGGTGACTAAGTTTTGTTTCATGTCCATACCTGTATGGCTTCCAGGAAGTATGTGACATTCTCCACTTGAATTTTACGTAGGTATGTTGTCAGCAAGGTTTGATTAGAAAGAACTTCTTCTTTGGTCACAATGTCAGCCACTTCGCTCGGAGACAGCTTAATCTATAAAACAGTCAGGAGAATTGCCGGTTACTTGGAGCCTGCTAGAATAAGCCTCTTTCCCTATCTACTTCCTTAAACATGAACAAAATATTTTTATTCTATTACTCTTTAAACCCAACTCCTAATGAGACCTATTTCCAGCATTGGACACATTACAGAAGAGATAGGGTCATGATTGCTATCTTTGGCCCTCCTTGTGGAGATTCAGCCATAAGTTAAACTGCAGTGGCCAAGCAGAAGAATCTCCTACTACAAAATACTAAAGAGTCATTGGCACAGGAAGCCTATGTATTTGCTGTCCACCACCATCTGTTTGTTCTCGAAACAGCGTGAATTTCATGTGACACGTATCTCTCATTTTCTGTCACAAAACAAAAGTTCTCACCAATAGGAATACAGACAACAGAATGGAAATTTCTCTGATGAAAGCTGTACCACAGCAAACCCACAGCCTTTATAATGAAAGGACAATCTATGGCCCTAGACTGTGTGGCAGAAGACATACCTTTTGAAGGTCTTCATTAAACATATTCAGGTCATCCATAGTGGCAAATACTTTGAAAGCTCCAAAATTAATCTCAATCCAGATCTCATAGCTTTCTGCATTGCACGAAACTGTGAATAATGAAAGGAAATATATTTATGACGAATGAACATACAACACTGGTGACAGAAAAGATAGAAATGAAAACTTCTGGTGCAGGAAAAGACTATGATATTATATTTAGCTAAGTAAATAAGAGGAGGATCAAACACAAACCTGTGGAGGTTATGGATGCTTCAGTCAAGTAGGGTTTAATAAAGAATATGTATATCTGTTTTTGTGTGTCTTCCGTCATTGAGTCAAACTGAAGATTGAAACCTTTCACTCTAAAAAAACAGAAACAATTTTCACGAGTTGCATAGTGTACGAAAGCAGTCAATGTTTTATCCGCTGAATAAATTGTTATGTTTGGTTACTGTGTCCAGCAAATATGATTTTATATATATGTACACATTGATCTTGAGTTTTGTTCTTGCACTGGCTATGGTTATACTTACATTGCCTGATAAGATGAGCAGGAAATGTTTAAAGGAATAAGCTGAAGTAGAGATTGGTCAATAAAGGCAATCAGGTCAACCAAGTAAACCTGGAACAAGACTGTCCATTCTTGCGTGGTATAGAAATAGAAGCTGGATTCTAGAGATGTCAGCTCCACATTTACTAGTGTCGTCTTGATTGTGGTAATTTGTGTCTCTGACAAGTTAGCCTATATGTGAAAAAACAAAGTTCCTTGTAAGCTGCTCTTCCTAATATAACTGCCACTCACAACATTGACAATTTTATTGAAAGAGGTTATGTAATTTTCCTGATTTACAAAGAAGAAGGTGACTAAGTTTTGTTTCATGTCCATACCTGTATGGCTTCCAGGAAGTTTGTGACATTCTCCACTTGAATTTTACGTAGGTATGTTGTCAGCAAGGTTTGATTAGAAAGAACTTCTTCTTTGGTCACAATGTCAGCCACTTCGCTCAGAGACAGCTTAATCTATAAAACAGTCAGGAGAATTGCCGGTTACTTGGAGGCTGCTAGAATAAGCCTCTTTCCCTCTCTACTTCCTTAAACATGAACAAAATATTTCTATTCTATTACTCTTTAAACCCAACTCCTAATGAGACCTATTTCCAGCATTGGACACATTACAGAAGAGATAGGGTCATGATTGCTATCTTTGGCCCTCCTTGTGGAGATTCAGCCATAAGTTAAACTGCAGTGCAGTGGCCAAGCAGAAACATCTTCTACTACAAAATACTAAAGAGTCATTGGCACAGGAAGCCTATGTATTTGCTGTCCACCACCATCTGTTTGTTCTCGAAACAGCGTGAATTTCATGTGACACGTATCTCTCATTTTCTGTCACAAAACAAAAGTTCTCACCAATAGAAATACAGACAACAGAATGGAAATTTCTCTGATGAAAGCTGTACCACAGCAAACCCACAGCCTTTATAATGAAAGGACAATCTATGGCCCTAGACTGTGTGGCAGAAGACATACCTTTTGAAGGTCTTCATTAAACATATTCAGGTCATCCATAGTGGCAAATATTTTGAAAGCTCCAAAATTAATCTCAATCCAGATCTCATAGCTTTCTGCATTGCACGAAACTGTGAATAATGAAAGGAAATATATTTATGACGAATGAACATGCAACACTGGTGACAGAAAAGATAGAAATGAAAACTTCTGGTGCAGGAAAAGACTATGATATTTTTAGCTAAGTAAATAAGAGGAGGATCAAACACAAACCTGTGGAGGTTATGGATGCTTCAGTCAAGTAGGGTTTAATAAAGAATATGTATATCTGTTTTTGTGTGTCTTCCGTCATTGAGTCAAACTGAAGATTGAAACCTTTCACTCTAAAAAAACAGAAACAATTTTCACGAGTTGCATAGTGAACGAAAGCAGTCAATGTTTTATCCGCTGAATAAATTGTTATGTTTGGTTACTGTGTCCAGCAAAGATGATTTTATATATATGTACACATTGATCTTGAGTTTTGTTCTTGCACTGGCTATGGTTATACTTACATTGCCTGATAAGATGAGCAGGAAATGTTTAAAGGAATAAGCTGAAGTAGAGATTGGTCAATAAAGGCAATCAGGTCAACCAAGTAAACCTGGAACAAGACTGTCCATTCTTGCGTGGTATAGAAATAGAAGCTGGATTCTACAGATGTCAGCTCCACATTTACTAGTGTCGTCTTGATTGTGGTAATTTGTGTCTCTGACAAGTTAGCCTATATGTGAAAAAACAAAGTTCCTTGTAAGCTGCTCTTCCTAATATAACTGCCACTCACAACATTGACAATTTTATTGAAAGAGGTTATGTAATTTTCCTGATTCACAAAGAAGAAGGTGACTAAGTTTTGTTTCATGTCCATACCTGTATGGCTTCCAGGAAGTATGTGACATTCTCCACTTGAATTTTACGTAGGTATGTTGTCAGCAAGGTTTGATTAGAAAGAACTTCTTCTTTGGTCACAATGTCAGCCACTTCGCTCGGAGACAGCTTAATCTATAAAACAGTCAGGAGAATTGCCGGTTACTTGGAGCCTGCTAGAATAAGCCTCTTTCCCTATCTACTTCCTTAAACATGAACAAAATATTTTTATTCTATTACTCTTTAAACCCAACTCCTAATGAGACCTATTTCCAGCATTGGACACATTACAGAAGAGATAGGGTCATGATTGCTATCTTTGGCCCTCCTTGTGGAGATTCAGCCATAAGTTAAACTGCAGTGGCCAAGCAGAAGAATCTCCTACTACAAAATACTAAAGAGTCATTGGCACAGGAAGCCTATGTATTTGCTGTCCACCACCATCTGTTTGTTCTCGAAACAGCGTGAATTTCATGTGACACGTATCTCTCATTTTCTGTCACAAAACAAAAGTTCTCACCAATAGGAATACAGACAACAGAATGGAAATTTCTCTGATGAAAGCTGTACCACAGCAAACCCACAGCCTTTATAATGAAAGGACAATCTATGGCCCTAGACTGTGTGGCAGAAGACATACCTTTTGAAGGTCTTCATTAAACATATTCAGGTCATCCATAGTGGCAAATATTTTGAAAGCTCCAAAATTAATCTCAATCCAGATCTCATAGCTTTCTGCATTGCACGAAACTGTGAATAATGAAAGGAAATATATTTATGACGAATGAACATACAACACTGGTGACAGAAAAGATAGAAATTAAAACTTCTGGTGCAGGAAAATACTATAATATTTTTAGCTAAGTAAATAAGAGGAGGATCAAACACAAACCTGTGGAGGTTATGGATGCTTCAGTCAAGTAGGGTTTAATAAAGAATATGTATATCTGTTTTTGTGTGTCTTCCGTCATTGAGTCAAACTGAAGATTGAAACCTTTCACTCTAAAAAAACAGAAACAATTTTCACGAGTTGCATAGTGTACGAAAGCAGTCAATGTTTTATCCGCTGAATAAATTGTTATGTTTGGTTACTGTGTCCAGCAAATATGATTTTATATATATGTACACATTGATCTTGAGTTTTGTTCTTGCACTGGCTATGGTTATACTTACATTGCCTGATAAGATGAGCAGGAAATGTTTAAAGGAATAAGCTGAAGTAGAGATTGGTCAATAAAGGCAATCAGGTCAACCAAGTAAACCTGGAACAAGACTGTCCATTCTTGCGTGGTATAGAAATAGAAGCTGGATTCTACAGATGTCAGCTCCACATTTACTAGTGTCGTCTTGATTGTGGTAATTTGTGTCTCTGACAAGTTAGCCTATATGTGAAAAAACAAAGTTCCTTGTAAGCTGCTCTTCCTAATATAACTGCCACTCACAACATTGACAATTTTATTGAAAGAGGTTATGTAATTTTCCTGATTCACAAAGAAGAAGGTGACTAAGTTTTGTTTCATGTCCATACCTGTATGGCTTCCAGGAAGTATGTGACATTCTCCACTTGAATTTTACGTAGGTATGTTGTCAGCAAGGTTTGATTAGAAAGAACTTCTTCTTTGGTCACAATGTCAGCCACTTCGCTCGGAGACAGCTTAATCTATAAAACAGTCAGGAGAATTGCCGGTTACTTGGAGCCTGCTAGAATAAGCCTCTTTCCCTATCTACTTCCTTAAACATGAACAAAATATTTTTATTCTATTACTCTTTAAACCCAACTCCTAATGAGACCTATTTCCAGCATTGGACACATTACAGAAGAGATAGGGTCATGATTGCTATCTTTGGCCCTCCTTGTGGAGATTCAGCCATAAGTTAAACTGCAGTGGCCAAGCAGAAGAATCTCCTACTACAAAATACTAAAGAGTCATTGGCACAGGAAGCCTATGTATTTGCTGTCCACCACCATCTGTTTGTTCTCGAAACAGCGTGAATTTCATGTGACACGTATCTCTCATTTTCTGTCACAAAACAAAAGTTCTCACCAATAGGAATACAGACAACAGAATGGAAATTTCTCTGATGAAAGCTGTACCACAGCAAACCCACAGCCTTTATAATGAAAGGACAATCTATGGCCCTAGACTGTGTGGCAGAAGACATACCTTTTGAAGGTCTTCATTAAACATATTCAGGTCATCCATAGTGGCAAATATTTTGAAAGCTCCAAAATTAATCTCAATCCAGATCTCATAGCTTTCTGCATTGCACGAAACTGTGAATAATGAAAGGAAATATATTTATGACGAATGAACATGCAACACTGGTGACAGAAAAGATAGAAATGAAAACTTCTGGTGCAGGAAAAGACTATGATATTATATTTAGCTAAGTAAATAAGAGGAGGATCAAACACAAACCTGTGGAGGTTATGGATGCTTCAGTCAAGTAGGGTTTAATAAAGAATATGTATATCTGTTTTTGTGTGTCTTCCGTCATTGAGTCAAACTGAAGATTGAAACCTTTCACTCTAAAAAAACAGAAACAATTTTCACGAGTTGCATAGTGAACGAAAGCAGTCAATGTTTTATCCGCTGAATAAATTGTTATGTTTGGTTACTGTGTCCAGCAAAGATGATTTTATATATATGTACACATTGATCTTGAGTTTTGTTCTTGCACTGGCTATGGTTATACTTACATTGCCTGATAAGATGAGCAGGAAATGTTTAAAGGAATAAGCTGAAGTAGAGATTGGTCAATAAAGGCAATCAGGTCAACCAAGTAAACCTGGAACAAGACTGTCCATTCTTGCGTGGTATAGAAATAGAAGCTGGATTCTAGAGATGTCAGCTCCACATTTACTAGTGTCGTCTTGATTGTGGTAATTTGTGTCTCTGACAAGTTAGCCTATATGTGAAAAAACAAAGTTCCTTGTAAGCTGCTCTTCCTAATATAACTGCCACTCACAACATTGACAATTTTATTGAAAGAGGTTATGTAATTTTCCTGATTCACAAAGAAGAAGGTGACTAAGTTTTGTTTCATGTCCATACCTGTATGGCTTCCAGGAAGTATGTGACATTCTCCACTTGAATTTTACGTAGGTATGTTGTCAGCAAGGTTTGATTAGAAAGAACTTCTTCTTTGGTCACAATGTCAGCCACTTCGCTCGGAGACAGCTTAATCTATAAAACAGTCAGGAGAATTGCCGGTTACTTGGAGCCTGCTAGAATAAGCCTCTTTCCCTATCTACTTCCTTAAACATGAACAAAATATTTTTATTCTATTACTCTTTAAACCCAACTCCTAATGAGACCTATTTCCAGCATTGGACACATTACAGAAGAGATAGGGTCATGATTGCTATCTTTGGCCCTCCTTGTGGAGATTCAGCCATAAGTTAAACTGCAGTGGCCAAGCAGAAGAATCTCCTACTACAAAATACTAAAGAGTCATTGGCACAGGAAGCCTATGTATTTGCTGTCCACCACCATCTGTTTGTTCTCGAAACAGCGTGAATTTCATGTGACACGTATCTCTCATTTTCTGTCACAAAACAAAAGTTCTCACCAATAGGAATACAGACAACAGAATGGAAATTTCTCTGATGAAAGCTGTACCACAGCAAACCCACAGCCTTTATAATGAAAGGACAATCTATGGCCCTAGACTGTGTGGCAGAAGACATACCTTTTGAAGGTCTTCATTAAACATATTCAGGTCATCCATAGTGGCAAATATTTTGAAAGCTCCAAAATTAATCTCAATCCAGATCTCATAGCTTTCTGCATTGCACGAAACTGTGAATAATGAAAGGAAATATATTTATGACGAATGAACATACAACACTGGTGACAGAAAAGATAGAAATTAAAACTTCTGGTGCAGGAAAATACTATAATATTTTTAGCTAAGTAAATAAGAGGAGGATCAAACACAAACCTGTGGAGGTTATGGATGCTTCAGTCAAGTAGGGTTTAATAAAGAATATGTATATCTGTTTTTGTGTGTCTTCCGTCATTGAGTCAAACTGAAGATTGAAACCTTTCACTCTAAAAAAACAGAAACAATTTTCACGAGTTGCATAGTGTACGAAAGCAGTCAATGTTTTATCCGCTGAATAAATTGTTATGTTTGGTTACTGTGTCCAGCAAATATGATTTTATATATATGTACACATTGATCTTGAGTTTTGTTCTTGCACTGGCTATGGTTATACTTACATTGCCTGATAAGATGAGCAGGAAATGTTTAAAGGAATAAGCTGAAGTAGAGATTGGTCAATAAAGGCAATCAGGTCAACCAAGTAAACCTGGAACAAGACTGTCCATTCTTGCGTGGTATAGAAATAGAAGCTGGATTCTACAGATGTCAGCTCCACATTTACTAGTGTCGTCTTGATTGTGGTAATTTGTGTCTCTGACAAGTTAGCCTATATGTGAAAAAACAAAGTTCCTTGTAAGCTGCTCTTCCTAATATAACTGCCACTCACAACATTGACAATTTTATTGAAAGAGGTTATGTAATTTTCCTGATTCACAAAGAAGAAGGTGACTAAGTTTTGTTTCATGTCCATACCTGTATGGCTTCCAGGAAGTATGTGACATTCTCCACTTGAATTTTACGTAGGTATGTTGTCAGCAAGGTTTGATTAGAAAGAACTTCTTCTTTGGTCACAATGTCAGCCACTTCGCTCGGAGACAGCTTAATCTATAAAACAGTCAGGAGAATTGCCGGTTACTTGGAGCCTGCTAGAATAAGCCTCTTTCCCTATCTACTTCCTTAAACATGAACAAAATATTTTTATTCTATTACTCTTTAAACCCAACTCCTAATGAGACCTATTTCCAGCATTGGACACATTACAGAAGAGATAGGGTCATGATTGCTATCTTTGGCCCTCCTTGTGGAGATTCAGCCATAAGTTAAACTGCAGTGGCCAAGCAGAAGAATCTCCTACTACAAAATACTAAAGAGTCATTGGCACAGGAAGCCTATGTATTTGCTGTCCACCACCATCTGTTTGTTCTCGAAACAGCGTGAATTTCATGTGACACGTATCTCTCATTTTCTGTCACAAAACAAAAGTTCTCACCAATAGGAATACAGAAAACAGAATGGAAATTTCTCTGATGAAAGCTGTACCACAGCAAACCCACAGCCTTTATAATGAAAGGACAATCTATGGCCCTAGACTGTGTGGCAGAAGACATACCTTTTGAAGGTCTTCATTAAACATATTCAGGTCATCCATAGTGGCAAATACTTTGAAAGCTCCAAAATTAATCTCAATCCAGATCTCATAGCTTTCTGCATTGCACGAAACTGTGAATAATGAAAGGAAATATATTTATGACGAATGAACATACAACACTGGTGACAGAAAAGATAGAAATGAAAACTTCTGGTGCAGGAAAAGACTATGATATTATATTTAGCTAAGTAAATAAGAGGAGGATCAAACACAAACCTGTGGAGGTTATGGATGCTTCAGTCAAGTAGGGTTTAATAAAGAATATGTATATCTGTTTTTGTGTGTCTTCCGTCATTGAGTCAAACTGAAGATTGAAACCTTTCACTCTAAAAAAACAGAAACAATTTTCACGAGTTGCATAGTGTACGAAAGCAGTCAATGTTTTATCCGCTGAATAAATTGTTATGTTTGGTTACTGTGTCCAGCAAAGATGATTTTATATATATGTACACATTGATCTTGAGTTTTGTTCTTGCACTGGCTATGGTTATACTTACATTGCCTGATAAGATGAGCAGGAAATGTTTAAAGGAATAAGCTGAAGTAGAGATTGGTCAATAAAGGCAATCAGGTCAACCAAGTAAACCTGGAACAAGACTGTCCATTCTTGCGTGGTATAGAAATAGAAGCTGGATTCTAGAGATGTCAGCTCCACATTTACTAGTGTCGTCTTGATTGTGGTAATTTGTGTCTCTGACAAGTTAGCCTATATGTGAAAAAACAAAGTTCCTTGTAAGCTGCTCTTCCTAATATAACTGCCACTCACAACATTGACAATTTTATTGAAAGAGGTTATGTAATTTTCCTGATTTACAAAGAAGAAGGTGACTAAGTTTTGTTTCATGTCCATACCTGTATGGCTTCCAGGAAGTTTGTGACATTCTCCACTTGAATTTTACGTAGGTATGTTGTCAGCAAGGTTTGATTAGAAAGAACTTCTTCTTTGGTCACAATGTCAGCCACTTCGCTCGGAGACAGCTTAATCTATAAAACAGTCAGGAGAATTGCCGGTTACTTGGAGGCTGCTAGAATAAGCCTCTTTCCCTATCTACTTCCTTAAACATGAACAAAATATTTTTATTCTATTACTCTTTAAACCCAACTCCTAATGAGACCTATTTCCAGCATTGGACACATTACAGAAGAGATAGGGTCATGATTGCTATCTTTGGCCCTCCTTGTGGAGATTCAGCCATAAGTTAAACTGCAGTGCAGTGGCCAAGCAGAAACATCTTCTACTACAAAATACTAAAGAGTCATTGGCACAGGAAGCCTATGTATTTGCTGTCCACCACCATCTGTTTGTTCTCGAAACAGCGTGAATTTCATGTGACACGTATCTCTCATTTTCTGTCACAAAACAAAAGTTCTCACCAATAGGAATACAGACAACAGAATGGAAATTTCTCTGATGAAAGCTGTACCACAGCAAACCCACAGCCTTTATAATGAAAGGACAATCTATGGCCCTAGACTGTGTGGCAGAAGACATACCTTTTGAAGGTCTTCATTAAACATATTCAGGTCATCCATAGTGGCAAATATTTTGAAAGCTCCAAAATTAATCTCAATCCAGATCTCATAGCTTTCTGCATTGCACGAAACTGTGAATAATGAAAGGAAATATATTTATGACGAATGAACATGCAACACTGGTGACAGAAAAGATAGAAATGAAAACTTCTGGTGCAGGAAAAGACTATGATATTATATTTAGCTAAGTAAATAAGAGGAGGATCAAACACAAACCTGTGGAGGTTATGGATGCTTCAGTCAAGTAGGGTTTAATAAAGAATATGTATATCTGTTTTTGTGTGTCTTCCGTCATTGAGTCAAACTGAAGATTGAAACCTTTCACTCTAAAAAAACAGAAACAATTTTCACGAGTTGCATAGTGAACGAAAGCAGTCAATGTTTTATCCGCTGAATAAATTGTTATGTTTGGTTACTGTGTCCAGCAAAGATGATTTTATATATATGTACACATTGATCTTGAGTTTTGTTCTTGCACTGGCTATGGTTATACTTACATTGCCTGATAAGATGAGCAGGAAATGTTTAAAGGAATAAGCTGAAGTAGAGATTGGTCAATAAAGGCAATCAGGTCAACCAAGTAAACCTGGAACAAGACTGTCCATTCTTGCGTGGTATAGAAATAGAAGCTGGATTCTAGAGATGTCAGCTCCACATTTACTAGTGTCGTCTTGATTGTGGTAATTTGTGTCTCTGACAAGTTAGCCTATATGTGAAAAAACAAAGTTCCTTGTAAGCTGCTCTTCCTAATATAACTGCCACTCACAACATTGACAATTTTATTGAAAGAGGTTATGTAATTTTCCTGATTCACAAAGAAGAAGGTGACTAAGTTTTGTTTCATGTCCATACCTGTATGGCTTCCAGGAAGTATGTGACATTCTCCACTTGAATTTTACGTAGGTATGTTGTCAGCAAGGTTTGATTAGAAAGAACTTCTTCTTTGGTCACAATGTCAGCCACTTCGCTCGGAGACAGCTTAATCTATAAAACAGTCAGGAGAATTGCCGGTTACTTGGAGCCTGCTAGAATAAGCCTCTTTCCCTATCTACTTCCTTAAACATGAACAAAATATTTTTATTCTATTACTCTTTAAACCCAACTCCTAATGAGACCTATTTCCAGCATTGGACACATTACAGAAGAGATAGGGTCATGATTGCTATCTTTGGCCCTCCTTGTGGAGATTCAGCCATAAGTTAAACTGCAGTGGCCAAGCAGAAGAATCTCCTACTACAAAATACTAAAGAGTCATTGGCACAGGAAGCCTATGTATTTGCTGTCCACCACCATCTGTTTGTTCTCGAAACAGCGTGAATTTCATGTGACACGTATCTCTCATTTTCTGTCACAAAACAAAAGTTCTC
Organism: Gastrophryne carolinensis; assembly: GCA_027917425.1. NCBI lineage: Eukaryota > Metazoa > Chordata > Amphibia > Anura > Microhylidae > Gastrophryne > Gastrophryne carolinensis. Next base: position 42,127,957 of record CM051240.1, on the reverse strand, counting down.
ACCAATAGGAATACAGACAACAGAATGGAAATTTCTCTGATGAAAGCTGTACCACAGCAAACCCACAGCCTTTATAATGAAAGGACAATCTATGGCCCTAGACTGTGTGGCAGAAGACATACCTTTTGAAGGTCTTCATTAAACATATTCAGGTCATCCATAGTGGCAAATATTTTGAAAGCTCCAAAATTAATCTCAATCCAGATCTCATAGCTTTCTGCATTGCACGAAACTGTGAATAATGAAAGGAAATATATTTATGACGAATGAACATACAACACTGGTGACAGAAAAGATAGAAATGAAAACTTCTGGTGCAGGAAAAGACTATAATATTTTTAGCTAAGTAAATAAGAGGAGGATCAAACACAAACCTGTGGAGGTTATGGATGCTTCAGTCAAGTAGGGTTTAATAAAGAATATGTATATCTGTTTTTGTGTGTCTTCCGTCATTGAGTCAAACTGAAGATTGAAACCTTTCACTCTAAAAAAACAGAAACAATTTTCACGAGTTGCATAGTGTACGAAAGCAGTCAATGTTTTATCCGCTGAATAAATTGTTATGTTTGGTTACTGTGTCCAGCAAATATGATTTTATATATATGTACACATTGATCTTGAGTTTTGTTCTTGCACTGGCTATGGTTATACTTACATTGCCTGATAAGATGAGCAGGAAATGTTTAAAGGAATAAGCTGAAGTAGAGATTGGTCAATAAAGGCAATCAGGTCAACCAAGTAAACCTGGAACAAGACTGTCCATTCTTGCGTGGTATAGAAATAGAAGCTGGATTCTACAGATGTCAGCTCCACATTTACTAGTGTCGTCTTGATTGTGGTAATTTGTGTCTCTGACAAGTTAGCCTATATGTGAAAAAACAAAGTTCCTTGTAAGCTGCTCTTCCTAATATAACTGCCACTCACAACATTGACAATTTTATTGAAAGAGGTTATGTAATTTTCCTGATTTACAAAGAAGAAGGTGACTAAGTTTTGTTTCATGTCCATACCTGTATGGCTTCCAGGAAGTTTGTGACATTCTCCACTTGAATTTTACGTAGGTATGTTGTCAGCAAGGTTTGATTAGAAAGAACTTCTTCTTTGGTCACAATGTCAGCCACTTCGCTCGGAGACAGCTTAATCTATAAAACAGTCAGGAGAATTGCCGGTTACTTGGAGGCTGCTAGAATAAGCCTCTTTCCCTATCTACTTCCTTAAACATGAACAAAATATTTTTATTCTATTACTCTTTAAACCCAACTCCTAATGAGACCTATTTCCAGCATTGGACACATTACAGAAGAGATAGGGTCATGATTGCTATCTTTGGCCCTCCTTGTGGAGATTCAGCCATGAGTTAAACTGCAGTGGCCAAGCAGAAACATCTCCTACTACAAAATACTAAAGAGTCATTGGCACAGGAAGCCTATGTATTTGCTGTCCACCACAATCTGTTCTAGAAACAGTGTGAATTTCATGTGACTTGTATCTCTCATTTTCTGACATCAAACAAAAGTTCTCACCAATAGGACTACAGACAACAGAATGGAAATTTCTCTGATGAAAGCTGTACCACAGCAAACCCACAGCCTTTATAATGAAAGGACAATCTATGGTCCTAGACTGGGTGGCAGAAGACATACCTTTTGAAGGTCTTCATTAAACATATTCAGGTCATCCATAGTGGCAAATATTTTGAAAGCTCCAAAATTAATCTCAATCCAGATCTCATAGCTTTCTGCATTGCACGAAACTGTGAATAACGAAAGGAAATATATTTATGACGAATGAACATACAACACTGGTGACAGAAAAGATAGAAATGAAAACTTCTGGTGCAGGAAAAGACTATGATATTTTTAGCTAAGTAAATAAGAGGAGGATCAAACACAAACCTGTGGAGGTTATGGATGTTTCAGTCAAGTAGGGTTTAATAAAGAATATGTATATCTGTTTTTGTGTGTCTTCCGTCATTGAGTCAAACTGAAGATTGAAACCTTTCACTCTAAAAAAACAAAAACAATTTTCACGAGTTGCATAGTGAACGAAAGCAGTCAATGTTTTATCCGCTGAATAAATTGTTATGTTTGGTTACTGTGTCCAGCAAATATGATTTTATATATATGTACACATTGATCTTGAGTTTTGTTCTTGCACTGGCTATGGTTATACTTACATTGCCTGATAAGATGAGCAGGAAATGTTTAAAGGAATAAGCTGAAGTAGAGATTGGTCAATAAAGGCAATCAGGTTAACCAAGTAAACCTGGAACAAGACTGTCCATTCTTGCGTGGTATAGAAATAGAAGCTGGATTCTAGAGATGTCAGCTCCACATTTACTAGTGTCGTCTTGATTGTGGTAATTTGTGTCTCTGACAAGTTAGCCTATATGTGAAAAAACAAAGTTCCTTGTAAGCTGCTCTTTCTAATATAACTGCCACTCACAACATTGACAATTTTATTGAAAGACGTTGTCATTTTCCTGATTCACAAAGAAGAAGGTGACTAAGTTTTGTTTCATGTCCATACCTGTATGGCTTCCAGGAAGTATGTGACATTCTCCACTTGAATTTTACGTAGGTATGTTGTCAGCAAGGTTTGATTAGAAAGAACTTCTTCTTTGGTCACAATGTCAGCCACGTCGCTCGGAGACAGCTCAATCTATAAAACAGTCAGGAGAGTTGCCGGTTACTTGGAGGCTGCTAGAATACGCCTCTTTCCCTATCTACTTCCTTAAACATGGACAAAATTTTTGTATTCTATTACTCCTTAAACCCAACTCCTAATGAGACCTATTTCCAACATTGGACACATTACAGAAGAGATAGGGTCATGATTGCTATCTTTGGCCCTCCTTGTGGAGATTCAGCCATAAGTTAAACTGCAGTGGCCAAGCAGAAACATCTCCTACTACAAAATACTAAAGAGTCATTGGCACAGGAAGCCTATGTATTTGCTGTCCACCACCATCTGTTTGTTCTCGAAACAGCGTGAATTTCATGTGACACGTATCTCTCATTTTCTGTCACAAAACAAAAGTTCTCACCAATAGGAATACAGACAACAGAATGGAAATTTCTCTGATGAAAGCTGTACCACAGCAAACCCACAGCCTTTATAATGAAAGGACAATCTATGGCCCTAGACTGTGTGGCAGAAGACATACCTTTTGAAGGTCTTCATTAAACATATTCAGGTCATCCATAGTGGCAAATATTTTGAAAGCTCCAAAATTAATCTCAATCCAGATCTCATAGCTTTCTGCATTGCACGAAACTGTGAATAATGAAAGGAAATATATTTATGACGAATGAACATACAACACTGGTGACAGAAAAGATAGAAATGAAAACTTCTGGTGCAGGAAAAGACTATGATATTTTTAGCTAAGTAAATAAGAGGAGGATCAAACACAAACCTGTGGAGGTTATGGATGCTTCAGTCAAGTAGGGTTTAATAAAGAATATGTATATCTGTTTTTGTGTGTCTTCCGTCATTGAGTCAAACTGAAGATTGAAACCTTTCACTCTAAAAAAACAGAAACAATTTTCACGAGTTGCATAGTGAACGAAAGCAGTCAATGTTTTATTTGCTGAATAAATTGTTATGTTTGGTTACTGTGTCCAGCAAATATGATTTTATATATATGTACACATTGATCTTGAGTTTTGTTCTTGCACTGGCTATGGTTATACTTACATTGCCTGATAAGATGAGCAGGAAATGTTTAAAGGAATAAGCTGAAGTAGAGATTGGTCAATAAAGGCAATCAGGTCAACCAAGTAAACCTGGAACAAGACTGTCCAATCTTGCGTGGTATAGAAATAGAAGCTGGATTCTAGAGATGTCAGCTCCACATTTACTAGTGTCGTCTTGATTGTGGTAATTTGTGTCTCTGACAAGTTAGCCTATATGTGAAAAAACAAAGTTCCTTGTAAGCTGCTCTTCCTAATATAACTGCCACTCACAACATTGACAATTTTATTGAAAGAGGTTATGTAATTTTCCTGATTCACAAAGAAGAAGGTGACTAAGTTTTGTTTCATGTCCATACCTGTATGGCTTCCAGGAAGTATGTGACATTCTCCACTTGAATTTTACGTAGGTATGTTGTCAGCAAGGTTTGATTAGAAAGAACTTCTTCTTTGGTCACAATGTCAGCCACTTCGCTCGGAGACAGCTTAATCTGTAAAACAGTCAGGAGAATTGCCGGTTACTTGGAGGCTGCTAGAATAAGCCTCTTTCCTTATCTACTTCCTTAAACATGAACAAAATATTTTTATTCTATTACTCTTTAAACCCAACTCCTAATGAGACCTATTTCCAGCATTGGACACATTACAGAAGAGATAGGGTCATGATTGCTATCTTTGACCCGCCTTGTGGAGATTCAGCCATAAGTTAAACTGCAGTGGCCAAGCAGAAACATCTCCTATTACAAAATATTAAAGAGTCATTGGCACAGGAAACCTATGTATTTGCTGTCCACCACCATCTGTTCTAGAAACAGTGTGAATTTCATGTGACTTGTATCTCTCATTTTCTGTCATCAATCAAAAGTTCTCACCAATAGGACTACAGACAACAGAATGGAAATTTCTCTGATGAAAGCTGTACCCCAGAAAACCCACAGCCTTTATAATGAAAGGACAATCTATGGTCCTAGACTGGGTGGCAGAAGACATACCTTTTGAAGGTCTTCATTAAACATATTCAGGTCATCCATAGTGGCAAATATTTTGAAAGCTCCAAAATTAATCTCAATCCAGATCTCATAGCTTTCTGCATTGCACGAAACTGTGAATAATGAAAGGAAATATATTTATGACGAATGAACATACAACACTGGTGACAGAAAAGATAGAAAAGAAAACTTCTGGTGCAGGAAAAGACTATGATATTTTTAGCTAAGTAAATAAGAGGAGGATCAAACACAAACCTGTGGAGGTTATGGATGCTTCAGTCAAGTAGGGTTTAATAAAGAATATGTATATCTGTTTTTGTGTGTCTTCCGTCATTGAGTCAAACTGAAGATTGAAACCTTTCACTCTAAAAAAAGAGAAACAATTTTCACGAGTTGCATAGTGAACGAAAGCAGTCAATGTTTTATCCTGTGAATAAATTGTTATGTTTGGTTACTGTGTCCAGCAACAGATGTTTTATCCGCTGAATAAATTGTTATGTTTGGTTACTGTGTCCAGCAAATATGATGTTATATATATGTACACATTGATCTTGAGTTTTGTTCTTGCACTGGCTATGGTTATACTTACATTGCCTGATAAGATGAGCAGGAAATGTTTAAAGGAATAAGCTGAAGTAGAGATTGGTCAATAAAGGCAATCAGGTCAACCAAGTAAACCTGGAACAAGACTGTCCATTCTTGCGTGGTATAGAAAGAGAAGCTGGATTCTAGAGATGTCAGCTCCACATTTACTAGTGTCGTCTTGATTGTGGTAATTTGTGTCTCTGACAAGTTAGCCTATATGTGAAAAAACAAAGTTCCTTGTAAGCTGCTCTTTCTAATATAACTGCCACTCACAACATTGACAATTTTATTGAAAGACGTTGTCATTTTCCTGATTCACAAAGAAGAAGGTGACTAAGTTTTGTTTCATGTCCATACCTGTATGGTTTCCAGGAAGTATGTGACATTCTCCACTTGAATTTTACGTAGGTATGTTGTCAGCAAGGTTTGATTAGAAAGAACTTCTTCTTTGGTCACAATGTCAGCCACGTCGCTCGGAGACAGCTTAATCTATAAAACAGTCAGGAGAGTTGCCGATAACTTGGAGGCTGCTAGAATACGCCTCTTTCCCTATCTAGTTCCTTAAACATGGACAAAATTTTTGTATTCTATTACTCCTTAAACCCAACTCCTAATGAGACCTATTTCCAGCATTGGACACATTACAGAAGAGATAGGGTCATGATTGCTATCTTTGACCCGCCTTGTGGAGATTCAGCCATAAGTTAAACTGCAGTGGCCAAGCAGAAACATCTCCTATTACAAAATATTAAAGAGTCATTGGCACAGGAAACCTATGTATTTGCTGTCCACCACCATCTGTTCTAGAAACAGTGTGAATTTCATGTCACTTGTATCTCTCATTTTCTGTCATCAATCAAAAGTTCTCACCAATAGGACTACAGACAACAGAATGGAAATTTCTCTGATGAAAGCTGTACCACAGAAAACCCACAGCCTTTATAATGAAAGGACAATCTATGGTCCTAGACTGGGTGGCAGAAGACATACCTTTTGAAGGTCTTCATTAAACATATTCAGGTCATCCATAGTGGCAAATATTTTGAAAGCTCCAAAATTAATCTCAATCCAGATCTCATAGCTTTCTGCATTGCACGAAACTGTGAATAATGAAAGGAAATATATTTATGATGAATGAACATACAACACTGGTGACAGAACAGATAGAAATGAAACTTCTGGTGCAGGAAAAGACTATGATATTTTTAGCTAAGCAAATTTGAAGAGGATCAAACACAAACCTGTGGAGGTTATGGATGCTTCAGTCAAGTAGGGTTTAATAAAGAATATGTATATCTGTTTTTGTGTGTCTTCCGTCATTGAGTCAAACTGAAGATTGAAACCTTTCACTCTAAAAAAACAGAAACAATTTTCACGAGTTGCATAGTGAACGAAAGCAGTCAATGTTTTATCCCATAAATAACTTGTTATCTTTGGTTACTCTGTCCAGCAAATATGATTTTATGTATATGTACACATTGTTCTTGAGTTTTGGTCTTGCACTGGCTATGGTTATACTTACATTGCCTGATAAGATGAGCAGGAAATGTTTAAAGGAATAAGCTGAAGTAGAGATTGGTCAATAAAGGCAATCAGGTCAACCAAGTAAACCTGGAACAAGACTGCCCATTCTTGTGTGGTATAGAAATAGAAGCTGGATTCTAGAGATGTCAGCTCCACATTTACTAGTGTCGTCTTGATTGTGGTAATTTGTGTCTCTGACAAGTTAGCCTATATGTGAAAAAACAAAGTTCCTTGTAAGCTGCCCTTCCTAATATAACTGCCACTCACAACATTGACAATTTTATTGAAAGAGGTTATGTCATTTTCCTGATTCACAAAGAAGCAGGTGGCTAAGTTTTGTTTCATGTCCATACCTGTATGGCTTTCAGGAAGTATGTGACATTCTCCACTTGAATTTTACGTAGGTATGTTGTCAGCAAGGTTTGATTAGAAAGAACTTCTTCTTTGGTCACAATGTCAGCCACAGCGCTCGGAGACAGCTCAATCTATAAAACAGTCAGGAGAATTGCCGGTTACTTGGAGGCAGCTAGAATAAGCCTCTTTCCCTATCTACTTCCTTTAACATGGACAAAATACTTTTATTCTATTACTCTTTAAACCCAACTCCTAATGAGACCTATTTCCAGCATTGGACACATTACAGAAGAGATGGGGTTATGATTGCTATCTTTGGCCCTCCTTGTGGAGATTCAACCATAAGTTAAACTGCAGTGGCCAGGCAGAAACATCTCCTACTACAAAATCTATGGTCCTAAACTGGGTGGCAGAAGACATACCCTTTGAGGGTCTTCATTAAAGATGTTCAGGTCATCCATAGATACAAATTTTTTGAAAGCTCCAAAATTAATCTCAATCCAGATATCATAGCTTTCTGCATTGCACGAAACTGTGAATAATGAAAGGAAATAAATTTATGACGAATGAACATGCAATACTGGTGACAGAAAAGATAGAAATGAAAACTTCTGGTGCAAGAAAAGACTATGATATTTTTAGCTAAGCAAATAAGAAACGGATCAAACACATACCTGTGGAGGTTATGGATGCTTCAGTCAAGTAGGGTTTAATAAAGAATATGTATATCTGTTTTTGTGTGTCTTCCGTCATTGAGTCAAACTGAAGATTGAAACCTTTCACTCTAAGAAAACAGAAACAATTTTCATGAGTTGCATAGTGAACGAAAGCAGTCAATGTTTTATCCCATGAATAAATTGTTATGTTTGGTTACTGTGTCCAGCAAATATGATTTTATATATATGTACACATTTATCTTGAGTTTTGTTCTTGCACTGGCTATGGTTATACTTACATTGCCTGATAAGATGAGCAGGAAATGTTTAAAGGAATAAGCTGAAGTACAGTTTGGTCAATCAAAAAAAGCAGGTCAACCAAATAAATCTGGAACAAGACTTTCCATTCTTCTGTTGTATAGAAAGAGAAGTTGGATTGAAGATAGTCCAACTCTACAGCCAGAAGCTTTGACTTAATTTTAGTGCTTTGGGATACTGACAGGTTTGCCTTTAATGCAAAAACAAAAAGAAACACTTTGTAAACATTGCTGTTTCTAATAGTGTTGTCAAACAACAATTTAAAAATCAAAATACATTTTCATCTGCTTGTTAAAGAAGCAGATAGTTGAATCTCATATTTTTACCTCTATGGTTTTCAAGAAGTATGGGATGTTCTCGACTTGGACTTTTCTTAGGAATTCCAACAGAAAGGTCTGATTATTTAGAAGGTCTTCTATAATGTGAAGCCCCAGTTCTATGATTTCTAGTGGTGTGTGAACTGATATCCAGGCTTGGAGAACGGTACTGTTATTGATCGTGTTTATGTCTAGCACATTATCTCCCAATAGATCTCTAAGATTTTGTGAGCTTAACATCTGCAATAAAATAAAAATGGGAAAAATGCAATTCTATGTAACATTTGCTCTTCTTTCCACATTACAGGTAGAATACAGAATGTTGAAGCATATTTATACAGCCCCAGCTTGGAATGCCACAGACCAGTCTTTACCAACTCTATCTTGAAGAATCACCAGCAGGTTTTGTTTTTTGAATCTCCAAAAATGGTTGCTGGCTCTAAAAGTCTGTATAATATCTGCAAAACATGACCTGTTGGTGGGCCATAAGAGGCCTGGGGACCCTGTTGTAGACACTTACACTGCATAATCAGTGGTACCAAGGATGAATGTGGGCAGGCTCCGGAGGGCCAATGTTTTACACTGCTATCACAGCTAGTAAGACACTGGATAAGGAATGTTTAAGGCTTTTTGGGTTTCATTAAAAGTACTGTCCAGGGTAAAAATACCATTTTGTGAATACTCACCTTGTAAAATGGGTATTATAAGTATGTCACACACCCCGCTTCAAGATAATCATTTCATGCGGGTAGTATGGTCTGAAGAGGGCGATCTGCAGAGATGATTGGAGGAAAGAAAGCCCCTCCCAGTCCACAAATACCCGGGACCTCCCACTCATTACCCAGTATAAAGAAAGCAGTAAGGTAAGGGACCAGGAAGAGCCAAATATTAGTCATAACAATGCAAGGTTCACAAAACGATGGATCCAGAATACACAAGGGCGGGTTGAAGCGGGGTGTGTGACATACTTATAATACCCATTTTACAAGGTGAGTATTCACAAAATGGTATTATTCTAAGCATGTCACACACCCCGCTTCAAGATAATCATTACATGTGGGACATCCAAAAGCAGTGTCCATAAAGGGTGGGGATCCAAATCAAGGCATAAAGCACAACTTAAACTACTGCAGCCTGCAGAACTTTGCGGCCAAAAACAGCATCCGCTGAGGCCCAAACATCACCCTTGTAAAAACCTTTCTTGGGCCCAGAGGGTACCACAAAGAAGGCATCAGTCTTACGAAAGACAGACGTTACCACCAAATAGTACTTCACAACTCGAACCACATCCAGGGAAAGCAGGACCCTCTCCTTTTCGTTACTGGGATTAGGACACAGAGAGGGCAAAACAATGTCTTGATTTAAGTGAAAAGGCAGAAACCACCTTAGGAAGGAAATCCGGGTTAAAACGGAAAACCACCTTGTCCTGATGTCTTTCAAAATACAGGACCTGAATGGACAGAGCCACCAACTGATAGCTACCAAAAAGGCCACCTTCTGAGTAAGGGAAGACAAGGCAATATCATGCAAGGGCTCAAAGGGAGGACCCTGAAGAGCAGAAAGAACCAAATTCAAATCCCAAACCGAAATCAGAGCCTTCCTAGGGGGCCGCATGTGCGTAACCCCCTGGAAAAAAGTCTTAACCAGCGCACTCTGCCTGCCTTGAGAAAGAGACCCACATCTCGGAACGCGTGGGCTTGCGGAGACAGTTGCTTGGGGGGACGCATGCTGCCAGTTCACATATCTTGGTGGTAAATACTCCTTTTTGTTTGCACTATTTGTTTTGTGACAGGCTGTTATATGTAAACAGCCTTATCTTTATTGCACCCATTTCTACTATTCATTGATGTACCTTGTATGAAGCACGCAGCACTTTATTGATTGGATTAGGTAGTATTGAGTACAAAGTTAGTTTGAGGATTTGGATACACAGTTGTTCACAATTAAATACATATATATGCTTTTGTATGGCAGCAGTACGGATTAGCGCCCCCTCTTGGCAGTATGAATTTTAACTTGTCTTACATGTATTTTAACAGTTTTGTATTGGATGTAAATAGAGAAAAAACTTTTTAAGATGATTAGACATTAATAAAATTATATATTAATTTCATTCATGTCTGGTGTTGTGCAATTGTAAGACTCGGTTCAACATACCTATAGGGGGGTTTTCTTAACGGGGCATCCCCCCACCTTTTAACTACCAGTTATATTGGGTCAGGAACTGAGCATTGCACCACCATTACCCATTGGTTTATTGTTTTACTGGTGCCAGCTGTACATTTCCCTTCTTATAGTTAACCAGCGGATGAAGCGCAAAAGATCTTTGGAAAAACACCGCCAGGGCAGACACCTGCCCCTTCAGAGTATTAAGTTGGAGCCCTAGATCCAAACCATGTTGCAGGAACTCCAGGATTCTAGAAATAGAGAATTCCCTGCAAGGGAAAACCCTAGTCTCACACCAATCAATATAAGACCTCCAAGTCCTATAGTAAACGGAAGAAGAAAACCTCTTCCTAGCGCTAATAAGAGTCTGAATAACCGCATCAGAAACACCTTCCTCCTTCAAGATGGAGGTTTCCGCAGCCACGCCGTCAAAGCCAGCGTTGGTAAATTGGGGCAACGTAGATGACCCTGTGTGTGCAGATCCGGCAGCAGGGGCAGAACGAACTGATCTTCTGCTAACCTTACCACGTCTGCGAACCAAACCTGTCTTGGCCACCTTGGAGCCACCAGAATTGCTGACGCTCCTTCCAGAGCCAGCTTGCGCACTACTCTGGCTACCATGGGAAACGGAGGGAACAGATACAGAAACCCCAGATCCCTCCAGTTCAGGGACACGGCGTCCATCGCAAAGGCTAGCGGATCCTTCGCCAGAGACACAAATGCCGGAAGTTTGTGATTGTGACGGGAGGCAAAGAGGTCCACCACCGGTGAACCCCACCTGAGACAAATCGAACGAAACACCTTGGGACTGAGAGGCCACTCCCCCTTGAGGGCTGACCACCTACTCAGAGAGTCCGCCTCCGAGTTCTCTACTCCCGGAATGTGAACTGCCGAGATGCACGGGACGTGGCTCTCCGCCCAGTCCAGAATCAATGACACTTCCCTGAGGGCACTCCTGCTGCGAGTCCCTCCCTGGTGATTGATGTAGGCAACCGCCGTCCGGTTGTCCGACCGAACCTGGACCGGCAAGCCCTGCAGGAGATGAGTCAAACGAAAAAGAACCATTCTGATGGCTCTCAATTCCAGAATGTTGATAGGCTCGTGGGCTTCCAGGGGTCCCCACAACCCCTGAAATTGCAGATCATTCCAGAAGCCCCTCCATCCTGAGAGGCTGGCATCCGTGGTGACCACCTCCCAACGAGGAGTCTGAAAAGACCTGCCCTTCAACAGATTGGTTGAGTTCAGCCACCACCTGAGTGGTCGGCGAACCCAGGGAGACATCAGAAAGAATTGATCCAGCGACAGAGGAGATCTGTCCCAGACAGACAATAGATGGAGTTGTAGCGTCCTCGTGTGAAACTGGGCAAAGGGGACTGCCTCGAAGGAGGCCACCATCAACCCCACCAGTCTCATTCCTAGTCGAATGGTCGGACGAGGAATGGACATGAGCGACCGAATCAATTCCTGAATCAAAAGAACCTTGGATTGAAGAAGGAACACTCTGGCCTGATCTGTATCCAGAGACATTCCCAGAAAGGATACTATCCTGGACGGGTAAAAGGAGGACTTGGGGTAGTTGATCACCCAGCAGAACCTCTCCAGAGTGGATATTACCGTCCTGGTGTCCAATTCCGCTTGGCTGAATGATGATGCCATGATGAGGAGATCGTCCAGATATGGCACTATGTGAATTCCCTGCGCTCTAAGAAGAGCCATCACCCCAGCGAGCACCTTGGTGAAAAACCCTTGGAGCTGTGGTGAGACCAAAAGGAAGAGCTACAAACTGAAAGTGCCGATCTTCCACCACAAACCCGAGGAATCTCTGGTGCGCGGGAAAAAATCGGAACATGGAGGAAAGCGTCCTTGACGTCTATGGACGTCATGAAGTCCCCCTGACGGAGAGCGCGGATAGCTGAACGAAGCGATTCCATGCGAAATTTTCGCAGCCTGATAAACCTGTTGAGGATCTTCAGATCCAGGATGGGCCGGATAGAGCCATCCTTTTTGGGGACCGTTAACAGATTTGAGTAAAATCCCCGAACCTGATCTTATAGGGGCACTGGCGAGATGACCTCTATCTCCAGAAGACTTGAAAAGCGCCTCCCGAAGCCCCTGTGCGCCAGGTGCGTCCGGGGGCACCCTAGACCTGAAGAAAAGCGGAGGAGGACGGGACTCGAACTCCAACTTGTAGCCGGAAGACACGACTTCCCGGATCCTTTGTCCGAAACCTCCCGAATCCAGATCAGAGAGAAGTGTCGCAGCCGTCCCCCCACCCACACGGGTGAGGGCGCCCCCTCATTGCTGAGCAGGCTTGTTCGCAGGTTTTGGGTTATGAACCCCAGTTGTATCCTGAGCGGGCACGTCCTCTGCCCCTATTCCAGGAATCTCCTCTAGTGGAAGGGAAGGCGAAACCTCTTCCTGCTCTGGATCCGCGAAAGGAATGATTGAAAGAAGCCGCCCCGCGAAAGGGACGTTGTTGCTTCTTGCGTTGAGGTAACTTACCCCCCTTAGCTACTGAATCCAATTTTTCTCCAAAAAGCCGTAGCCCCACGAATGGGAGAGACGTCAGCGACTTTTTTGGCCCAAAGTCGGCCGCCCACTCGTGCAACCAAACTGAACGCCTTATAGTCACCATCAGAGCAGAAGCTCTCCAAGGCGGCTAACATGAAAGACAAGAATAACTCACAACGTTTTAGTCCCAGAAATTCGTCACTGTCCGGGTGCAAACCGGAAGATGACAACAAGTCTCTGACCACCGACCTGGTAGCCACCACCAGCAGAGACGAAGCGCAAAAAGGGCCGTATGGCTGCCCCAATACTGGCGAAACCATGACAAGCCATCTGGCCAATTCGTTTATCCCCTCCATCTTTAAGAGAAGAGCAATCGGGGTTATTCAAAATTGGATAACCCCAGAATTGGTGCATCCACCTCAGGGGGGGACGTCCAGCGCTTAACCGTGTCCGAAGGGAAAGGATATCTTTTATCCCAACTCTGAGGAATGCCTGGGAGCCGAGCCGGCCTCTCCCATTCCTTAGAAATAATCCTATCAAAATGCCTTTGATTAGGGAATTCCAAGCGCGGCTTGGATTCCTCATAAAACTCCCCTTGTTGATGAGGAGCAACCTCTGGAGGAGAAATAGCCAGAACCTCAAACATCTGAGCAAGGACATTAGGAGTATCCAAAGAACTCCCTGACCCCTTCTCAGAGTCCGCGCCAACAAATAGCTGGTCGTCCGAATAATCCGATTCGTCAAATAGCTCCCTTTCCTCCAGAGGGGAGTAATCTGACCAATCCAGGCGATCCTCATCGTCATATTCAAATGTCGGTGGGACCGGTGACAAATGCTTTCTCTTAGCTGGAGCCTTCTTGGCAACCGCAGAAGAAATAAATTTTTCAATATTAGTCAATCTAGCACACACATCAGATTGCGACTGCCCACCCGTGACAACGTCACACGGGACACGGGCCAAGACGGGGTGGGAAGGGGATGACGCCGGCGGTGCTGACCCAGACGCCTGGGGTTCTGACTGCCGTGTAATAGTCTGCTGTGCACATGGTATACATAGAAATACATCATCTCCTGTTAGGGATACCCCACAGCCCATGCACTTCCGGGATTGCCCCGAGGGGAGCCCGGTATCTGGGGATGCCTCCATACGGTGAACTTATATGTAGTCGCAATGACCGAGGGAATTACACTAGTAAGCAACCCGGGATGCCCTTATAATTGTCCCAAGTGGGAGGATTTTAACATGGAATTTCACCCAGGGACCCAAGGACCGGAAGAAGACCCCTTAAAACCTAAGGCGTTCTACCTGAAAGACTGCCGGATATAAAGGGTTACATATAAGTAAATATATATATATATATATATATATATATATATATATATATAGAAATATAGAAATATAGGGGGCCCATAGGGCCACTCACTGTGCCTTCCTGCGTGAGGTAAATGGCGTCCACCACACACGCAGCTCACAGAGGCAGAGAGGATCCTGTGGGCGTGGCCAGCGCGGAGCGCGCGATATGCGTAGCTCCGCCCCCTTACAGAGCGGAAAGCGGGCTCCGCAGTGGGTCTGCCTAACAGGGGCGGGCCGTGGCATCCCGCTCAACAGCCCGGCCCCGCACCTAATGGCAAAATGTGTGAGGTAAATTACTTCAGAAAAACACTATAGCGCACACATATACCGGCGCCATGGCAAGAACAGCAGCCGCGGCGCCGGTAACCACAAAGACCCCAGGGATGTAATGGGTGCGGGCCGCGGCGACGCGCAATCGCCCGGCCCCGCCCACTGTGGCCAGCGCGTGAGGGGAGATCTCCCCTCACAAGATCAAGGGAACCACCAGCGCAAATAACAGCGCCGCGGCCATTGCGGTAGTCACCGCAACAAAAAACTCTGAGGTAAAAAAGGTGGCCCCCGACATTTTATCCCCACCACCACAGGAGAAGGGCATCAGGAAAGGGGGGCCAAGGGACAGGGCATCCCAAACCGGGGTCACCAGCCCGGATAACCGCCTACCCTCTGGTACAGGGTCTCGCGGTGGAGCAAGCCTCCAGAGCACTAAAAGTGCCATTCTACCCTCACCCGGGATACAGCCTAGACTGGGAGGCATGTGTATGGGGACTTATAAAAAACATAACCGGGTGGAAATAGAGAGAAAAGCGGGCCGGGAATAAACCCGGCTACCTGAAATCCCCCTGTGCAAGGAGGAGACATCATCTTCTGACTTGCTCGCCGTCTGCAGAGATGAAAAAACTGGGTAATGAGTGGGAGGTCCCGGGTATTTGTGGACTGGGAGGGGCTTTCTTTCCTCCAATCATCTCTGCAGATCGCCCTCTTCAGACCATAATACCCGCATGTAATGATTATCTTGAAGCGGGGTGTGTGACATACTTAGAATACAGAGTAAACATAATACTCACTATTGGTCCCTGCAGATAATCACTCCTAGTCTAGTTTACTTCATCTTACCAGTGGCAATATCTGGGCCTGATCTGCAGTCACCAGCCCCTCCATGATTAACAGCCTTACCTCCGCCATCCACTAAAGGGATTCTGGTATGGCCACCATATTCACTGCAATAGAGTGGACCAGAGGTGCTGGTGACTGCAGATCATGCCAGGGCAGTATGGGATTTAATCTCATAATCAGGCAAGCTGCAGCATTAGGAGCCCCTCCACTGCAATGAAATAGCGGGCATGCCAATGTTACTGTGATTGATGGCAGGGGCAGCAGTTCATCATAGAGGCAGCAATGACTACATATCTTGCCAGATGGTGTACAATTGATCTCAAGATTAGGTGAGATCCAGCGCATCAGTAGAGGTACTCATAGGAGGGGGGGGGGGGGAGCAAAAGTTGAGTCTTGAGTTTGTTTTGCTTCAGCCTGGACAATCCCTTTAAGAGAATCTGTGGAACTGTTCTCATTGGAGCAGAAATCACATTGCACTTCATACATATTAGCTAGCTTCCTCAAATTAACTATAGTCTTACCTTCACTTCATCTGGGTTAAGAACTGTAAATGTTGTAAAGTCTATTTCTGGAGCTCCTCTAGCAAATGTGATCAGATCAAAGGCCCTGGCACCACCTTAAAGAAAAGTATACTGAAATTAATATTGTCCATATGCAAATAAACAGGGACAGTTTAGGTAAATGTAATAGTTCATGATGCTTAAAAGTGGAATTGTTTGAAAAAGCCTTTTACATTGAGTGTCCTTCAAAAACACATTGAGAGAAAATAAAAAAAAAAGATTTAATGTTTTCCTGAACTCAGCTAAGGAGGTTTCTCTCTACCTGATGTATCGGTTCCCTTTAAGTTCTCACATTAGTTAGTTCAGTTATTACATTGGTGGAATGATACATTAGTTGCTATTTTCTGTGCTTGATACAGTAATACACTGGGGGTAGGATGTTAGCTTTTTTAACAGTATGCCATCCTGCTCTGCAGTATATTAAACCAAAAGCATTTAAGAATCAGACACAGTGCTGTAGGTTGATGTAATCATGCAGTGCAGTAATATGTAGAAAGTAGCAAAAGGATAGGATGACAGCCAGAGGCTTGTTCTTTGAATTCTAGAAATGGTGAGAAAGCTGGCAGGCAGTTTGAGGGTTGCTTTTGAGGGCCTAGGGTAAGCCGAAACTGTCAGGAGTAAAAATACAATTCTGTGATTACTCACCTGTAGAATTGGTATTATATGTATACAGCACGTCCTGTTCCAGAATATTCCTTGCCCATGGGTAATACATCCACAAGATGGCGCTGGACTGCAGAAAAACAGCTTGTGGCCTCTCCCAGCCCTATATAAGTCAGGGAGCTCCCACAGATTTCCCAGTATTGACAAAAGGCCAGGAGAACAAAACCAGAATTCAACAATGAACATATGAACAATCACCATACAGAGGTAACTAAGAATAATGATAACAAGGGTGGGGTGGAACAGGACGTATACAGCACGTCCTGTTCCAAAATATTCCCCATATGGGATGGGACGCAAACAGATCCACATCTGGCCGACCCCAGCGGTGGCACAGGGAGCGAAACACTCGCTGCTGAGGGACCATTCTCCCAGACGAGAGGTCCCCCTGCTGAGGGAGTCTGCCTCCAGATTCTCCACCCCCGGGATGTACACAGCTGAGATGCAGGGAACATTCTCCTCCGCCCAAGACAGTATCAGGGACACTTCCTTGAGGGCCCTCTTGCTCCGGGTCCCTCCCTGATGATCGATGTAGGCAATCGCCGTCTGGTTGTCCGAGCGGACCTGAACCGGAGTCAAATGGGTGAGAACCAACCTTATCGCCCTCAATTCCAGAATGTTGATAGGGGTGTGGACCTCCTGAGGGCCCCACTGACCCTGGAACTTCAGGGATTTCCAGAAGCCCCCCAGCCTGTCAGACTGGCATCTGTGGTGACCGGAAAGGATCTGCCCACCAACAGGTTTCTTGAGTCCAGCCACCACGAGAGAGATCGTCTGGCCAGAGGGGACAAAACCAACACCTGATCCAGGGACCGAGGGTCCCGATCCCAAACTAATAAAAGGTGAAGTTGAAGAGGTCTCATTTGAAACAGAGCGTATGGAACCGCCTCGAAGCACGACACCATCAGGCCCACAGCTGCATCCCCTGCCGGATGGAGGGATGATGCAGAAAAATCTTGACCTGAGACGTATCCAGATTCATGCCCAGAAAGGACCGCACCATTGACGGTGACAGGAAAGACTTAGGGTGGTTGATCACCCAGCCGAAAGACTTCAGTGTGGACACCACCCGCTGAGTATCTCAGCAGAGCCAGTACGTCCCGCCAGTACCATGGTGAATACCCTGGGGGCCGAGGTGATACCGAAAGGCAGAGCCACAAATTGATAGTGCTGATCCTCCAGAGCGAACCTGAGGAGTCTCTGATGACCTGGAAAGAAAAGACTGGTACATGAAGGTAAGCGTCCTTGATGTCTACAGAGGTCAAAAAGTCCCCTGGTCGTAGTGAATTGACAGCAGAGCGCAGAGTTTCCATGCGAAAGTGTTTGAATCTGACAAATTTGTTGAGGCACTTTAAATCCAGGATAGGTCTGATGGACCCGTCTTTTTTGGGAACAGTAAAAAGAATGGAATAGTAGCCTCTGCCCCTTTCGGTCAAAGGCACCTGGCAGATAACCCCCAACTCCAGAAGGTTTTGGACAGCAAGGCACAGACCCTGAGCTGACAGGGGGTTTTGAGTAATTCGGGATTTGATGAATCTTGCAGGCTGCAAAACTCTATCTTATAACCGGAGGACACTACCTCCTGAATCCACCGTGAAGCCTCCAGACGTGAACAAAGACCCGAAGCCGTCCCCCCACCCGGATGGGTGAGGGTGCCCCTTCATGCCTGAGGGTGCTTGGGTGAGGATTTTGGCTTGGGACCCCAGGAGAGGCCAGGACGGCCACGTCCTCTGCCCCTTCCCCAGCAATCTCCACGGGCCCCAGTAAAGGAGCTTCCTCAACCAGGTCTGGAACCACGGAAGGATGGGAGAATGGCACCCATCTCCCGAAAGGACCGAGACGGCCTCCTACGTTGAGGTAACCTACCACCCTTGGCAAACAAATACAAGCGTTCAACAAAAAGACGCAGGCCCTTGAAGGGGAACCCACTGAGAGGCTTCTTAGCAGCATTATCAGCTACCCACTGACATAACCAGACAGAGCAGCGTATAGCCACCAACAGGGCAGTAGTTCTACCACACATTCTAATAGCATCATCCATAGCAGACAGGACATATGCAACAAATTCATAGCAAAGCAGGAGAGACCTATACTCTTCTTCTCCCGCGTCATCAGAGGCCCCTTCTAAGAGGCCCTTAAGCAAACCCTTAATAGCAATAGCTGTAATGGCAGAGGCACAAACCGGGCGTAGCGCGGTCCCCACACAGGCAAAGACATGGCAAGCCAGTTGGTCCATACGCCGGTCCTCACCATCCCTCAGGGTAGTAGTGTCAGGGGAATGCATGACAGATGCATTGGACAGCCCCAGAATGGGCGCGTCCACCTCAGGAGGATATGACCAACGCTTAATCAGATCAGCAGGAAAGGGATACCTTTTGTCCCAACTCTTGGGCACCCCTGGCAGCTTGCTAGGCCGCTCCCATTCTTTGAGCATCAGATTATTAAAGTGCGACTGCTCAGGGAATTCCAAACGTGGTTTAACTGTATGAAAGAGCTCACCCTGCTGCTGCGGAGCCACAGCAGGAGGGGAGATACAGAGCACTTCAAAAATATGAGCCAAAAGCCTGTCAGTGTCATCTGAGGACCATGGATCTTCCCCAAAGGGAGACCCTGTACCACTATAAACTCTGGGTTGCTCCTCTGATGATTCTGAATCAGAGAACAATCCCCCCTCCTCCAGGGGGGAATAACCAGTAGTGTCAAAAACTTTCTCAGTTTCCACAAGAAAGAGGGAGACAGTGGGAGACAAATGCCGCTTCTTAGCAGAAGCCTTACGCGATGCAGACCCAGCAATATGTTTTTCAATGCTGGCTTCCCGTGCAGCCAAATCAGGCTGAGACTCCCCGCTAGTATGCTCCTCGCAGGGAGTCAGATGCAGGCGTGGGTGGGTAGGCGAAGCCCGAGGGGGCGCAGGCCCAGCAACAGGTAACCTAGACTGCAATGCAAGTACCTGCTGGGCACAGGATACACATACCCTGACATCATCACCGATTGGGGATACCCCACTTGCAACACATAGCCGGGCTTGTCCCGAAGGAACCCCAGGCTCATTATCCCCAGAAGCCTCCATATGGTGATTTTAAACAGGCACAGTAGGCCGGTAAGGGTTAATGCTAAAGAGCTACCCGGGATACTCCAATAGACCGCTAGGGAAGTGGGAGATAATGAGGGGAGAGGGCCGGGAGAAACCACAGGACCGAAGCTTTATCCCGCCTGAAAGACACAACAATATATTCCCATAAGAATAAGGCATAAGAAAAAATAGCTAAAAATTCCCCCCCCCCGGGTTACTCACAGACCGCCAGGAGCCAGCAGCGACAGGAAGAAGACAAAATGGCATCCGCAACCTCGAGGGGCAGGCCGTGGAGATATGAGGTAAATTGCATCATCCACAGAGCCCCCCCGAAGAGCGCGAAGTGCGCCCACGTGATCTGGCCGGCCAGTAGCGGCCCGTCAGCTCTGAGGTGAATGGGGATGCCAGCCGCGGAGCGCAGTACAAACGCGTGGCAGCGCGGTTTAATAAGTAACAAGCACGATATATGTCTGAAATCACAAAACACTAGACAAACCCCCTCCCCCCGAGATCTCCCGGAGGAAGAATGAGGGAGGATAACGACGGAATACCCTGGGGGAAACGGTGCCCGGGGGCCAATATGAGGAGTGAAGGGGTAATGGGAATAGGGTTTACTGCACAGGAAAACCTGGCCAAACCCATGAGGCAGTGGGGGCATCCCAAAAAGGCTCACCATTAGCCTAAACCGCCTACCCTGTTAGAGCAGGGACTGCGGTAGGAGCCTAGCTCCTCAGCACCAAGTGCTTCTATCGCCTACCTTCACCCGAACCTTATCAGCCAAGGCTGGGAGGTAGTCAATGGGACGGAACGGGTGGGATTAGTCCTGCAGGCCGCATGCAATAAGCCCCGCTCACCTGCGCCACGACAGAGCTGTCTTCTATCTTCTCAGCGCAGACTGCAGAAATAAACTGGGGAATCTATGGGAGGTTCCTGACTTATATAGGGCCGGGAGGAGCCACAAGCTGTTTTCTGCAGTCCAGCGCCATCTTGTGGATGTATTACCCATGGGTAAGGAATATTCTGGAACAGGACGTGCTATATACTTAGAATAAAGCATTTGTGGTTGTAACAGAAATTTAATTGACGTTATAATTCAACTAAAAAGTTAACTTGTAAATTAGGTAATAATAACTGAGACCAAAATAAATTTCATGATATTTTTACCTGGGGTAACCAAACATTAAGCTAATTATATTACTGTCAGGATGGTTTAAACACATCACTGGACCCATTATTACCCATCAGTATTTTTTTTAATACTAGAGACAAAGGATGCTGCTGCGGGGGAGATACTGATTTTCTGGGCAACTTAATACAAGCAAATACATGTCACTTATCTTCTTCTTTTGTTAGTTTATGGGTTGCAGAGACAAATTTCCTACTTTGGGAAATACCCACTAGATAAGTACAGTGATCAGCCTTGTTTGGGGCCTGTTCCCAACTCCTATGACAAGGGAGCCCAGCTATTGAGCAAGTACACAGTTTTTCTTTATCCCTTATGTTATATTGACAAGGGCTGGACCTCCTCAATATATTTATGCATCAATATTGTGCCCCTGTGAAGAAGAAGGTAAATGAGATCTGAGATGGCTCACAATAGCTTAGTGCAGGAGCAAAGGCAACATAGTGCTGTTGAGGAGGACCAAAGGCTTCCTTCTGCGATTAGGAAGCTAATGAAGAGATCTAAAAATTCCAGTCCATGCCCTCCAAGTCCAAATCTGGATAGCCAACAGGGAAAGGGTTCCTGTATGTTAAGGAGAAGAGGGACCCAACAAGAAGCAACAAGAATTTGTGGTGGTCCTGCAATGTCTTACCTATCACAGGCTTCATGATCTGAAAGTAAGCATTTGAATAGTTCACAGATAATGAGTAAGCCAACTTCATCTTGTCGAACAGAAGGTTCTTCACGTTTTGGCTGCACATGGAAATATCCAGCGGTTGGGACGCATTTCTAAAATAGAAAGTATTTTGAGTGCACTGGTATATATTTTCAAAAAAGGCACATCATGAAAGAAGTGACAATGCAGAAATTTACAATCATAACAAGTTCTGGGTGCCTGAAAGAGCTCAACATTGGAAGTTTCCAATTTACTGGTAAATACTTAGAGCATGGAAATTCTGTCTGTAGATTGTCAATGTTATGCTCATTCTCACTGATAAATTGGGAACATGGACCTTGATTCACTAAGAGTTGAAAAAAATTCTCATGGTAGTAAAAGATTCAATTCATGAAAAAAAAACTGAGAATTTCACTGATTGAATCACCAGATAAAAAGACAATGAAAGTCAATGCACTTTTTTACTCCTGAAAAGGGTATTTAACTTTTTATCCCGTTTTAACTGTAGTAAAAAGTGCCATTGACTTTCATTGTCTTCCTATCTGGTGATTCACTAACAGTGACATTCTCAGGCTGTTTTCTCATGAATTGAATTTTTTACTACCATGAGAGTTTTTTTCAACTCTTTGTGAATCAAGGCCATGGTCTGTTACCTGTTCTCAAGACATCATGTTTTGTGATTATTGACAAAGGAAGTTCTACAGCATTGCAGTTCGGGAAGTCTGGCCCTTCTATTGTTCTGCCCTCAATCTTACCCCTGTGGCATACTCACTGCTTTTGGTACTGTATCACAAAAATTGCCTTAAAAACAAAATAATTGATTCTCTGATGTTACACACCCCTGCTGTCTTGAAGAGAGGGATTAAGTCCAGGCATTACTTAGCATACCACCTATGTTTGTTAACCAAATTGCTAGCAAACAGTGGACAATGTTCAGAAAAATTGGCGTGCACTTGCTGTTGATCCAGATCTCACATTTTTGAAAGCTGTACACTGCTCAACAGGGCCATATTTAGGTTTTGTGGTGCCCTAGGCACAGGTAGCAGGAAAGGGACACAGTGGGCGGCAGGAAAAGGGGTGAAAAGGAGGAATTACAGAAAATTAGCACATTGGCCATCAGGAGCTGGCAGAGTTGAAGGAAAATGGACAGCAGGAAGGGGCAGAAAACCTATGACTCTGGTGGTTCACCCTATAGTAACATGGAAATATTATTGGTCTATTTTTAGGGCTCAATCCCACAGATGGGATGTCACAAATAAGCTATCAATTTTGTAACAGTGACACATTTACTATTACAATAACTGCAGTTCCTACCATGATGAGTGGATAAACTGTGCTTTCCTGCAGTAAATCAGTGACATCCAGCATTACCCGCTGCTCCCATCATAGAAACATAGACTTTGGAATCAATGCATATGACACTCCATCTGATTAACAATTACAATATTTATAAAATCAAATCCTAATTGTCCAGCCACTGATGTCTACAATCAGAGATTGGGCAGATCTCCCTTAAATTTTGGATGGATCTGGGAATGGGAACCTCTGCAGAGACATGTGCTACCAGAAGTCCCAAGCTTGCCATATACCGTAATTTCACATATATATCTCTCCCACGCTCTCCAGGACAGCCACAGTACCCGATCCCTGCCCAATGTCCCTGTCGTCTGCGCTGTCCCCGACGCCGCATCTTCTTCAGGGGCAAACACACAGAGCAAACACCCGGCTCTGTGCAGTTGGTGGGTGTGGCCGACACTTGGAGCATGCCTGGTGATAAGTCCACTTTAAGTGGACCCTACCCTCAGGGCCTTGGAGTGGACCAAAACACACAGCGATCTATAAGATTTCCAAACTGAACAATTCTCCCCCCCCAGGGCATCCAAAATCGAGATGCCCTGCTGTGTGAAACTCCCCAGGTCGCCTCATACACTTAGCTTGTTTCCCGGTCCAACGGCGCATGCGCGGGCTACATCCCCGCTATCCCTCTAGCAGGGGGCGTTCCCATGCCAGGCATTTGGGGATGGCCGGGCGGCCATTGCAGGGGGGTACAGGACGCCTGTTGCGGTGTGGTGAAGGGGGGTGCAGGGGTTGGACAATGCTGGCCATTTCCACTGACCACCAATGATAAGTTGTGCCACTGAAGACACCTGCTGGCGCCGGAGGGTAGGGCATTCGCCAAGCAATGGAACGGGATCAGAGGTCAGATTATTTTTTTAAATTCCATTCCATTCGTTTCCATTTGTCAGAAACAGCCGTATGCAGCCAAACATGCAAGCGGCTGCAGCCCCACTAGCCTCTAACAGGGTGCATATCTACCATGCACAAATGCCTGGTGCGGGGCCAGCTAAAGGTATAGAGTGGTGCAGCCATGCCACACGCATGTGCCAATAGATCGGGTGGACTCAGGGAGGTTTCATACAGTGGGGCATCCCGAATCTGGATACCCCAGGAAGAGGGAATTAGTGGGTCTTACAGATGCCATGGCCGCCTGTGATGGGTTTTGGTCCACTTTGAGAGCGGTTCAGGAAATTCGATTTGGAAGAACCGCAATTTCTAGGAATCGCCCAACTGAAGTTTGCTCATCTCTACTGATTGATGAAGCCCCGCTGTATGAAGGCCCCCAGATGTGCCATAATCTTACATTCTTCTTGATCGCACGCTGCAAGCATGGGGCCTCAAACAATCCTTTGCCTTGCATTAACAGGGAGCACCAATGCACTGTGGGAACTAGGCCAAGGTAAGATGTGTGGGAATGGGGGAGGGGGTTACATGCCCAAATCAGCCTGCACCGTGGGTGGGGGGAACAGAGGACCAACCACTACCAGGAGGTAGTTAGACCTTTTCAACCAATACAAGCATGCTGGTGCAGTGGGGGTAGGTATGGGACAACAGACACTCATCTGTCAGATGCCACCCCCCGGTCTGCACAAACTCATTAAAGTGGACCAAACCCATGCCAATCGGGCCGGGAATCGATCGACTGTGTGAAACCCACCAGGTGGCCCCATTCACTTACCTTGTTTTCCGGTCCAACGGCGCATGTGTGAGCTGCGGCCGCATCCCTGCTATCCCTCTAGTAGGGCACGTGCCCGCTCCAGGCATTTGTGCATGGCCAGCGCGGGTGTGCTCCCTTTTAGAGGGAAGTGGAGGATGCGGCCGTCAGCGCGCTCGGAATGGGGTTCCCTGGGGGAAAGGACCAAAACCCAGGAGAGTCAAAATCCTGAGTTTTGGTCCACTTTAAAGAGAAACAACACACCCGATTTTCACTTGTTGTTCACTTGTTTCACATGGTGTTGTTCCTCTCAGTGAGGGCACCTCGAATTGGGATGCCCCACTGTGTGTACCCTCCCAGGTTGCCCTATTCACTCACCTTCCTGCTTCCTGTTGCTCCCACAGAGAAGACTGGGGTCAGAACGAGCGCACTGATTGATAGGCTGAGCTGCCTGCTCAACCAATCAGGGTGCTCGCTTTCACTTGGCTCCCTTTGGCGCCACTGAAGGCTAAGTAGCTAAAGGGAGCAGAGTGCGCATCTAGCTGAATTCCCTGCTCACCTACTAGCCATTGCATGTGCGGTGGATGTGTGGGTGGTGCACCCATTCAGAAAGGCCAAGCGTGGGTGTGGGCAGAGGTGAGCCAGGATGCCTATATGGGACAAGGTGAGTGAAATGGGGCTTCTGGGGGGGGGGGAGCATCCCAGTTCAGGATAGCCCACTGTGTTTAACCCCCCAGAAAGTCCAGTTAACACTGGGCTCAGGTCCAATAAAAGCCGCCCATCGTCAATGCGTAATTCAACAGGCTGGGATCCCTATTGATTCTAATGAAAGCCATCTGCCACATTACCTAGTGACAGTGGCCGGCTCTCACTGGTCCAGAGCTTGCGCATGCACCATTGGACTGGGAAAAGGTGAGTGTCTATGGGTGTTGTGGGGGCTGGCCTCTGACCATCCGCCCAGGGCATTCCAAATCGCCCCTGAAGAAGGGCGCCGGAGCCGCCGAGGAGGGGGTAGCGGACACCAGCAGGCCAGATTCACTTCGCTGGCCAAGTGCGCCCCCGCGGGAATGCGCACTGGAGACCATCTGCCGAACTGTAAAAAAAAGTTTTTTGCTTGCTGCAGTCATGGACGGCTGCCCCCCTGCCATGCTAGCACCCCTAGATGCACACACACACTCTAAAATCATCATCATCAAAACAATCATCATCTATTTTTTTTTCTTATATTAAAAAGTTCCTTACCTTATCCTCCAGGGTCCTCAGCAGTCACGCGTCTGGGGGTGGTGAATCAGCAGGTGGCCGGAGCCTGGCGTCCCGCTCACATGTCCCGCGCCGGCACTGCTCCCTAACCAATGGCCAGGGCGGGGGAGGCAGGGCAAGGAGGCCAATCAAGAGGCCGGGTGTCAGAGTCGGCCGAGATGGAGGCCTGCGGGTGCAGGCTTGGGCGCCGGGGAGCGGCTGATCGCCTGCGGGGGGGTTAGTGAGGAGCACAGAGCGACCCCGCGGGCGAGTGCGGGCCCTGGAGCAGCTGATCGGGGGTAGTGAGGAGGCCAATCAAGATGGAGGCAGCGCCTGGGAGCAGCAGATCGCCTGGGGGGGGGGATAATGAGGAGCACGGACAACCCCGTGGGCACGCGCGGGAGCCCTGCGGCAGCACGGCCATAGTAATAAAGAAAAATACCATTTTGTGAATACTCACCTTGTAAAATGGGTATTATAAGTATGTCACACACCCCGCTTCAAGATATTCATAACCTGTGGGTAATACTGACCTGTAGAGGGCGAACTTCAGAGATGATAGGAAAAAAGAAGCCCCTCCCGGTCCACAAATACCCACTCATTACCCAGTATCAAGTAAGCAGTAAGGAAAGGGACCAGGAAGAGCCAAATATAAGTCATAACAACGCAAAGTTCACAATATGAAGGATCCAGAATACAAAAAAGGGCGGGGTGAAGCAGGGTGTGTGACATACTTATAATACCCATTTTACAAGGTGAGTATTCACAAAATGGTATTATTCTAAGTATGTCACACACCCCGCTTCAAGATATTCATAATCTGTGGGACATCAAATAGCAGTGTCCATAAAGGGCGGGGATCCAAAACAAGGCATAACTCACAACTTAAACTACTGCAGCCTGCAGAACTTTGCGGCCAAACACAGCATCCGCTGAGGCCCTAACATCAACCTTGTAAAACTTTGAAAAAGTGTGAACAGAAGACCAAGTAGCAGTCTTACAAACTTGCTCAACAGAGGCCTGGTGCTGGAAAGCCCAGGAAGCCCCAACCGCACGAGTAGAATGAGCAGGAACACGAAAAGGGGGATTCCTCCCCTTAGCAGAATAGGCCCCAACAATGGCCTGACGAATCCATTTACTGATGGAAGACTTGGCGGGAGCCAAACCTTTCTTGGGCCCGGATGGCACCACAAAGAAAGCATCAGTCTTGCGAAAAGAAGAAGTTACTACCAAATAGTACTTCACAGCACGAACCACATCCGAGGAATGCAGGGCCCTCTCCTAATCGTTGTTGGGATTAGGACACAGAGAGGGCAGAACAATATCCTGATTTAGGTGAAAAACAGAAACCACCCTAGGAAGGAAATCCGGCTTGAAACGGAAAACCACCTTGTCCTGATGACTTTCAAAATACGGAGCTTGAATAGACAGGGCCGCCAACTCAGAGACGCGCCGAACTGAAGTGATGGCTACCAAAAAAGGCCACCTTCTGTGTAAGGGAAGACAAAGCAATATCATGCAAGGGCTCAAAGGGAGCCCTGAAGAGCGGAAAGAACCAAATTCAGATCCCAAACCGGAATTATAGGCTTCCTAGGAGGCCGCACATGCGTAACCCCTTGGAAAAAAAGTCTCAACCATCCATGCGGCCAAATCCTCGGGGACCCCCCTGATGCTCCTCTCCACCGATGCTGAGAAGGCTTTTGACAGGGTAAGCTGGCCCTTCCTGAGAGAGTCTCTTCGGTACATCGGGTTAGGGGACAACATGAGATTGCTGATAGAGGCACTTTATACCACTCCCTCGGCCCGAATAAGAATCAACGGCCACCTCTCTGACCCGGTGTGGATCAGGAATGGGACCCGCCAGGGCTGCCCCCTATCGCTCCTCCTCTTTGCTCTGTCACTCGAGCCGTTCCTGTGTACAATTAGAAATAAAGATGACATTCGGGGACTTGACTCCGGTGAGAGTACACACAAGGTCGCCGCCTACGCAGACGATCTGCTCTTTTTTATCACTAATCCATCCGTAGCCATCCCCGTCCTGATGAGGGAATTCGAGACCTACGGGAGGCTCTCATACCTAAAAATTAATTTTGATAAATCTGAGGCCATGAATGTCTCCCTTCATGGGGATCTAGTTCGGACCCTACGACAGGCCTTCCCCTTTAAGTGGGCCAAGGCTTCATTGACATATCTGGGAACCCAGTTGCCATGCTCCCTGTACAACATAGTGTCCCTGAATTTCCTTCCCTTGGCCAGAAGAATCAGAGCAGATCTGGAGAGGTGGGACCTCCCTACATTCTCCTGGATGGGAAGGGTGAACATAATTAAGATGACGATATTGCCCAGGCTGCTATACTTGTTCCAGGCCCTGCCGGTTCGGATCCCTGCGGGTTTCTTTGCCGATCTCAGCAGGTCCCTCTTGAGCTTCGTATGGAACAAGAAGCGCGCGAGAATTGGGAGGCGCACGCTTTGCAGACCCAAGATCCAGGGGGGCATGTCTCTGCCAGATATTAAGCTCTATTGGGTGGCCTCACATCTGCAGAGAGTTTGCGAGTGGGCGACATGCCGGGACATGAAGAGATGGGTTCAACTGGAACGCGCCGTGACCCCTACCCTAGCGGACGTCTCGTTGTGGGGCAGGGTGGTCCTACCTCCAGACCTAAAAAGGCACCCGACTATTGCAGCAACATTATGGGTTTTCGGGATGTACAGATCTTACTCAGAGATCTCTCCGTGGCCATCCCCCATGGTACCTATAATCACTAACCCACTACTGGCCCCTGGACCATCCAGAGCAGACCTCAGGGAGTGGGGGGGACTGACCCAGTTGAGGGCAGGAGACTTGATTACGAAGAGTGGTTGGACGCCGTTGTCAGACTTGAGAGCCAGATGGGAGAATGCGAACCTGGACCCTTGGACCCTGGTTAGGTTGCAATCTTTTGTAGCGGGACAGGGATTTAAGAAAGACAAGTGCAGGTCCCATTCTGAACTCGACAGGATTTGTCTGGTTGAGGTGCCAAATGATCATCTGACCTCCAAATTGTACTCGTTATTGGCGGGAGAGGGGGAGAACCCTCCGGCGTTCTGGAGGGAATGGGAGGTCAACTTAGGAACTGAGTTAGATAAGAAGCAGAGAGAGAAGATTGCATCTCTGGCCCACAGATCCTCAATAGCCACAAGAGTACAGGAATCTAACTATAAGGTTCTGACCAGATGGTACTATACCCCTGACAGGCTTAATAGAATGTGTGCCTCGGTAGATCCCTACTGCTGGAGGTGTGGGGTCGAGCGGGGTACCCTGATACACATCCTGTGGTCCTGTCCCAAGATCCGTGCATACTGGGAGGGTGTGTTGGCCGTGGTCTCTCAGCTTACGGGGGGCCAGGCCCTCACTGATCCAGCTCAGATTCTGCTGCATTCGACGAATCTCTCCGTAAGCAAGTATAAGAAATCATTGCGGGTCCATTTGTTGAATGCAGCTAAGCTAGCGATTCCAAGATTTTGGAAGCAAAAAAGACCCCCCACGGTGAGGGACTGGGCCTCGGAGGTTTCAAGCATCGCGGAGATGGAGGATCTCACACTCTCTATGCACGATAGGGACGAACAGTATAGGAGAACGTGGATGCCCTGGCTAATCTACCAGGAGTCTGAGGAGTTTAAGCAGCTATTCAAGGAGCCAGAGAATCACTGAGTTATATTGTGCTGTTTCTCTGGCGTGTAGTACTTGGGGTCCTTCCCTGCTTCCCCCTTTCTACTTTTGATCCCCCTGGTGGTGTGTCTTTACCATAATTCCAAGAGGCCCAGTGGGCGACACGCAGTGAGCGAAGTTGGCACCGTGGGCCCGGTCGAGGTCGCTCTGTGCCCAAAGGGAGTGGCCGCGCTTGACGGCCTCTAAGCAGTGTTGAGATGCGTGCCTGTAGACCTACGTGCCATATAGGTGATTCAGCTGCTATCCTGTCCCTCCCCACACTTGACCCGCACCCACCTGCCCCTTCCCCCTTACCCTATTGTGTATTGTATTGTAATGTATGGTGCATTGTAATTCCTTTATGTCTGTTTATATGCAAAAACCTTTAAATAAAGAATTAAAAAAAAAAAGTCTCAACCAACGGATGAAGAGCAAAAAATCTTTGGAAAAACACCGCCAGGGCAGAAACCTGCCCCCTCAACGTACTGAGTTGGAGCCCCAGATCCAAGCCGTGTTGGAGGAACTCCAGAACTCTAGAAATAGAGAATTCCCTACAAGGGAAGGCCCTAGTTTCACACCAATCAATATACGATCTCCAAGTCCTATAGTAGACGGAAGACGAAGAAGAAGACCTCTTCCTTGCGCTAATAAGAGTCTGAATAACAGCATCGGAAAGGCCTTCCTCCTTCAAGATGGAGGTTTCAGCAGCCACGCTGTCAAAGCCAGCGTTGGAAAACTGGGGTAACGTAGTTGACCCTGTGTGAGCAGATCCGGCAGCAGGGGTAGAACGAACTGATCTTCTACTAACCTTACCACGTCTGCGAACCAAACCCGTCTTGGCCACCTTGGAGCCACCAGAATTGCTGAAGCTCCCTCCAGGACCAGCTTGCGCACCACACTGGCTACCATTGGAAATGGAGGGAACAGGTACAGAAACCCCAGATCCCTCCAGTTCAGGGACATGGCATCCACTGCCAGAGCCAGTGGATCCTTCGAAAGAGACACAAATACCGGAAGATTGTGATTGTGACGGGAGGCAAAGAGGTCCACCACCGGTGACCCCCACCTGAGACAAATCGAGTGAAAAACCCTGGGACAGAGAGACCATTCCCCCTTGCAGACAGACAACCTGCTCAGAGAGTCCGCCTCCGTGTTCTCCACTCCCGGAATGTAAACTGCCGAGATGCACGGGACATGGCTCTCCGCCCAGTCCAGAATCAGAGATACTTCCTTGAGGGCACTCCTGCTGCGGGTCCCTCCCTGGTGATTGATGTAGGCAACCGCCGTCCGATTGTCCGACCGGACCTGAACCGGCAGTCCCTGTAGGTGATGAGTCAAAAGTACAAGAACCATCCTGATGGCTCTCAATTCCAGAACATTGATGGGCTCGTGGGCTTCCAAAGGTCCCCACAAGCCCCGAAACTGAAGATCCTTCCAGAAGCCTCCCCATCCTGATAGGCTGGCATCCATCTCCCACAGAGGCATCAGAAAGGATCTGCCCTTCAACAGATTCACAGAATTCAGCCACCACCGTAGTGACTGGCGAATCCGAGGAGTCATCAGAAAGGATTGATCCAACGACAGAGGAGACCTGTCCCAGGCCGTCAATAGATGGAGCTGTAACGTCCTTGTGTGAAACTGAGCAAAAGGGACTGTTTCGAAGGAGGCTACCATCAGCCCCACCAGTCTCATCCCTAGCCGAATGGTCGGACGAGGAGTGGACATGAACAACTGAATCAACTCCTGAATCAAAAGAACCTTGAACTGAGGAAGGAACACCCTGGCCTGAGTCGTGTCCAAAGACATCCCCAGAAAAGACACGATCCTGGACGGGGAAAGGGAGGACTTGGGGTAGTTGATCACCCAACCGAACCTCTCCAGAGTGGATATCACCGTCCTTGTGTCCAATTCCGCTTGGCTGAAAGACGATGCCATGATGAGAGGATCGTCCAGATATGGCACTATGCGAATTCCCTGTGCTCTGAGGAGAGCCTGAAGTGAGACCAAAAGCGAGAGCCACAAACTGAAAATGCCGATCCTCCACCACGAACCTGAGAAATCTCTGGTGCGCGAGAAAAATCGGAACATGGAGGTACGCATCCTTGATGTCTCTGGACGTCATAAGTCCCCCTGATGAAGAGAGCAGATAGCTGAACGCAGTGTTTCCATGCAGAATTTTCGCAATCTGACAAATCTGTTGAGAATCTTCAGATCCAGTATGGGCCGAATAGAACCATCCTTTTTGGCAACCGTGAACAGATTTTAATAAAAGCCTCGACCCCGGTCTGAAGCAGGCACTGGACAAATGACCGCTTTATCCAGAAGACTTGATACCGCCGCCCGGAGCCCCTGTGCGGCCAGTGCGTCCGGGGGCACCCGAGACCTGAAGAAACGGCGGGACTCGAACTCCAGCTTGTGGCCGGGAGACACCACTTCCTGGATCCATTTGTCCGAAACCTCTCGAATCCAGATCTGAGAGAACTGTCGCAGCCGTCCCCCCACCCGCGCGGGTGAGGGCGTCCCCTCATTGCTGAGCAGGTTTGGCCGCGGGTTTAGGCTTAGAGCCCCAAATGTATCCTGAACGGGCACGTCCTCTGCCCCTGTTCCAGGAATCTCCTCTTGTGGATGGGAAGGCAAATCCTCTTCCCGCTCTGGAACCCCGAAAGGAAGGAGTGAAGGAAGCCGCTCCCCGAAAAGGACGTCGTCGCCTCTTTCGTTGCCCACTGGCGCAACCAAATAGAACGTCTAATAGTCACCTGCAGAACAGAAGTTCTGCTACACATCATCAAAGAATCATCCAAAGCGGCTAGTACGAAAGACAAAAACAGCTAACATCGTTTAAGTCCAAGAAATTCTCCACTGACCGGATCCAAACTGGAGGAGGTTAACAGATTCCTTGCCACCGACCTGGTAGCCACCACCAGCAGCGCTGAGGCACAAACAGACCACATGGCTGACCCAACGCTAGCAAAACCGTGGCAAGCCATCTGGTCAATACGCTTATCCTCAATCTTGAAGTGTGGAACAATCAGGGTTATTCAAAACAGCTGAGTTGGACAGTCCCAGAATTGGTGCGTCCACTACGGGAGGGGACGCCCAACGCTTAACTGTATCCAAAGGGAAAGGATACCTTTTATCCCAACTCTGAGGAATGCCTGGGAGCCTAGCAGGCCTCTCCCATTCCTTAGAAATAATTTTATCAAAATGCTTTTGATTAGGAAATTCCAAGTGCGGCTTGGATTCCTCAACAAACTCCCCTAGTTGTAGAGGAGCCTCCTCAGGAGGGGAGATAGTGAGAACCTCAAACATCTGAGCCAGGACGCTAGGAGTATCCATGGAACTCCCTGACCCCTTCTCAGAATCAGCACCAACAAATTGCTGATCATCTGAAGTATCAGATTCCTCAAACAACTCTCCTTCCTCTTGAGGAGAGTAATCTGACCAATCCAGATAATCTACTTCATCATATTCAAATGCCGGAGTGACCGGTGGCAAATGCTTTCTCTTAGCCGTGGCCTTTCTGGCAACCGCGGTAGAAAATAGTTTTTCAAGATTGGCCAATCTGGTACACACATCAGACTGCGACGCCCCACTCATGACAACGTCACACGGGGCACGGGTCAAGACGGGAGGGGGGAGGGGATGAAGACGGCGGTGCTGACCCAGATGCCTGGGGTCCGGACTGCCGTGTAATAGTCTGCTGCGCACAAGGAATACATAGAAATACATCATCCCCTGTTAGGGATACCCCACAACCCATACACTTCCGGGATTGCCCCGAGGGGAGCCCGATATCCGGGGATGCCTCCATAAGGTGAACTTTTGGGTAGTCGCAATGACCGAGGGAATTACGCTTATAAGCAACCCGGGATGCCCTTTTAAAGTCCCAAGTGGGAGGATTTGTATAAGTATATTGAAAACCCAGGGACCCTAGGACCGGGAGAGACCCCCTAAACCCCTATGTAGGTCTACCTGGAAGACATAATAAAGACACTAAATAAGCATATGAAAAATCAATAGAATAGAAGAGTTATGAAGGGGGCCCAGAGGGCCACTCACTGTGCCTTCCAGTCAGGAGGAGGTTAATGGCGTCCTCACGCCACGAGCGAGGCAGCAGCAGCAGCAGGAGGAAAGAGAGGAGAAGAAGGGGGCGTGGCCAGAGCGGAGCGCGATGTCCCTGCCCCGCCCCCCCTTCACAGCCCAGCCAAATGATTGAACAGAAGCCCAGGCTCCGCAGCAGACCCTGCCGAACGGGGGCGGGGCGTGGCGTCCCGCCGAAAGCCCGGCCCCGCCCCCCGCTACAGCGCATGAGGGGAGAAGCTCCCCTCCGCCATACACAGCTGACAACAAAAAGGCCAGCACCGCGGCGACAGTGACGGCCGGGGCGCCGGTCCAGTAAATATAAAATAAAGCCAGGGGAAATGAGGGGAAAAAAGGGGGGCCCCCAAAAGAAAAGGGAGGGCGACCCGCAGCGTCAGACTGCCCCCCGCTGCCAGTGACTGAGGAGAGAAGCTCCCCTCAGCCTGTCATGAGGTAAAAAAGGCAGAAAAACTTCTGAATGATCTCTAGCGTACAGGCCCCGCCCCCCGCTGCCAGTGACTGAGGAGAGAAGCTCCCCTCAGCCTGTCATGAGGTAAAAAAGGCAGAAAAACTGCTGAATGATCTCTAGCGGCTGCACAATTTAACGTGACAAACACAAGTTATACACACGGTTATAATAAAGAGGAAGAAAAGCCTGTACACAGAGGAAAGGACCCCAGGTCCCCCCCCCCCTCTAAGGAGAAGGGCATCCGGAGAGGGGCTTTTAACACCAGCTAGGGTGAAATGGCCGAGGGACAGGGCATCCCAAACCGGGGTCACCAACCCGGGTAGCCGCCTACCCTCTTGTATAGGGTCTCGCGGTGGAGCTTTGCTCCTAAGCACCTAAGGTGCTTTTCTACCTTCACCCGGAACGCAGCCTAAGGCTGGGAGGCATGTGTATGTGAGAAATATAAAGGAATCCGGGCGGAAATAGATAAAAAAACGGCCGGGAGTTATCCCGGCTACCTGAAATCCCCCTGTGCAAGGAGGAGACATCATCTTCTGACTTGCTCGCCGACTGCAGAGATGAAGACTGGGTAATGAGTGGGAGGTCCCAGGTATTTGTGGACCGGGAGGGGCTTCTTTTTTCCTATCATCTCTGCAGTTCGCCCTCTACAGGTCAGTATTACCCACAGGTTATGAATATCTTGAAGCGGGGTGTGTGACATACTTAGAATAAGTAAATGACTTTTGCCACACACACAGACGGCCGCCCCTCTGCCATGCAACCGCCCTAGGCACAGGCCTAGGTTTACCTTGTGGCAGATACGGCCCTGCTGCTCAAGCTGCAGCAGGGGATTAATGGTTAGTATGGGCTTGTTTGTTTGCTTTTAAATGAAACTAATCTCACCCTGGCATTTCTTTGCCAGGTAGGGTCCAAACTTGTGTGACAGTGCATTTGGCAGTGCACACATAGATATAGCTTTTTCTTTCTAAAAATAGGTGATTATATATCTAATACATAGTCTCGTCTAGTTTACAAGGCCTGCTTTAAGCTGGTCATACGTCTTAAAAAAGCAATCGATGGGGTATAATCTAGACTGTTTACATTAATTTAGAAAGCCCTCATAGCTCATAATGTAGTCTGAACTGTCTAGGTATATGAAGGTTCTCATTAATCCAGGGCATAGTATATTTGCAGTGACAAATCAAGGCAACTGGACCTGCTGTGTTACTTCAACATTTGCCCCTCCTTTTCTTTTCATTTTTCTACAACAACACTCCAAATGTGGTTTCATGGCTGCCCTTATCGCTCAGCGCTCTCAGCATGCGAGCCCTTATTTTATTGTGCAGCCATGAAATAGCTAATTTGAACAAAGTAGAGATCTTCAAGAAATTGTGTACTGCAACAGTAGTCTTTACCTTAAATAACTGGAGGAAATGTTCTGAATTACGTCCTCACTTAGGCTACACATGTAAGGGGCCAAAACTGTTATAAGTATTTCATCCACAGTTGCACTTGAAAAACTTAAGTACCGCTTAACTATCTCATTGATCTATAAAAAAAGAATACAAAAATATTATACCCCTGATGTTACATTTGATTGTTTTAAATCATAGTAGCTACTTTTTACAATAGACACAAGGTAAAAAAGAAGGCAGTAAATGCATGTAAAAAAAACATTTAGCTGGAGCTGTGCTTTAGGTCTCTGTCTATGTCAGCCATATGACCAAGGCTTCCTGAATCACAGGCCTCCTGTCATGGGTGTCACTGGGACCAGAAGGGTGTCAGTGGTGCAGAAACCCACTCTCTGTGCAGAAGAGGGGGGCTTAATAAGGCAGCACAGTAACGTGAAGACGTCGGCTTTAATAAATTATGTACACCCAAAGACGGGGGATCCCACACATCCACCCAACCCTGACACAGAAGCACCACTAAACAATAATAGCTATGAAAAAATATCACATTTATTATTACATAGCTACCTACATTATATACACACTACCATATGACAATTTTAAAAACATATTAAAAAACATGTAAGACAAACTACATTGAGGAGGGGGCAAAAAAAGAGAGGGGGGAGGGCCAATATGACCCAATGACAACGCTGCTATGAATTCCTATCTAATGACAAAAACTAACCTAAACTATACTAATGACCAATAATACAGATGTACACAACATACAAAATTCATAGAAATAGTGCAATAAGTGCTTCACTTTAAATGATAATAAATAATAATACTAGATAAATTCTAATATATCTATAACCAAACCAATAAAGTGGAACCACAGTTGAACACTATTGAACACTTAATAAACTATGCACCAAACTATCTAATTGGTTCCTTAGAATCTAAACCTTTTGATGACCAAAACATTTTCTACATTTCTTTTGCAAGCTAAAAAGGGATACAGTTATAATAAATGGAATATATAAATGGTGACAAAATTGATTGCTATTGAAAATGTTAAAGAGAATGTAAACTGTGGACATCCGTCTCTTCTAAAATAAGCTTGGCCAATAGGTTTTTATTGGGTGAAAAATACAATACAAAAACAAAGCCAAGAAGCGAGAGGGACTTGCCTTGGGGTCACTGGGGTTCCAGGATGCACTTTGCAGCAGCAATGATAATCTGTCTACAGAGTCTATATTCCAGCTTCTGATTTCCTCTGCTTCATACATTCTTGCTATGTTGCCTATCTGGGTGAGATATTGGTCTGGTATTCCATTAGGAAATATCTGCGAAAATAATAAAAATACACCATATTTCTTTGCTAGTCATTGACCCTCTGGTAGATAAAAGACTTTCTTATCTTCTTTATTACTTAAATAAGTAAACACATTTCATAATATTTACAAATATAAAATTTTTTTACATTAGGTACATGCAAATGTGGAAGATGTGGTTGCCAGAGAGAAGCCAGAAGCATTGGGCTATCTGGGCGCTACTGTCGGGAATGAAAGGTGAGTACTCTTTTTTAGGTTTATATACGCTTTAAGTTGCCAAAACTGCACTGCAACGAAGAAGGTGGAAGATATGCTCACAAATGAATATTGAAACAGAAGATGGATGATGGTGCAGTTGTAAAACATACACACAAGCTTCCATCAGGTCAGGTTTCCGCTCTCCACACAGACACACAGCTATAGAGCCATCTATGCGGAGATCCTTAAAACATGACCTGTTGGTGGCTCTCGAGAACAGGGTTGGGGAACACTGGTTAACAGGGTCTTACCTCATCTAGTTTTGCTTTAAGAACAAGTAACTGGTCGTCATTAAATGCCAACCCTCCAAGAAGATCCAAACTGTTTTTAAGAGTTTTGTTGGAGAGACAATCCTTAAGCTGTACAGCAGAGTAACTGGCCACAATGTAATCCTGATCCTTGCTTATCATGTCTGTAGTGAGGTACTCATTGCAGGAAGCTGTAAAGAGACATATTTATAATGCTGCAAAATATATTTATTTGTCATGTCACAAGAGCATATTTGTGATTTTTTTAAAGCAAATACACATTCTTGTATCTTGTAGGTCAGTAGATCCAAATCGAGGAACTGTGACACAATAGAAAGGAAAGGAAAGGAACAATGATTCCCACCTTTTGCAATTTGTGTATTGTAGAAAGCTTTGCTATGATGAAACATAATGTCATAATAATAAAATAAAAGCATAAATAACTTATATAATCTCCTTTCAGGAATTTAAAAGTTAAGGGTAAGATAAGGTTACTTAGAAATTACTCTTCTAGGGCCATTCATTAGATATTTAAAATCTGATTTACAACAGCTGCCACTTTCTGCAAATAATTTTCAGTGTCCACCACTACAGTTGCTTCTAATGTGGCTGTCAACATAGGCATGGAATATGCTCCAGCTTCTATCCTACTCCCAAATAAAGGCCAGACAGTGAGGGATTGAGAGACAATGCTATGTAAGAGCGCAGGGGCAGGTGCAGGCACATTTTAGCAGTTTACTGGTTAAAGTGTGCCTGTAGGCGGGGAGGCCGATTCATTAATAGCGGCAGGTAGCGACAGTTGAGCGACTGTAGCGGCATTTTCAGAGCGCCCGCTAGTAGTCGCTGTGCTTGGCCGTTGTTCTGTAGTTGATAGCGACTCAGTCGGTTTGCCGTAATGTTGAATATTGGGTGAGGAGTCGCTATTTGACAGGTTCCGCGCTGTATGGGAGCGCATGATAGCGACTGGCCCTAGCGACCGGCTCCCACCATATTCATAAAAAATCACGCTCAAAAAATTCTTGCGCTGTAAAATGCATGTTTAAACCCCAGAGCGCTGGCGGTGATGGGTTAAAAGTAGTTTTTTTAACCCCCAAACAACCATATTTTTGGAAACCAAAAAAACAAGTTTTTTTAATAATTTGGTAATATGAATACATTAATATCAGACCTGTAATATCAATTCTGTACAATTTTTTTTTTTTTTACCCTAAAATGGCAGAAGTGGTCACAGAATGTTTCACATTTAAAAAAAAATAAAAAACAATTAATAACAATTAATTATGATTATTTAAAGATTGTTCCATTGAAATGCATTGGAGAGCGCCAGGTAGCGAGAGGTCATACCTGTCGCTGTTCAAGGTCGGACGCTGGCGCTGTGGGCTGAGGCTGGAATAATGATGAATGAGTGGCTATCTGGCGCTATCTCAATCGCTAAGCAGGATTGGCTTGATAAATGTGTGATTGTGGTGGGGAGCCGGCGTTCTCGTGGAGGGGCCCGTCATTACCGGCCGCTCACCAGTCGCTACCTGTCGCTATTCCTTCATAAATAAGGGCCTAAATGTAAAATCAAAGCATAAGCCACACCCCACAATAGGATTCCAAGTCTGCAACAGTTTTTCCCCCTGACTCCTAGCCTCTTTTCTCTAGCCATGTCCCTAGCTAGTTTCTGGCCAGAACGTTTTCTACTAGAGCAAAAAGTGACCTTAGCCCCAACCCCTTCCCCGGATCAGTGGGCGAAAATCAATTTCGGTGTGCAGGGGCCATCTCTCTCTTTGACTGTCTGCTTACGTCTGCACAGTCCACTGTCGGTATGAAAAATACATTGTATTATTA
This sequence comes from Gastrophryne carolinensis, assembly GCA_027917425.1. NCBI lineage: Eukaryota > Metazoa > Chordata > Amphibia > Anura > Microhylidae > Gastrophryne > Gastrophryne carolinensis. Next base: position 42,088,727 of record CM051240.1, on the reverse strand, counting down.
CATAAAGGTTCTGCTTGTAAAAAATTGTGCCAGAAGATGAAGCAAAGAGAGTGGAACATATAGGAAAATATGGTCACATTGTGATGTAGGCAGTGGGCAGGGTTCAGATACAACCTTGTTCTTAGGTAATTAGTTGGGTCTAGAACCTAAAAAATACTGTATATATCCACAGCCCAAACCTCTAATTCCAACATCAGGGCTTAATAGCAGCCATGTGGTCTACTGTAGTTTTACTCACAGTATGTTCCCATATTCCCATATACCAAAACACACATTTTTAACTAGCTCTGCTCTGTACCCCACTAATACCGCCTGTTTCAGCCAGAAGTCCCATCCTCTTGAGTCATTGCCACAGCTGTGATTGGCAGGTTAGGTCATTGCCACACCTATGCCATTACCAGGCATTTCACATTGCTGCAGGAGTCCCTCACAGCAGTTTCCACTCTAGGGCACTCTCAGTCTCCTTAAGGCAAAGCCATAGCTTATGAGATCTGGCCAAAATTGTGAAAACTTTCTTGGTAAATCCTGAAGGCTACTGGGAGGCATGCAATAATGACCTAGGGCCAGTGGAGAGCAACAGAAAAAAACCTAGAGCTCCAGCACAACTTAGTAGGCAAAAAATTACTAGTTCTACATCCTAAGATGTATCAGCAGGAGCTTTGAGTAAATGTATCTCACAAGTTCAGTGGGTTTTGGTCCACTTTGGAATAATACATAATAATACATTTAAGAGCAAATCACAACTTACGAGCAGCACGGGTCGTGATCCTAGGTGAGATGGTAAGTTGGCTCATGATGGAGGAAAATTTTTTCTTATCCTGGACCTTCAGAACTTTAAGCAGTCCCCGGAAGAACATTCTCTTTACTGTCTGAAAAGGAATGTCCAACACCATTATTTGGAAATTCTTTAGAATAACAATCTTTGAGGATTAGGAAGCATCATACCTTATTGATCACTTGCAAGATGGTGCTATTCAAAGTGCTAGAAAGGTTTCCCATTTGTTGCATGTTTGTAAGAGTCCAGACAGAAGGATTACTAGAAAAATGTATTCCGTTGGAATTATTATTTATTGATAATAACCACAGTAACTTTTTCAGTCATCATTGGCATTATTCTCTAAAATTTGGCCAACATGTAAAGAGCTCGCTGCCAAATGTGCTGACCTCATCAGCTCAGGGACACTATTTCAAAAATACAGCCCACAATAAAAAGCTACACGACATAAATAATGCTAGATAGCAAGATGGTGATTATCTCTACGACCTGCACCAAAAACAAAAACACAGCCAAGCATGTTCCTTTGTTGAACAGGAAGGAAGATGAGTTGGTGGTTACAGATTTTACATATATTTTTCCGGTTTTATGGGTGAGATCTGCTTAACTCTAATGACCTTTGTTCTGAACTAACCCGTGCCGAGGTAAGAGCTTATTGCTATTGCAATTTTTCTGATGTCTGTAGATGTTTTTACCCATCATGAAATGCTTTGGGCAGATGTTAATGTAATTAAGGCTGCTGTTCAACACAGACTGGCTCAGGAGACAAGAGTTTTAAGGCAAGCTCTTCTCTTCAAGTGGAATGTCAAATATCATATATAAACTCCTTTCAGGAATTTAAAAGTTAAAGGTAAGATAATGTTGCTTAGAAATGACTCTTCTAGGGCCATGCATTAGGTATTTAAAATCTGATTCACAGCGGTTGCCACTTCCTGCTAATAATTTTCGGTGGTCAACCCCTACTTTTGCTATTGACTACTTTACTAGACATTTACTAAAACACTGGAGGTACAGCAACATGCTGAAAAAAATATAAATTATTTTGGGCATAACTCTAATTTGCTCTGCTATCACATAGTCTGAAAGTGCTTGATAAATCAGGCCCTTAATGTTGCTCTTACTGCAGTTTTTTTTTATTTTTGTAGATTATTAATAAACCGTCATTTCATTGGATGGTGCTTTCCACACAACAATAAATCTGGGTTGAACAAAGTCTTGTAATTATGCTCGAAAGCGAAAAGTGTTACTCAAGCAAAACCTTTAAAGATGAACTCCAGGTTCATAGCACACTGGGTTGTCTATGCCTATAGAAACCTGCCATGTAAATTCAGTCAGCATGTTTTTTTTTATTTGTGAAAGAAAAACAGACACAGCGACTTTAACTGTATTATTGCGTTAGTCATTTTACATACATACCCATAAGTGATTATTAACTTGGATACAATGGCTTCCTTCTGTTCAACAGTGAAGAAAGTGCAGTTTTTGAGTGCTTCCAAAACATAGCGACTCGAATCGCGAATTTCTTTGGCTGTCAGGTCACAAACCAGACTGCCCAGTGTTTTAAGATTTTCCACAGTGATGTTCGTACTGGTGATATTCTAAAACAAAAACAAAGTAAATTGTTTTATGCACAGAAAGCTAGGTGACCTATACATTTAACTTTTAACAAAAAAAGAGCATTAAGAACTACACATTCTGTATGAAAAGTGATAAGTTGCTACTTGGCCTTTGTCTTATTGAATATTTTCTTTTCTTTTATTACAAAAAGTAAAGAAAATGGGAGTTTTTTGAGCCAATTAAACATTAACACCTAACATAACAGGTGGCACCCTAGGTATAATAGCCAAAGAGTGAGATTATTACAAAGTCTGAAACACACCATTAATATATTGGTGCAAATTAGAGGTTCAGTGTTCGATTAAATATTGCTTGCCTGCCCAGAATGAACAGTCAAGAGACTATGGCTTTATCTGACCGTTATAGGAGCACTATCACAAAATTGGAGTCTGAACACAAATTGACCTGATACTAGTCATGTGTCTAAATATTGTAATGCTAAGTATATGTGTGTTGAAAAAAAACTCTTTTAAATGCAGACGTTGCAGAGCAGTAGGGGTTTCCAAAATCTCCTGGGTGAAGGCTTCAGTCACCTAAAAAGAAACCATGTGGGTTGTGGGGGAGAGCTCCCCTCTGCAGCCGCCTTGTGAAGTGAGTAGTGGAGCTGTGTAGAAGGAGGGAGTCGGGGAGGAGTAGGTGGGTCCATGGGAGTGGCTCCTGTAGTGTGTGTCTTCATTGATGCTGGTAGGCATGTTCAGCATGTTCAGTTAGCCTGCATATCAGCAGCCCTGTAGTTCATATGCCCCATAGTGGAGCAGCTAGGTAATCCTCCATGGAAGCAGAGAGTGAGAATCCCCAATGTCAGCCACCCCATAATGATGTGCAGCTAAGGAAACCTCCATGGCAGCAGAGAGAGAGAATCCTCCATGTCAGCTGTCCCATAGTGATGCACAGCTAGGGAATCCTCCATGGAAGCAAAGAGTGAGAATCCCCCATGTCAGCCACCCCATAATGATGTGCAGCTAAGGAAACCTCCATGGCAGCAGAGAGAGAGAATCCTCCATGTCAGCGGCCCCATAGTGATGCACAGCTAGGGAATTCTCCATGGAAGCAGAGAGAGAGAATCCTCCATGTCAGCTGCCCCATAGCGATGCACAGCTAGGGAATCCTCCATGGAAGCAGAGAGAGAGAATCCTCCATGTCAGCGGCCCCGTAGTGATGCGCAGCTAGAGAATTCTCCATTGCAGCAGAGATAATCCTCCATGTCAGGGGAGAGAGAGTGAGTGAGAGAGAAGAGAGTGAGAAAGAGAGACATCTTCTCAGTCATTACATTGAAAGTGTGAGTCAGCTTGAGCAAGCTACATAGCTCAGTTGGTAAAGTGATGCGCTTTGCTTCAGAGAGTCTAGGGTTTGAATCTGTGCATAGTTCGTTTGTTTTGGGGGGGGGCTCTCTAGAGTTACTTTCATCTTTTTTTTCCATGTTTTCCATGTATTTTTTTCGGCTTTGTGTTGTTTTGAACAGAACAAAACCAAGGTTTTTCAATATCCCACATCTTGTTTCTTGCCCTGGGGGGGCATCCTGATTTGGATGCCCTGCTATTGGAAACCCCCCAGTTTTCCTGCAAAAATGTACCTTTCCCTGTCCCATGGTTTCTGTTTGCACGCAGAGTTCGGCTGCTTCCCTGGCCGCCCAGCCTATCTGAATGGCTATCCATGGGAGTACGCCTCAACCCAGAGATGCTGAGGATGTGGCCGCAGCCATTTACATTGCCATGGAAGCCAGGAAAAAGGTGGGTTTTGTGGTGACCTGGGTGGCGTTTCAGGCATCAGTTTGATGACCCGATGAGTCTGTGCTCTTACCAGACAGCTTCTTGCATTGTCAAGGAGGAAAGCCCTCTTTGCAGATCCTTGAGGCAACAGGTTAATGTCAGACTGTCCAACAAGGGTGACATAATCCTTACATTTGGGTTGAATGGTGTATGGGCTGAAATGTAGAAATGAAACAAATATTACAAATATTTAATACATAATTCATTTTTATTTTGAACAGACATTTCTTCATTCATTTCATTTTTAATTACAGATACTTTGGTTTAGGTTCAAATAAACTGTTTAACCTACATGTACCTTGTACTCTTGAACAAAAGAATCCACAGGGACTGACCAAAAGAGTGGAGCAGATGTGACTAATGTGTCAAAGGGAGTCATGACATTATTTATGTGCTCTATGGTATGGTATTTACAACCTACTTAATACTGCTAGTACTACTACTACTTACACCTTACGCTTATACCTGACTTACACTGCCCCATATAAGTGAAAACAAAGCTTGTTTAGCAAAGCCTTAATTCTAGGAGGGTTCAAAGAAGACCAACCACGTCCCATGGAAGGTTAAACCCAGAAACTCAGGATAGTCAAAATCTTGAGTTTTGGTCCTTTCCCCCAGGGCACCCCGATTGGGGGTGTCCCGCTGTGTGAAACCCCCCAGTTAGCTGAAGTTAACTCATCTCTCCCCGGTCCTATGGCGCATGCGCAGTCGCTAGTCTAATCAGCGGGCTCAGAGCCGCTGACGTCACGTCGTCTAAGCCTTTGTCTAAGGCCAGCGGCTCCAAGCGTGCTAGCGGCCACATGACCCGCTTTGCCATGGCTCACAAATGCGCTGTTGGACCAGGTAATAAGGTAATTGTATGGGGAAACCTGGGGGGGTTTCACACAGTGGGGTATCCTGATTTTGGATGCCCTGGGGGGAGGGAATCGATCAGCCCGGAATCTATTGGTGTGGGTTTTGCTCCACTTTAAATAAAAAAAACACATGTATGAACTCCCCTTAGTGTCCTGGTAATAAATTGGATAAAAATACTCACAAACTATTTGGGCTTCAAAGGAAAAATTGGGAGAAAATTACCGTACATGCCTTCCTGGCATGTAATAACATTTCCAGCTATGGCTGCTAGACCAGTGGAAGGAGATAAACAGATGAACTGGATGGACTAAAGTCTTCATTCAGCCACACATACTATGTCACTAAGAAAATTTCCTACCGTAGTTAGTTTAGAACATGGTATGGTATCCTGTCAGAAACCAATGGCATACAAATAGCATACCAGGGGAAAACAATAATTAAAAACACTATAACAGTAATACCAAACAGCACTGGGAGCAGAAAACAGCCACACAGTAATCTACATGGGGTGGGGGAGCAAAATAGAGTTGTTTTGGGGAGGTTTGGTCTGCTTTAAGAACTTGACTGTCCCAACAAAATAATCCCATTTGTCAGATTTTATGACTAGAGCTGCAGAACACTCATTGAAGTTGATTATATTACTTTTATTACCTGAGGTATAGCAAGACCCCATTAAAGTAACTGGCAAAGTTTTCTGAAGACCATATTTTTGCAAGCCTCTTTGCCATGCAGCTTAACTAGAATAAAAGAAAGAAAAAACAATTTCAAGTGATTGCTTTCTATATGAAACACTTGATCTGCTCTTACAGGTTTAAATTCACTTACTTGGTCTCTGTCTAATTGTACTGCTTTGTCTTTCATGGACTGTATTAGACTGTCAAACTGGGCATCGGTTAGACTTTTAGCAGCTCCACAGGTAAACCCTTTCAAGATGTTCACGGACAACCTAGAATTTAAAAAAGCATGGTGACATGTTGCTTGAGAATGCTTTGTTTATAGTCTTACGGCCTAGATTCTAAAATCTCACCATACATATGTAAAAGGTCAGGCATGTTGCCCTTTAAACTGATGGTTGGTTGGCTGTACCAATTAAATATTATCCTATATAGGGCAGAATGTACCACTGATCACAGCAGTCCCATTTCTTTCTAAAGAGGTTAACAATCTTGATCTTTAAATGTACTTTGAACCCCATAACGGTTTATGTGAGATCCATAAAGCGGACCTTCACCCTGAATAAGAGTCTATCTTATATGTTTCCCACATCCTGTACAGACAGATTGTTCACATTAAAAATCATCCTACCTGCATCTACTGCATGTTATGAGCCTTTAAACATCCAAGATGGCGGCTCACGGAACACCAGGCTGCCTGCAAACAGGAAGTGTCTTCTGGCTATGCCACTCTGCATTCTGGGATTGCTGACCCTTTCCTGAACCCAGTTCTGTTCTATCTGTGTGAAACACAGCTATAACCCGCCCCTGTACTTTATCCTGCTCTCCTCTCCTTAGTATGCGATGCTTCTGAGTCAGAATGGCGGTGCCGTATCCTAGCGTCCTGAACAGAGTTGCAGCCCGGTGGGGGAAAGAATAGTAAGTAAGCAACTAAAAACGTAATAATATATTAATTTTAGATGCTGCGGAATAGTTTTTTAAGGGTTTTGGCTTTTCATTAAGTCATGCTGAAGGTCCGGTTTATCAGCAAGCTTTGGTGCCCTTACCCAATGCATTAGTGTCATTATTCAAATAGGGTCTGGATTCACTAAAATGCTGGTCTTTACATGTGGGAGAGCCCTTTACACTTTAGGCAATACCCCATAGAGGAAAATTATTTTTTGATTTGCAGAAAATGTCTATTCCTCATTGAAAAACATCTGCACCTCACCCGTAGAACGTCTGAACCTCAAAAACATCTGCACCTCACCCGTAGAACGTCTGAACCTCAAAAACATCTTCACCTCACCCGTAGAACGTCTGAACCTCAAAAACATCTGCACCTCACCCGTAGAACGTCTGAACCTCAAAAACATCTGCACCTCACCCGTAGAACGTCTGAACCTCAAAAACATCTGCACCTCACCCGTAGAACGTCTGAACCTCAAAAACATCTGCACCCCCATGGAGAACTTCTAAACCCAATCAGTTGAGAGCATTCAAACATTTTTCCAATATTTATTATTATGAGGGAACAACTGCAACAGAAAAAAACAGCAGTACAACTAGAAAACAGAAGTGAAAATGGCTCTGATAGCAACATATTAAATATTTTCAGCAAGGTTTACCAGGAAATACAAAGTGCTGGTGAATGCAATATGCAGCCCCTGACAGCCAGCGTTGGCCAAGCAGAAAGCAGGATCATTTTACCCTTTGCCTGGAATGCCCCTTAAAGAAATAGTGTGAAATGACTTACTCTGTATAGTTAGTAACTTTGGTGATAACAGTCTGGAAGAACACTTGAGCCTGAGAATGGCAAACACAAGACATCAGCAATGCATCAATTAACTTAAAAGAGCTCAGGAAAGTTCCAGACTTTCTTGTACCTGGCTGGTGGTCCATTGCATGCTGTTCATTGCAGTGATGTCAAATTCTGTTGTCAAAAGGTTTGATGCTGGAATGTTGCTGGCAAGGTCAGCTGGTACAGACTCATAAATGGTCATCTTTGAGCGGTTCGATGAGGCCTGAATGACCTAAAGCCAGAAAGATGATTTGCATATACACATACCTTTCTATGTTAGGAAGAACACATTTTCCACCATTGGAAAGCTGAGAAAACTTACATTCTAATTCATCTTTTTTTTGTGTTGATGAAAAGTAGCTAAATGACTACAGTAGTATAGTATAAGTAAGTGATATCTGATCAATGTTCCATGTTTCAGTTGTGGACATTCAGTCTTGGAATGGTGTGCAATTCCTATTGTTCTTTGACACAGTCGGAACATGTCAGTACATTTCTTTTTCCTGCGCCTTTGTAAAATCCCAGGAATTACTTGAATTTATCCATCCCTCCCTACCCCCAGAATGAAAGTTTTTTTTCCTTACCTGAAGTGTCCCTTCGTACACTACACTACACACGTTTCGCACTGTTGCCATTATCTATGAGGAGGGAGCTGAAATACTTTTGTTGATTTACTGATAAAGTCGGACGGACTGCTAGGGCTTGGTAAAATCTATACCTGCCAATTTCTTCAAATGCATGTAATAGGCATTTTCATGAAACTAAAGGTTTTATACCTATAATAAAGGGTCTTGAAACACTTTCATTAAAGTATTTCTCTAACATTTCTTTCTCATACTCATATGTGATATACCCCACAGTAAGAGTTCTCTTTCTGCAGTTATGAAATATTACCTGTGGGACATGGGCATACATAGCCCGGCTGAGAACCCATAGCAGGGCCCCCACCACTTAACCCTACCAGCACAGGCCCCCATCAGCAGCACCCTGCGGACACTCACTGGCTGGTAGCTACCCTTGAATAGCCCCCCCACCCTGCAGACACTCACTGGTAGGTTCACTAAACACAGGTGCAAGGCAACAGAAGAGACGAGCGCGCGCAAGGCCCACACATGGCAGCGGGAGAGAAGCAGGCCCCATGTGGCACTAGTGGAGTCCTGAGACACCCATGTGGCAATGGAGACCAGGCCACACCTCCTTCAGTACAGCTGCTGGGGAGGAGGCATCATGAGGGAGATATGGCTAGGTAAGTATGTGCAGGTACATACCACAGATGCAGTGGAGGCAGCATGTGCCGGGCCCCCTTGTTTCATGGGCCCGGGGGCATGTGCCTGGGCTGCCCCTATGTTATATATGCCCCTGCTGTGTTATAAAAATAGCTCCTGAAATGTATCAAATATCACCAAATATCAAATATATCATGAGTGCTTTTAAAAAGGACAATAACAGTGCAGAGAAAACTTACTTTCTGAAGAAATTTTAGTTTTAGCACCAGTGGTGAATTTCTGATGTAGCTGACAAATTTGGTGTCAATGGTGAGAGCCAAGACATCACTTGCTGATAACTGTGCTATTTCTGAAGACTGCACACCGACCACAAGGCTGCCCAATTCATTCAGAGTAGTGGCATTGATCTAAAATGAAAATACAATATTCCAGATGCTTGTCTTGTGTAAGCCCCAAAAATGTTCAATAGATAAAAACCGTATTTCTCTTAAGAACAACAATGAGATATTTTATAATTCATATCTCTGCTGCCTTCTATTCTGCCACACTGAGAGAGGGTGTTTTTAGTAGCAACAGACATTTAACCTGTTGTGCCACTTCTTCTGTTTCAATCTTTTTATTGTAATTTTTGTAATTTTTGTTATAACAACTGGATTGTACAACATAATAAAGTGTCACAAAGAAAAGCCTTAAGGTACAAACATTGGTTCTGTTGGAGGTTTCCAGTCACACTTATCTTCTTTCGATTATCAACACTCGCGTAACCTCAATTATCAACACTGTTAATCAGTATCAAGTGTTATCATCCAAGAAATCAGGTTAAGGCTGTCTGTTGCATGATGGTCATATCGCGGATCAGTGGGCCGGGGGAGAAGCCCCGTCCCATCCAATCCTAGACCTAGCGCGAGGGAGGGGGAAGGGGAAAAGGAGGAAGGGAATAGAAGAAGCAAAAAAAAAAAAGAAGAAGAAGAAGAAGGGGAGGGCATGGAAAGGAGGGATCTAAGGCCGGAGGAGGCTAGAGCCATCCCTCACTGCAGCAGGGCATTCCCTATATCTGGGAACGAGTATTCCACCCACGGGCCCCAAACTTTCATGAATTTTACGTGTGAGTCCTTTAAGATACTGGTCAGCTTTTCATTGATAAAGATCCCGTTCAGCTGCTCTTTTACCGCCTGAAACGAAACACTGGGCTTCTTCCAGAAACTTGCAATTGTCAGTTTTGCGGGCAACATAACCTTTGTTCAATAGGTCGTGTTGGGGTTTAGTAATGCCATCCGGTTTTACATGCAGCAATGCCACCCAGGGGTCCCTGCGCACATTAACATGCAAGAGGGTGTAAAGCAAGCCAAAGACCCTTGACCATAACCTTCTGACCTTCGGACACTCCCATCAGATATGCGTGACTCAGCCTTCTACATGACAGCCCCTGAAGCAGGACGCTGGGTACCCAGGGACTGCCTTAGCTATGCGTGATGGCACTAGGTACCATCTTGTGAGCATTTTATACGCTGCCTCCTGTGTTGTTACATTTATGGAGCATTTATTGATCCCGTCCAAGATTTTCGTCCAGTCCTTTCTGTCCCTCACCAGATTTAGATCCGTCTCCCATCTAGTCACGTACCCATGCTTTGAGTCAGGAGGTAGCGCTGTGAGATGAGCGTAGAGCATGGATACAAGGCCAGGCGCAGGGAACCCCCGCAAGCAGGCCCTCTCGAATGCAGTAGCATCTGCCCCTGGGGTTATATGTTTGAGTAGGGGAGTGAGCCAGTGGCGAATCTGAAGGTACCTGTACTGTTCAGTCGCTGGAGCATTTACCTTCACTGTCAATGCAAACCAGGAGGTCATTCTCTCCCCATCCATCAGATGGTAAATTCTGCTGATGCCTACCCGCTCCCACCACGCAAACGCTTCTGGGTTCTCATTTCCCGGAGGGAACCGTTGTGCCACTTCTTAAAATGTAAACTACCCACGATTATTTGGGTACTCACCTCAGATATGGACAAATCAGTGTTGGAGAGAGAGCGGTGCTGATGTGTTGCATAGTGATATAAGTAGATCACCTACTATTGGAAATACTGTGGCAGGCAAGGTGAACACAAAGGGGTTTACTTAAGAAGGGATAGCGCCAGGTAGCGCCTCGTAGCGGCAGGCAACACTGGGCGCTGTACGCAAAACCACATTTATGAAAGCGAATCTGGTGAGCGACTCTAACAGCGCCATGTAGCGTCACTTGTATTAATACAGGTGGCTCAGCATATAGCGCCGGACCTCTAGCTTCCAGAGCGCCAGGTATTACCTTTCGCTCACTGACACTCACCCATACATTTCATTTGGCTGTTCGATTGTGTATAAACATTGTGTTTGACTATTTTTTTTGTTTTTTTTGCTTAAATCATTGTGTGACCTCTCCTGGCTGCAAACAAACACTTTTAGAAACTTTTTTGACTTTTTATATTTTTATGCAGAATTGTCATTACAGGTCTGGCACTAAAGTGTTATTGTCCCAGTGTTAAAACAATGTCATTCCATGTGTTTTCGCTTTGTTACTGGTGGATATGTGTTCAGAAACAGACTTTAATCATACAGCGTCTGGTGCTCTATGCTATAGCGACCAGATTTAGAGCGCCGAAGCTGGCGCTACCTCTCACTCCCTGCAGCACTGTACTGGTATTAGAGCACCCAACACACATCACATTCATCAATGCGGGGAGTGTTACTACACACTACACTCTGTTACAGTGCCCTATACCTGCTTACAGCGTCTACTAGTGGTCGCTCTAAGTGCCGCTATACAGACGCTCATCTGCCGATACCTGGCATTAGTAGTGAATCAGCCTCCGTGTTTATGACAATGATGCTAGAAAAGCAAGAATGTTTTAAATGGTATACTAAGGTGATAGATATGATCACTTTGGGGGGGGGGGGTGCACAGATTACTAAGAATTGCTAAGACTTTTTTTCATGAGATAGTTATATGGCTAGGCAAGGGACTCAGTGTTAAACTGTTAATCACATCTATGGCAAGGCCAAAAATTGCCTGTAAGTACAGGTTTCAGAATGTGGTGGCCAAAAAAGGGCAATATTAAAGCTTAGGAATATACTTTAGGTTGCTAACTAAATCATACCTAATATATATATATATATATATATATATAGAGAGAGAGAGAGAGAGAGAGAGAGAGAAAGAGAGAAAGTATAAAAAAATCTTGTCTGTAATGGTCTTGAATAGAGATGAGCGAACTTTTGAAAAGTTCGATTCGGCCGATTCGCCGAATTTCACAAAGAAATTCGGGTTCGGCCGAATCGAACTTTTACGAAGTTCCCCATAAAAAATGCCGGCATGGTGGGAGCCTGCCGGCGGGCCGGTAAAGCCGGCCGGCCCGCTCCCACCATGCCGGCATTTAAAAAACAAAAAAAAAAAAAAAGGCATTTTTGCCGGCATGGTGAGAGCGGGCCGGCCGGCTCTGCTGTCAGCGGAACCGGCCGGCCCGCTCCCAGCATGCCGGCATTTGAGAAAAAAGGCAAACACTTACCTGCAGGTCCGGAGCGTGGAGGCCGGCGCCGCTCTCAGCTGTCATCTGAGAGCCGGCTGGACCGCTCACACCATGCCGGCAAAAATGCTTTTTTTTTTTTTTTCTTTGTTTTTTAAATGCCGGCATGGTGGGAGCGGGCCGGCCGGCTTTACCGCCGTGGGGCCCGCTCCCACCATGCCGGCATTTTTTTTTTTAATTTCAGGAAAAATTCGATCGGCACGAACCACAAAATATTCGGGTTCATGCCGAATCAAATATTTCCTGAAATTCGGAGCGAATTCCGGTTCGTCCGAACCGGTTCGCTCATCTCTAGTGTTGAAGCAAGGCAAATAGAGCATACATATACAGAATACAAAATATATACAGTACAACAATAAAAGTCATTACTAGGTATTTATAAAAAAAAAAATCCTTTCAATGAAGTGATCGTTTAAGTTAAAAAAGAACAAGCATATTGAAAAAAATTACCTGAAAATCACTTTCTACAAGTTTAGTCATGATGACTGAAGCCTGTGTGACATCCCAACCATTAATGGTAGACAAGATTTGCAAATTCTTTTTTATGACAGTACTGTTTGTGTCTTGCAACATTGATGGCGATAGTCCAATGGCAAAAGAACCCAAAAAGGAAAGGCTTTCTGATGTGAGGGGAGGTATACTGGAGAGGAGACCTGTTAGCTCCTGCAAAAAAAAGGGTTCATGTAAAATCCTGGTGGAGATCCATTTCATGCAGTAACTTTTGGCAACCAAAACTTTCTGCCATTGTAAATTGAGTAACAGGAACAAAAATCTTTGTTCCCTAAATTGTTGCACACCGATGCCATAAATGGAAGAACATGATTGGAAAGTATCCAAACAGAAAGATCTACTATGAAAGTGTCCAAGGAAAAGTAGCTTTTTTATTATAATTCAGTGACTCAATATATGGCAATGCTTGAATCTTTCTCAATTTTCTATCATCGTTGGAAATGACTAGAGATGAGCGAACTTCTTGAAAGTTGGATTCGGCGATTCGCTGAATTTCCCCAAGAAATTCGGGTTCGCCCGAATCGAACTTTCACGAATCGCTCATCTGAAAAAAAAAATGCCGGCATGGTGGGAGCGGGCAGGCCGGCTACGCCTGTCAGTGGGCCGGCCTGCCCGCTCCCACCATGCCGGCATTTGTTTAAAAAGCAAACACTTACCTGCATGGTCGGAGCGTGGAGGCCGGCGCCGCTCTCAGTCGCCCTCTGATGACGCGTCCTCTGATGACAGCTGAGAGCGGCGCCGGCCTCCACGCTCCGACCATGCAGGTAAGTGTTTGCTTTTTAAACAAATGCCGGCATGGTGGGAGCGGGCAGGCCGGCTGCGCTGTCAGCAGGCCGGCTTCCGCCGCCCGCTGACAGCGTAGCCGGCCTGCCCGCTCCCACCATGCCGACATTTTTTTTTTTTATTTCAGGGAAAATTCGATCGTCACGAACCCAAAAAAATTCGGGTTCGTGCCGAATCGAATTTTCCCTGAAATTCAGAGCGAATTCCGGTTCGTCCGAACCGGTTCGCTCATCCCTAGAAATGACATCAGGAGTTCTGTCCCCATCGCTGGTGTAACTGAGCCCAGCCAGTGATACAGCAGTATTAAATGATTATTAATCCTTCAGAGATTTATTATGCTTTATGTGTAGTCTTTCACAACAAATAATTTGAAGGAATCTTGGTCTGTCTTGATGGACATCCTTGAACTAGCTGTCACGTGGCTCTAGTGGATGTCTGATTCTCCTTCTCACAAACATGCCACCCACATACAGTACTTGGCTGCCCAATGGCCATTTGCACTCAACATGGATGCTCAATGGAAATTGATGTCCATACTTTTATCCCTGGAATGCCTCCCCCAGCCCGAATAGTGATTCGAACCCTAAACGTCCAGTAATGATCTATACCTTTTACTTCATCTCCTGATACTAGTTAAATCCTACACAAGGTGTGCCTAGGTGGGAGGTTACAGGTTCAGTGTATTCAATTCTCTAGCTCTACATTTGGAGCTCTGGTACCATACCCCTAATAGCTTTAAACATCTTGTCATTTTCTTTGATTTTGTCTCCCAGTGTTTTTTTAATTTAACATAGAAACGGCCAAATTTAGCCAGAATTGCCTTTAAATAGACCCAAACCAAGTCAGTAATATTTTGACAGAATTTAACCAATATATGTTTATACATTCTATATAAGTGAAAGTGGTCTGGCTTTTGCTAATCAATAATGAATTCAATAAAATAAATACAAGCTAGTGCAGGAAGAAATCTGAAGGGTATAACTCTGAGAGAGGGAAAGGAACATGTTAGAATGTGATGTGCATTGCTACTTCAAAAGGCTCACCTGTTTCCCCAGTCCTGCTGCAGTGCTGCACAATTTTAGCTTGCTTACAGTGGCATTTGCCTGTTCTGTAGTTAGGTCACCCAAATCTAGCTGACCAAAAGCATAGCAGAAAATATTTTGAGGGACACTGCAGAGAAAGGAAAAAAAATCATAAACGCACATTTAGATGTATGAGAATCATTTATTCCAGTTAAAAGTGGAACTCCCAAGGGTCAGATCCACCATTTACTGTTTGTTACTCTATTGGAAAGATTAGACCCCATTTTTTTCTGTGAAAACTTAGCTGGGAGCTTTTCTAATAAAAACCCCGTTTAATCTAGTCTAATAATCTAAGGTGGTAATTCAAGGGTCACCATTTTTTCCTTTCTTTGTTGGGACATTTGAGTGATTACAGAAAGAAGAAAGACGTTTAGGGGCGTTATTTATAATGAGCGCCATTTAGCCTCTTTCTCGTGGCTTTAGCACCAGCATTTTTGCCTTTTCTAGTGCTGTGATGTGGACTACAAGCAATTTAATTTGCTTTGATTGTTGCTCTAGAAATTGGCCGGCCTGTGTAAATGCCTGTTGGACCCGGCTGCCGATTATCCCTGCACCAGTGAGTACCACATTCTACCGCCATCTTTTCGGCGCTGCACATCATATTTATGAAATTTTTCTCCTTGAAAAGACTGGTGCTATATTTTTTGGCATTGCTCAACGCTTCCTCATTACAGTTACAAGAAATCACAGCCGGGGACAAAGGGATATCATTTTCAATGTGTTTAGGCTGCGTTTTAGTTGTTGGCAAGAATGTTGGGGGCTACTGATACATATGTGGTACCGTTGTAATCGGGAGAAATTGGACTTTCACATGCAATATGGTTGTCATTAATAAAACAATTGTCTAAAAAATTTTTTTTTATTTTTTATTACGCAAAAATATTTTAAAAAACAGTAGAAAAATTACAAACAAGATATTTCATGTTAAAGCCTAAACTCTGCTGCAAAAAATATATCTATAATTTTCCTGGAAATTCTGGCAAAAATCACGGTTAAACATGGCGCAAAATGGGGAAAAATGACCTGTCAACAGAGGGTGACAAAACTTCAAGTAGGCTGGCAATTCAAAGGATAAATAGCACCTATGCATGTTGGGTATTGTTCAGCTCGAGGGGCCTTGCGTTTTCAGATTTAACTTGTTTTTTCTTATTTGCATATTGATATTTTAGGAAAACATGGTTTTTATTTCGTTTTTATACATTTTTTTAGGGAAACCCTGTGCAACCTAAGAATTCTTCGAGGAATTACTTCCAGAAAAATGAGCCCACTACAACAAGCTGGGTACACTTAGAAAGCTTATCATTTGTACTTTCAGAGAATAGATGGTTTATGGGGGATATTCCAAATGTAAAGGGTTGTTTTGGTTGAAAAATTGCAAAGTGCGCACTTTGTCTACAGAGCTGAAATTTTCAAGTAAAATTACTTTTTTTGCGCATGCTTTACTTGGTGTTTGGCAACTCTTCCCTTGACAGTAGCTATGCATGTTGGGTATTTTTCTGTTTAGGGCATGTTGCTTTTTCAGATTTTACTTGTTTTTTCTTGTTTGCATATAGCTTTATGGCTTTGATTCTTCCTTTTTATTTTTTTTTAGGGAAACTCTGTGCAACCAAAGAATTGATTGAGGGATTACTTCCAGAAAACTACGCCCACATAAACAAGCAAAGGGTTGTTTTTATGAAAAAACTGCTAGGTGCGCATGGCGCATATCACAGTTGTATTTTATCTGAAAATCTCCTAAAGCACTGTTTCCGTTTGGGGGAGTCACCTGGGTAGGAAAAGGTGTCTACCTATACATATGTGGTACTGCTGTAACCGGGAGAAACTGGGGTTTCACACGCAATAAGATTTTATTGACAAACTTACATTTTTTATTACAAAAAAACACTGCAAATTGCAAAAAATAGATTTTTTTTTACTTTTTTTGCACATATTTCAGTATTAAAGTATTGAGAATACACTAAAAAAGGCCATACAAGACATTTCATTTTAAAGCCCAGACTCTGCTGAAAAAAACATTATATAATTTTCCTGGAAAATCCCTTCAAAAATCAAGGTTGAACATGTGTAGCGCAAAATAGTGAAAAGTGGTCTGGCACTTAAAGGGTTAAGATGCTAGCTGGCGGTTACTGCTCTTTGTATCTTAAATCGCACGCTGAGTGCCACTGAGGCCAAGAAAATGGCGCTGTGTGGTGGTGACACTTCATAAATATAAAAACAAACAGAAAAGTTAAGAGTCGCTCACCACTTGGGAAAGGTAAGTTATCCCCAGTATGGAGCAGCTGAGGGTAGACGGTTGCCTGGGGAAAGGTGAAGTCGGCAACGTGTATCGGGAAAAGAGGTCCCTTTGATTTGATTTGGATTGAGAAAGCGACCATTTTTCCCCGAAATGCGTTGCCAACTTCACCTTCCCCCCCTCCTCTCATCATGTGAGCTGCATCACTGGATTTTACAAGGATGACTATTAAAAGCTAAGTTTTATATTTTTAATATTATTAAAAAAAATGTTTGTAGTATTGGCTTCATTAATATGGCTCCCCGTCTCAGTAATAAAAAAAAAATAAAACTACTTACTCTTGTACAGGGAAAGCTGGATTCTCTGTGGTTAGGAGCTGTGCATAGTATGACATGAAATCTTCTTGAAGAGAAGTCTGACTTCCAACTAGCTCCAGGGTCTTAGCATTCACTGAAAATTGTTGAAGCTGTTTTAACAAAAGAAAAATATAAAGATCAATATCCAGATTGTTAATAGAGATAGTTATACATTTTTTTTTTAATGAACAGCTATATGGAAAAAGGTCATAGATATTTGCAGTTGCTAGCTCTGACGGACATCTAAGCTGAGTTGTGGCCTCAGCATAACACATGAGCAACACACACATAAGCAAATTTATGGTGACTGGTGCAACATATGAGAAATAACTGAGAGCAGCCACTAAAGTTTAATGCCCTTATTCATCAAGCGATAGCGCCAGGTAGTGTCTGACGAGCGCCAGGTCCCGCCAGCTAACGGCGGCTACCGACTCAAGTACGCCCGGCGTCGGCCACAATGACGCATTTATCAAGCTCAATGAGGCTAGCGCCGGCGAGAGCGACAGCTACCGCGGGATTCATCATGTAGCCGACTGCAACGAACAGCGCCGCTGCTAATCCCATCACAGCGCCAGGTATGACCTGTCGCTCCCTGGCGATGTCCAATGCATTTCAATGGAGCAATCTTTAACTAATCATAATTAATTGCTATTAATGTTTTTTTTTTATGTCAAAAATTCTGTGACCACTTCTGCAATGTTAGGAATTTTTTTTAAGGTAAAAAAAAATGAATTTGTGCAGAATTGATATTACAGGTCTGATATTCATGTATTCATATTACAAAATGTTTATAAAAACTTGTATAATTTTACAATCAAAAAATATGGTTGTTTGGGGGTTAAAAACTATTTTAAATCCATCGCCGCCAGCGCTCTGGGGTTTAAACAAGGAATTCACAGCGCGAAAAAATTCGGAGCGTGATTTGTTAATGAATCTGCAGCAAGCCGTTCGCTCTGGCCATTCGCTGTCAGGCGCACCCATACAACGCTGAACCTGTGAAACAGCGACTCCTAAGCCCGTATTCAACATTACCGCACACCGACTGAGTCGCTGTCAACAAGCAAACCCCGGCCAAGCACAACGAATACTAGCTGGCGCTGTGAAAATCACGCTACTGGCGCTCATCTGTCGCTACCTGACGCTATTAATGAATTGGCCTCTTAGTCAAATCCATCCTGGTTGCTACATCTCAGATCTCATTCAGCTTTTCTTTCATCATTGTTAATAAATCTTTCACAGTGCCCTGCTATAAACCATAGAATGAGAGCTTGTGTTACAGGAATAAGCGATTGATCGGCCCACTCAGCAGGAGGTCATTTTCTTCTTTTTCACTGAGGTGATTATACATATTCTTTGCTAGCTTTGCATTCATTGCACATTATATTCAGCACTTTAGTATTGCACATGGGCCCTTTAGATTATATGAATAGATGCATCTATGTGACGCTATAATTATGAATTAGGCACAGAATGTTAGGATTAATTGGGTTCCTCTTGCTGGGTTGGGCTGTGTATTGTTATGTCCTTTTTAGATGTTTGTGATGATTGATGTATTTTGTGTTTTTTAATGAGATTTCTTGATGAATTAAACTATTGATATTAATTAGTGATGGTATTGGCTTATTAATTGAGTAGAAGTGGTGCCTTTTGTTTGGTGTCTGTTCTTATGGTACACTGGGCCATAAGGTATATTTGTTGTGTATGCTGTGCAGTTGGGACACCCCATTTTTGGCACACTTCTACCCACATATATATATGTACTTGATCTATATGGTGCTGAACTAAGTGCAGGTCCTGTATGTATATCAATTAAAATAAAGAAAATACTCAAGCCGAGTTATTGAGTGAAAACTTCTGACTCCTAAAAGCCATGCCATCTTTTTGTTTTATCCATGATCGAATGACAGCTGCTAATAACAGAGCAGGGGTGACAGAATTTAGTATTTTTTATCTCAAGTTGCAACTTTAAATCTGCAAATATATGGGTGAGCTTCACAACAGTTCTGCATGGCTGGTACAAGGAAAACAAGCATTCACACATTACCAGGGTTTCATCATCAGTGAAAGACTGCAATTCATTCTTGGTGCAAAAGGAAACATAATTTTGCAAGTAGTTGAATATCCAAGAATATTCATTTGCTATGTAACACCTTGGTTTGGAACCTAAGAAAGATGAAATCATCATTAGTCTCTTGTCTGGATACATGTATTGCATTGCACAGTAAACAGATATCAACGGTGGGTTCACACCTGACTGCTGCTGTAGCACAGCAAGAGGCACACAGGAGGAATATTCAAAAGATTGTCCCTGTGTGGATACCCAGATGCCATTCGAGCAAGAAGCCTGCTTCTGGGACTTTTCGCTCACAAACATCCGTGCATAAGCCTGAACTCCATCCAGCAGGCAGCCTGTTTCTGGGACTTTTCGCTCACAAACATCCGTGCATAATCCTGGACTCCATCCAGCAGGCAGCCTGCTTCTGGGACTTTTCACTCACAAACATCCGTGCATAAGCCTGAACTCCATCCGGCAGACAGCCTGCTTCTGGTACTTTTCACTCACAAACATCCGTGCATAAGCCTGGACTCCATCCAGCAGGCAGCCTGCTTCTGGGACTTTTCACTCACAAACATCCGTGCATAAGCCTGAACTCCATCCGGCAGACAGCCTGCTTCTGGGACTTTTCACTCACAAACATCCGTGCATAAGCCTGGACTCCATCCAGCAGGCAGCCTGCTTCTGGGACTTTTCACTCACAAACATCCGTGCATAAGCCTGAACTCCATCCGGCAGACAGCCTGCTTCTGGGACTTTTCACTCACAAACATCCGTGCATAAGCCTGGACTCCATCCAGCAGGCAGCCTGTTTCTGGGACTTTTCGCTCACAAACATCCGTGCATAAGCCTGAACTCCATCCAGCAGGCAGCCTGCTTCCGGGACTTTTCGCTCACAAACATCCGTGCATAAGCCTGAACTCCATCCAGCAGGCAGCTTGCTCCTGGTACTTTTCGCTCACAAACATCCGTGCATAAGCCTGAACTCCATCCTGCAGGCAGCCTGCTTCTGGGACTTTTCGCTCACAAACATCCGTCCATAAGCCTGAACTCCATCCAGCAGGCAGCCTGCTTCTGGGACTTTTCGCTCACAAACATCCGTGCATAAGCCTGAACTCCATCCTGCAGGCAGCCTGCTTCTGGGACTTTTCGCTCACAAACATCCGTGCATAAGCCTGAACTCCATCCAGCAGGCAGCCTGCTTCTGGGACTTTATCACAGCACCTGACAACATCACATTGCTGCCTTATTGTCAGCTCTTCCTGGTTCACATGTGCTGCAGAGCTTCCTTTAAATTCCTGTCCTGTGAATTCCTGGCTTTACCACAACTACTCTTTTAGGATTGCATTGGATGATTCACCTGTTATGATGACCCAAGACAGTCTGACCTCGCTTATTCTATGGACTGTTTTCCTGGCCTGACCCCTGGCTTAACTCACTACCTGCAATGATGATTAGCTTGTTGACCCCATTTGTACCTGTGCTTCCAACCTCGGGTTGTAAACAGATTATGCTTCCAGTAATACTCACCTGTTCCTGCCACTACAGGTGCTATGTTTAACCAACCTAGTACTATAGCATTTGATTACCTAGGTTCCCAACCTGGGCATTCCATGAAGTCCAGCCTATCTCTTTTGTGGGGGCTATCTGCTGAATTACTCCAGTGAATAAAAAAACATTATGTTCTGTGGTATCTAGAAACATGCAGAGGACTGGTGAAATGTTTCTAGATTTGTCTTTACAAAGTGCTGGTATTTACAATAAAAATTCATTTTATTGCTTGAAAAATTCTGCACCTTGCTGGTTGCATTTTTTCAACAAACTACATAGATGTACAGTGGGGTATTAAATATAACACCAAGTACTTTCTAAGCATTCTGTCAGGTTGAGCACTGCATACATTTTAATGTATGCATAGACAAATCGGGGGTTCCCCTAAAGTCCCCCTTTAAACACAATACCAGAGACTGACACACTGCCTTGAGAAAGAGACTGACACAAGTCTTGAAACGCGTTGGCGCGTTCCCGGGGGGCTGCCATAAGGTCCATCGGAATGTAAGATTGTTTATTTTTTGTGTGACATGTGATTTCTGCACTTGATCATGATATGGGATTATGCACGCTGATTTCACATAATTGGCTGTTAATGGATGCACTTTATTAGCAATAGCACTTTATATTCTTAATAATAATGTTTTAGATTAGTTACTAACTTTGGCACATAATATATAGAGATGTATTTGATATTAACAGAGTTTGAGCATCAGCATCCACCCTCTAGCAGATAGTGGATATACATGTTTTATGTATTTTAAAGGATTTTAATAATGTCTTCATGTTGATTTGCTACAATAAAGTTGAATTGAAATACTCTTTAACAAGGCTTGAGTGCAATGGTCAGTCTCTAGTATTGTGTTTAAAGGGGGACTGTAGGGGTACCCCCGAAGTGTCTATGCAAACTTTTAATAATTGAGCGTATATACCAGAGCAGTGTACCTTATACATAGCTTTATTGATAGTTGGTGCCGCCCATTTTCTGTGTTTATTTACATTTTAATGTACACTACGCTACACACACGCAAAGTTGTGTAATTAGTCTAAATCTCAAGGCTGGTAGGCCTTTGTTACCTTCAGAACCCACTCTTTATTTCTGGCAATCAGACATGGTGGATGCAGAAAGCCCAGGATACCCAATTAATTTCATAACTTACATAGTTACATAGTTAATACGGTTGAAAAAAGACATATGTCCATCAAGTTCAACCAAGGGTGTTGGGGTAGGGGGAAGTTATTTTCTATTTCATAGGGGAAGCTATTTATTTTATTTTTTGTCTTTATTTATTTTTTTTTATTGATAACCACTAATAGTAACTGTTAATGTTATTTTCTTCAAAATAAGCATCTAATCCTTTTTTGAAGCTGTCAGCGGTTGATGCTGTAACAAGCTTCTGAGGGAGGCTATTCCATAGATTTATAGTTCTTATGGTAAAAAACGATTGTCGCCTCCGGAGACTGAATTTCTTTTTTTCCAATCGAAGGCAGTGCCCCCTTGTCCTTAGAGAGGATTTTACGTGAAATAGTGTTCCCCCATATTTTTTGTATGGTCCATTTATATATTTATACAAGTTAATCATGTCCCCCCCTCAATCGCCTCCTCTCAAGACTAAACAGATTTAATTCTCGTAATCTTTCCTCATAACTAAGATCTTTCATTCCCTTTATTAGTTTGGTGGCTCTCCTTTGCACCCTTTCCATAGTCAGAGCGTCCTTTCTATGAATGGGCGCCCAGAACTGGACGGCATATTCCAGGTGAGGGCGCACCAGTGCCTTGTAAAGAGGCAAAATTACATCTCTATCCCGTGATTCCAGGCCTCTTTTAATGCACGATAGTATCTTGGTGGCCTTGGAAGCAGCTGCTTGGCATTGCATGCTGTTATTTAGTCTGTGATCTACTAGTACCCCCAGATCCTTCTCAACAAGTGACTCTCCCAGTTTTACTCCCCCAAGGACATATGTGGCCTTCGGGTTTTTAGACCCCAAGTGCATGACTTTACATTTTTCCACATTGAACTTCATTTGCCAAGTGGATGCCCAAACACTCAATGTGTCCAAGTCAGCCTGAAGCTTGTGAACATCTTCAATAGACTGCACTGTGCTACATATCTTTGTGTCATCTGCAAAAATAGAGACGGTGCTTTTAATTAACTTGTACTTCGTTTCCATATTTTTGGGTCCAGTTAATACTTACCTTTGTCTACTTGAAGGTATGCTCTGAAGAAATTGTAAATGTTTTGATGTGTCAAATCACTGTATTCCAAATAATGTATAGATAAAGCATTCACTCTGCAAAAAAAAAATATATATATATCATTGGGTGTTAATAATGATTTTATTAGCCCCCTTGTGTTAATTCAGATTGAGACATTGGTTCTTACAAGTGTTTATAGAACAGGCATCCTGTTGTAACAATATTTATGACATTTAACTGGTTGCTCGTTACCAGTTTCATGGAATTATTCAGCCTAATGTTGTACCACTTATATAATTCGTCATTGTCCAGAGTTTCCGAGTTAGCCACTAACGTTGGCCAAATAGCTGTAAATACTGCAGCTTGCAGGTCCCCCTAGAATGACAAAGTAAACACCAGTGAAGCAGTCACGTCACCATCAATTAGCTCTCTAATTTGATTTTGAGACGGAATCCAACATAAACTTAATAGAAATAAAAAATGAAACACTGAAATTATTTCTGAGAACTCCAGGTCATGTAACTGTATTTGGATTTACTTCCTTCATATCTCCCTCCTAAAGCATCATTAGAGACCGCCCAGAGTACTAAAGTAGTCAGCTTTTGCCTGGAATAAAAACATGCACACAGGCAAGGTGATAAAAAGTGCAAAATAGAGAAAAACTTGTATGAGTGACCTCTGAGTACTCGAGATGTAAATATATGCAACTATATAGAAAGAGGCATTTGTGTCTAAATTTAATGTTATGTCTGAGAGCATTCTAAATCTTGCATTGACTTTATGTGTGGAGTAGCAAAGCCCTGTCTCATTCTTTAAGTCATTATGTTTCTATCACAATTAATGTATTAACACTTCTCTTGGTGCGGTTACAGAAACCCATTAACAGATGGTTTCCATATCAGTACAACTGTCTATTACTTTATTTGCTATATTTTTACCGTAATGTTAGTAAGAAGATCGAAGACTTGTCCCAATTTTGTAATATTTGTATAATGTGACATAATTTTTGCCCATGCTGTGCTATTTGTGTCTCTCTGTAGAAGGGAAACCAGTTTCTCAGGTGTCAAGGTGTACAGTTCCTGCAGGACAAAAATGAGACAAATCAACTTTATTTGGAACAATACATTAATCCTGTTGTCCATCTTTGACTAAAATGGAGGGGAATAAAAAAGCTTGTCTGAAAAAATGGACCAAAATAAAACATATCTCTTGCAATATATAAGATATACAGCCTCAATTAGAATATATAGTTCAGTGCTGGACACCAATTCTTAGAAAAGACACAGTCCTTATCTTATGTAAGATTCAAATTGGGAGCCAACAATGTGAAGATCCCCACACAGTTGCATCTGGGATGCCACCATCCACAGTTTGACCCTGACATGGATTTCAGTTAGGGAACTGAAATTATTTGGGATTTAGTCCAAGATTGTTGGAAGTTCAAATTTAAACTACCAATACTTTCCCCATTAAATCTTATTTGCCATGTGCAGATCTTTGAACAATTAGTTCCAAAGGATTTATCATTGAGGGCATGGAATGTTTGAGCATTGACAAGCATTGATGCAGACAGAATGATGTAGTGATTAGACCAAGTGGTAAGGAGGTAATATTTTTCTCTTGTCTGCAGAATACTATGTACAAAAGAGTCAATTAAAGTGGCATTCCAGTCAGATAACCCATTTTTAAAGTGACCTTGCCTTGCCGCCCTCTCCTAGCACTGAGGCAGATCACATAAAATAAAGACACCTACCTTGGGCAAAATCCAGCACTTATGATTAATCAATACCTGTGCTAGGCATCACCATCTTTGCTCCAGCTGCTCATGCCACCCAGAACACTCTGTGCCCACTCCAGCCTGCTCATTCAAGTAAATGGCCAAGCTGCTCTGAACACTCAAAGCAGCTAAACTGCATTATCAACAAGTTTGGATCCCATTGGAACAAG
Source organism: Gastrophryne carolinensis (assembly GCA_027917425.1). NCBI lineage: Eukaryota > Metazoa > Chordata > Amphibia > Anura > Microhylidae > Gastrophryne > Gastrophryne carolinensis. The sequence continues at coordinate 42,063,765 of CM051240.1, read as the reverse complement.
TTTTATGATGTGCTGAATCGCCGCTGGTACATTCTCAAACTTGACCCAAATGCAGCAGCAGTGGATGGCAATCACCCCCAGCTGGTAGCGAGGCAAGCAGGTAACTTAAAATAATGTCAAGTGAGTTTCTTAGATCCTCCCTCTGCTGATGTCTAAACAGCGCATTTCTAAATGCAGTCACTGCAGAATATGCAGGCACATGACTAAAACTAAGACCTTTACTGGGCACATCAAGGGTCATCTATACTGGGCACATCAAGGGTCATCTATCTGTTGGCAGAAAGACTTGTCATGTTTTGTGTGTGACATTATTAATCAGAACCCCAGGGATTTGACCACCTTTTATTGCAGGAGGATTCATGATGGGTTTAACAGCTAGGAACTATCCCCTCGATTCAAAGAGCAAAAGTTAATTGATTTCGTATCGAGAATCGTAAGTTTGGGTGGGTGTTAGTCATTTTTTCCTGTTTTTTTGGCCATTTCCGACTCGCACGAGCCTACGTACGAATGCGTATATGCTCTTACGATCAGCGGAAGTTCGTTCCTAAATTTTAGGATCAAAACGTAAAACTTAGGATCAAATCCTAAAACTTACGATCAAAACGTAAAACTTAGGTTAATTGGATGTGTTTAGGTGTGATTCAGAGAAACCTCTAAACGCGTTTTAAAAGAAAGCCACAGCCGACACCTTTTAGCAGTCGGATTGCTGTTCTGGAACAGGTTTTTTGGCTAAGTGGAGGAGTCTGCGCGTCTTGTGCTCCAATGAACTGCATGTATCAGCATGGCCGAGGCCATAAATTGTATGGCAATGCATACCTGATTCATGTATGCCTTATAAAAGCATTTTAATGTGGACCTTAATTAGTCCTTTGCATGTAAACCTTTATTTTGCAATATATTTGCGTTAATTAAAGAAACTTATGTCCTTTGTTATTTATTTTAAAATTGAGGTACTAGAATAATATTTTTAGATTGCATTTATTGGTGTAGTTGTTTACCTTTGCTTGGTTTAATTATTTAAGCACATCTTTGGTCAGATGCATCACACTTACTGAGGAGAGGAGAGCGGGATAAAGTGCAGGATGTGGGTTACTGCTGTATTTTGCACAGACACAGCAGAGCTGGGGGCATGGAAAGGTCAGAAATCAAAGAATCCAGAGCAACACAGTCACAAGGCCCTTTCTGTTTGCAGGCTGCCCGATAATACCTGAGCCGCCATCTTGGCTGTTTCTAGGCTCATAACATGCAGAAGTTGCTGGGTGTTTTTTAAGATTTGTGAGCAATCTGTATGTAGAGGGTGTGGGTAACCACACTAAAAATTTAAAGTTGTACCATTTGAAGCATAAATATTAAAATTAAATCCACAAGTAAAAAATGCAAGTTAACTAAAAATTAAACAAAGTAAGATTTACTTATGCAAATGCATTCATTAATGGTTGGTTACTACAAAATGAATGAAATAAAGAAAAATAAAAGACCAAATATTTAGAATGCACTTTAATGAGGTAAGTTTGTAGTGCGGAGCCGCAAGATCAGAAGGATTTACGTCCAGACAAAAAAGGAAAAAGGGCAAAACCAATGTTGCAACCTGAGAAATGAAACGGAAAATTCAGGATGGAAACTGACATAGGTCTGATTCCCGAACTGCCATACGAACGGACGTATATTTTAGGATAGAAACGTATTTGCTTATTGAATCACTCGCAAGTTCATACGAACGCACGAGCGGACGTGAAAAATAGGATGATCGTGAGCCAAATCCAAGCTGTTACATGTTTCTTTGAATCAACCCACATGTTTCCGGCAGGGCTTAACATTGACTCAATCATTCCTGTTAATCGATCCAGGTGTTGTACCTGGTTCTGAGCTTTGACCTGTGATCTCACAAACATACTGAGGTATACCTGACCTACAGGTTTTATCATTTGATAAACCACCCTGGTTTTGGAATCATAAAATTGATAAGAGGAATAAAGGATCTTAGTTATGAAAAAACATTCCAGCAACAATCGCCAGATAGCGAATCATTCATCATTATTCCAGCCTCACCCCACAGCGCCAGCGAGCGACCTTGAACAGCGACAGGTATGACCTGGTATGGCGCTCTCCAATGCATTTCAATGGAGCAATCTTTAAATTTTCTTAATTAATTGCTATTAATGTTTTGTTTTTTGTTTTTAAATGTAAAAAAATCTGTGACCACTTCTGCAATGTTAGATTTTTTTTTTTAAGGTAAAAAAAAATAAAAAAATTTGTGCAGAATTGATATTACAGGTCTGATATTAATGTATTCATATTACAAAATGTTTTGAAAAACATGTTTTTTTTTTTTAAACAAAAATATGGTTGTTTGGGGGTTAAAAAACTACTTTTAACCCATCGCCGCCAGCGCTCTGGGGTTTAAACAAGCATTTCACAGCGCGAGAATTTTTGGAGCGTGATTTGTTAATGAATATGCTGGGAGCCGTTCGCTATGGCCGTTCGCTGTCATGCGCTCCCATACAGTGCGGAACCTGTCAAACAGCGACTCCTAAACCCGTATTCAACATTACCGCACACCGACTGAGTCGCTGTCAACAGCCGAACAATGCCCAAGCACAGCGAATACTAGGGTGCGCTGTGAAAATAATGCTATTGTCACTCATCTGTCGCTACCTGGCGCTATTAATGAATCGGCCTCTATATGACGAATTTATGACTCTCGCCTTTTTCACAGTGTAGAGCAGGGCTGCTGCATAAGCTAAGACAGTCATAAGTGAAGCTGAAGCCTAAGCTACCATAGAGCACAAAGGCAAGAAAAGTACTGAAGTGGTTGGAAACTAAACATTGTAAGAAAGAAACGCCATAAACGGAAACAGTTTGTGTTTGCTCTAAGGGCTGCATTGCCTTATTGTTCTACTTTAAGAAGCCAAATTTAATGTCAGTGAAAAGACAGTTTACTGCAGGAAAGCTGTAACTTTATAGAATGGAATATGCTTTTTATATAGGCAGAGGAGAGCAGATGAGGGAAGAGGTGAGGCTAGAAGAAATGAACAGGGGAGAAGCAGGAAAAGGTGAGGTGAGCAGAAGTAGTAAGAAGTTAGGTTTGCATAGGTGAGGGGGGAATAGGTGAGCAGAGGTGTGTAGAGGAAAGCTGGGGTGAGCAGAGGTTGGTAGAGGGGAATGTGGGACGGCTAGCAATAGAAAATAACATAGAAAATATATATTTGCCTGGATTTGGGCTATGACTTGTTAACACAATGCTGGCAGCCTTTCCATGCATTGTGCTAATGGTTTGGATGTCGCGTTTGCCGCAATACCTATGAACACTCAAAATACAATGTCCCCTACAACCTAATAGCAACACGTATCTCACCCACCTCTACAGAGAAGAAATTGTCAAAATTCACACCATCTTCATCTAAGTACAATAATTAAAAATGGTCCTAAACGCACTACAAATTTTGAGCAACAGTGTTTTAATGACATTACCGTAACCCGTGCCTATAATATCCACAGCCAGCCTCCATTGTGTTTTAAAAATGATCAAATATGACAGTAATAAGTGCCAAGAAGAACTGAGTAGCGCACATTAGCGCTGTTAAATTCAGCATAAGGGCCATGTACACTAAGAGACACTGACACAGGCTGGCCTATAAGAATAAAACTTGTGTACCAATGGGAGCTGAATATTTAAAGACACAATTCAATACATGCTCAGAAAAACACCAGTGCCCATGAAAATTCACAAGCGGACACACCACGCCAAAAAATATGCAAAATGGAACTTTAAATTTAATTTTTTACATTTCAATTCTTTTAGAGGAGATGTCTAAAGGGGGATATACTTGATTTGTATAAGTACATAAGCTGGCCATGCAATCAATATAGAAAAAAGAGATTTCGTGCTAAATCCCACTTGAAAGAACCATGGGCACTCCTATCTGGAGATAAAAAGATTACATCTCCAGAGAGTTGATACTTCTTTACTAAAAGAGAGGTAAATTTGTGCAATAGGCTGCCACAGCCACAACAGCTGACAGCTTTAAAAAAAAGAGGTGGACATTTTGAGTATACTCACACTGCCTGTAACTGTAAGCTGTATAAAATTTTCCTTTGCCCTGCCCCTTGGTTGAAATTGATGGACATGTATTTTTTCGACCATACTTACTACAGATTCTTTTTTATACACATATAAATCTTTTTAGGATTATTTTTGGGTATTGGTTATTGGATTAGGCTAGATGCACATTTCTTATCACATGTTAAGTGTGGGATTTGTTACTATTTCAATCAATATTGTATAGTTTTCTACACCTTTTGAATACAGGTTGTTTTTTATTGATTATTCACTGATTTACATATGTATACTTTGATATTGTATTATTTATGCACAATGACACTTTCTTATGGCTTGAGATTTTTCCCGTTGAGTTATTATGGTTTTTAACAAATTGTCGGATGAGCTCTATTTTTAATGCGATGTAAATAATAAATTTATAATTAGAAATATACTTTATTGTTGCATGCCCTGATTGAATTCTAGTTATTTAGATTGGTGGTGCAGATCCTTGGTGTTTGTACTACGTGGGGTACTGGGCCCCACATTACTTTTGCTGCAATTTCATTGCTTTTGTTACACCAATTTCTTGCACACCAATCTTACTTCTTTTAATCAAGAGTGGTGCAGGGACAATTTATTGTTGGTTTATACTTACTACAGTATATAACTATGCTGATAGTTTCAGAATCTTTGACTGCAGCTACAATAATATATTGCCATATTATCTGCATATGTGAAACGCAAGGAATCGATCCCTTTCTTTAAACCCAACCCCATGAAAACATGTTTATTGTTTTGATAAGACATAGGTGGTATGGATCCAGATTTGCTATCTGTGTGCCTGTTGTGAAGGTCCAGCTCTACTTTATGTTGCAGTGACTAAGCAGAATGTGTGCCTACCCAAAAAGACAAGAGTGCAACACAAACCCCATAATCTTTACAGTGCAACACAAACCCCATAATCTTTACAGTACAACACAAAAACCCATAATCTTTACAGTGCAACACAAAACCCATAATCTTTACAGTGCAACACAAAACCCATAATCTTTACAGTGCAACACAAAACCCATAATCTTTACAGTACAACACAAAACCCATAATCTTTACAGTGCAACACAAAACCCATAATCTTTACAGTACAACACAAAACCCATAATCTTTACAGTACAACACAAAACCCATAATCTTTACAGTGCAACACAAAAACCCATAATCTTTACAGTGCAACACAAAACCCATAATCTTTACAGTGCAACACAAAACCCATAATCTTTACAGTACAACACAAAACCCATAATCTTTACAGTGCAACACAAAACCCATAATCTTTACAGTACAACACAAAACCCATAATCTTTACAGTGCAACACAAAACCCATAATCTTTACAGTGCAACACAAAACCCATAATCTTTACAGTGCAACACAAAACCCATAATCTTTACAGTACAACACAAAACCCATAATCTTTACAGTGCAACACAAAACCCATAATCTTTACAGTGCAACACAAAACCCATAATCTTTACAGTACAACACAAAACCCATAATCTTTACAGTGCAACACAAAAACCCATAATCTTTACAGTGCAACACAAAACCCATAATCTTTACAGTGCAACACAAAACCCATAATCTTTACAGTACAACACAAAACCCATAATCTTTACAGTGCAACACAAAACCCATAATCTTTACAGTACAACACAAAACCCATAATCTTTACAGTGCAACACAAAACCCATAATCTTTACAGTGCAACACAAAACCCATAATCTTTACAGTGCAACACAAAACCCATAATCTTTACAGTACAACACAAAACCCATAATCTTTACAGTGCAACACAAAACCCATAATCTTTACAGTGCAACACAAAACCCATAATCTTTACAGTACAACACAAAACCCATAATCTTTACAGTGCAACACAAAACCCATAATCTTTACAGTACAACACAAAACCCATAATCTTTACAGTGCAACACAAAACCCATAATCTTTACAGTGCAACACAAAACCCATAATCTTTACAGTGCAACACAAAACCCATAATCTTTACAGTACAACACAAAACCCATAATCTTTACAGTACAACACAAAACCCATAATCTTTACAGTGCAACACAAAACCCATAATCTTTACAGTACAACACAAAACCCATAATCTTTACAGTGCAACACAAAACCCATAATCTTTACAGTACAACACAAAACCCATAATCTTTACAGTGCAACACAAAACCCATAATCTTTACAGTACAACACAAAACCCATATCTTTACAGTGCAACACAAAACCCATAATCTTTACAGTACAACACAAAACCCATAATCTTTACAGTGCAACACAAAACCCATAATCTTTACAGTGCAACACAAAACCCATAATCTTTACAGTGCAACACAAAACCCATAATCTTTACAGTGCAACACAAAACCCATAATCTTTACAGTGCAACACAAAACCCATAATCTTTACAGTACAACACAAAACCCATAATCTTTACAGTGCAACACAAAACCCATAATCTTTACAGTGCAACACAAAACCCATAATCTTTACAGTGCAACACAAAACCCATAATCTTTACAGGTCACTGCACTTTGGCTCCAATGATGTGATAAATTATTTGTGCATTCCACCTCCCGTCTGATAAAACCAAACTGACAGTTTTTCACAGTGGAGTTTGCAGGCAACAGAAAAGGCATTTAACTAATAGAAGAATTCCCCTTTGATTCCAGTAGTAGTAAGTTGTTGTTCCGTGTTAGCCATCGATGTAAGCAGGAAATCCAAGGTTAAGGTAATACCATTTATTGGCTAACTCATTTAGATTGAAAATGCAAGCTTTCGAAGCCGTTCAAGCTTCTTCTTCAGGCATATGTCAGGCATATATCAGGATTATGTCATGTCATGAGTAAGGGCTGAGTGTTTGCCCGAAACGCGTTGGCAATCTGCCAGTTTCCTGATGCTTTACACCGGCTTTATTATATGGATGGAAATTCTTTTAAATTGATTGGACAATAAAAGTGGATCAAGTATCCTTCTAATCAGAGATCGGCTGGCGTCTTTTGCTATATATCAGGATTATGCCTGAAGAAGAAGCTTGAACAGCTTCAAAAGCTTGCATTTTCAATCTAAATGAGTTAGCCAATAAATGGTATTAACTTAACCTTGGATTTCCTCCTTTGATTCCACAGATCTCATCATTACATGAAAACTTATGATCCTAAACTGGATCACCTAGTCACTTATTTACGATTAGAATACTTACTGATGTAAGATTTTCATTAAACACATAGAGGTCATCGACTGTTGCCAACTTTCTAAAGGCACCAAGGTTAATTTCAATCCAGATTTCATCGGTTTCAGCATTACAAGAAACTATCAAAGAAAAAAGAAAGGTTTTTCCAAATGCATAAAAAAACCGCTGGAGTGACACAGAAAAAAAAATAATGTTATGATCCCAAGAGAACATTGATGACTGTAATATAATTTGTTGAAGGGGTTGTTCAAGAAACATACAGTACCTGTAGAGATAGTGGCCAGATTGGTCAAGTAAGGTTTGATAAAATATTTGTAAATCAGCTGTTGTGTGTTCTCTTTCATTGATCCAAACTGAAGACTGAAACCTTTCACTCTGTCAAAACATAAACGTTTTTCAGTAGTTTTATATTAGTCGCTCAAGCAAGTCTTCTCTTTTATAATGTCTTGCTGTTTTTCAGCTTTTATTAGCAGTGTATATGGTCATACTTACATTGCTTGATAAGAGGAACAAGAAATGCTGAATGGAATGAGCTGTAGAAGAGTTTCGTCAATAAAAGGAATCAGTTCAAACAAGTAAAACTGGAACAAGGTTGTCCATTCTTGAGTGGTGTAGGATGGGAAGTTGGATTGAAGAGATATCATCTCTAAATTCAAAAGCGTCGTCTCAATTGTAGTGATTTGTGCTTGAGACAGATTAACCTATATGAAGATTAATAATAGAAGACATTTGATATGTTGGTTTTTCTAATATTTCTGACACACAAAACAATGAAACGTATTTAACCCCTACCCTAATTAAATCCTAAACTAATTTAATCCTGTGCAGGATCCAGTGCAGGGGATTCTCCTTTCCCCCCGTTGGCCCTCCAATCGCCAGTCTGGGAGCCTAAGCGGGTCAAAGAACACTGATTCACTGCTGCACACGCCGGCTTCGAACATTTCCCTCCCCGCCACAGGGAGGGGCTTTATATTTCAGAGAGTGTGCTGATATCAGCTCACACATCTGATATTAAAAAAAGGCAACTCCCTTCAACGGCTGTCAGAAGCAGAATTGCATGGTGTCGGACAGCAGGGATCGGCCATGTAAGGAGGTATGTATATAAAAAAAGAAACATTTTATTTAAATTTTAAATTCTAAAATTAATTTTTTATTTTTTACATATTTCACCCCTTAATATTGAGAAAGCATTGACAAAATTACAGACAAGATATTTCAAGGTAAAGTCCACACTTGAAAAAACAACAGATCATTTTCCTAGAAGTCCTGTAAAATTCCTGCAAACATCACAGTAAAACTTTTATAGCGTAAATGCTAGAGAATTATCTGGAAACAAAGGGTGACAAAATCTCTTGGTAGGTTACAAAAGTTAAAGAGGTGATGCAACATGCCCTACATTTTAAAGTGGAACAAAACCAAGAATTTTAACTTTCCCAGGGATTTGGTTACTTACCTCGTTGTATCCTGATTTGGGATGCCCCACAGTGTGAAGCCCCCAAAACCCTTTCCCCAATCCTGCGGTGCATGTGTAGACTCTCATTCAAACAGAACCATTTTCCATGCATTTTTAATGTTTGGCAAATGGCTCTGTTTACAACCATTGGAAGTGCGAAGGGCTGCATCCCCAGCATTGGGCATGCTCACACCCCAAGGCTATAAGAATAGCTGAGGGTGGAATTGGGGGGCACTCCAGAGGGGTTTCACACAGTGGGGCATCCCGATTTTGGATGCCCCAGGGAAGGTCAGTTGCTTGCTCTGAAATCTTTTAGATTCCAAGGATGGCTGTTTTGGTTTTTGTTCTGTATTAAGAAGCCTGTTGGCAAGTTCTTTTTTATTGCTATACCTGTATGGCTACAGCTTCAATGGTTTCAAGGAAGGATGTCACATTCTCCACTTGTATTTTACTTAGGTACATGGTCAGCAAAGCTTGATTGTCAAGAACTTCAGATATGGTCACAAGGTCAGCCACTTCGCTCAGAGACATCACGGCCTGAAAAAAAAATTAAATTACATTTTTAGGTATGGCAGCTACTGTAGAAAAATATATTGCACTGGATCTATATATGTGGACCTCTATGAATGAATATGTTTTCTTTCACTGAACTCCGGGTAACATATATTTAGACTTTGAATAAATATCTGAATACAATAAGCAGAACTGCACTCATTCCCAGTGGGAGACAAACTGGGTCATGAACATGTGGTCTGAGGTTGTTGAAGTGCCCCGTGATCAATGATGAATAGGTTGAGATTCTGGAGGGACCCTGCGGATTCCAATATGCTTATGTAGACATATAGCTGCATCTAGTTTAATTCTGTATAAACCAGCTGAAAAGTTTTTAATAAAATCAAATGGCAGGGTCCAGAACCCGAGTTCCAGGCGAATGTAAATTAGGTAATGTCGAAAATATCCAGGGGGACCGCCAATTGCCGGATATTTACTAAATCACCTAATTTACATTCAAGTGACAGGGTTCTGGACCCTGTCATTTGGGACTCCACGCAGCATTTAACATGACAACACGTGTCCTGGGCTGGTGAGAGCTCCCTGCTTGCTATTTACATGCTCTGATTTTACTACTTTTGTGAGTGTCATTTCATTTTAATAAAAACTTTTCAGCTGGTTTATACAGAATTACACTAGATGCGCCTTTCTTTGTTCTATTTTTCCTTTTATGCATGTCGGATGGACATTTTATTGTGAGCGGCATTGTCACTGGCTTGTCATTGGAAGTTTTTAAGGGAACCTAGCGATATTCTGTGCTAATTGGGCTTTTCCCACTATTATGTCTGGTAAGAATCTGTGAGATTGGGGAAGGTCACGGTGGGTTTTTTTCTGACGGAGAGACACATGTGCTTCAGGGTCAGAGTGAAATAAGCTAACTTCACCAACCTGGTGCTCTGTGCATTTATATACATGCTTCAACTGAACTGATGGAATAGGTGGTTCAGCACATTGAGCACTCAATTTAAGATCTTTTGATTACAAGTGGAGACTCTCATCTGTAATTTAAATTATTTCTTTAAGAGCAGTATTATTTGTATTGTATTATGTGAAATTTTGACTTTTGACAGTTTTTATGTGTATGGCAACATGGTGGCTGCCAAGTGCACAATCTGACTGCTATTCCAAAAATCTGCATAGTGTTAATCCCTCCTAATAAGATCATGTCACTGATTGCTAGAGGAGGCGTTAGGGTAGCAATTTACTGAGATTTGATTTTTTTCACTGGGGGTCGGCCTTAAGTACTGTGCTTGCAGCAGCTATTATTAAATGGAGATGCTGTGTAATGCACAGAATACAGCAATGGGTGTAGTGGCTTATTTGTTGCCTCTAGGAGTTATCTGAATGAGGGAACTGACAACTTGGGGCCATTGTTTTTATGGGCAAAAATAGATAGTGCTTTGTTTTATCTACACCTGCTTAGCAGTCCCAGACACAATTAGGTTATCCCTTTGTGTATACTGTCTGCTTTCTAGATACACTATTACAAGTATTATGAAATACTACATATTATAAGTAGTAGCAAAATACAATATATTCAGCAGTAGAAATTTAGCGAAGAAAATACCAACATATATGGTTAACCTCTGTAATAGGTTGACCAGCTGTTTTTTTCCAGGTTGTAATAGAGGATTTGCAGGGTATATAAAATTTCAGAAAGGTATTGGGAATTTACCAACTAGTATGTCAGTATATACATACAGTTGTTGGACAAATACATGTATTGCACAAACCAGATGCTACAGAAAATATTTGAAGCTCACTTAATCCTGTCCTGGGGGGGGGGGGGGGGGGGATATTTGTCTTTAGGTCGACAATCCCTTTAGTCTAAACTTGGAGCAAGAGTTGATACCAGTCACTCCCTCTGGGACTTGGGTGGACTCATGCTAATAGTGATAGCATGTGATTAGGTATCTTTTTGGAAATTACTGGCTAGTGGGCTTCGTAGGTTTTGCTTTTTAATATCGTTCAGGTGTTCTATGATAAAAATTTTAGTGGTCATTTAATCACGGCAAATTACTATAAAAAACGGTTATGACCTGGAGTGTAAGGAGCCAAACCCGGGACAGTCAAAATCCAATGTTTTGTTCTGCTTTAAAAACCAAAAGGTGATGGCCAGAACTTTATGGAGTACTTGCATTACATTCCTTTTTCGCGGGTTAGACCTAGCACATTTTTTGTAATAAATTAGAATCAATCTAAATATTTTACACTCTCTATTTTAAAACATGGAACATTTTACTTTTTAGGTAATCGCTTGTTCTGCATATCTGGTCTGATCTGACTTAATCTGTGCAGTATGTGTGTGAAGTCATACTAAATTGCAACTCCTGGACTTTCTAAATTTGATTTAAATCTCTAATGTGATTTTATCTTCACCTTCTAATGCCATTATGCATGTAGTTATATTATCTGCTTACCTTTTCAAAGAATACATTAAATTGAATAAGATCTGCTAGTGATGATTGATGTAAGAAAAGGTTTAAGTTCTTTTGGATCCATATTCTGATATCAGCCTCCTGACATGCAACTCCTACAGAAACAACATTATTTGTTTATTGTTACTTTTTTTGTGATAGGCCCAAATATATACCGTAGTCACTTTCCTTTTAACTAACTTACCTGTTAATTTTGACTGGTCAGACAAATATTTTTTGATAACTTCTGAGTAAATTAGTTCTTGGGTCAGATTGCTGAAAGACGTATAGGTCATGATGAATCCTTGTAATCTGCAATGAGATGTATATATTGTTACCCACAATACACTGGTACCATATTCAATCAGAAGAGCATAGAAAGGGCCAAACGTCAACAAATACAAAGACAGTATTGGTTGTATAAGGTTGTATACTCTCTGACAACTAGTGATGAGCAAACCCCCTAAATTTCAGGTTCGGCAAGTTCGGCAGAACTTTGAACAAAAGTTTGGTTTGGGTGGCGAACTTGCCAGACCAGAAACGTGGTCCCCATTGCAATCAATGGGGACCCGAACTAAAAAAAGAAAGTGATAGTGGTTGTGAGTTGGTGGAGGGGCAGCAGATTTTGCATGTCAAAGTGGGCTGTAACTTACCTGAGCCCTGCAATCCAGTCCTTGCTTTTGTTGCGCCAGCTTGCAACTATGGGGCCACAGAAAGATGGCCACTGCTCCTATGAGTGAGGACACTCCTGGTGTTAGAAGCCATGGCACTAGAAGTGTCCCCACTCATGGGAGAGGTGGTCATCTTTCTGTGGCCTCTCTTGTAAACAATTTGCAAGCAGGTGCGACGGAAGCTGGGAGAGGATCGCAAGGGTTCAGGTAACTTACAGCCCGCTTCCAGTTGCACACTGCACGCTGGGATGACAGGATTTGTAGCACCTCATCAACCAGCTTTTCCGTGTTCAGACTGAACACCGAACATGAACATGGACGTCTGGCTGAAGTATATGTTCGAGAACTCGCAAAGTTCAGTACGGACCCGGAATTTGCAGTTCAGGTTCGGCCGACACTACTCACAATCTAATCTGAAGACAGACTTTGGCAAATAGTTATAGCTTTTGCGTTGGCTTTTTTGGAAATACTGTCAACACCATTAATGTGTGTCAACTTAACTATGCAACTAGGTAGATAGGAATTGTCTCCAGTATTTGCTTTAAAAGATTTGCATTTTATATAAAACTTACATTGCCTGATAGGAGGGACAACTGATGTTTATGGGTAGCAGTTGAAGAATGGATGGGGTGATGGCTGGGAGAAGCAGAACTATGCTATCATTCTGAAACAATTCAATCCAGTCTTTAGAGCTATAGGTGGCAAAGCTGGGACTCAGTTTAGTTAGGATAGTCTTCAGGAATATCTCTTTCACCAAATTTAGCTCGGATTCTGACAAATTAGCCTAAAAGTAAATGAAAATATAGATTTATTCATTTCATATATACAAAAAAAATATATAAATATATTGAATGGGGCAAATGTACCAAAGCAAGAATCCTGTTATTGATTTTTTGCCCTATCTTACTGATTTCTGTTTCCACATGTCAACGATCATGCAACAAATGAAGAATGTTTCATCAGCCTAAACGATATGATGCTGGACCCAGAAACAACTTCTCATTTATCACTCGATAGCAAAGGGCATTTGCACAGATACATTCTAGTCTGATTGTTGTCGATTTAGCTATTTTTCTTTCACAAATCGTTCCATGGAAATGAACACAGTACTTTTAGGATAGATGTATGTGTATCCCAGACATGTTTAAATTTACTTACTGGTGAATTTTCAACTACCTCTGCTGGAAGTTTTTTCCAAGCATCTGCTTCTTTCTGTAACATAATGTTTTCTAACATTGCTCCTGATCTTCCCTCCGACTAGTTTCAGGTTGTGCCCCCATGTTCTATTGTTAAGTTTCTTACATTTTCTCTTCCTAATGGTGGTGCCTCAAGCTATGCAGCCGAGCATCCTGCTTGCTTTTCCTACTGCCTGGCTACACTGTCCACTCATCTGTTCTGGATAACACAGTACTGCCCATACGGTACTCAGAGCAGGGATTCCTTCTACCCACGTTCATGATTTTACTTTTGAGACATTTTCCACAGTTTTGCGCATTTATCCAGTAAAGCTAAATCATTTTCCATGTTGCAGACACTTCCAGGAGTGTCCACTCTATTACTAACCTTTGTATCATCAGCAAACAGGCAAATTTTTCCTGCCAAGCCTTCTCCTATGCTACAAAAAAACATATTACAAACAATGGGGCCCAGCGCAAAGCCTTGCGGCACACCGCTTGTAACTCGCTTTTGTTCAGATTGCACGCCATTAACAACAACACTCTGATACCGATCCTTCAGCCAGCTGGAAATCCACTGAACTGTCTAGGGATTGAGTCCTAACTTCAATGACTTATCTATGAGCTCTTTATGTGGTACAATGCATATATTAATATATAAATGTACATATTTAGATCGAATAGGTGCATATTTGTGGATAGGGACTGTAGGTGCATAAAAAACATACCATTGGTTTCTGACAAATATGAGCTTATCAGTGGAAAACATGGTTGCATTTAAGACAGCAAATGTTTTGGCACATTTTAACCAAAAAATCCAGCAGATTATCAGTAGTAAGGTAATACTAAATGGAAAATACCTTTTCAGCTGCAGAAACAATAGCAGGCACATGCTGTGATATATTCTGTGGCTGCAGAAAGCCTAGAATTTCAGTCAGTAAAGTGGTATTGGAGAGAACATCTGGTTTGGATATTAAAATCGCTTCCTCTTCCGGTGATAAAATGTCCAGTAAAGTAATCTGGAAGGTAACAGCATTGAACTGCTTAAAATAATGTAAATTTTTATATGTGGGAAATTATAGGGCTTAGATTGAAAAGTGGTGACCTAAACAATAAATGAGGACATATGCCAATGATACCCTTTAGAACCAGTAAGTCCCCTTTCACATTTCCACCGCTATTGTGGTGGAAACCCACAGATGCAGCACAGCACACAATTGTCTCTAGTACAGTGCAGTAGCGGCATTACATGCACTGCCCCATTTTTTCCTGTCCTCCAGTGGCACAGGCAGCTGGTAGCAGCAGCGTTAGTGGCAGGAGCTCCGGCTCCGGCCAGCAGCAGCATAGAGTGGGACCCGGCGGCAGCAGAAGGGGGGCGGACCAGCATCTTCCTCCAGTCAGGTACTGCTGCAACCACCTTTTGGGGGCTTTCAATTAGTCCTTGCTAGAGAAGAGGACTGAAGGCCCCCAAGAAGCTGGCTGCATTAACCTCCCTGGCGGTGTTCCCGAGCGTGACTCTGGGTTAATTTTCGCTGCAAGTAGCGGTAACCCCGAGTCACGCTCGGGGTAGATTAGGCAGAGGAGCAGTCTCCTTACCTTTTCCCTGCGATCCAGCGATGTCCCCGCTGTGATCGCAGATGAGCCCCGGCAGATGCGTCCCTCTGACTTCCTGGTTCCGTCTCTGTGAGCCGCAGAGGCTCATGGGGGCGGAACTGGGCGGCAGATTTAAACGTAATGGTAACGCTTTTTGTACAAAATTGCACATATAATCATAACGCCAGGGAGGTTAATGCTTGACCGGAAGACGGAGGATGGGACAGCGGCGGAGGACCAGTCGAAATGGATCTGGAGGTAGCGGTGGGCATGGCCTTTTCAATGTAATGCACTGCAAGTAAAGTGCCATATATTTGCCTTACCTGCAGTGCCCATAGATTTTATGGGATGTATTGCAGTCGTGCTGCAGGAAAAGCACTGCAGTGCACTAGTCTGAAAGGGCCCATTAATTTTAAAGGGCTACATTTTGCTGCCATTTGGGACATGTTGGAGTATTTCTACTACAACATGATGCAAACGGCAAGGTGTGAAAGGGGACTAAGTCCCATGTCTGGTTACCAAAGGAAGACGTTATTTTTTACAATGGGGTCAAAGAAAGCAAAAAGAACTTTATAGGGCCATAACTCATTCACATTAAAATTGGTTAAGGTGGCTGTCAAGGAAGAAATATTGAATAGAACATCACATATGACACATACTAAGTCAGGGTACCACTGCAAAAGTTCAATAATGGTGGCACTGGAGATAAATTCCCTGAAGTTCCATGTGATCCATTCCCGTGTATAAGTCACTGTAGCAGAGCAGGCAAATCCTAAAAAGCAAAATGTTGTTAAAATAAATATTACAATAAAGACATTTTAGTTATTTCTTCTGCTTCTGCGGAGGATGCAGGAGTTGGGAATCTTTAATTTTAAAACAGAATAAAAGATGAATTTTGGTCTAAAGGCATTGTATGTTGTATGATGTAATATCCAGTATCAGGGGAGGATAAATAAATTACTATTAGTATAAAATATTTTTTACATTTCCCACTAGATGTTTTTTCAGTCTGTTAAAACCCTATATGATATATTTCTTAGTGAAGTGAATGTTTTTCTGGATATAATTAATAAGCCACATTTGGGAACATTCTCCAAACACCATTGTACTGTCTCTATAATTACTTTCAGTTTTTTCCCCTTCTCACAAGATCAAATACTAAAAAAAAACAATTTCATTAAGTCCATTTTTTACCTGTGTCTTGTAGTTGCTGGGTCAGGTAGGACTTGCAGTATGCATACACAACATTTCTTTTAGAGTTGTTAAGTGTGGAGTAGATGCTGCTTAGTTTACCAATTCTACAGGCAATAAAGGAAGATGCATGTGATAAACCACTTGTAAAATGGTAAACATATACATCTACTGTGACAAGTTGAAATTTTCAGGATGTATTTTACATTAGCATATTAAAAAAAAGAGTATAACATTTCTAAAATGTCTATTGCAGAAGACAAATCATCACTAGAAATTGTTAGAACCAAACATAGAAATAGACCACTTCCCGGGATACAATTGTGAGCTCATTGGAACACATAGCAAGACAATAACAACAGGTGACAACATTCAGCATTACAGCATTGATTCAGTAAACTTTCCATAAAACCTCTTTTACATCGGACCTACTTACCTTTTGGATGTCGCGCGGGCCTGCCTGCTGCGGTGACATCCAGCTGCTTCTGGGCCCGATCTTCACCCTGCCTTGGCTTAGCCGCCCCTAACTGACAAGTGCTCATCAATGTCCCACGGTGATCTCGCAGCTCAGCAAAGTCTCGCAGGATTTCGGTCGGCTCCATTGCATCCCATTCATGGGCACTGCTCAAATTGGGGGCTTTGCTCAGTGCCTAATGGTATGCAAGATGGCGTCGCCCGTCAGGAGGTCGCCCAGAATCTGGGGGACCCAGAAGATGGATGCCCTGGTGAAGTGAGTAGCAATTGCTCAAATGCAAAACCAGAGTTAAAGTAAAAGTAACTGCTGACCATAATAATTAACAGTTACTTAAAGTGCATGTCTGGTCTGTTTATAACCCCCTGCCCCCTAGGGCTGAGGAAGGATGTGGGGTGTTACAAAAAAAAAGACTTACCTCAACTGGGATCTGGCACTGTCATTGGTGCATGGGCGAAAGTGCCCACACAGAGGCCCCCCCTTTTATTTTCACTCCAATTCAGGTAAATAAGTGGGCACAGAGATGCAGGCTGCTCCCAGCTCTGCAATCGCCGGGGGAATAGCGCCAGGTTCCATAATAAATAGCGCCAGGTTCCATAACCATCATCCCCCACCCTTGTTCTGCCCCATTACCAGGAGACAAATGAAATATGTTTTAGGTGCAAATCATGCACAAACTCCTTTACTGAATCAAATCTGATGTTACCCCATGCCTTATTATGAAATCTTTCACCCAAGCAAGAAGCAGGCTCTGCACTGCGAAGCGCAGGTGTTTCTCCAGCTGACCCTGGCTTTCCTCCCCTGGCTGTTATCACTACTTCAACTGTCAGCTGAGTATTTCCTCATTGCAGTTATATTTCTGCTTATTGTCTTTGTTTTGTTTTGTGTCCATGAGTCACCTGCTATTACTTATTATCAATTCCAGCACTATGCACTTTAGATAAAGATGCTATATAATATTATTGCTTTATACATATAATATTACTATATTAAATATTTTGTATTAATTATAAAAGGTTTTTTTATTATCTATATATATATTTATTTAGGAACACGTTAGGTCAGGGGTATTGTTTGTTTCCCCTTTTTTTTGTGGGGTTTTTTGTGCCGGCACAAAGAAAATTTGCGTTTAGATATTTTGTGATTCATTGACTATGGTTTGATCACTGATTTGTGGGTTATAGTGCTTGCATTTTCTCTTGGACACTATTTTGGGTTCATTTTTGTTTACTGACAATGAGGATAGAATTATAATGAGTTTTTGATATTGATTACAGCCTTATATTTTATGGGTTATTTTGAGGAAAGAAGGTGACCAGGGCCAGTATGGGGGGGGGGGGGGGGGTTAATGTGTCTTTAATGTGTGTGATGTGTTGATTTTAGATGTTTTGTACACAAAGGAATTTTTTGAATAAATATTTTGTAGATTTCTTGATTGGTTGTGCTCCCGTTCTTATGATTCATGGGGACATAGAGTATCCCAGGTTTCATTTCATTTATCTTATTATGAAATAAAGCGCAAACTTTGGTCTTATCCAGGAGATATTTTAAGGAAAGTAATACTGCAGTAAATGTGAACTATCCCTAAAATTTGAATTTAATTTGTTTTTTCTTTATAACAGACCCTATACTCACCTGAACCTCACAGCTGTGTCCAGAGAAGCCGAATGAAGGCTGGACGTATATTTGGGCCAACCACTGCTTCAGAATCCCTTTTCTGCCTTCATAGTGGCTCAGTGGGCACTATTGCTAGGGGAAAAAACTATTGCTGGCAGCCTATCCCCTTGCTCTTGGCACATGCCCAGTGAGCGGTAACACCACCCTTCATCCAATGGGGATGCTACAGGAGCCAGATCAAATGTTTCCAGCCATCTCAGCTTTTGTTTCACTTGGGCTATAATCAGTCCAGTACAGGAGCAGATGTTCACAACTCAAACACAGCAAAGTTGGCTCTGTACCTAGCTATTTGGGTTGACGCTCGCCAGCTGATCTGGCGTCTGCGGCGGTGTGCTCGGGGGCGGTGTGAGGAGGGGCTTGTGCCTGGTTACGTCTGATGGCCACAGACACTGTACACGCAGGGGCGAATACTGGAACTCGTTCTATTGGCAGGAAGGTGGTATTTAAATGGAGGCTGAGATGGCGCAGTGTTACATCCTGAGGAAGTGGCTGGTTACTAAGCCACGGAACGTGTGGAATCTTTCTCCTGTTGTAGGGAACGGCGGGCCACCATCTACCTGGGCTTTACACTTTATTTAGCACCATAGCACTTTATTGTCTGGTTAGATGAATTATATTATGTATTTGCACATTGGATCTATATGAATTTGAGAGTAGGTTTTTAGTTTTATCAAGGGAGTAATAATTTTGTGATTGAATTTTTAGCCCAGGGGTGATTACCTGCCATGTAATTGTGTGTGTGTGTGTGTGTGTGTGTGTGTGTGTGTGTGTGTGTGTGTGTCCTTTTTTATAATGTAGTGAATTATTTTTCCTTTTTATCAATACATTATACTTTGATGAATTGAATTAATTGCCTTTATCTGAGGACCCCTTTGGTGCAGTAGGTCCCTAGCGGCTGCTGGAGCCACAATCAAATTGTAATTGCTTTTGGTCTTACCTTTTTAGGGAATTACCCTCAGCACATGGTCTTCTTATAATAATTGCGGATTGGTGGTGCACTGAGCACACTATTTTTCCTGGTGTAGCTGTTTAGGTGATTATCAGTCTACTTACTGTACTTTCTATAAAGCTATCTCAAAAATCTCACTGAACATTTTTAGGTATCTATTCTAGATTCACAGCATTCATTTGCATGTGGTATAACTATTTGATAGCACTGTTTGATTCTGTACATTGAACTAATAGCATACAAATTCTGTTATACTGTAGCCAAAATGACATTTTTGTCAATGGATCATAAGTAGTGCTGTCGAACCCCTAGAGGTTTGAGTTTGGCAAGTTCGGCCAAACTTTGAACAGGTACCCGAACATGACCCGAACCTGGTTACCATTGAAATCAATAGGGACCCAACATTTTTTTTTTTTGGGGGGGGGGGGGGTGATTCTGCAGCAGAATCAGCTCTGGGATAGTAAAAAAGAAAAAAATGTGGTGGGGGGTGTGGGGTGAGGGCACTTTAAACTAATGCAGAGTGTGCAGCAGGAAGCAGCTGTACAACTTACCTGAGCCAGCGGTCCGATCCACAGACGACATTCTTTCTGGTGTCAAATTGACTAAGGCCAGAGCTTCAGGAAGGTGGCCATCATATTTCCCCGTCCGTAAATGATTTGACAGCCGAAAGAAAGCAGACCGGATCACCGGCTCAGGTAAGTGTACAGCCGCTTCCAGCTGCACATTCTACATTAGTGGATGCTCAGCAGCCCATCAACCAGCTTTTTGAGGTTCGGCTTTCTGGCTGAAGTCCGTGTTGGGGTTTGGGAACCCAAATTTGCAAAGTTTGGTACAAACCCGACTTTCACAGTTTGGGTTCGCCCAACACTAATCATAAGATAATAGAAAAAGCCTTTGCTTGAACTCATAGCTAATATTTTGAGATTTTGCTAACCATTTTAAAATTACACAAAAATATAAGTCTGCATGTTTTAGTAAATCTACATTTTTATCTAAAATACCTGTAGGGTACTTACATTAACTGATATGTTCCACATGAAATATTAAGCGGCAGCTCAGACAAGTGTTCTTCACTGAGGACATCAGAAAAGTTACTAATGATTATGTCAAATGTTTGGAGCCATTCTGTCGTATCTACAAGACTCCAGTTCTTATTAAGCACAACAAAGATGCTATTAAGAAGATCCTGTTGAGTATTTACAGTCAGATTGGCTAGTGGTTCTTGAGGATAACATGGAGATAGGCTAGAAGATATATCTGTGATCTACAGGAAGTAAGACAATGATTTGGTTTTAGAATAGCAATATCATACAGAGAAATGATGATAAAGATTGTACCATTTATTACAAAGTTACATGTTTTACAACTGGGTGGTGTTAAATATATTAGCAGTCAGCTTAATGGACTAAAATATTTAAGTTTACAATAAAAAAATTCATCCAAATCAGAAATAGAAGCAGGATCATCTTTATTTGCCAAGTGCATTAAAGTATTTGGGAGTTACTAAAAACTCTCCAAACCTGGCTTGCTCGGCCCCTCTGCCCCTCTGGTTTGATAATTTAAAATGATAAACTTACCTTTCTGATTGCATTGCGCTCTAACATCCCTTGGTCCTGCGCCCTCCCGTCATGCTCTGCGACGCCCCTCAGATCTCGCACATGTGCAGTGTCACTGCATAGGCTGCAATGACACTCGGGATATTTGACGAGCGGCACGGGATATTTGAAGAGAGCGAAGGGTGAGTACGGATAAGGATATGCAGTTTTCACTCTGAGATGGCTAAGAGGGGAGGGGTGCAAAGGGGCCAGAAATGCTGTCGGAAATCTGCATTTTAGATAATGCCAACATCCAAAAGGCCGTGAGGGAGGGGGGAAGGATTTTTAGAGAGGAACATCAGAACAGGTCTAATGTTCCTCTTTAAAGATGCCGAAGTAATTCTGGTTGGCAGGTTACACAGCATGTAGAACAATGTAAGATAATAATACAATACATCTAAATAAAAATAAAATAAAAACAACATCATATTTATTTTATTCTTTTATATACAAGCTACCACAAGAATTTCAGAAGCATTTATATTGTAATGAGGGTGTGAAAAAATCTGCAGATTCAGGCATCCATGATGATGTTGAGGGCAGGAGCTTTGACTTGTTCAGTAATCTTATGACTGTGGGGAAATAGCTGTTGGACCGTGTGGTTCTGCAGGGATGGGAAGCATATCGTCTGCCAGATTAAAGGTGTTTGAGGTAAGGGTGCTCCTGGGATTGATCTGAGAGGATTTTCTATACACGATAACACCACCCTGCTGTTGTACAAGTCACCCATTGTAGAGAGGGGGAGTCCTATAATCTTCTCCGCTGTTTTGAGGGTCCTTTTTAGTTTTTCTTTATCTTTTTTTGTTGCGCTCCCATATCAGGCAGCAAAAGAAAAACACAGCACAGAGCCAATCACTGCATAGAAGAAGATCACCAGCAGCCTCTTGGATAGGCCTGCTTTCTTTAGCTGACAGAAGGAAAAATTACCTTTTGTTGTGCCTTCTTTAAGGTTGCAGTGAAGGTTGTCAGTGATTGTTACACCCAGAAATTTGGTCTTCCTGGCCCTTCTGATTTCTTCTCCAAATATTGTGATTGTAAGGGGGGGGTGGTGCAAGAAGCTTTCGACAATCAATTCCACTGTTTTAGTAGGGTTGAGCACTAGGTGGTTCGCTGAGCACCACATATCTAAGTTTGCAATTTCTTCCTTAAAGGCCTTATCATCATTATTCAAGCCCTAGTACCTACTGCCCAGGACCCAAGACGCTCCCATGATCCAGAATCTAAGGTGCCCCGTACCTTCTAAAGCATCCCACAAGGGTGGTTAGGTTTGGCTGCTTAAGGGGCCTCAGGTCATCCCAGGGGAGCAATCAAGGACTTGAGCAGAAAGGCAGTGTGAGCTGAGATGGCAAAGGACGTGGTCAGAGTTAAAACGAGGTTGGGGGTCACAGGCAGTGAAGTAAAGTCCAAAGGCGGAGCCAGAAGCTCGGGGTATCAGGCAAAGGTGCAGTAGTAAACAAAGCAGGGTTTGTGCATGGAAGAGCAGTCCAAGGGTTAATCCAAAAGGGATGGTCAGAAGGGGAGCAGTGTTGAAACCAGGAACCCAAAAACAAGTCCAAAGGGTTAATCCAAGAGGCATAAACGAGAATAGAACTGAGGTCAAACCAGGAAATCCAAAAGGCAAAATAAGAACAGAGATACAAAGGTGACACAGTCAAAAGAGATTCTCCTGGCACCAACTTGCTGTCCAGGATTTCCTTATTAAGGCCAAGGTGAGCCTTGATTGGACGTCAGCTGACATTGCAGGTGGATGTTAGTGTAAGCTGACACAGTAGATACATCAACTGATAAGGAAGTTGGAACCTGAAGTCAGCTGACAGGTGCATCTGTCTCTTGAAATTAGTAATTTGCTGAACCTCTTCCCAGGCTGATCTTGGATTACCATAGGAGGATTTTTCTTCCCAGCTCAGAGGTGTAGGCGATCTTCGCTGCCCTAATTACCTCTGAAAGGGAGTTCCTAAGTTCCCTGTATAGTTTTACAGTATGTCTTTAGCTTTGTGTGCTTCCTGTGCTTTCTGATCTGCTTAATTTTACTGTAAAACCAAGGTTTCTTGCATTGTTCATGGACACGTAAGGTTCTAGCTGAAATGATCATATCCTTGCAAAAATGTATGTAGGAAAGCACCATATCGATCTATTTATCAAATCAAGAGGTTTTG
Source organism: Gastrophryne carolinensis (assembly GCA_027917425.1). Taxonomy (NCBI): domain Eukaryota; kingdom Metazoa; phylum Chordata; class Amphibia; order Anura; family Microhylidae; genus Gastrophryne; species Gastrophryne carolinensis. The sequence goes on along the minus strand of CM051240.1, from coordinate 42,040,555 downwards.
AACACCTTCCACTGAAGTCAGAGCAGACCTAGTTGTTCAGAGGCCTCAAGGGACCATCTCCTGGTCATTATAGTGTATGGGTTTATGCTTTTAATCCACTGTCTATACAGAGGCATGAGGTGCAGCAGTGATATACCGAATTACCAAGTACTGCTGATGGAAAGGCTCCTTTCATTGTGATGTAACAATGGTCCAAAGTGTTACCTCCTCTAGTTGGACATATTGCATAATTTATGAAGTTCCATAGTTTATGAAGTTCCAGGTTGAGACACGCCTAGTTGAAGTCACCCAGTAAAATGGTAAATGCCTCTCCCATCTTGACATCGCCTTCCCTAATAGGGACAAGGCCAAGTCTACTTTGGCTTGTGGGGGAATGTCTGTGATCTAAAACACGTGATCTGTGGCGTAAAATCACCCGTCCACTAAAGTAATTATTTAAGCCCATTGGTCTAAGTTCTTGTCTAAAGGAGGACTATTGAGGAAAAATATGATGGATGGCAGAAGGAGGGGTAACTTATACACCCCACCAGGTTCTGTACCCCTCGATTCACTTAAACCTGTCACCCTTGAATTTTATTTATACTAGGAGAAGAAACCACATGCTTGGCGGGAGTTTTATTCAGTTGAGGTGTGTAAGTGATCCCCTCCTCTTATTAGCTGATGTGTTATGGATTTTTAATATTACACAATTTTACAATACATCTCCTTACTGTTAACTGACTATAAGGACTTTGGTGTCAAAGCCCATCTCCTATTTTCAAGCTTTAAGTCCATGTACTTTTACAAGTATCCGCACAAAAATATTTTCATATGTCGCATAACTGAAATAAAAAAAGAATTTATATAACCTTTGATAAAACCTTAACTAAACTGTAAAAGGCAGGTAGATGGGCCAAGGTGATCTTCGGCATCTTCACAAGCTGGCCATGTCAGTATGGTTCTTTCAATGAGACAAAGCCTACCTAAGGTAGCTGAACTGTGAGTGAAACAGGGTCAGAAAGTTATCTCATGCAGCCAAATTGTCAATGGATTAGTGTCAGTAAGCACTTACTTGAATGGCTTAGTAGTGTCCAGGAACACTTCATTTCAAGTTCACAATCATCATAGAACTCTGGCATATTTTCTGATCTACTACTAGGAGAGGTTACATCCTGGTACAACCCTAACCTGAAGGTTAGCAGTAAAGTTAAATGTTGATTTTACATAATGTGGTGTCAACCCACTATTTGGCTCTATAATGCTGAGCTGTCTGATCAAAACTGAAAACTGAGATGAAATATCTTGCCATCATGCAACTTAACACAGGATTAATTTTTTTGCCTGGGGTCATGCTGATTTTTTGTCTGTGAACTAGTTAACCATAAACTAAAAATGAAGTTCATACCTTGCACATAGCATCTCGGATGTTCGTAAGATATCCTAGAAGCATTGAGTAATTGGTGAATTCTGTAACTTGATTGAAAATATGAGCTGATAATGTAAAGTTCTGCAACGCATCAGCCAAAAATGTGAAGTCAGCGAGATCTGAGGCTGAAAGATCAGAGAGATGTTCTACCTGTAAGACAAGACAGGTAAAATTAAATTAGACCTATGGAAATACATTTTACCCTGTAAATCAGGAGGAAACTATAATTGTACATTGTTAAAAACCAGTTGTGCTTAATACCTGCTGAAATAAAGTTAGGTTCATATATATATGGAGAAATTAAACAAATAATTTAACATAAATACAAGAGCTAAGAAGGTGCAGTCCATTCATCAAAAGTCAAACTGTCATCAACAAAATGCACAACATCTTAAAGTATACTCCAATCTACACACATAGCAGGACAATAACTTCTGGTCACACCTTCAGCAGCACACGATGCTCATATGGTGAAAATCTGTGTGAATGGGGCCTGTAATTTCACCATATATCACTGCCCCTATTTTGTGTCATAGGGTTATCTTCTAACCCGTTAATGTCCTACAACATCCCCTTTGTCCCATTTAGTGTTTAGAATAAATGTTCCTACTGTGTACCTTACAAGCAATCTTGATGTCCTCTAAAATTGTGGTATTTGTGCACAGTAGAGATAATACAATTCTGTAGAATTGTTTGTGAATATATCCAGTCCAGGTCATCCCAGAAGTAATGACATATGGGTAATCCACCGCTAGGTGGCGCTCGACTGTGGGATCAAAAGCTGTAGCTTCTCCCGGCCCCCTATAAAAACAGGCGTCTCTCTATGATTCCATGGTGGTTAAACAGCAGTAAGAAGGAGACAGGCCGGGAGGCCAAGAAACCATGTTATTTCACATAGCTTCAGCATGTACTCTCTCCAACAAAAAAACTTAAGGACAACGGTCCAATATAAAAATGGTAATCACCATAACAGGCAAACAGAGATAATGAAAACAAGGGCGGGGTGGAACGACCTGGGCTGGATATATACAAAAACAATTCTACAGGTGAGTATCACAGAATTGTATTTTTCACTATATCCAGTCCAGGTCGTCCCAGAAGTAATGACATATGGGACATCCAAAAGCAGTGTCCATTAGGGCGGGATCCCCAGTGTGGAACAGCATGTAGTTCATTTCACTACCGCCTGAAGCACCTTCCGGCCAAAGACAGCATCAGCTGAGGCCCTAACATCAACCTTGTAAAACTTGGTAAAGGTATGAACAGAAGACGGCCTTACAAACTTGTTCAACAGATGCCTGGTGCTGAAAAGCCCAGGACGCACCAATAGCTCTAGTAGAATGAGCTGAAATACGAAAAGGGGGTACCTTCCCCTTGGCAGAATATGCTTGCACCACTGCCTGTCTGATCCACTTACTGAGCGTGGACTTGACAGGTGGCAAACCCTTTCTAGAGCCCTCTGTTAGGACAAAGAGCAAATCCGATTTCCTGAAGGATTCAGTCGCAACCAGGTAATACTTAATGGCTCTGACCACATCCAAAGCATGAAGGGTCCTTTCCTTAGAATTATTCGGTGCGGGACACAAGGAGGGCAAGACCACTTCCTCATTAAGATGAAAAGGAGAAACGACCTTAGGCAAAAAATCAGGTTTAAAGCGAAACACCAGATTCCTTATGCCGCTCAAAAGAAGGAGGCTTCATACAAAGCGCAGCCAGTTCTGACACGCGACGCACCGAGGTGATAGCTACCAAACAGACCACCTTTAGGGTCAACATAGGCAATGCAGCATCGCACAAAGGCTCAAAGGGAGGACCCTGTATAGCAGAAAGCACCAAATTCAAGTCCCACACCGGTAGTACAGGCTTACGCGGTGGACTTACATGGGCAACTCCTTGGAAAAAAGTCTTGATCAATTCCACGATATTTATGGGCAAGCGGGCCTCCTGCGGCCCCCACTGACCCTGGATCTTGTGCGTCAGCCAAAAGCCTCTCCAACCAGTCAGGCTGGCGTCCGTGGTGACAATCTTCCCCCGTGGAGTCAAAAATGACTTGCCTACCAGCAGATTTCTGGAGTCCAGCCACCATAAGAGGGATTGCCTGACTGGGGGAGACAGTGAAAAATCCTGTTCCAGTGACTCCTGCGTCCGATCCCAACCGGTCAAGAGATTTAATTGAAGAGGTCTCATGTGGAACTGAGCAAAAGGCACTGCCTCGAAGCATGACACCATCAGGCCAGCCAGTTTCATCCCCAGACGGACGGATGGAAGTTGGCAAGACAGCAAGGCCTGCACCTGCGTCTGAAGTCACTCCACTTTCTGTTGTGGCAGGAAAACCTTGGCCTGAGATGTGTCCAGCGTCATGCCCAGAAAAGACCTCACCATAGATGGAGGGATTGAAGACTTGGGGTAATTAACTACCCAACCGTAATCCTCGAGAGTGGACAACACCGTCCTGGTGTCGCTCTCAGCCTGATGAAGAGACTGAGCCGCAATCAGCAAATCGCCCAGATAAGGCAGCACGCGGATGCCCTGGATTCTCAGGAGAGCCATGATGCCCGCCAGCACCTTGGTAAACACACGGGGAGCTGAGGATACCCCGAATGGCAGGACCACAAACTGGTAATGCTGATCCTCCAGCGCAAACCTCAAGAACTTCTGATGCCCCTGTAATATCGGGATGTGCAGATAAGCATCCTTGATGTCCACCGTGGTCACGAAGTTGCTGTGTCGAAGCGAGCTCACTGCGGACCGCAAGGTCTCCCTGCGGAAATGTCTTACCCTGACAAACCTGTTGAGACCCTTCAGGTCCAGGATGGGTCTCAGCATTCCGTCCTTCTTGGGCACTGTGAACAGATTGGAGTAAAAGCCCTGACCCCGTTCCAGGCGAGGCACGGGACAAATCACACCTGACAGCAGAAGTTGTTGGATGGCCAACCACAGGCCTTGAACAGTCACCGGCTTCTGGGACCCCCGAGACACCCCGAGGTCCGGATGCTCCCCAAACAGCCTGTGACCCACAAAGGGGATACTAGTGAGCGACTTTTTAGCCGTGGCATCAGGCGACCACTGCCGCAACCAGAGTGAGCGGCGAAGAGCGACTAACAGGGCCGAAACCCTGGCACCGAGCCGGACGCTATCGTCCATGGCAGAGACCAAGAAGGCAATAAACTCCACGCAAGACTTGAGGTGCTTATACTCCTCAGCACGCTTGCAAGACTTGGCAATATCTACAAGGCGTCTCACCTTCTTTCTAATGGCCAGGGAGACAATAGCCGCGGCACACACAGGGCAGAACAAAGCACCGGCAAAGGTGAAAGCATGGCAGACCAGCTGATCCATGCGTTTGTCAGCTGGATCATGTAGAGAAGCAGTATCGGGTGACGGCATGACCGTAGTGTTGGACAGGCCAGACACGGGGGCAGCCACATCGGGAGGATGGGACCAGAGACGGACCAGCTCCTCAGGAAAGGGGTACCGTCTATCCAGGCCCTTGGGCACCGACGGTAACCTATTAGGCCTTTCCCATTCCTTGAATATCATGTCAGAAAAATGGGCCTGCTCAGGAAATACTCGCCTCTGTCTCTCAGGCCGAAACAATTCACCCTGCTTCCTTTTAGCCGCTCTAGGAGGGACAATATGCAGCGTCTCAAAAAACACAGTCAGCAACCCTCCGTATCATCAGGAAGCCATGTATCCTCATCCGAGGAAGAAGCTGGCCCGCTGTCCAGACCAGCAGAATAATTCACTGTGGAGATGGAGTCCTCATGCAACTCGCCCTCCTCCACGGAGCCGCGGCCTCCAAGGAGATCATCATCATCATCTCCATCATTATCTGAAAAGACCGGCTCAATATGCCGCCTCTCACTAGTGGCCTTTTTAGGAGCCGAGTGAGAGATCTGTCTCTCAAGGCTAGCCACTCGAGACGCCAAATCAGATTGGGACCCCCTACTAGCTTCCCCCTCACTGGGGGCTGAGAGCAAATGTGGGGGTTCAGGAGAGGCCGCAGGCAACAACGGGCTGGGGGCAGATACGCCCGCCCGATCATGCTCCAAAATAACACTTCTGGCTCAAGTGATACAAACCGTGCTGAGTCCGCCCAGAGGGCTAGCACCGCACATGGGACAGAGCTTCACCCGCCCAGGTGAGGTCTCAAGCTCACTATCTTCAGAAGCCTCCATTATGGTGATTTGAATAAGTAAACAAGTACAAGGTACTGACGACCTAACCTGGCCAGCCCGCAACAGAGTCCCTCTTATGTGATCCCTCTTTACAGGGAGAGGACTTGGAGAGAGGGGGGGGGCAGAGGCTGAGAGGAACCACAACCCTAAATATCAAGGGGCCCATCTAGAAGACACAATGGGAACAACACATAAGCATCCCACAGCACATGCCCAGCGCATAATTAGGACAACGAAAAGAGGGACTCACGACACCGCTCACAGGCCGGCAGAGGACGACAGCAGCGTGCAGGAGGAGAAGATGGTGTGGATCAGGCAGCCAGCAGACGTTCCTCGAGGGGCGGGCCCGCACAGTAGTGACGCGAAAAGCATCATCGTGCTGCCCTGCCCCCCCGACGGCGCTAAAATCGCTCCCGGCCCCAAAGATGGTGGAGGGCCCTGGAGAGCAAGAGGCCCGCAGGGGAGCCCAGCAGAAGAGCCGGCCCGGCGCCTCGCGCAGCCCGGGCCGGCCAGCCGCATGCGCGCACTCAGCGGCAGAGATCTCAGCTCCAGCAATCTCCACCTGTGCAGCGTCGTCATCGCCCCCCCCCCCCCTCTCGCAGCGCGGCAGCATGAGGGAGAGGGGAGAGAGCAGGAGCGACGAGGAAGCGAGGGGGGTAAGTACGTGAGGTAAAGTAAAAAACACAAGAAACACACCAGAGTCCAGTCAGAAAAAAGGCACACCAGCACAAAAAAACAATAAAGCTTGTGGGGCAGGGAGGGCATAAGCCCGATGGGCATAAGTGGTTCCTCTCCCCCCTATAATAGGCTCACCATTAGCCTATGGCCGGCTACCCTTTAGGCAGGGTCGGTGGCCCAGAGCCAAGCTCTGTCGACGCCCGACCCCGGCGTTCATCCTACCTTCACCGACCTGGTCAGCCGAAGCTGGGAGGCAGTAGTGGGTCCACGAGAACGGTGGCAATAAGGATGCAGCGGCCGACAGGCTAGGAGGCCCCGCTCAGCTGCAGTATCCAGGAGAGAGTATCCATACGATCCTTATGCAGCATGACTGCAGGAACACACTGGGAAATCATAGAGAGACACCTGTTTTTATAGGGGGCCTGGAGGAGCTACAGCTTTTGATCCTGCAGTCAAGCGCCACCTAGCGGTGGATTACCCAGATATCATTACTTCTGGGATGACCTGGACTGGATATAGTGAAAATACACTGTTTACCACACAGCCCTCTACTCCAATCAAGATGAAACACCTTCTATTTTAGATTTTCAGTTTAGAAAAGCACAGAGATTTGGATCATATGGGGTAATGATTGTGTCAGGGACAGCAGAACTCTCAGCACAGGAAAAACTGTTAAGAGATTTTCTTTTCTACTAAACTCCAATCTCTTACTAAGCTCCAATCTCTTTCTTTTCTACTAAGCTCCAATCTTCTACTAAGCTCCAATCAACTAAACTGATAGCCCATTGGATGGCTTAAAGTGTTAAATTTTTCCCCTAAATAAAGAGATAAAATCAAGAAAAGGCATTTGGGTGTTTTCTATTTCTATGTGTGACTTGTGGAAAATGATATATTAGCATATTTTACTGTTAATTCGGAGTTAAATAGGATTGTATGGTTGCATTGCACATCATCTTGGCAACTTGACTGTAAGCCACACCCATTCTTGTTGCACAAAATTAAATTAAATCACCTTAAAATAAGAAAAAACTGTGTTTACACAGCTAATACCCATTGAATAATATAGCCAATATAACCCCAAAAAATAAACACAATGCAATCCTGGTACTGCAGGAAAAATAACTACAATTGAACATTTGGGTACACTTTTCATTGCTCATCAGTCAATCTTAAAGTTTTTTTAAAACTGCAGTAACAGCCTTGCACAAAAACTCAATTGCTCAATCTGCGTGCATAATATTAAACTTTGTCAGCACCTACATTTGCTTCTGTATCCACTAAGCTGAAATGCCGCCTCACTGATTTTCTCCTGGTTGCAGCCATCTTGGATCACCCAGGATCCTTCTTCCATTCCCAGCCAAGCTGCTGCCTGAACATAACCAACATAACCCACAATGCAAAGTGGTAGGAAACCCTGCGGCAATCGCTCTCTGCAGGCCACTGACAGATCCAAAAGATGCCATTGAGAGGGGGATCGGCTACGGCAGGAATTACAAAAAGCTAAATTAATTTTAAAGTGAAATATTTTGCATCGCTCTGGGAAGGGATGCATGTGAGCACTGTCTTTGTAAGGGTGTTGGTCCTGTTTAAAGTGAATAGGAGGACTGCTCAGAGTTGGATTCTTCAGTGCATGTGGCAGGAAGGCAGACCCCAGCTATTAATAATCTGATTTGATGTTTTCCAGTTTTTAAAGACTTACCTTTGTAAGGTTTACATTAAAGGATAAAAGGTCATCAAAAATGGACTGTTTAACAAAGTTAGCAAAGTTAAGCTCGATCCAACTTCTGAAGTCACCAGTGTCACAAACAGCAGCTGTCAAAATGATGAAATACATCAAGTAATCTGTATAAAACTAAATCAATATCCAGCATAGAAAATTGAATAAATAGAAATACATAGTTTATCCTCAGTGATTGAAAAAATAAATGTGCATAATAAATTAATTTATCAATTTGACATTAAACCGGACCAACAGCCTGGCATATTTGGAAAAGAAAGGTAGCGTCCATTTTGGAGCTTCCCCTCCCAGCATCTCAGCCATGCTGCTGCCTGGATTCAACTGACATAACTGACAATGCACAGTAACAGGAAGACCAGCAGCACTTCCTGTTTGCAGGTGGCCTGCAGATACATGAGCCCCTATTTGGTTTGTAAAATTTACTACAGCAAGAGTTAGGTTGTAATGTTAGTGAATTTTTATGTGCACCATAAATTGCCCTGGGGAGGGATGAATATGAGAACTGCTTGTTGTGTTGGTCTGGTTTAAGTCATTTTTGACTGGTGGCCCGATTTAATAAATACATTCATTATTTAATAAAATATATAAAATAAATAGTACAAAAGTTCAGTTTGTAATGATGATGCTGTGTGAAAGAAAGTATGACATGGACTTTTAAAAACATAAAATTGCCTATTATATTTTTATGTAAATATACCTGTGTATATATGCATTATATATATTTTTTTCTTGTTCACACTGATATTGTACAACTGGGACATATGGGTCCTGTTGTGGGGTGTGCTGTGTGTTATGGAGTGTGCAGGAGAGAGTTTTTTTCTGGTTTGGAATTTTTAGTGAAATACACAAAAGGTTTATTTAAGAAACACTAGTGCCACGTAGTGAAGATGAGTATCTGGTGAATGTCAGGTCCCAGTGAAAATGGTGTATTTATCAAGTCAAAAATCCAGAGCGCCTTAGTGCCAAGTAGTGTCCTATGTATCATCAGCGATGGCGATGGGATGAGTGCCGGTGCTGAGTTTCTTACAGTGCCAGATAGGATCAGGTGCTCACCCTGCAGTGTGGCCATATCCCATACATTTCAATGGGCTTGAATACAATTATTTAGCCATTTTTGGGGGGGGGGGGGGGCTGGTGCATGCACCACAGGATCCCTGGGCTGGTTGGGATTATTTTTGGATGCATTTTTAGAACTTTTGTGTGTGTGCTGCAAACTTGTGATTTGGGCTGTGAGAAAGCTGTGTCATGTTTATCAAGTGTCCCCAACGCAATTCCAAAAGCCATGATTCTAAAAAAATACAAATTGGAATTCCAACAGGTGCTGTGTGCCTGGAATCCCATTTCTTGAGTGCCTCTGGGAGTCCTATGTATTTTTACCTACATACGGTATTTTCAACTTGTGGCGCTCCCAGCCAACGCTATGTGTCGCTAGCGCTTAGGCATATAAAAACCATGTGCTGCGAACACTGCCTGGCCGGGAGCACTACAGCTGATAGGCAGCCTGAAGTCAACGTCGCGGTGCGGGCGCAGCCCAGGCTGCACTGCTACATACATAATGCCAGCATGGCATTATTGAACCGTATTATCTAAGTCCTCCAGCCTGAAGTTAGCTTAAAAGAGTTGCAGACTGTTTGATACTATAGCTCCAACAAGTCTTCATTTTTCTGGTTATAGAGCAAATTCTACTGGATTCAGTAACAATCCTCAATTATTAACAGCCATATTTCAAAGTACTCAGTCAAATAGAATATATTGTGAGTAAATCCCCTTCCCAGCTCATTCTCTGACATAAAAATCAGCACCAATTATGGTTTTAGATGTTAAATTCTTACCTGCAGAAGACAATTGACTTAACATGTATCTTTTAATAAAGGTGTCATAGATGGCCAACTTTGTCTGACTGGTCAGAGAGTCATATATAATTGCTGAAGAAAATTCTTTTAGTCTGTTTTAGGAGACAAATTGTACTATTAATAAACAGTGCCAATGTTATGGACCTAATACAACCAAAATGTCTGGACCTCTAGTCTCTCTTCGCACACAATATATCATATTTATGATATTTCTTGACATGACATCATCCCAGAGCCCTTGTTTTATGTTGAGCTCTTTATCATTTCTTCACTATTGTTGGCACCATCAGCATAATGGTCTATAGTCAAGAAAAACCTTTCCATTGCTTAGGTGGTTTGTGTTTCACTCAATGACTGTTGCAATTCAAGTACTTTATCATGACCAGGGCTTGTTGTTAGAAAAGTGTTTGGTTGAGCTTATGCCTATGTTACCCCAATGGCTGGCAATCAAATGCATTAATTGAGGGGGTGCTACCGCACCAGGGCCCAGAAGATCAGAAGGGGCTCCAACATTGTTGCTCCTCCACCTTATTTATCATATTTGTGCTCACTTGGCATCATTTAGATAAATAAAACAGCATGTGTTTCTGCTGTTTCAGTCTAGCTTCATCCGATTGAGTTATAAGACAGAAAAAGGTTTACTGTATGAGCCACGAAAGGGCTCAATTTAATGTTCGGCACATTTAGTTACGCCACTGCTGGCAACCTGCATCTATTGTTACCATAATATAGCAATGTCATGTAACACATAAAATTGCCATTCACATGGAATCCAAGCTTCACGCGCGATCTGATCACCCATTATTATCAGCAAAGCTCAATAGAGATCCTCAAAAAGATAAATGAGTAACAGGGAGTCCCCTCAGGAAAGAAAGCCTTGGCTAGCTGCCAGGAACAGTATTATAAAGTAGATGGAATGCTACTTGAGTATCAAAATGAAGGTGTCAGACATTCTTTTTTTAACCTTCCAAGACTGAAGTGGACGTGTCCAATTACACACCTTTCTTCAAAAAGGAGCACCAATATCAATATGGATACAAAATTCTTTATTATGAAAAAGGAGATACTATTAAAATACACAAAAACACGCTGGACAATTAAAATCACACGGATGACCCCATGGTCACAATAATATTAATGAAAAAAAACCCTAAGGGGAACAATGCATCAAAACACCCTATGTGCGCTTATTTGATCCTATTATAACAGTTATTTTATGCCGGCATAAAAATTGTATGTGTAAACCCTCAAAGTGTACAACCTCTAATAAATATCAACTCTTAACAACAATACCTCATATGTGAAAATGAATAAAAAACTAACTTTTTTAACCTTCCCTTACCCTTCTTGATTTTTCGGTAGTCTTAAATGTGGTCATGATAACATATGTACTTGATTCATGGATATCAAGGTTGATCTTCTGTTTGTGAATCAAAACGTTTGCTATGACTTGATAAACATGAATAAAAATTGTTTAAAAAATTCAAATCTTTGGCCTTGATTCATCAAGAATTTCAATGTTGGTTAATCACCAGCTAGGAAGACAATGGAAGTCAATGGCACTTTTTACTACAGTGTAAAACGGATTAAAGTGGACCAACACCCTCCCGTGATCGGCCCGGGAATCTATAAGATTCCCGGACCGATCAGACCCCTGACTGCGGGGCACCCCGATCGCTGTGTGAAACCCCCCAGAAACCCCTAAATCCCTACCTTATCCACGATCCAGCGGCGCCCGCCGCCGCCTCCCGCGCGTCCCTCTAGCAGGACACGCACCCGCACCGGCCCTTTGTGAATGGCCGGGTCGGGCGCGCGCCCTGTAAGAGTGACGCGCGGGAGGCGGCGGCGGGCACACTCTCTCCGCCGAAGTGGACCAAAACCCAGGATGGTCAAAATCCTGGGTGTTGGTCCACTTTAAATAGTACTAAAGCACTCCTTTTCTTGTGAGAAAAAAGGGCCATTGACTGTCATTGTATTTCAAGCTGGTGATTCATAAACAGTGAAATTCTCAGGCTTTTTCTCATGAAAATTTTTTACTACCATTAGCATCCTGATGATTTGAAAAAAAACTCTTTAGAAACCAAATATGAAAAAAACAAATACAGTAACTGTTAGTGGCCATTTTCCCCATCGTCATCTATCATTATAGATGTACCTGTTATTGGTGGGTGTAATATACACAATATACACAGCATGGCCATGAACTTTAACTGGTCATAGTGCAGGTTAGTACAAATTGTACTTGTTATTTTCTTTAACATTCAGTTATTGGAGGAAACTATTTGGAACATGCTTTACCATAAAAAAAATTGAGATTATATAAAGTAAATGCACTTACATTGCTTGATAAGAAGAGCAGGAGATATCAAGAGGCAAGACCTCCAGAATTGACTGGTTGATATATGGCAGCAGAAGATGCAACTTGGAACCAAACAAGACTTTCCATTCTTGTGCACCATATGTAGAGAAGTTAGAATGGAGATCCAGAAGCTTAAAACCCAATAGGGTCTGCATCAATGGAGTAACTTCTGAGACCGACATATTTTTCTGTGGAAGCATTGGAAAAGTAGAAAACATGTTTGTATGAATACTGTCTATTGTTTTTTCTTTATTAAATATACATTGATGAAAACAATACCCTTTGTGCTGTTCCTGTTATAGCAGTGACATATTTAGTGACATTATTCAGTTCAATAAACTTCAACATTTTTGTCATCAGAATGTTATCATTAAGAACATCTTCCTTAAGGAGCATCTCAGAAAGCTGCGTTGGTGTTAGCATTCTAAAAAGGTCAGCCTGGAATACAAAACAATGTTATTCAGCTATATTTCCAGTACATTTTTTTCTTTGGATTAAACAAAGAAAAATTATAACCTATCTGATAAACAGATCTTCTTTTTTTCTCTAAATCAAGGTCTTCTTACACAGCCTGTAATTCTAATACCAATGAATCTGCCATGGGCACCTTTAATGATTAAGGACCCCAGGTGTCCGAAACGCGTAAGCTTGCATGGCATTTTTTACATTCGCCAGGGTCTGATATTGTATTTTAGCTGCCTTTTTTTGATACGGAGATGTTTTTAAAGTGTCTTTCTTAAAGCATTGGACTTTTAGGAGTGCTGACCTTTTGCCTTTTTCACCTTTAATGAGGCCATGCAAGGCAGCCACCTCAGACAGCACGACAGGGAGAGGGGGCAGCAACCTATTTTTTTAATTCGTTTTTTTTACTATCATCTTAATGGTTTACAAGAGGTTCTGCTGCACACTGTCAAGCTTTTACAGTCAAAAATTGGCGGCTCAGCGGCTGCGGCCTTGCCTCCTACCCCCACTGCGAGTTGCCGCCAATCCCATCATAGGAAGGAGCCAGGCATAGAGGTGCACTGTTCTATTGAGGAATGAAGTGGTACATCTTGGGGGCAATTTTCTATAGTTCACCTCAGGCAGCAGAGAGGCTAGGTTTACTCCTGGTATCTGCAGTACTTACTATTTGTTTGGAGGACTTTTGCCTTTTTATGATCTACTTTCTGGCCACATTCAGCACATTAGGCATTAGGCCAGGTGACTTAAAAAAGTGTAGCATTGTGTTTCCTAATATGAAATTTATATTTAACGTTAGGTTTCTATAAGGAAAGGTTTACACTTCACTCCATTGTCTTTTGCTGGACCCCTGTGCTTTATTGCATCACCAACAGATGAATGGTGGTGCTTTAAGGTTATTAAAGCGGCCCTTCACTCTGAATAAGAGTCTATCTTATATGTTTCCCACACCCTGTACATACAGATTGCTCAGATTAAAAATCATCCTACCTGCATTTACTGCCTTTAAACATCCAAGATGGCGGCTCATGCAATATCAGGCAGCCTGCAAACAGGAAGTGCCTTCTGACTATGCTGCTCTGCATTCTGGGATTGCTGACCTTTTCCTGACCCCAGCTCTGCTCTGTCTGAGCAAAGCACAGCTATAACCCGCCCCATGTACTTTATCTCACTCTCCTCTCCTCAGTAAGTGTGATGCTTCTGAGTCAGCCCAGTGGGAGGAAGAATAATAAGTAAGTGACTAAAAACTTAAAATATATTAATTTTAGATGCTGGGGAATCATTTTTTTAAGGGTTTGGTCTTTTCAATAAATCATGGTGAAGGTCCGGTTTAAATGGAAGCGTGTAATTAACACTTGTCTGGAGGTAGGAGGAGATTCTATATATCCTTCTCTAGTCTTCATTTGTAAGGTTACCACTAGAGATGAGCGAACTTCTTGAAAGTTCGATTCGGGCGATTCGCCGAATTTCCCCAAGAAATTCGGGTTCGCCCGAATCGAACTTTCACGAATCGCTCATCTGAAAAAAAAAATGCCGGCATGGTGGGAGCGGGCAGGCCGGCTACGCTGTCAGCGCAGCCGGCCTGCCCGCTCTCACCATGCCGGCATTTTTTTAAAAAGCAAACACTTACCTGCATGGTCGGAGCGTGGAGGCCGGCGCCGCTCTCAGCTGTCATCAGAGGACACGTCATCAGAGGGCGCCTGAGAGCGGCGCCGGCCTCTGCCTGCTCCCACCATGCAGGTAAGTGTTTGCTTTTTAAAAAAATGCCAGCATGGTGGGAGCGGGCAGGCCGGCTGCGCTGACAGCGTAGCCGGCCTGCCCGCTCCCACCATGCCGGCATTTTTTTTTTTTTATTTCAGGGAAAATTCGATCGGCACGAACCAAAAAAAATTCGGGTTCGTGCCGAATCGAATTTTCCCTGAAATTCGGAGCGAATTCCGGTTCGTCCGAACCGGTTCGCTCATCCCTAGTTACCACTAATAAACAGATATTCTGAAAATTGGTCAGCCTGTTTGGGCATTGGAGACAAAAAGTCCATAATGTGGTATACACCACATATGATGGGATATCTGGGCCAATGACTTCTCTGGTCAGTTAACACACATTTTTCTGCTAATTAATGTAATGTGCAATCAGAGAAGATAGGGTTATCCAATAATTTGGAGGGCTCTCAAATCTTTAATAAATACCTGTGCAATGTGTGGAATCTTTATAGTTTAGCACACAATAAACTTGAAAACATGTTATTTTAAAAATCCCCCAGTCTGCAACGAGGCATTGCAACAAAGTTCTACAGGCCCCATAGGTGCAGATTCATTCCAGCAAGGTAGATATTCATTTTTACAAATTTTCAAATATGGATTATCATGAAAATGCATAGACTCTCCAAATTGTAAATCTCATAGGGTATTGTTATTTCCATATTTGTAATAACCAGTTTGCAGGACTATTAGAAAGTCCACAGTGATGCAAATCAATCCACACGTGTTCTTCTTAGGCTAGATAATCCACCACCAATCACTCAAGCCTCTTACCAGACGGCCAATATAGGATCCTAGTTAAAGCCCCGTGAAGGTGAAACGCGTTGGAGGAATCAGCTTTTACACCTTTATTGGAATACATGCCGCCTTGGATATCTGTGTGGTGAGAACTACCATTGAAAATGGAGCTGTATTTTAATTCTGCCTACTTTTAACTGATTGTTTGTGAGTGCATTTTTATTCATTAAAAACAACCATTTATTTTTAGACATATTGCACTATATTTGTCTTTATATTTTTTATGGTCCTTTACTTTGAACCATCACTGTGGAGTTCCTGATAAGAGCAGAGCTCTGGAATAAGAGGTTGATGTTCTCTCCTGATAATTGTATGCTTTAAATCCGCTCTGTTGAAAGCATTTTTGGTGATGAGTTGGAGTGAATATGATGAGGACCAGGATATAATTCGAATGATTACATCTGTTTTTGCCTATCTATATTGGCCGTCTGGTAAGAGGCTTGAGTGATTGGTGGTGGATTATCTAGCCTAAGAAGAACACGTGTGGATTGATTTGCATCACTGTGGACTTTCTAATAGCTCTGTGTAAAATTGGATATATATAACTTGTAGATTTTAGTAGGAAGTGGAATCCTACATGTCACACGTTGAGCTGTACTTTTTTAAATTCTAATATAGCTTTGATTTAATCAATGCACTAGTATTTGGGTATCTGTTGATGAAAGATGAAAATCCACAACAGCGACAGAGAGAACAAAGTATTACACTAATTCAAATACTTGTACATTCTATCCCAAACTAAATGTATATATGTGGCCGGAGTTGGGTTTTTTAATGTAAAGTAGGGTAATAAAAAGCATGTAATATCACTTACCAAATCTATGCTTGGATACAATGAAATGAGTTCAGTAAGTTTAGCACTGGGATAAAACTTCCCGAAATTAATGTTAAGCCATTGTTCGGTATCATTTGCCTCCTGCATGCATGCAGATCCTAAAATAGTAAAAAGGTCAAACCAAAAATAAATAAAAGTTTATAAATCTAAATGACCTGTCTAAAGGTTGGTGGTGAAGTGCTGGTGCTGAAGCCTGGGTTAGATCATAAGCCTTTAAGCACAAGTCCACTTTCATTTGATTTAGAAGTTTTGATTTTAAATATTTTATTTTCAGAAACTCATATTGCATAAAGCCTACATGTATGCATCCTGAATATAGAACCATACTCACTCCTCCCCAGAGCCAACTGATCTAGCACAGTGGTGTCTCTGTAATCTTCTTGGGACAGGTATGACAGACAGTGGGTTAGAATTGTTTGTGGGTTGGAACAGTCTTGCGGTAGTCAGCCTGAACTCTACTCGTCCAAGGGACTAATAATCAGTAAGACTATGGGGGGAATTCTTCACTACAGGTAGTAGCCGGGAAAATAATCACATACAGTTTTCTCTCAGAACATGTGCTTGAGTGGATACAATGTTTATAGCTGGGAAGGACCAGAACTCATATAAGAACTGGTTGCTGTTGGGCTGGCGTAGAGTGGAAGTAGATAGCAGATCTGGGCAGAAGGGAAGGAGACAATCAGGGCATATGAGGCAAAAGCAAACAGAGAGCAGCCAGGAGGTGTGGAAAACATAAGCTGGAATTCGTTCAGACGGCATTCTCAAGGACCTGAGGCGGAAACCATAGCCCTGAAACACTGTAGTAGTGGGATAAGCTGTGCTGGGACAGTTTAGACCTGGGAAGGAAGATCACAGTTATAACTGGGCAACAATAAAGTAAGGGAATCTTCTTTAGGAATTGTGGGCATCTGCACTTCTGCTAGAGAATGTGGTACAGACTATCAGTACCTATATACCAACACTTGCACCCAAAGGACAATTCAGGCCCAGAAAGATCCCTCTCCCACACCCCTATGTGAATGTGAGCATCATTTTATATTAATTCGTGCACAGTACACTCCCCCACTGATTGGATAGAGGAGCATCCCTTTTGACTAGAAACAGTGAAGGCTTTAACAATAGTGTTAGGTCAGGAAGAGAAGGCAGCTGTAGGGCAGCATGTGCTGTGGCAAAATTTGGATTTACTGTGCCAGTAATGCAACTGCGGCCCCTCTGATTCACATAGGTGGCACGGATATAAACAGGGGGTATCAGCTTTGGATCACTTCAAATAATAAATGTAGACTTATGCCCTTATTTAAGAAGGAATAGCGTCAGGTAGTGCCTGGTTAATGAGAGGTAGCGACAGATAGCGACTGGTCAACGCCGGACACGGCACGCAATTACACATTTATCAAGCAGAATCTGTTTAGCGACTGGGATAGCGCCATGTAGCGTCTGATTCATCATTTTCACAGCCTCAGCGAACAGCACCAGCGTTCAGCCTTGCACAGCGCCAGGTATGACCTCTTGCTACCTGTCACTCTCCCATACATTTCAATGGACGATCCTTTTCTTCTCTTTAAACTGTTTTTTTTTTTTCCCAAAAAATCACAAATAATTATTTGACCTCTTCTGGCATTGAAATAGCAGTTTTTTTCATAATTTTTTCATTTTTTAAATATTTCCTCAAAAATGACATTACAGGTCTGCCATTAAAGTGTTCATGTTACATTGTTGTTACAATGTAATTCCATATGTTTTCGCTTTGTTACTAGTTGATAGATGCTTGAAAACAGACTTTAAACACACCGCCTCCTGCGCTCTGGGCTTCAAACAAATATTTTTCAGCACCAGAGATTTGTGAGGCTGCTTTTTTCCTGAATATGTTGTGAGTCGGTCGCTATGAGCAGTCGCTAACATGCGCTCCCATACAACGCTATACTGGTCAAATAGTGACTCCTCACAATGTATTCACCATTACTGAACAGCGACTGAGTCGCTATAAAGTAGCGAGCCACGGCTGAGCACAGTGACTACTAGCGGGCGCTCTGAAAATGCCTGCTACAGATGCTCATCTGTCGCTACCTGCCGCTAATGATGAATCAGCCTGTTATTTTATGGGTATCAGTGAGCTACTGCCCGTGGAAAAGCACAATTGTACATACTTTAGGTCCAATGCAGCTTATCTCTTTAGCCCCCTGTCACTTAAAGTGGACCAACCCTAGTAAAGTGGACCAACCAGTCCTATGAAAGGTTAATTTAAAAAAACATGTTAACATAAAAAACATGTTAAACTTCCCTTAGTGTCCTGGTAATTAATTGGATAAATCTTCATAAATATAGAAATTGTAACTATATTGTAGACAGAAATGATAACAATTTAAGAAATACGTTTTTTTATTTCTTTAAACCAATCCAATAGCCTGGCAGAGTCAGAAAAGAAAGGAAACGGCCATTTTGCCTGTTGGTCCACTTTAAGTATTTGTTTTGTGTATTATTTATTTTTTATGAAATTTTTAGACATTTGCATTCATTTAA
The DNA here is from genome assembly GCA_027917425.1 of Gastrophryne carolinensis. Taxonomy (NCBI): domain Eukaryota; kingdom Metazoa; phylum Chordata; class Amphibia; order Anura; family Microhylidae; genus Gastrophryne; species Gastrophryne carolinensis. Next base: position 42,021,972 of record CM051240.1, on the reverse strand, counting down.
AAAGACATAAATCACACCATTCCTGACAGGAATGTAATCTTGTCCTGAGTGGTTGTGTGGTATCTACTGTAAACTTACCAGTTATTTCCATTTGCTGGTTTAGGTATGACAGGCAGTAGTTGTAAACGTAAGTCACTTGAGTTTGGCTGAAGTTGGGGTAAACGTTGCTCAGTAGGCTCACCCTTCATCATTAAAAACAGCAGTATAAGTTACAACTGACCAGACACAACTGTGTCATCTTGAAGGGAAACTTAATTAAAATTGTTATTTCAAATCATAAAAGAGTGCCATAAAAGAGTGCATTGTTCTTTTGTCACATAATTAGTTTCTTTTAGTGATTTTAGAGAAAAGATGTAACAACTACTGATCCAGGCCAAAGCAAGATTCAGCCCCCCAAAAAAGAACTTACCATTGCCATCTCTTCCCAGGAGAGGTAAGTGAGCCAGTGGGATTTCACAGAATGGGGCATCCCAAATCCCCTGGGACAGAATAGTGAAAATCCTGGGTTTTGTTTCTCTGTAACTAACCCCTTCCACATACCTCTCACTTGTCTCATGTAGGAATGCAGTCGTTTGAGCCTAATGCCCAATTTCTAGGGGTTATACAGCAAAAGGGCATTCCAAATTGCCATATCTGGGGGGTGGGAGGCAGATTCAATGAACCATTTTTGCTTTAGATTATCTTTTAAGTGCCAGGTTCTCTGATTTATAGGATCCCCAATTGCAAATAATAATATAAAAGTAGTGTTTTTTTAGTAGTGGATTCTCAAAGTTACAAGAAAGTTCTAAAGTTTAAAGATTTGTGTATTGACTAGATATTTACTAAGTATTTCACCAAGTGCAAATGCAGATGTTGGTGATTTTTTTCAAATCAAGTTTAGTGTTTACTTTAAATCAGGGATCCCCAAACTGTAGCTTGGGAGCCACATATAGCTCATGGACTGCCCTGCTCTGTGTCTCAAGAGATTTCTTTGGTAAATGAAGAGTCAGGTAGTTGAAGTATTCCAGCTTAGAGTAGTCACAAACTCACGTTGTTTCAGGATCTCCTTATGGACAGGGCAGAAGCAGCAGCAGAAATGCGTAAGCAGCACACTTCTGCACGGCAGCCAACACAACCTTTTCACTTTTTGGGGGGTTGGGGGAGCCAATATCTTCAGGGTGGGGTGCTTGTTATATTTTTAATGGATGATACAGATCAGAGTACACTCATCATATATACGCCTGTTGACTGTCAACAAGCATTATAGTTCACAGTCTCTTCATTTTGAACGCCCACGACCATCTCTCGATCCCAATCTCTTGGGTACCCTGGCTTTGAATAAGCCTGTATTTACCTCATTTTACTGTTTTGTTATTAAAAAGCATGAATTACTTACAGGTCTTGGTAGCTTCTACACGATATGTTGGTGCTGAAACTAGCGATATGAGAGGCATCAAAGGCTTTGGGGAAGTTGTCGAGAAGGAGACTCAGCACTGTTGTCCATTCTGTCATGTTATTCAGAGCCCATTCATTGCTCAGCACGGTGAGGGTGCTGCTGACAATGCCCCGCTGAGTCGACACACTTAACAAGCCTAGACGTCTGCTACCACTATACGAAGCCAAGCTCGAAGCTGATGCCTAAAAGACATTTACATATGTATGCTAGTGTCAACATACATATAGATGGGAATGAACAAAGACTAAAGTAATTATCTTGGTGTCATATTGCTTGGAACTCCTACCCATAACATTTTAGGTCATTTTTAGTAACACATAAACATTTTCTGAAATAAATTAATTAGGGTATTAATGAGGGAGTCACTGATTAAAAGGACGCACATATGGCACATCATAGTGGTGAGTCGATCAAACAATCTGGGGTGTTTCACTCTGCGGGGCATCCAAATTTAGAATGCCACATAAGGAGATAGAGCAACACCCTAAAGAATCTTATAGACTAACGGGGGTGTTGCATCCTCTTTAAGGAAGCCGTCCAGTCTGAAACAGGCTATTCCCAAAATGTTGAGAGGTCCTCTTTGCTTGGAGAGCTTCTCAATCTTAAAGTGGACCAACACCCAGGATTTTCACTATCCTGGGTGTTGGTCAACTTCCTCGGGGCACCCCGATCGGGGGTGCCCCGCTGTGTGAAACCCCCCAGAAAGCCCCAAAAAACTCACCTCACCCCGCTCCTATGGCGCATGCGCGAGCGCTCCGCCAATCAGCACGGACGGACAAGCTGGAATATGGACCGGACAAGAAGAGTGCGCCCGCCGCCGCCTCTCGTGCTTCCCTCTAACAGGGAGCGCACCCGCGCCAGCCATTCCCAAACGGCGGGTGCGTGCCCTGCTAGAGGGAAGCGCGAGAGGCGGTGGTGGCCCGCACATGCGCCATTGGAACGAGGAAAAGGTAGGATTTGTGGGGGTCCTGGGGGGTTTCAAACAGCGGGGCACCTCCGATCGGGGTGCCCCGCTGGCAGGGAGCTGATCAGCAGTGGGTGTTGGTCCACTTTAACAGAATGATACTTATTTTGCATCTGATCAGGTGTTGAGGTGCTAAAGCTATTCAAGAGAAGTAAAGGAAGGTCTTCCAGCTGCAGAGCAGCACTCCAAATAAGGCAGGAATGCTCTCCACGCTTTAGTAAATACTCAACTGTGTGCAGAGGAAATCACATTTTTAAACAGAAATAAGCATATTAGTTTGAGGAGCTAGTAATTTTTTGTCTATAATATTTTTTACAAACTGTATTGTTATCATGCTTTAGCATGCCACCTGCTGGGAGTTATTGGTAATAATTAGCTATATCGAGTTCCATAAACTACTGTTTCACAAACTGGGGTACCCATACCTCAGGGGATACACAGTGATGTTTAGAGGAACATCAACAGTTGGGTGTCTGACTGATTTTAACAGTGCAGCATTATCCTTTCTTGGTTTATAAGTGCTACGAGGCCTGTGGGCTACTTATTTTGGTGCTATTTATAATTAATCACCCCTGTTGGTTTACTTAGTTTGAACTCCTCATCGCTTAGGGGGCACTTGGTTCAGAAAGTTTAAGAACCACTGTTATAGACCACAGATCAGCAGCATGATGGTGGCACAAATCTCCAATGCCCTCTATTATGTTCCCAGTGTTTCACTTTAGCAATTCTGACTCTTGCAGAGTCAAGGAGGTGTGTGCAGAGTACGAGGCCAGACAGAGGTGCCTAGTATTCTCTATGGGCAACCTGGTTTAGCTCCATACTGTGCTGTACACCTCCAGTGAGACAGAACCCAGAGGTGCGGGATCTGCTGTCAGATGGTGGGGGATTCCAGGAGCAGGAATGATGCTGTGGGAGCAGTGGAAGGTAGGCAGCGGGGCCTTGTGCTTCTATTGCACTGAAAATCTGAGGTCTGTAGGAAAGCCCACCAAATCAGTTTTATTTTATATATTCACCTGATTAAACAAAAGATATTGATAAATGTTTGTTTTGAGTACAGGATATATAGTGGAAAATATATGAAAGTTTTTATATAAAAAAAAAAAACTAAAGTTATTTTTTGAGGGAAATTGCTGCTGGAAACAATAAACATTTACTGTTATTCATTGAATTTCGAACTGACGTTCAAAAGAATCATAAACCTACCGGCAATAAGCTGCTTTGGAGATCGGTTAGGTAACCTTGGACATCTTCAAAGGACTCCAATGAGGCGACTTTGTAGAGCGTGCTGTTTAGTATTGCCCTGTCAGACAAAGCATCTGATACCACTGTGAGCTCAGCCAGGTCTTTTGTTGAGCTGCTGTTAGCAATAATCTTGAAAAGAGAAGAACAAAAGTGTAAAGAATGAGAGTATTTGACAAACATGCTTGTTGAATGTACTGCGGTACACTAAAAATATAAATATGCAAATAACAAACAAAGCTAAACTTTCAAAAAGCCCTCCTATTGGCAAAGAGAGCCCACAATATGCAATACAGCAGCAAGTGGAACCTGTTCATATTTATAGAGGACCTTGATGTTCTTCTGGTGTTCTGCTGGGTAATTTAGGTACCTAATCTGGTAACTAAGTGACCGGGGAGGCCGATTCATTAATAGCGTCAGGTAGCGACAGATGAGCGACAGTAGCGGTATTTTCACAGCGCCCGCTAGTATTCGCTGTGCTTGCCCGTTGTTCGGTTGTTGACAGCGACTCCGCCGGTGTGCGGTAATGTTGAATACGGGTTAGGAGTCGCTGTTTGACAGGTTCCGCGCTGTATGGGAGCGCATGACAGCGAATGGCCATAGCGACCGGCTCCCACCATATTCATTAACAAATCACGCTCAAAAAATTCTCGCGCTGTGAAATGCTTGTTTAAACCCCAGAGTGCTGGAGGCGATGGGTTAAAAGTAGTTTTTTAACCCCCAAACAACCATATTTTTGGGAAAAAAAAAACAAGTTTTTCAAAACATTTTGTAATATGAATACATTAATATCAGACCTGTAATATCAATTCTGCACAAATATCTAACATTGCAGAAGTGGTCACAGAATTTTTGACATTTAAAAAAAAAAAAAAATGAAATGCATTGGAGAGCGCCAGGTAGCGAGAGGTCATACCTGTCGCTGTTCAAGGTCACTCGCTGGCGCTGTGGGGTGAGGTTGGAATAATGATGAATGATTCGCTATCTGGCGCTCTGTCAGTCGCTAAGCAGGATCGGCTTGATAAATGTGTGATTGCGGAGGGGAGCCGGCGTTCTCGTGGCGGTGACCATCATTACCGTTCGCTCACCATTCGCTACCTGGCGCTATCCCTTGTTAAATAAGGGCCATAGTAACTGATTGGCTGTAAAGTATTGTTATGCAAGACAATGTTTGTCAGTTTTTGGTCCTGTAGCTACTATTACCCCAAATCCAAACATTTGAATTTAACATAACCATAAAGTGGAAAACACCCTTCTGAACACACCTCAATCCACTCTACAAATGCTGAACAAAAGGCAGTAGTATCCTAAACATTCTAGTAAGCCTTATCTATGCACATACAAGCTTCGAAAAAAACACACCACAATAAAGCTTCCCAAAGAAAGGTAAACTGTAGGTAAAGATGACCAAAGCCTTAAAGTCTAAATTATTCTAGGGCCAGATGAAAGTTTTAACTAGGGGCATCCAGCTTCAAGCTGCCCTGCAGTGGGAATCCCACCCAGTTAAGTGTATAATCACTTTGCTCCAGGATCCTACAGTGTATTTACGGCTCTGCTGCAAAAATACCGAGCATTGATTTATGGGGAGACCAGGGGGTTGCACCCTGCAAGACATTTGCCTCTAGACAAATTGTTCAAACTGCTTTTTTTAAATATTTACTGTTCCTGGAATCGACCTATATCCTGTTCATATGCAGCTTGCCAGCTGTTTTGGATTATTCTGCATTGCACCAGAATTCAAAGACCATTTAGGTCCATGTGGGAGAAAATTCTGGTAGAGGATCCTGGTCTCCGAAAGCAACTTAAGCAGCCAGACGCCTACAAATAGCATGGGAAGAACATTTAATATCTAAACCAGTAGTCCTCAAACTTCCTCCTCAAGGGCCGAGACAGGCCAGGTTTTGCAGCTCTCTATGCTGATGCACAGATGTAATAATTAGGGCTATAGCTCTGTCTGAGCACCAGTTAATTCACCTGTTGAGTAGCGTGGGGAGCTGCAAAACCTGGCCTGTCTCGGCCCTTGAGGAGGAAGTTTGAGGACTACTGATCTAAACTAACACTGACCAAGAGGTCCTTTTAAAAATGGACCAAAACCCAGGATTTTTTTGACTATCCTGGGTTTTGGTCCTTTCCTCCAGGGCAATCCGATCGGGGGTCCCGCTGTGTGAAACCCCCCAGATCGCCGAGCGCAACTGACCTCTTCCCGGTCCTATGGTGCATGTGCGGCCGCTCGTTCAATCAGTGCGCTCGGAGCTGCTGATGTCACTCCATCTAAGCCAGCGTCTAAGGCCAATGGCTCAGAGCGCGCCAGCAGCCACATCCCCTACATTCACAAATGCCTGGCGTGCCCTGCTAGAGGGATAGCGGGGATGCGGCCATGACTCGTGCATGCGCCATTGGACCGGGAAGCAAGGTAAGTGTACAGGGCGACTTGGTGGGTTTCACACAGCGGGGCATCCTGGTTGCCCCAGGGGGGATCTTATAGATTCCCGGGCTGATCGCGATTGGTTTTGGTCCACTTTAACCAAATAATGTACAGCTTAAAGAAGACTCTCCACTCCACTAAAATCTTTATATTATGCTCATTTAACAAAATATTTTTGGAATAAAATGTCCTAGTTCCAGTAATTCATAGACTGATAGTGGTAGAACACCTCTTGCCATCTAAGGGGGTTATTTAAGAATGGCTAGCGCCAGGTAGTGCCACGTAGCGGCACGTAGCGGCTGGTGAACGCTGGGCACTGTACGCAAAACCATGTTTAAGAAAGTGTTTATGCAGCTTGGCCAGTTGTTTTGGACTAATCGGCATTGCACCAGAATTACAGTACCATGCAGTGTCACATGTATTGCCAGAGGCGGCTCAGCCTATAGCGCTGGCGCTCTAGGTTCATGAGCGCCACAGTGTCGCTCTACCATGCATTTTAATTGGGTTTCATTTGTTGGGGTTTTAATAGCGTTTTGGGCAATAAAAATTTAATTTCTTTTTCTCAAATCATTGTGTGACCTCTCCTGGCTGCAAACAAACATTATACATTTTTTTATATTTTTATGCAGAATTGTCATTACAGGTCTGGCACTAAAGTGTTAATGTCACAATGTTACAGCAATGTCATTCCATGTGTTTTCGCTTTGTTACTGGTGGATGAAACCCCCCAGAACGCCCAGCTCAACTCACCTCACCCCGCTCCTACGCGAGCGCCCGTCCAATCAGAGCACTCAGAGCCGCTGTGGTATGCACGTACAAGCAACGGACAACCACAGCGGCTCTGAGCGCGCTGGAGGCCGCATCTCGCACTTCCTTCTAACAGGGAGCGTGCCCGGCCATTCACAATATAGATTCTTATAGATTCCCGGGCCGATCCCCCCTGGGTGTTGGTCCACTTGAATTATAATATATATATATATATATATATATATATATATATATATATATGAATTATAGCACAGATGCAGCAAGGGTATATGTATATTTTATTGTATTAATTTATATTATATTGTTTCAATGATTGATAAGATTTATCCACGGGGATATATTTGTTATTGACAAGGTCAGATATGTTTCCTGCAAATGCATTAATAAGTTAGAAGCTTTACTGGGTTTATTACTTTTCTTTTTAGTCAATACTGTTTGGTGTTTTTTGTACTGTAATTTTTTCAGTTTCTTTCCAGTTTGTAAACACGTTGACTTAAAGTGGACCAACACCCAAGGGTGATCGGCCCGGGAATCTATAAGATTCCCGGGCCGATCACCTCCCTCCCCGCAGGACATCCGAGATCGGGATGTCCCGCGGGGTGAAACACCCCCAAACACCCCAAACTCCTTACCTTATCTTCCGACGGACAAGCCGCGGACAAGCGGCTCCTCCGCCGCCGCCTCCCTCGCGCCCCTCTAGACGTGCGCGCGCCCGCACCGGCCGTCTGTGAATGGCCGGCGCGGGCACGCGCGCGCCAAGAGGGACGTGCGGGAGGCGGCGGCGGAGGAGCCGCTTGTCCGCGGCTTGTCCGTCGGCGCTGGGAACGGGGAGAGGTGAGTTTTTCGGGGGGTTCGGGGGGGTTTCACACAGCGGGGCACCCCGATCGGGGGTGCCCCACCGAAGTGGACCAAGACCCAGGATAGTCAAAATCCTGGGTGTTGGTCCACTTTAAGATTGGGCTTCGTTATTTGGTAATAATTTCCACATAATTTGTTTAGAGTGGAGCAAAACTACTTGGTTTAAACATCCAATCCTGGGGCATCCCGATATGAGATGCCTCACTGTGTGAAACCCCACCATTCTTCCTTTATTCATAGCTCGCTGGTGATCCCATGGCGCAGACATTCCTGGTGCCTGCATCCTTTTAGTTCTGTGCAGGACCGCGCCTGCCTGAATTGAATGGCTGGCATGGCCACACACAGCCACCGAGGAATGTAAGGCTTGTCGCTGCCGATCGTGAGCAGTGGCTAAGCTGATTAGGGCAGAGACATGTTTGCAACATTGGATCACCAGCGGGGTATGTATAACAGGCAATCTGCATGGTTTCGCACAGCATGGATGCCTCCAGGTATACCCGGGATAGTGATACTGTCAAAAGGTTAGACCTATCAGCAGTTTTACCCCTTTAGCTCTTACCCATCAAATAGTTTCAACCAACAAACCACGACTAACGGAAAACCGGAATCTGATATCAAATGATACTGTCAGTTATAAAAGCCCACAACCACAGGATTCATCCTGAATTGTTTCATGTATTTTAGATACAATAACATACTGCATATCCTGCATTTATTTGAATGTACTTGTTCTTATTTTTATTGCTCATTTGTATTTTTGTAAAACGTATTTATTTGATTATTGTATTGACTACCGGCTCTGCTTTTCCTTGTATCTAGCATATTGCATTGTCACACAATAAATGTATTTTTTTATTGTCTTTAGATTGTAAGCTCACAAGGACAGGGCCCTCTTTCCTAATGTGTTTAGTTACACTTCTGTTACACTTCTTTTACATCTGACTCATATTATTGTGTGTAGTATGTACATTGTCATCATTGTTGTATTTTACTTGTCTTACCCCCTGTAAGTTCTACCTTGTACAGGGCCACGGACTATGACGGCGTTTTAGAAATAAACAATAATAAGTATTGTAGTTATTAGGGCTTTGAGGTTGCTTAAAATATTTCATTTTAGCTTTTAATTTGTATGAATCATTATTTTGATGCATAATTTGTGTGTTTATTTTACTTTATTAGTCATTTTATCATTTTTTGTAGCGCAACCCTTCTAACTAATAAACTAGGCTCCTAATCTATCTAGCACGGAATATACTATGTTTATAGCTCTCTCTCTCTATATATATATATATAAATACACACACACACACACACACACACACACACACACACACACACTGCTGCATTTCTTATGTGTGTGTATTATTATTTTTTTTCTTTTTTATACAGATTAATTCAGGACTCAGCCTTATCTACCCTTTTGCCTTAAAGAGGACCAACACCCAGGGGTGATCGGCCCGGAAATCTATAAGATTCCCTGGCCGATCACCTCCCACCCCGCGGGACATCCGAGATCGGGATGTCCCGCGGGGTGAAACCCCCCAGAAACCCCAAAAACCTCTTACCTGATCCGCCGCCGCTTCCGCCGCCGCCGCCGCCTCCCGCGGGCCCCTCCAGACATGCGCGCGCCCGCGCCGGCCCTCTGTGAATGGCCGGCGGGGGCGCGCGCGTGCCGAGAATGACGCGCGGGAGGCGGCGGCGGCGGAAGCGGCTTGGACGTTCCTGATCCCCGCCTGGACGTTGGCGGGGATTGGCTGCGGCGTTCACGTGGGAGCGTTGAGAGGTGAGTTTTTTGGGGTTTCTGGGGGGTTTCACACAGCGATCGGGGTGCCCCGCCGAAGTGGACCAAAACCCAGGATAGTCAAAATCCTGGGTGTTGGTCAACTTTAAGCTTTCATGCTTCTAATTATTTGGGCCTGTTATGTTTATTGATATCTGTATGAATATATATATATATATATATATATATATATATATATATATTGTATTTCTCCACTAAAATATCTGTAATTTAGTATAGCTACATGTGTGATTCATATGTCCTAGCTTCACTGTTGAGCACTAGTGATTAGTTCTGTTCTTCTACGTTCTTCTACTCGTTAGCTCTTACAAACACATTTGTGCAATTTAAAGTAGAGTATATTTGTGCATATATTTTGGTGGTTTGTTAGCTTTTGTATTAACCATATCAGTTAAATTATGTTTAATTGAATTTTTTGCTTTGGACATAATTGGATAATGATTACATACTATGTCATGGGCTGAATTTCCCCTACTCCATTTACTGTCACTTCCCTGGGGAAGATTATAATTATGCATCTCTTTTTTGGGGGGCCTTACTCCTTTTTCCCTACCAAACAGGATCAGAGCCATGGGTTGCAGGCATAGATGGTAACATGCTGATCAGTTGAAAACACCCACTTGAAGGGTTATTCATGCATCTTAATGTGACGTATGGAAGGGCTGGTCTGAATTTCCCATCAGGCGCTCACTCTCTTTAACCTGTGTAGAGCTTAAGAAATGGTGGGGGGGGGGGGGGCAGGGGGTAAAGACATCCAGCTGATTAATTAGAAATGTGCTTGCCTGAAGTAGTCGCTCCTCCATTTAAACCGGACCTTCAGCGTGATTTCATGAAAAGCCCAAACTCTTAAAAAACGGTTCCCCGGCATCTAAAATTAATATATTTTACGTTTTTAATCACTAACTTATTATTCTTTCCCCCACTGGGCTGCAACTCTGTTCAGGAATTTAGGATACGGGCGCCGCCATCTTGACTCAGAAGCATCACACTTACTGAGGAGAGGAGAGTGGGATAAGGTACAGGGGGGCGGGTTATATCTGTGCTTTGCTCAGACAGAGCAGAGCTGGGGTCAGGTAAAGGTCAGCAGTCCCAGAATGCAGAGCAGCACAGTCAGGAGGCACTTCCTGTTTGCAGGCAGCCTGATAAGGTGGCAGCTTCCATAAGCCACCATCTTGGATGTTTAAAGGCTCATAACTTGCAGTAGATGCAGGTAGGATGATTTTTAATGTGGACAATCTGTATGTACAGGGTGTGGGAAACATATAAGATAGACTCTTATTCAGAGTGAAGGTCCGCTTTAAGAAATGGTGGGGGGGGGGGGCAGGGGGTAAAGACATCCAGCTGATTAATTAGAAATGTGCTTGCCTGAAGTAGTCGCCCCTCCATTTAAATAAAGACAAACAACAGACCTTTCCCGTTTTCATTCTGTACTCTATTCCCTAGCTCTCACCCAACAGCAGCTCTGTAGTTGTGTCTGGTGGTAAACTATTACTTGTTCACATGTCACTGGTTTTGTATTATCGTCAGTGGATGCAAATGGAAAGTGGTGAAATAGGGGTGTGGTTTGGTATGAGGGGCATCATCACTCATATGTACCTGGTGCATCAGTAATGCTTAATATTACCCTGTCTCTACCATTGATTGCATTGTCAGTAGTTAGGAAGATTTAGTCTACTTTTCTATGACACAAAGGTGAACACTATAACGCAGATGTGAGCGTAACCTTGTGTGCACAAAAATCCAGACGTTTTTTTTTTTTTAATGCAGAGTTTAATTTTCATGGTTACATAGTTATTTTGGAAAAAAATACACATGTCCAACAAATTGAGTTCCTACATTTTGGTCCAAGGTAAGACTAACTAAAACCCCTCCAGAAAATAGCTAATTAGTAGGAAAAAAAAGTAGAATGTAGAAAAAATAGCTAATTAGTTCTGACAGAGGGGAATGTAAAATTCTTGTCTATGTCAGTAGGCAGGGCATTGCAGGGTCTGGCCAGCCTTACACTAGAGAATATCTATCCATCAACAATTCATGGTTCCAAATGCATTATATCTTCCAAGCGAATCTTTAAAAAAAGATCAGTCTTCCTGTCTGCTCAGGGAATAGGGGACGTGTTCTTCTCAGGGTCAGCCCTTAGACTTGATTGTTTTCTCAGTTGTTATTCTATTTATTCACCCCTCCCTTTTTTATTTCTTTCCTGCAATCCTTTACAATTACTGCTCGACTGGTTCTTTCCCATAACATTCTATGAAAACTCATGTTGGCGAGCAGCAGATCTGTTTAAAGCATCAAATTTGCGCATTTCATGGCTAAGATTCCCATTTGAGCGTCACCGTAATGCTCTTCTATGGGATCTTTCTCACTGTCTTGTTTGAAATATTATGTGCATCTGACTTAAATCATTAAAAAATGCCCTCCTTAGTAGTTAAAATGCGTTTAATAAATTAATGTTCTGCAATTAAAATGAAGCATTGTGTCTGATGCAATGAAGGGGCTCGAGCAACATGTCGGACGTCGGAGTTGTATTTTAAAGCCTTTCTTCATTAAATGTGGATACCTTCTTGCGATCCCTTCTTGCCCTTCTCACAAAGAAATAGGATAATTCTACTAACAGTGATCATTCTATTCTCTCAGGTTACATATATATGTGTGAAAATAAAGTTATATATCTCTTTGTGCCTACATTAGCTCACATCTGTTCAAAAAGACCATTTCTGGGAGAATTGCAGAACACCAGTTCTACTTTGGTTTATTTGCGCTTTAATTAGTTATTTGTACAAGTCCCTGCCATTTAAAGCTTTACATTAATTCGTATGTGCTTATAACTGGAAACTTTATACTACTAGTTCTAGTACCCCTTCCATAAAAATTAAAAATACTCCAGCGTCCCGTAGGCATTCATATAATATTGGTTCTTTTTTATGGAACGTATAGTACTAAATGTTCTCATTATTAGCTTATAGTTTTTAACCAATTCACATCTCCATTGAGGATTACATGGACTACCAGGTGGCCAGCACTTGTGGCTACAGTAAACTTATATAAACAGAAACTGGGTGTTCTGTTCTGGCCATACAAACAGAAGGCAATTGAGCCAGTGTGAAAGTTGATATTGTTAAATAGCGTATAGCTTTCCTGACCATTTGTTTATTTCAACCATGTCTTTTTTATCAGCTATTTGACTATCCGTGTTAATTAATAATATTTAATAAACTAGAGATCTTCATATCCTCCCAAAATTAGTTGCATTTTTTTCCAGTTCGTGTGAAAATGACCACTTCTTAAAGGAGGTCTATCTAAACAAAAATAGCCTAATAATAAAAGTCTGCATAAATATGCTAGATAGCATAGAGCATAGACAAGGGGTTATTATGTGCTCTGCATAAAAAAAAACTTGCTTTCAACTTTTTTCATGCTTTTATTGAAAGAAATATGAATGGGGGGACAGTTTGTAAATTCCATTCCGCTTTAATAGGGGAGAAATGCTCAATTCTAATGGTCTGTCCACCAAACTAGCTTGTGTTAGACTAAGATATTATTACTATAACAATTTATTTCGAAACATGGATGTGCTTTTTCTTCCTACAGTCTGGGTAAGAGGACAGTCTATTAGAATTAAGCAGTCTACCTGGCAAAAGTGGAATGGTACAGTCCAAAGCCTGTCACCCACAATTATCCTTTCTAAAAGTAATGTGAAGCAAATTTCTTTTTACACAGGGTGCATAAGTAACTCTTCTTCTTCTTATCTAGCATGTTTATACGTGTTTTCATTATTAACATAAGAGCTATTTTATTACCATCTTTTTCATTTTGATTTTTGTTATAGATTTGGATATTTGTTTTCCGGAGTTTTAATGTTCTCTGTTGATTACATAAGTCTAATACAGTGTCTTGAGTGTAGTTTTGCACTTTTTAAATTTGCACATTAAATTTTCTGCATTTCAGTTAAGTATATTTGGGAATGACATTGATAATGATTTTTTGTTTATAAGGATACCCATGTTCCCCTAAATAAACCTAAATTGCATGTACAAATTCTGTACACCTGAGTCTTCAGCTACAACCATGCCAGCATATAGACAAATCATGTATTTCATACAAAGGGGATTGCAGGAAATGTTTAAAGTACTAGCCACATTATTAAGGCGATGCACAGCTACATTTAGGTCTGATTTATGGAATATGGAAGGAACAAAGCCAATTTAAACTTTTATCCCCGATGACATATAGCAACATCTGTTATGTGAATACCCAGGTTATGGTTACATGAACTCCCTGTGTAAGGCTAGACCACCTTAATAGGGCGCCAATTTAAAAGTAGATGAAACTGATTTCAACCTTGTAACGCTTCAATAAAAATATGTTTTGGTTAAGAGGTCCTAACTAAATTTAACGTAGAAGTGCTGCTTGATTCTAGAGGCCTGCAATAAATGTATAATATAATCAAGGTCTATGACCATACCAGCCATGCTGCCTGTTTCTGTGACTGATCTAAGCTTCATAGTTTAGGATTACCCATCTTCCTGGCTTCACAAGACTTTATTGTGGTTGGTGTAAGCATTAGAAATGGGTAATTGGGTGTTTGCTGTTTGGTTTTTGCTACTATGAGTGGTTGCTGGGGAATTCACACAAATCTCCATACAGTTGGAATTTATAAAAAAAAAAAACTAAATATGAGGTCAATAAATCTTGTCTTGTTTAGTGTTATGTAAATCGCAGATGAATATTATCTAAATTAATCTCAGTTGGCCAGGCAAGCTCGATTCCATGCCTCTATACTAGAGCGTTGAGCACAAAGCAGTATTTGGGGTAAATACCATTCTAGGCAACCCTTTAGTGATGCGGACCCTCATGCAAACACACTCCTTGTTGCTACTGTTCAGAAAATGGAAATCTGTGAAATGTGAATAGTAAATGGTATACCACCAGGAACAGCTGCAGGGCAACTAATGTACAGAATGAACAGGAAACTGTTTATTTGAGTCTTCTATTTGTCATTTCTGGAAGGGAAGACTATTTTAGTTCATGGAATCATAAGAAATCACCTACCACCTGCACCCTCATCTGAATAGCTCTCAGCAGAGTAAATGAGATAGTTAAAACTTCCTCCAGGGTTGTCTGTCCCTAAGATTGTGCCACCCTAGACACAAGCCTTCAGGTTCCTAATAGGAAATAAAGCCCAGTCTTTGCATATACAGTCGATTATTTATCTATGATGAGGTGTGTGAATAAGTGCACATTGGATCAAGTTGTTATTTACTCCAAATTTCCCACAAACCCAGGTTAGTTGTTTTAGGCCCTACTTCTGTTGTACTTTGAGTTTAGTTTAACCAGTAGCAAACAGGTTAGTTACATAAAACACTTACATAAAAAACAAACGCAGGTAACAAAACATAGCACACAAACCATGAAAGAGAGACAAAGATATCTTATTTTCAATGAACATTTATTACAGACAAGCAGACAGTTACACAGACAAAAAAGTTAAGGTGGATAAGAGGTGCTGGCAGATTTTTCTGGGAATACAGACAATGAACATGTATGCACCTTTTAAATTATTTCTGTAATTACATACAGAAAGTAAGGAATTTTACAATATATATGTATATGTTTCCAGTCCATTAGGTACAAGCGTATTCATTTATTATTGTAGCAAAGTGATTCTAGTGGGTATTTTGTTTACTTGAGGATTTCACATCACTGTTTGCACGGGTTCATTTATTTACACTGATTAAATACAGATAAGGATCATTGTGCAACAGTGGCGTCATCCCACGGTGATTGTAAGAAACCTAAATCTAAAGCCAGAAGTTGTAATGGATGTCATGGTAAAGGATAAATACTGTATAGGCATCCAAGGATGAACGTTCTGTCTTCGCTGGGAGCTTGGAAGTGGTCTTCTCAATTATAACAGGGTTGACATTTAAGTTGTAAGAAGGAGAGAACAGCGGGAAAGGCTAAATTCTAAACAGAACACAATTTTGCTACTGATCAAACTAAGTGTCCTCGAGGCAGAGAACACTCTGAGTCTAAAATGTACATTCCTTTCAAATGTGGAGTTCTCATGAAAATGTATGAGCAAAACTTTGGACAAAGAAATTCCATTGACCTGCTGACATTTTTGTTGTGCTCCAATACACACACAGCTCTTATACTATTGGTCAGATTCAACAGATGCTGCATCTTAAATGTTTCATGCTAAATAGCACCAGTGATACATTATAATCTTAATATGAAGAGTAATGTAGGTTTACACATTTTTTTACAAAAACGTTGACTAATTGTGGATACATTTCTGGAGATGATCTTAGCTCAACAGTTCATAAGAATAAGGATGAATGTGGTGTTGATATACATATAGACCTTATTTAGCTAATTCATTGTGAAGGATGATAAGTGTTTAACATGTGCCAAGGCATTTAACAATCATTACAATCAAAATGAAGTGTTAACAAAGTCTACACTCCCTAGTGATTTTCAGCCATCACCATATTGAATTGGAAAGCAAGAGCTGGATGAAGTCTTTTTCCCCTCTGAAATGAGCTATGACTGGCTAAGATAGGTGTTGTCATGCATGAGGATATCATTTAGCACCTCCTATAACAACTGTTTTAGCATTGCTGATTTCAAATAAGAATTAGGCATCAGTCAATCTAGGAAGTAGGATCAGACAGTTCGATAAATTGGTTAGGATCCTTGTGCTAAGAAGGACAGTGTTATTTGGAGGCATATCTAATGGCCTTTGTTGTAACACTTAAGGCCTAAAGCTCATAATAGCCTATACCAGCTTTACATTTTAACTTATTTATTTTACCAAGGCAAGTTTCTTGAATGTCTTTTCTATAATGTAAAAACATCAGGAGACATTTTCTATGGCACCATTATGATTGTTACTATAAATTAAAACTGGCATCCCCAGTGAATATAGGAAGCCTCTGGAAGTTTTAGGAAAGGGTGGAGTTTCCCTATGATGTTACGATCAATCATCGGTGATCTTTAATTAATTATGTTTTAAGAACATAGTTTAACGCCATCTATAAATAAGTTACAGGGTATTTCGAAGACCTGAAAAACCTTTGTAAAATGTATGATTGCCAAGATTTATTAATGAACTGATATCCTTGATAGAATATGTTGGATAGCATTGGATACGCTACTACTTCCAACTGCGTCCCTTTAGATCTCTCCATTGCATACACCCAGATATCAATGAAACCTCATGGATTTCCCAGCAAAGAAAAGAAAAAAGTAACTCAGGTGTCCATCTAGAGTAGGCCTTAGGACAACCTTACAGCATTGTTGCAAAGAAAGGGGAGTTGGAATAAGAAGAGGGATGATACTTAGTCTTCTGGTCGAACCCTTCAGGGTTGCTGGTATGCTGCGACAATCGTTTCATAACTTACTGCGGCTATTCCTGGGTAAGCGGTGGTCAACTGGTCGGCGCTCAGAAACAGGCAAAATGATCGAATGAATTTTGAGACCCATGTAATCAAGGAAATGTCAGAATTACATGCACCAGCTGCCAATAAGAAGAGTCAGAAAACATTGCACATTTAGATTATGTCATCATATGTCAGCTTCATCAATAGGTAACACTATATACTTTTATACACAGGGGCACTGAATTATTTTATGTTTTTGAAAAAAATATAGAGTCGCTTATTACAAATGCAGGTAGATGCAGCATTTTGTTACTTATGACACAGATATTTTTTATTTTGGGCTCACGTTTTCTAATTTTTTTGGGGGGGCTCATTCTAAACAGCTTTTGCATTATATCCCTTTATACGTTTATGGGCTGTTATTACTTAAGCTTTGTAAATAGGCTGACCCTTGTTTATTAAAACCAGGTTGCAATAGGGGTTATCCGAATAATTTTTTTCAGGAAACCCAGTGTTTCAAGAGGCAGTGAGAGTTGTTTTTCGTTTGCTTCCTACACAATAAAGTAAAATAAAACATAGTGCGTTTTTCGATTTAATGCAATGGGGCAATTCAAATTATTTGTAAGGGGATAGATATTTAATTTTAGAAGTTACAAAATAGTACTATTCTATGGTAGCACATTAAATCCAAAAAGTCACTCCAAAAGTGGATTCTTAGAGGCCGATGTTATTTTGTAACTTATAAAAGCTACTCCATTGAGAATGCACATTGCCTGTTTAGCTGTAATATTGCATTTATTTCACTGTATTGTGTGCTGAGTGAGGAAAGCTATCACAGCCTCTCAAAAATAAGCCTCTCTAAAAAATCCAAAGAAAATCTAAATCCAAACCCAGCACTGAGATAGACCCTTATTACCCCGTTGCCCAAAAATTAGACAGGGCCTTATATTCCTTTTTATTCCAAAATTTGCATTAGGGCTTATTTTCAGGGCATATCCTTTTTTCCATAAACAACAATCTACATTTCTCCCTGGCAGGTTTCCTGTTGCTCTTTTCCACTAAACTTCATGTATAGCGTTTGGACATGGGGTATATACTATACGTTACCAGCTAAGCGTTTGGACATGGGGTATATACTATACGTTACCAGCTAATATACCTGGCTAGACATACAAATTAGTTGGAAAAGCAAGGTGCACGTTGGCATGCCTTGCTGTGTTAATTGTAACCCGCGTCTCAGTGAGCTTTTTGCCTTTAACAAAAAAGTGCAAAAAATATTTTTTGTTCAAAATGTTCCCCAACAATTTCCTGTACCTGAGACAGAGCATTTTTACAGGTAAGGGACATAAATATTAACAATGATGTAAGGGTATGGGCATAGCCCATAGGGTGCTGTTATTTCTAAAAAAATATATACTTACCTTATTCGAAAAATGATCCTAATCTGTAAAAATGACCCAGCGAATTTGGAGAAAAAAAATGGAACAAACTTTTTTTATTGCCTATTTTTGTATGTTGAAATGAAAAAATTCTTTTAGATGCAGGTTGCAGATTATACCGTAAGACATACCCAAGGTGACTCCTTGCTTTACTAAATTTTTAGCATGTTCCCCAAACAATGACTGACACCATCAAATTAGACTGAAGCAAGAGAAGCTGTGTGGATCCAGATGGGATGAATAATATCGTAACAGGGTAGATCACATGTGCTCAACCCTCCTTTTCAAGGGCCACCAGCAGACCAGGCTTTGTAGATATCCACACAGACTCTGTGCTCAGACTATAGGGTAAGCTACATGGAAATTTCAATGTAATGTACATTCTAGAAGTCGGGGGGGGGGGGGTGACTCCACTACAGGTGGAGTTCTCATCCAATTGGGGGGGTGATAGCACCCTGGCTTATTCAAGATCTGTGTGTGCCATTTAGATAGTAGATTAGCCTTTATCAATTAAAATCTGTAGTTGTTATCTGGTTGGTGCATGTCTTGCATCCCAAGTGCTCCTATGGTTGCCCTAAAGCTTTCAACTTTTACAGTCCTTTAACAAAAGAATGCTTATTTAACCACACAAGGTCTCCAACCCAATTAAAGGAACACCTTTTTCACTAACCCAAAATCCCCCCCCCCCCCCCCCCCAGGGCTACTATAGTCATTTTTACTCCCCCTGCTTAGTGTTGTCAAATAGTGAAAAAAAACAAAACAAAAGCCCTCCTTCAGAATGTTTTCCTTGGCTCTGTTAAAGTGCCCAGTTGCACATACCATGGCAAAACTTCAATTAGCTCATTTATTGTTATTATTTTATTAGCAGTATAAGAGAATGAACACTCTTAACTAAAGCTGTCAGTCATGGACCAGCATCTTCTGGCCAGTAATAAAAACATCTACCACCAACTCAGAAAAGAACAAATGTGATTTTTTTGCTTTAACTTTTAAACTTACCTCCACCGCTAGCGTTAGCTTTAGCATTAAGAGTACTCAACAGGAAATTAGCAATGTCCCTTTTCCTTGATTCGGCGAACCCTGGAGCTTGCAAATTCAAGAACTTGACCCTGAGAACAAATACAAGGTAAATTATTATGTACAAAGTTTCTGATGCAGCACAAATGCCATGTGGAACAAAAACAGATACTGATAGTCTGTTATCTTATATAGCAGTGGTTCTTAAGCTTCTTAACCCACGGGCCTCATAGTACTTTTAAAGCAAGAGGAGTAATGTTTCACTGATAATCAGCAGCAGGGGACAAAAAGCAAGAAGCCTTTATTTTTTTAATAGGCTGCTGAATCACTTTAAGCTGAAGTCCGGTCATAAAACATTCCCCAATAAACCAGGCCAGCTAGAAACCTCCTGATTGGTATGTCTCTTAACACTACTATGTACCCTTGGGGTATGTGTACCGCAGGTGAAGAAACGGTGTTATATAGAACTAATAGGCCTAAAACTAAATCAGGTTGTCAAAATGTAAAACGTCATTTTTTTTTGCACCATAGAGAGCTCCATAGGCTTTAGCAAATGCCATCCAACTGAGACCTCAAGCTCGCCACATGAGAAGTCATAATCTCCAACAAGAGGTGGAGAGCTAGCCACATTTCAGTAAGATACAGCCCCCGCTCATCTATGAGGTTATACCTAAACCAACTGGAGAGTTCTTTTTTGTATAAACAGAACTATGGGAATATTCATGCTGTCCATGGTCACCCTTTAATATCAATACTTACACAACTTCTAGATTATCACATGAGATGCTTGAAGGAATGTTTTCTAAATAAGTTGAGTTTAATGAAGAGCTGAAAATTGAGATTCTGTCCATCCAAGTTTGTACATTCGACGAAGCAAGGGCATCAAATTTGGGAAACACTTTGGTTGCACTAACACTTAACAGGGTATCAACCACATCGGGGCTTAGTGTAGATCCTGGGTTCTATTAAAGGTGGAAGAAAAACAATGAATTTAAGTGCAGTGAATACAGCGGAAATCATTTATGCAACAACTTATATAATGGGTTAATTCTGTACTTTTGAACTCTTTTTGAGCTCTGGCTACTACTACTTCCGATCCTCTTGGATTAATTCCCTAACGCAATGCCAAATCAAGTACTAAAATGATAATCCTTGATAAATAATTATTGAGTTTTTGAGGAGAAAAATCATTTTCAAGCTTGAAAATAACGTCGCTGTCCTAATGCAATGATACCAGACTTCCCCCTAAATGTGTGTTCTTGCTTTATTATGTTTAGAGAAAGCATGAGGATTATTTCAATACAGGCCCTCCTAATGCAACTCCTAAATATAAGGCAATGACTGCCTCACCCTTTTCTTCACAAAGTACGATTGTTAGACATCAGCTCTGTTGGGCTGTCCCTCCAGAGCATTCTCCAGTGGGCCCAGGGCACTGACCCAGGGCTACTATATGGGGAGTAAACAAGATTCAATACTAACACAATGTTTCTGGTTGGACTCGAGTGTGTGGTGAGTTGTTATTTATTCAGTAAGCTACTTTAGTCATATAACAAATTAAAAGTAATTGCATCACACTTCATAGTGTGGAAGAACAGGGTTAAGGCTGGGTTCACATTCACGATTCCATTATGGTAACATTTTCCAATGCAATTTCCTATGAAAATCACTACCTCACTAATGATTCTAATTTCACGGTGCTTTCAAAGCGTCTGCTATAGCAATTGCTCTCAATGAAGTAGAATTGCAATCGCTGCAAGTGTTAAAACACTACAGGCAAGGCAATTGCAATTGCATCTGTGAATGTGCCCATAGGATTACATGGGCAATTCACTATCAACTGCAGGGCGATCGCAATCAGATCGCAACGTTTCTGTGTGAACCTTGTCTGGTCCTGAAATATTTCGATATAGCTGAGGGGCAGGCCTCAAGAATAATTTCCTCTGGTCGGCCTCAAGAAAAATTTCCTCTGGATGGCTCAAGATTCTCTTGTCCAATTCTGGACATTTTGTTTCTGGGCAAATATAGGAAAACTGAAATTTAAGGCCCGTAAGTTATAGAGAAAGGCTAGCCAGGCATGGAAAACTAAAAAAACATATTACTCAAGAGCAGATATTGCACTTGCTTGTCTGTTTATCTTCTGGAAGTCGAAGAGAAAACCAGCACTCCAGGTTATAAGCAAAAGTAGAACTGTATTGGTCCAGTATGCAATAAGTAGGTTTCAATCCATAAACCAACGTTTCGGGGGTTACAGCGGGCCCCCTTGAAACGTTGGTTTATGGATTGAAACCTACTTATTGCATACTGGACCAATACAGTTCTACTTTTGCTTATAACCTGGAGTGCTGGTTTTCTCTTCGACTTCTGGATTTGCGGCGTCACCGCTAACCGTGCACCCCCCCTCCACACTCGATTGGTGTGCGGCGGCATACGACATAGTCTGTTTATCTTCTGACACATTTCTATGGTCTTACCAATAACAATGTAGTCCGTATAGTATCCAGAAAACTGCCAAAAAATTCAATATCCATACTGGCGGCTTCTATGACAGTGGATAGATTTTCAACAGAAATGACGGTCGAACTTGAGAATGCCATAGCCAGCTGTGTACTGCTCAGTAAATATGAAACCTCAGCCTGAAAAAAAAAGAATTTATTTTTATAGTTGTTACTCTCAAAGCAGAGAACTACCTTTCCTATTCAATAATGTTATTGGTAATAGAGTCAAATAACAAAGAATGATATACGTTAATGATGTGAGCTACAGGAATGATAAATAATCCTATTTGCAGACAATATTACTAACATAGCGGGATGAAGATACAATTATTTATCTCTAGCAGAAGAAAACATTGTGTATTGTGTGGTGATCTGGAGAAAAAGATTATACATTATACTGATTCATTGCCCCCCCCAAAAATGGCCATCAATTATGTGATGGATAAGGTGAAGACAAACTCCTGTCCTACATATTTTTAAAAGTTAACTATATTCTAGGAGTTTAATAGAAATAGATAAACAAGTTAAACAAAATGCTAAAAATAAAGATAATGTGAACTGTACTTTAAATCCATGCTCACTTCATGCTGGGAGAGATGACAAAGGTTAAGGAGGACACCAATATCCTTATAATAATTTGCTGGGTTTTATTGTTTCTGACCAGAATAGAGCAACAAAAGGCTAACAAAGTATTAGCAATACATATATTTAACCACTGGAGAGCACAATGGCAAGATTTTTTTGATTTAGGCTTGAGATATTAAAATCAAACTTATTATTACAATGTTTTTCACCATTTTTTTTTGTGTGCACGTTTCCTCCAGTGTAGCAGTATTGACCCGCACCACCACATATTCGCAGGTTACTTTGCTTTGTAAGATTATACATAGGAGAATTATATGGAGATATATGGAGAAATGTAATAATGAAACTCACCACATTGAAGCCAGGGAACCAGTACATGAGTTGGCTATACTCTGCTTTAACTGCAACCTGTCCAAAATAACGGGTTGTCCATGTCTTGGTGTCAAGACCTGCAGCACAGGCATCATCTAAAGATAAAAAAAAAGCAATATGACATTTAAAAAGGTTAAATATGAAGCGGTTTTAAATCTGGAAATTTGAAAGATGTTCAAATGATGGGTTATACATTCTAGCATAATGGGCCTCTGCAGGCCCCTTTAACCTGAATGAACAGCCTCTCCTATTTTTTCATAAATACATCAAAGGAAGTGGAGTTGTTTTCCCCTCCACAGTCCTAATCCTTTCTCACACTATCCCCCCAAAAAATAGATTGGCTTTGAGTTAATATGGTCCTTCAAAAACAACCACACCTTTACAGATGACTTAAAGGAGACTTTGGATCCTCTCACCCTGCTTCCTATGCATCTCAAGGAGGGAGGCCCAAGAAAGACAAGTAAGCCCTCACTTCCCATCTGTGGTCCCTCATATAGCTTAAATTTTTGCCACCCCACATGGGGCATCTTATATGGGCATCCCAACATGCCGAAAGGGTGAGAAGACCTAAAGTCTCTCTTGAATAAACAAGGGCACAGTTCAGTACTTTGATATCTTCAGTGGTTTTAAATTGCAACTATGATAAGTTAACTTGAAGCAAAAACGTATCTATCTGTAGATGAGCAAACGAGATAACATTACTACCCCATTCATAGACCCCAATGCTTTGGAGGAGAGGCCTGGTGGATCATTTCAACTGAAATTTAGGATACATTAAATGTAAAAGAGGAGGGCTAGGATAATTTTATCTATTACTGTATGTACTATTTGCCTATATAAATATTTAAGCATGATCTTTAGATTATTGTAATTATTAATTGTAAACCTACCTGTGGATGCTTGAATTGCGTCTAATCTTGATGCCACAAAATTAAACACATCATTGGGGTATTCAAGATTTGAAACTGCAAGTATAGGCTCCATTCTGAGGAAAAAGCAAAAAAAAAAAAATCAATAAATCAACAAATTGATTATTACAAAGCTGTAGGATCTAAAATCTTCACTTGTTCCACATGGGGCTGCAGGGAGTTCATAACTTAAACTGACCTTTTTTGGGGAGCCCCAAAGTGGGATGAGGTTTACAGGGTGATGGATATGGGCTTTATGGGTGTAACTAATCTGTGGGCTTTTGAGAAACAAATATCCGGAACATTCTATGCTACTTCTTTGTGTTTCAGTAGAAGTAGCACCACTTGAGTCAAATGCCTACAACACAACTTGAGATTCTCTGGTCCGTAAAGATTATTGGTGATTGGCCTAACAATCAGCCAATGCATACATTCCATTACTGCCACTCAGCCAATGAGCTGGAGCTCAACTGATAAGACATTAAGGATTTGTTGGGACAGTCGGCAAGGCAGGATATTTAAGCGTCCCCAGACTTTTGTAAGGGTCAGCGGGGACAAAATGCCTTAAAGTGGGACTGTCCCATCTAAAGTGGGAAATCTGGTCAGTTCACCCTTGCTGTAGGTAGCAAAAAGAAAAAGTCTATGTAAAATGCAAATTAACATACTCCAATAAAATGCAAAGCAATTGGATTCAATTGGCAATGGCTCTGACTATTTATCCTTCATAGACCTACAACCTCACTGAAGCTTGGACCTGAGCCAAATCGTTGCTCTGAAAAAGTCCCTTCAGCAAATTGTGACTAGTTACTCTCCTGTTCTGCTAATTTCTCTTTAAATACCCTGGTTAGGCTACATCTGAATCATATTTTAAACATTGGGTAAAAAAAACTCTGGCTTTGTTTTCTGGTCTTTAGAAAACAACGTTTGCATTAATATGGCTTCAGATAACATGGGAAGATCATCGAATGCCCAAGGGGGAGCATTGTGCTAGTTTCCTTTGGCCAAATAATGTATTATTCATAATGACATTTTCCTTTAACTTTAAACTATATTAGGCTAAAGGTTTCTTTATACAAAATAATGTATTGTAGAGTAGAACAATAATTGTATATAAGATGTATATAAGATTAATTGGCTAAAGGGGGCTAAAGACATTATCGTCAACTAAATTACTATAGCTTAAGAGGGCTTCTTCATTCACTCCAAAAATGCATTACACGATTATAAAGACCTATGGCTTCTTTTTCTCTCTAAAATACTTTAGTTGGCTAAATAGGAACTCTTCCATTATCTAAATATCATTTACTGACATGTTTGTTTTTTTCAATTAAATATAGAACTGGATTTATAGTTACAACTATGTTTTCTTGAGTCTTACATGTTAGCCAATGAGTCACATCCTATCTCTGCAGGAAGGAAACCAAAACACTTGGCATCGATTGAAGACAGGAAAAACTGGAGATCCTGGGAGAAGAAGTTAGCATAATCTTGTGGGAGGAAGGACAAGAACAGGGAAGCTCCCTTGCAGAAAATCGAGCCCATGAAAAACCTCCGGACGCTTATGCTGCTTACTCCACTTATTCCTTTCTATAAGAGAAAACCCACACAAGTCCACACAATATTAATTTTAAGACAAGACCAGAATAGAGAAAAATAGAAATACAAAAACAGTACAAGTGGTGGGGGGGGGGGGCTAGGCCCAGATCCCCACCACCCACAGGGCTAAATACAACCTTGGGAAAAGGAAGAAAAAGCAGATAAGGATACTTTACCGCTTTCATTGCTTGATTAAATGCACCCAGGAACCCGCGAAGGTTCGAGCTTGCTACTCCCGACAGGGCTTTGTCAACTTTGTTCACGTCTATCAAGACACTGGGATCTGCCATGTATGAAGCCTGTTGCTCTGGGGTGAGGTAGGATATTGACTCCAGCTGTCCATCAAAGTAAAACAACAGTCAGTATGATGCTGTACACAGACCAGCATTTCTGAAAATCCCTTCATAAATTAGCTGAGCTTAATTTGATATAATATTTGACACCAGATATATCTGCATCTTGCATCCATATGCACTGCATTGCATTAGAGAAGACCTCATCTCTAAGTTAACATTTGCAGAAAACTTGAAAGAATTACAAAATTAAAGTAATTTTTTTCTGATTTACCTTCTTGTGAAAAAATGTTCTTTATTGTTAATGTATGTACCAGAAGAATGTTAATGTTATTACATACATACTAGGAATTTGTTGTGATGGAGGGGTAACTGCAATGGATAGGGTAGTTTAACCCAAAAAAAGAAAGTCATTACCAAGGTGCCATATAGAGTGGGTCCAGGGCTAAAGATTAAAGAGAGATGAAGGAGTAGTCCTGACTATCTAAGAACCTCCTACCCAGGTGGCTATTCGGTTCAAAGGCACCGCATGGAGGGGGTCAGGACCCAAGAAGGCAAACAGAACAAGTGGTAGGTGGCGTAGAGAACCCACAGGTAAAGCTAGGAGAAGAGGAGAGATCTAACTGAACTAAGAACCTTCTATACCCCCATTCTGAAGCTGTGGGTGCACGGCGGAGCGCGCGGGGGCAGCGACAGGACCTCTGGGATGTCTTTGTTTTATACATGGCGGTATTCATTTTTGACTTCTTTGTAATGTTTGATCTGATTGTCTAATCTCTCATTTTCAAGCTCTTGCCTCGTATTGCCTTCACATTTGAAGTTAATTATTGCGTATATTGCACCTATTTGTTTACATTCATGATGTTCATATATTGGCCCTAAGCACTTTATTTTTTCATGGATATTAGTTGATTTAGGTCTGAAGTGCATCATTGTCTATATTGCACATATTAACTTATATTTATTTACATTTATATATCTGCACTGAGCACTTTGTTCTGATGGATATTAGTAGTCTTTGGATGAGGTTGTTTTGCACATTATACTTTAGAGGTCGATACAGCTCCAGGATTATTATTGATTATCTTTTTGGGTTGGGATTGTTCCCTTAAAGGGGCGGCAATATATAGGCTGGCTTGTCTAATTTCTAACTAAGATGAACTTATAATCTTATAATCTTATATATAGGCTTTTTTCCCGTCAGTATTATTATTGATTATCGTATTTATTACATATTATAGTATTTTTGCTGAATGTACTTATGTTCTATTATATCCCTTACTATACCCAGAGGTCATTGATTTTTAGATGTCTTGTGTATGTACGTTTATATGTTGTTTTTAGATGGTGACACATAATAATTAAATGGATTTGCTTTTTAAATAAGTGGTGGAGTGCCCAAATTTCTTTGAATTCTAAGTGTTCTTTTGGATGAGTTTTGGATTTTTTAGGATTCAAGGTGCACCCACCTGGGAAGTATATTATTTAATACCATTTAATAGTGGTGCCCTTACAGTTTAGTTCTAATCAAGAAAGTATAAAAAGAGTACAGAAATGTAAAAAAAAATAAAATTCTGTTTTGATTTTCTGTATCTACTCCAAAACACTCCAAGATGAAGTGAGGCTGGACCTGCCTAAGCCTCCCCCCCCCCCCCCCCCGAGCATTTAGGAAGCTGACCACATATGTACCACAGTTGTAAACCAACCCAGGCATCTTATTTATACAACAAAAGGTGATACTGATGTTTTGAGAATTTGGTGGTTACTTGTCTACTTTATACCTCTGAGTATGATAGATTTTCCTATAATAAAATGTCTGCTGCAAATTTCAGGAGACACACATGCCTAACTGTCTATGCTGTATCTTGTGGTTCAATTCTATTAGGCTAGATGGATTATTTTCTAGCTTTATTTTCTTAAAGCTAGCAATAGTGACAGAGAATGTCCAGGGGGCTTCAGAAGGAGTGTACATTTCTTGTATTTAATACATTTAAGTTCTGATGTTAATTATCCATTTTTTTTTAATTAAGCCATACTTACAGGAGAGAAGTTCGGATTTAGACTTGACAAAATACTAAGATCCACACGTTCACTGTAAAAGCCCCAGAACAGTTCAAGCCATTTAATGCTGTTTGCTGCACTGCATCCAGATCCTAAAAAAGTGCCAAATTGGAAATATTGTAATATTGGATATTCAGGTAACAACTACGTAAACTAAGTTTACAGGTTCTTCGTGTGTGTTACTAAGCATAGTTCTTAAAAGCTCTGTTCTAATCTGTTTCATAATAAATAATTATGAATAAATGATAAAGGAAAAAGAGAAAATACATAAACATAATCTTCTTACCAGAGGATGATTTCAGTTCTAGGATTGCTTTTATCTTGTTAGCGATTGCCAGCTGAGCATCCCCTGACTGACGTTCATAGAATATGTTAAGGCCAGCGACTCTACAGATTGAAAAGTATGAAAAGAGTAGAGTGGTATCATTAAAAAGCGTCTTCCGGCAACAAACTGAAACATTCAGAAATCAAATAATAAAAGATGCAATAGTGTGTTATTAAAATTAAATGCATCAAATCATTGTCCAAGTTAGGCTTATTTAGTCTAGAAAAAAGACGATTGAGGGGTGATCTAATAACTATGTATAAATATATTCGGGGTCAATACAAGGATCTGTCCCACAATCTATTTATACCCCGGAGTGTAACTATAACCCGAGGGCATCCA
The DNA here is from genome assembly GCA_027917425.1 of Gastrophryne carolinensis. NCBI lineage: Eukaryota > Metazoa > Chordata > Amphibia > Anura > Microhylidae > Gastrophryne > Gastrophryne carolinensis. The sequence goes on along the minus strand of CM051240.1, from coordinate 41,993,667 downwards.
CTAAGGTTAGAGGAAAGGTGCTTTCTCCACCGACATAGGAGGGGATTCTTCTCTGTAAGAGCAGTGAGACTATGGAACTCGCTGCCAGAGGAGGTAGTAATGAAGGATACAGTAAAAACGTTCAAAAGGGGCCTTGATGCCTTCCTGGCATATAATAACATTTCCAGCTATGGCTGCTAGACCACTGGAAGGAGATAAACAGGCTGAACTGGATGGACGAAAGTCTTTATTCAGCCGCACATACTATGTTACTATGTAAATCGTGATGCCCAATGGGTGATTGTTAAATGGTCCACTCTAGATGTTCCTGAAATTCCAAAAGCTGCCTAGGATGGTAAGATCAAAACTTTAAAGGTGGTCTTGGGAATCCTTAAGACAAGGAAGTCCAAGCATTCCTAATATCAAAATCTGGTTAGACTGTTATACCTGAAACCTTGAGGATATGTCTGTGAATCCCTGACAAAAGGGATCACAAGCTAAGCATTCAGTTATTATTTTCATACCCAAATGTATGCTATAAATTGAAGATCAATAAGCTAAAAAAAAGTTAGTAAAAGTTTAACAAGGCCATACTTTAGAATGTAATATTCCCTAATAATTGAAACCTGTCCTTTCCAAGACTGTGTAGCTTCATAGCTACTTCTGTAGACCCGAAGAATGCCCTGCACTAAAAGCATCCATATATATCACGTGTGAGTTCAAATAGCTTCTCAAAAATATTAATTCTGCACTAGTAAAATGAAGGACTGTGATAGGCTGATACAAACAGGTAAATGCTCTTCAGATGCTTATATATAAATATGAGAAGAATTGAAGGTCCCACGCCTTCAGAAACCCCTCTACAAATGTGGCACCACTACCAAAAATGTACCAAAATGTATAAATGTTTATTAGTAACTATAAAAACATGATTGCATACATATAAGACTCTTTAAAAAAAATAGACACAAAACAGTACATGTAGGGAAGGGCAGAATCTTTTGGCCAGGGGGCAAAGGGCTGGTGTCTAATAGTCCTAATTAAAATGCAAATAATTCAAATAGCCCAGCTAATCTTATATCAAAGTGCTATAGTGCAAAAAATCACTAGACTACTATAACTAATATCATATAATACTAATACTATCTAACTATATCCTAACCTATAGCATATATATATATACACACATGTGAAATAATTTTGAATAGAGGACAAGCCGGGAGAAACAAAGAAAAATACAAGAAAATACCTTAAGAGTAAACACGACTGCCAGCCCACTGCCCCAGCGTCTACGCGTTGCGTGACGTCACCAGCGTCACTTCCTCAGGACATAACACACACTGACCACCTACCTACTTAAATACCAACCAGCCGCGCCCCCACATGAAGCTTTCTTCTCTAGTATATATAAATATGTTTAATTACTTTAATCACTAAATACTTACATGGACTGTAAAGCATTGCAGCTAATGGTATCAGGTATCTGGTTCACTTGGGAGACTTGGATAGAGGAAAGGAAGGGGCCACAACTGTAGATAAAAGAGTTCCACTGGCTGTCGCTGAAGGAGTTATATTTTGCTGAGAGAGTGTTGGTGATGGTAGTGAACAGCAATGTTTGGATGGCCCCATTTGGTATTATCTGAATATTTTTCTGTAGGAAAAATAATATTGGTAAAGATATTATAGAATTATATATTTTATACTATATATTATATACACTAAACATACAGACGGAAAACTCACACTAGGGATTAAATACTAAAGTGACAAGAGTCTTTTGGTTCACCTGGAGAATTCCTTCAATCATTTGGAGAACATTTCCACCCATCCTGCAACACCACTTTTTGCATTTTGATATGTTTCTTTTAAACCAGACAAGATTACAAGTCCTATGTTTTTTGTATAAGTATATATTGTATGTATGTACAAATTCTAAAACACAAGCAGCAAAATGATGAGAATGTTATTGGTACTTACCAGATCAGCTGCAGCCCTGGCAGACTGTATATATAGCAATAAAGAATCAGCATCGAGTCCTGCCAACCTCTGGTTGAGAATTGTGGCAGCCTCCAGATCAGAAAAGGCATTTGTGCTATAGGTGATATATGCCAGCTGTTGAGGGTTTAGCACATCGATGGAATCTTGCTACAGGCAGAGGAAAAAATGCAAACATATAGTTAAATATTGTTTAAATGCACTATTTTATTTACATATCTGTATTGATTCTGAGACTAAAAAGTTATTTCTAATAAAATTAAATAAACGAGTCATCAGTTTGTGGAGAAAGATCACGTACCCATTTAAAGTTAGGAATGATGGTTTCAATCAATGTGTATTCAAGTAAACCAGAAAATTTGCCAAACATTCGTGTAAGTGCTGCACCACTGTTTTCGTCAAGCACTGGACAGAAACCTGAAAAGACCGGATAACAGAAAGTGGTCTGTTAAGAATATTAATATATTGCCATGGGTCTGATGTGTTTATGGTTACATTAAAACTTTGCCTAGCTTTAAAGTACAAAGCAACACCAAATGTGAATGCAGACATAAACATATAGAGCCGTTTTTCAATAACAATATTAGTACACTATGTGTAAATAAATATATATATATATATATATATATATATATATATATATATATATTCTCTACATCCCTTTGATGTGGTTAAACTGAAGGGTTTCACTACCTTAAACAGGCATCATGTAACAGTAATACGACCAAGGAACTGACAAAGGAATAGCACTCATATGTCTCTTTTAGAGATGAGCGAACTTCTTGAAAGTTCGATTCGGGCGATTCGCCGAATTTCCCCAAGAAATTCGGGTTCGCCCGAATCGAACTTTCACTAATCGCTCATCTGAAAAAAAAAAAAATGCCGGCATGGTGGGAGCGGGCAGGCCGGCTGCGCTGTCAGCGGGTGGCGGAAGCGTGGAGGCCGGCGCCGCTCTCAGCTGTCATCAGAGGACGTGTCATCAGAGGGCGACTGAGAGCGGCGCCGGCCTCCACGCTCCCACCATGCAGGTAAGTGTTTGCTTTTTAAACAAATGCCGGCATGGTGGGAGCGGGCAGGCCGGCTGCGCTGTCAGCGGGCCGGCTTCCGCCGCCCGCTGACAGCGTAGCCGGCCTTCCCGCTCCCACCATGACGCCATTTTTTTTTTTTATTTCAGGGAAAATTCGATCGGCATGAACCAAAAAAAATTCGGGTTCGTGCCGAATCGAATTTTCCCTGCAATTCGGAGCGAACCGGTTCGCTCATCCCTAGTCTCTTTCAGAGATTTTTGTTTTTACAGTCTAGTGTAGTATTTTTCATTTAAAAACTGTAATTGTATGCTAAGAAACAAGTGTACAGCATAATCATCATGGGAATGAATCCAAAATAGCCTATTTGGGTACATTTTTTTTTTTTTGCGCTACTTTCCCCGCACTGCTGAAGTGGATCTTTGGGGTCCAAAGGGATTGAAGTCAAGCCAAGCCAAGTTTTAGGAAGGGAAACACTGTTAATAATCAATTGGTTTTTTTAGGATTTGTTGAGGGTTGAGCATTGAGCTCACCCAAAAACTTTAACCCTATATTTGCTTCCTACCGTAAATAATTCCTGGTGCCAAGATAAAATACTCCAAAAAGTGCTAAAATGTATTATTCCCCAGACATATTATCTATGACCACCTATTAGTTACATTGTAGTAAACTCAAAGTTAATTGAGGCTACTGCATAATTAAAACTGTAATCTGCATATCATTTGCTCCATGATTGGCAGGCAGTGTAGATCTAGAAAAGTAAAGGTGTAAAGGATTTTCTTCAGTGTTCACAATGGATACATTGGTTGATTCCATCACATTTACTAAGGGCTACAGTTAAAAGCTAAAACTATATCTTCTATCTTTGTGCCACAGAGCTGCTTTCCTCCTGTAGGACCTTACCTCCTTCTCCTGCATTGTCTGAAACATGCGCAAACAAAACTCCAAACAGACTTTGGCGTGTATCAGGTGTGTAGCTGGCATAGTTATCACTTAGCCCATTGACACTGCACAATACACAAAGAGTTGCAAAATAATTAATCCATTCATTCACTTCGGACAGTTATTATCATAAGTGTGGACTACTTTTACAAAAGTGGCATAAACAGGTTAAATAATAGGCTTAAATATACCCTTCAAAATGTCCTGTTCTGACAACAGGTATTACAGTTTCAAACATAAAGAACATGACCACCATCTGGCTTTGATATCAATATATAAAATCACAAAATGAAACAATAACAAAACACACGTACAAGGCAAATAAAATATAACATACACACTCCCTATAAATGTTATAAACAAATACATTATTACAAGAATAAATAACTAGGCTTAACCATATACTTCCAAAAATAGCCATTGATAAATGCATACAAACAATTATTCACTTTTTTTTATCTGTCTCAGATCACTGCCTAGTGGATTAAACTACACCCCCTATTAAACTATCTATATAGGTGTATGTATATATATATTTACTTACTAGTAATTGTCAGGGACAAACTGAAAAGCAGTGTGCAATATCTTGAAACAACTGGTTTCTAGGGCACAACTTCTCCTCAGTTCTGAGAGCCAGTTAAAATGGGGAGAACTATCTGAATCCCACCCCTGCCACTGGTGGTACGTGAGATCCTATCAGTTGGTGTGCAGCAATGCCAAACTAATATGCTGCTGCTGCTGTTATATCCAAGTCACATTTGTGCCACATTGCACACTTACCCCCAAAAATTGTGTTTTCCCAAACATACTACCTAGGTGCTTCTAATTAAAAAAAATATCAAAAAAGGTTGGAAACCCGTTCTCTAAAGGGTTAGCCCTCATGCCCTGTCCCTTAAACCCATATCAGCCATGCGCTATGGTGGTAATTATATATATTTGTTGCATGTATTTAGTGCAGCAGGGAGTAGACATCGTAAGTGTTTTGGTCACCTAAAAATGGAACCGTATATTTCACCAGCAGATAGTCACCTTTCATCATGGTCATCATCGTCTTGAGATCACCAGTGTCAATGGAATCCAGAAGATCCGATTGTTACAGAATATTTTCCTTTCCCTAATACCCAATAATCAAGCAGTGTTCTAGTGTACAACTGCAGATGTGTTAAAAATACTTACATTTGTCCATAGGTTTTACAGTCAGAATATTTTACAAGGATAGATAGCTGTTCACCATCTATGCTCGGCAACAATGGCCCAAACCAGTTTATCAGCTCTTGCCATTGGTCGGAGGAGTATTTGTTGAGAGAAGGAGCGATGACATAAAGCGCAGAAGAAATAAACTTTAATACTGCAACCTTGGACACCTTCTGTGTGTTTATCTGTAAAACAAAAGAATCAGAAAGTTAAATGTGATGCATATTATGTCAACAATCTTATCAAAAGTGGAAGCCTGTGGTACATTCATGAGCAAATGTGGGACTTTGGGTTCTGTAGAAACTTGAATAACGTTTTGTTCCCTGATGGCGCACCAGTTTTCAGCCATGCATTCCTTGTTAAGCCTAAAATTTGGGAGATACTCGCTTTCCTGATGGAGCGTTGTATGACAGGGAACCAGGAAACAGCTGAACTTTGCAATGCCACACACCTCTTAGTGGAAAATGTGTGGTCGCTGTATGTCTATAACCACAGAATGGAGCTCAGCTAGGAAAAGGTGTGGATTCAGTACATTCAGATATGATGGCTGAAGTTTCTCTTTAAAGAGGGCCAAACCCTTCTTTGTCCAGCCCTAAAGTCTTAAAGACTCCCTGAACTAGGGGCATCCTGTTTCAAAGTGTGAACCCCCCTGGTCTCCTAGATCTAACGGCGCATGAGTGGTAAGTGTGCTATATTGTATATACAGGTTAACACCTGCTAGAGGCAAAATCTTTACGTCTAATGCTATAATAAAAAAGATGGATATTTGAGAAAGTCACATGTGAGTAGAATTACAAATCTGTGCCAGGGAGCGTCCTGGTCCATAGGGGCTTTTAATGACCCTATCAGCTATTAGTGAGACCTGCATTAGAGATACCCACCCCCATCATACAGAGGTCCATCAGGAAAATGGGAATGTTTCTTAAGATTGTGATTAACTGGCAGGGGGCAGTAGGTGGGTAAAGGGTTCCAGGGGACCGGAAACCTACCTGAAACAGGGTTGCAAGGGAAGAGTTTCGGCCTGCTTTAAGTTATTACATGTGTACAAATGTTGTGAAATGTATATTAGTATCACTGTACCTGTGCAAAAGAACCTGAAAATGATTCCAGGAAAACATTGACTTCTTCAGACTTAAACTGTTGCACTCTGCCTGCAACTTGGCAGGCCGCTTCCTCATTGTTGACAACGCTTACAGCAACATCGGCCGTCTGAGTGGGACTCAAAGAATTGACCACTGTAATCTTAAGCAATACAGGAAGGAATCAGTTAGAATAATTGTTGGCATGATAGCAGATAACCTGAAAACTGGAGGGTGTGTCTCCCCCTACACTTACAGCTTGGTAGTTCTTATTCCACCGGAGATAATCAGTGATATTTGCATAAACACTGAACTTAGCGCAGTTTTTATCAAGCCAAATCTCAATTTTTTCTTCTGGCAGGCCGCACACCACACCTAGAACATAGAAGGTTTGTTAGATTCTAAGCAGAGTTTCTGTGTTTAGAGATAAAATAATGTGTATCAGTCAGTCATCATGAATTTCAGATGCAAAGGCAGAGACACTTTTAGGCTCTATTCACGCCTCTCCGTTGCATTAGAGACAGCATCCTGATGAAGTGGGCGGGGCCACGCAACGCGTAGATGCTGATTCCTCCCCTCGGTGGCACCGGAGGCTCCTCTTTATAATGGTGATATGAGACATGTTTATTTATGCCTGTTCCCTACTTATATATGAATACACGGGATTAGGAATTGCATATAGAGCAGGATCTTTCATATGAGATTGGTTTTTCAGCACAGGTAGTTTACAGCACATTGCACTTTTGGTCACTGTCAGTCTTTTGATATAGATAATTTATAGCACATTGCACTTTCTTCCTTGTTAAATACTGGGTCATCAGTGTACCCGGTATATACACCTATATAGATGTTGTTTGTGTGGAATTACCTTGTTTTAGTTTCTTGTATATAGACATCTTTTATCAATTATTCATAGTATTGCACATTATTCATGAATTCATTATATCATATAGTTGTTTGTATATGTATATTCTATTAGACGGGCAATTCATATAAATTTGTTTGAGAGTCAATATTTAGGATTGCCACCAGAGGGCGTTGTCATTCATGTTTTTTAAATGTCTATTTGTATGTATGTATGAATAGTGTTTGTTGCATTGGTACTTCTTGATATTAAATATATTTAATTATTTTAAGATCTATGTTGGTCTGTATGGCCTCATTCATAAGGTGCTTTTGTTGAGCTTGTGCTGGCTGGCTCATTTGTGTGGTCTCCGTTGCATTAAGCGCAGGCGTTTTGTAAATATGCCAGAGGGGCAATGTATCAAAACAAACTGCACTTTGGATGCATTTGAAATTAGTTTGTGTTGCATTTTGTTTTTGCATAATAGGTAAATGGTAAAGTCTATGGCAATGCAAACGAAACTCAGGTACGCTGCATAATATATGCGTTGCGTTAACATTGCCATAAACTTCTATTGAATTGCTGTGTTACAACGTTGCACTGAAAAAGGTGTCTGCAATGCTTTTTTATTGCCTTGCCCAATGCAATGCAGATATGTAAACTATCCCATCTAAAATAATGCACAATATTTTCTCTGCGTTGTAACTGAGTTACAATGCAGCACAACAACGCAGAGAAAGCGCAGAAGCGTGAACAAAGCCTTAATCTAAATTCACAAAGCAATGTTACTGAGAAAAAAAATACATTTTCTGTGCTTTCAGAGTTGATCCGTGTTTAGTGCTGCTATTTCCCCTGCATTGTGTTGTGTATTTGATGTCTATGGTAAAAATGCAATACGCTGTGGTCCCTATGTATGTAAGGGTTCTCATTCATCCGGGCCATGGCAGGATGAGCAGCAAATTACAAAAATGTGAATCTGCAAATTGAAAATACTTTTGCATGTACTGTGTGGAAAAATACACATTTTAACTCTAGAAAACGCAACTTTCTGTCTTTTACAAATCTATATATTTTTCTTGTTTTAAACAGCTATGGAAAATACAAAAGATTAGCAATGTGCTCTGGACTCGGGGCAAAGCTACATTTGCCAATTAAGGCCTAGCCAATGATGAATAAGATGCAGGTCAAGTTACCAAACTTTTTTTTTTTAATTAAAAGGGGGCCCCATCCACCCTTGGGTTACTAGTTAAATGGTTGACCTTTGGCAAAACTTTCAGTGCGCTTTCATTGCTTCCTCCACAATTTTTAGAACACCAGATACCAAATGTCTGGTACGTTTAGATATCTGCTAAAAAGGCATCAAGATATGGGCAGGCTATTTCATTTATAGCGCCAGGTAGCGACAGATGAGCGACAGTAGCGTTATTTTCACAGCGCCCGCTAGTATTCGCTGTGCTTGGGCGTTGTTCGGCTGTTGACAGCGACTCAGTCGGTGTGCGGTAATGTTGAATACGGGGTTAGGAGTCGCTGTTTGACAGGTTCCGCGCTGTATGGGAGCGCATGACAGCGAACGGCCATAGCGAACGGCTCCCAGCATATTCATTAACAAATCACGCTCAAAAAATTCTCGCGCTGTGAAATGCATGTTTAAATCCCAGAGCGCTGGCGGCGATGGGTTAAAAGTAGTTTTTTAACCCCCAAACAACCATATTTTTAGAAAAAAAAAAAAACATGTTTTTCAAAACATTTTGTTATATGAATACATTAATATCAGACCTGTAATATCAATTCTGCACAAATGTATTTTTTTTTTTTACCTTAAAAAAAAAATCTAACATTGCAGAAGTGGTCACAGAATTTTTGACATTTAAAAAAAAAATAAAAAAATTAATAGCAATTAATTAGGAATATTTAAAGATTGCTCCATTAAAATGCATTGGAGAGCGCCAGGTAGCGAGAGGTCATACCTGTCGCTGTTCAAGGTCGCTCGCTGGCGCTGTGGGGTGAGGCTGGAATAATGATGAATAATTCGCTATCTGGCGCTCTGTCAGTCGCTAAGCAGGATCGGCTTGATAAATGTGTGATTGCGGAGGGGAGCCGGCGTTCTCGTGGCGGTGAGCGTCATTACCGTTCGCTCACCATTCGCTACCTGGTGCTATCCCTTGTTAAATAAGGGCCTTAGTCATTTGTCATGGCAATTCATGAAAATAGCAGTAAGTTTATCATTATCTACTATATTTTCAGTGTTGTTTAATTTATGGTTGGAGAGGAGACCTTTATTTGAACAACTCTGTTTTATACTAAGATATTTCTGACTTACCCGACACTGGTGAAGTGAGGTCGAGCTGACGCTTGATGATCTTCTGATATACAAGAGTCTGTGTGTCTACGCTCATTTTGTCAAATGCATTATTAAAGCCAACCACTCTGTAAGAAGGAATAAATTACTTACAGTTAATCAACTCTAAAATGTAAAATATCTTTTATACTTTAAATATGGTCTGCTAGGCACCCCCCCCAAAAAAAAGTGTGTGTGTGTGTGTGTGTGTGTGTGTGTGTGTGTGTTATATATAAATCTATTTTTTTCTTATTTATGTTTATTTATAAAGCACCAGGACTAGGAAAAAAAATAGAATACAATCTGGGATGCCTTGCTGCATGGCCACTAATACTGTGCCATGTCCAAGTAGAGGTAATTCCCATATATCACTTTCCCTCGCTGGTGGCTGCATAGCTGATGTCGTGAACAAATGTTTTTATTCCAGCAATAATTATTAAATGGTGAAAGTATCTCCCTGTAGCAAATTCAAGTGTTGAGAGCTAAAAGTGAATTAGTATGCAGACCTCCTTTTTAGCACAAAAAGCCGGCGTATGATGCGAAAAAAATGCTATAGGTCTGCTGAACCCACCCTGGATGATTTGGGGAAGACCAAAAACAGGTTGAACTACCCCCCAGTGGCCAATCAGGTTAAGGACAAAGGGACATATGGATGTGGAATCACAGAATCCTAAAAGCAGGGCAGTTTCTTGGGGCGGGCGAACAGGTTGTTCGCCCTGGGTGCCAAAGCCATCGTGTATGCAGGGGGAGAACCTTTAACTCAGTCACATAAGTCATTGTTAGTAGTGCTGGCAATATGCCAAGCTGCCAATTCCCCCATTTTGGGCTCAGTTATGGAAAGGGGGCACTGGGAGGAATCTTCAGAGTAACGGCGAAAAGACAGGATATTATTCGTGGCAACCACACTGTGCTAAGACGTCTCAAAGCACAGGTTAATAATTCCTGTCTTACACCGCACTCCGGACCCCTTTTTATGGAGGCGAGTCAGCAGTTATTTGCTGACTAGACATAAATTACCCAAAATCAAACAGGGAATGGCCATTTCCTTACTTGACCTTAGGGTCAACCTAGCTTGCAAACTCAGACTTCCGAAAACCAAATTCCCGCCCTAGTTTCGTAAGTCTTAAATTAAGATGTCAGCCTTCTAACAATGTGAAGTCAACAATCAATACTCAGGATATGGACAGTGGAGGGAAAAAGATGTGTAAACATTCATTTCCCCAACAAAAGTTCACGGGAAGACATACACGAGGATGTAGAGGGTGACAGGAAAACATACACATTGTCTAAGGGATAAACAATGGCTTCATGAGAGAGAGAGCTATATTTCCCAATGTCTGAGTCAGCACAGTGACATCCAAGTCAGCAATTAAAAGCTTCTACCATGTCATGTTTTCAATAAAATATATACATTACATCTAAAAATTCTGTTGCATAACAGTATGACATCAGCAGCACCGTAGGGTTAGTAAGGAGGGGCATAATTGAATTCCTTCCTGCACAAGCTAGAAACTTTAGGCCTGCTTTAATTGTGCCAAGAAGAGGAAGCAGCTAGGGTTGCTAAAGAATGGAAGGCTCTTTTGAATAAATGAAGGAGTGTCCAGACACTGATAAGGTAAAGAGGCCAGCGGTGCCCCCCCCCCCCCCCCCACCATTTTATAGGAACTTTCACTAGACACAGTTACATGTTGTTTTCTGCTGGTCAATACTTTTTGTGTTTTTTGTTAAGTGGGCTTATTATTTCCTCCTTTTCTCCCTATATTAAAATGAAACAATAGGATGCTTTCAAACCTACTTATCTATTTATCTCTTTACAGTATATATATGCTGCCCCCTCAAACACACACACAGACACTTTTGCCATACAGATTTATGCACATACATCTCTTGAAAAGATGAACAATCTATGGGAATAGGTATTTTATTCAGCTCCTCTTCATCGATGTGATGAATGATGTTCTTTACTTTAACCTGAGTAAAATCCTTCCAGTCATCAGCTTTATTAGAAGGGAATTCTGGACTGTAGAGGTCGACGCATTTTTTTAGGATCAAACCACCTGCTGGGCTGCTCTGCAGCGCGTCCTGTAAAAAAACAGTTGCACTTTTAAGAATACCTGGAAACCTACAAAACTAATATGAAATATTACAAATGAATAAAGGCCCTTGTGATGCAAACATTAAAATACCATCATGACTATGGGACTCTCTAGCAACATTTTTATAGGACCCCCAGCTCCCCTCAAATATGTCTCAAAGCCTATCCCATATCTATAAATACATGGCAGCCATCAGAATACACACAGCTGAACAATCACATCCCTCTGCCCCACTTTTAATTTAGATGCCCATTAAGAAGTCTTCCAGGCCACCTTCCAAGCTTCAGCAGGACCTTCCTGGTCATTAAGGTTGGAGTATGCCTGGAACGCCCACCACACAATTTAAAATTGACCGAAACCACCTACAGTTGTCCTAAATAAAGGCCCAACAATGTATTAAGACCATATTTAATGGTTCAATAAAGACTAGAAGGCCTGCCCCCCCCCCCTATCACCACTACCCTTGGCCCCATGGAATTCTGGCTAAAGGTATTGTTATTTATAATCATTACCCTACACCATCTGCAAAACTGATGTTCAAATGGTTAAAGACTGCACCAACATCCCACAAGCAGGTTAGTTACTCCTATCCCGTCCTTCCAGCTCCATTTTTTTTTCCATCAGTTTCCTTTAATGGTCCCGCCTCTCCAGACTGAGGAGGGGGGGGGTCCATGCTTTTGGAAATGACATATTAAAGCAGCATGTTTTCACTTTATTCCTGGCTCTTGCTTATGCACATATAGGCCTCTCCTTTCCAATGATCATCTAAAGGCTGCCAGGATAACTGTAGTTCAAGCAGTTTAAGGATACATTCATGGGTGAGAATTAGCAGGTTCTCCCCAGTTCTGCTTGTTAAAATTGCAGCCAGTCCTCAAGACTGAGGAGAAATGACCCAAATAGGTTAGTACATTAGTAAAATCTCCCAATATTGCATCTACACATTTTAATAGTACAGAAATGCTCAGCGCTTATATTCAAGGCACTCAGTGTTCTGGGATGCACCACTCGATTATTTTAGGCATAGGACACCTGTTAAAAAAAACCTGAATCCCACTCCTGGGATTCATTTTGATTCAACCTACCCCAGAATTGGTGTTTAGCCCGTCTAGGAAATCACCCATTTTATCAGGGGTGGTGATGGCCTCTAAGATTACAGTAGTGGTGTTCACACTTGACAGAGCCTTAGTGTCTTGCACGTGTTCTGATAGTTGTTGACCAGACAATTGTGGCAGGACCTCATCCTGAGGAAAAGAGGAAACAGTGGATAATTAATTAACTATGTCATCTCTTATCAAGACAATACGTTCACTGCATTTCCAAAACATATTTTGATAAATCTTTTGATAAATATATAGGTGAATACCCCTAGGCAAACTTATTATATAGAACTGATCAACAGATTCTCAGAGGTGTTTGCAAGGCCTTACTTGAATCCCCAGCTTTTTCCTGCATGTAACGGGTTGTACCCAGGGCTGTATTTACCATTAGGCACTTTCCTAGGGTGGAAACCTGGAAGGGGAGGAGGCACTGCCCTTACTGGTGTGGTCATGTGACTCCTGTATGTCAAATTGCAGTAAAACTCTGCAGTGCGCTCTTCCACGCATTCTCTGCATCTAACCCATTGCACCCTTGCGCCCTACACACTTTTTTTTTGTATGCACCATGACCTAACTTAAAAAATGGGGACACCAGCACTTAAAGTGCTTAGGGCACCATGAACACCAAATATGGCCCTGGTTGTACCTGCTAGTATTTGCTTAATCAAGCTGTTGTGGTTATGTTTTGTGTGTAGGGAAACTCAGGTGAGGTCTGGAGCAAGATCCGACTGGAATATTGAAGAAAGTGCTACACACTGGAGAAAGGCCCAAGGCTGACAGTGGTTGTGACACTTTAGATATAGTTGACTAGATGAGATACAAGAGTGTCTCCAAATATTACCCCAGAGTTGCCAGTTGTGTTGTGAAATTCATAGCTCCTGCCCTCGAGATGACTGGAACAGACGTCAGACTTTTTCACACCCGCATTACATATTAAACCGGACCTTCAGCGTGATTTAATGAAAAGCCCAAACTCCTAAAAAACGGTTCCCCAGCATCTAAAATTAATATATTTTACGTTTTAAGTCACTAACTTATTATTCTTTCCCCCACTGGGCTGCAACTCTGTTCAGGAATTTAGGATACGGGTGCCGCCATCTTGACTCAGAAGCATCACACTTACTGAGGAGAGGAGAGTGGGATAAGGTACAGGGGGTGGGTTATAGCTGTGCTTTGCTCAGACAGAGCAGAGCTGGGGTCAGGTAACGGTCAGCAATCCCAGAATGCAGAGCAGCACAGTCAGAAGGCACTTCCTGTTTGCAGGCTGCCTGATAAGATGGCGGCTTCCATAAGCCGCCATCTTGGATGTTTAAAGGCTCATAACATGCAGTAGATGCAGGTAGGATGATTTTTAATGTGGACAATCTGTATGTACAGGGTGTGGGAAACATATAAGATAGACTCTTATTCAGAGTGAAGGTCCGCTTTAATAATGCATCTGACATTCTTGGGGTAGCTTGTGTATAATAGATTAGAGGATGTATAAAGTTATGTCGATTTTTATTTTATTTATATTTGGAATGTATGATGTTATCTTACACTGTTCTACATACTGTGTAACTGGCCAATTAGAATTCCGTGGGCATCTTTGATTCTGATTCAGAAACTGTGCTCCCTCTGGTGTTAAAGCAGACCTTCACTCTGAATAAGAGCCTAGCTTATATGTTTCCCGCACCCTGTACATACAGATTGCCCACATTTATCCGGACCTTCACCCTGAATAAGAGCCTATCTTATATGTTTCCCACACCCTGTACATACAGATTGCTCACATTTATCCGGACCTTCACTCTGAATAAGAGCCTATCTTATATGTTTCCCGCACCCTGTACATACAGATTGCCCACATTTATCCGGACCTTCACTCTGAATAAGAGTCTATCTTATATGTTTCCCACACCCTGTACATACAGATTGCTCACATTTATCCGAACCTTCACTCTGAATAAGAGTCTATCTTATATGTTTCCCACACCCTGTACATAGAGATTGCCCACATTTATCCGGACCTTCACTCTGAATAAGAGTCTATCTTATATGTTTCCCACACCCTGTACATAGAGATTGCCCACATTTATCCGGACCTTCACTCTGAATAAGAGCCTATCTTATATGTTTCCCACACCCTGTACATAGAGATTGCCCACATTTATCCGGACCTTCACTCTGAATAAGAGTCTATCTTATATGTTTCCCACACCCTGTACATACAGATTGCCCACATTTATCCGGACCTTCACTCTGAATAAGAGTCTATCTTATATGTTTCCCACACCCTGTACATAGAGATTGCCCACATTTATCCGGACCTTCACTCTGAATAAGAGCATATCTTATATGTTTCCCACACCCTGTACATACAGATTGCTCACATTAAAAGTCATCCTACCTGCATCTACTGCATGTTATGAGCATTTAAACATCCTGGAGCATCAGGCAGCCTGCAAACAGGAAGTGCCTCCTGACTGTGCTGCTCTGCATTCTGGGATTGCTGACCTTTTCCTGACCCCAGCTCTGCTCTGTCTGACAGCTATAACCCTTGTACTTTATCCTGCTCTCCTCTCCTCAGTAAGTGCGATGCTTCTGAGTCAAGATGGAGGCACCCGTATCCTAAAGTCCTGAGCAGAGTTGCGGCCGGTGGGTGAAATAATAATAAGTAAGTGACTAAAAACTTAAAAAAATATTAATTTTAGATGCTGGGGAATCATTTTTAAGGGTTTGGGCTTTTCAATAAATCATGGTGAAGGTCCGGTTTAAGTGTGACAGGGAGTGCAATTCGGTAAACTGAGCACAACTACAGTTCTACAACATTTAAAGATTCCTAAAAAAGCCAAAATCTATGCAAAGCTCTGTTGGATGGGGGAAAGGAAAGAGCTGCATGCTTCAGAGACAGCTAAAGCATGTCTCCTCTAGGAGGAGGTGCATCTGCTGCACATTGGTGTCTCTCTAATACAGAGCTCACTGATGGTGCAAAGGGGTAAATTAGTGTCCTTGTGAACCACAACTTTTTCTTGGCACAGAGTTGCCATTGAGGGTTTTGATCAATAAGGGCTTCATATTAGGTACAGGGGGAAATAAAGCAGAATGCATATCAATAAGAGCTGCATATTAGGTACAGGGGGAAATAAAGCAGAATGCATATCAATAAGAGCTGCATATTAGGTACAGGGGGAAAGAAAGCAGAATGCATATCAATAAGGGCTTCATATTAGGTACAGGGGGAAATAAAGCAGAATGCATATCAATAAGAGCTGCATATTAGGTACAGGGGGAAATAAAGCAGAATGCATATCAATAAGGGCTTCATATTAGGTACAGGGGGAAAGAAAGCAGAATGCATATCAATAAGAGCTGCATATTAGGTACAGGGGGAAAGAAAGCAGAATGCATATCAATAAGAGCTGCATATTAGGTACAGGGGGAAATAAAGCAGAATGCATATCAATAAGAGCTGCATATTAGGTACAGGGGGAAAGAAAGCAGAATGCATATCAATAAGGGCTTCATATTAGGTACAGGGGGAAAGAAAGCAGAATGCATATCAATAAGAGCTGCATATTAGGTACAGGGGGAAAGAAAGCAGAATGCATATCAATAAGAGCTGCATATTAGGTACAGGGGGAAAGAAAGCAGAATGCATATCAATAAGGGCTTCATATTAGGTACAGGGGGAAAGAAAGCAGAATGCATATCAATAAGGGCTTCATATTAGGTACAGGGGGAAAGAAAGCAGAATGCATATCAATAAGAGCTGCATATTAGGTACAGGGGGAAAGAAAGCAGAATGCATATCAATAAGAGCTGCATATTAGGTACAGGGGGAAAGAAAGCAGAATGCATATCAATAAGGGCTTCATATTAGGTACAGGGGGAAAGAAAGCAGAATGCATATCAATAAGGGCTTCATATTAGGTACAGGGGGAAAGAAAGCAGAATGCATATCAATAAGGGCTTCATATTAGGTACAGGGGGAAAGAAAGCAGAATGCATATCAATAAGGGCTTCATATTAGGTACAGGGGGAAATAAAGCAGAATGCATATCAATAAGAGCTGCATATTAGGTACAGGGGGAAATAAAGCAGAATGCATATCAATAAGAGCTGCATATTAGGTACAGGGGGAAAGAAAGCAGAATGCATATCAATAAGGGCTTCATATTAGGTACAGGGGGAAAGAAAGCAGAATGCATATCAATAAGGGCTTCATATTAGGTACAGGGGGAAATAAAGCAGAATGCATATCAATAAGAGCTGCATATTAGGTACAGGGGGAAATAAAGCAGAATGCATATCAATAAGAGCTGCATATTAGGTACAGGGGGAAAGAAAGCAGAATGCATATCAATAAGGGCTTCATATTAGGTACAGGGGGAAAGAAAGCAGAATGCATATCAATAAGAGCTGCATATTAGGTACAGGGGGAAATAAAGCAGAATGCATATCAATAAGAGCTTCATATTAGGTACAGCGGGAAAGAAAGCAGAATGCATATCAATAAGGGCTTCATATTAGGTACAGGGGGAAAGAAAGCAGAATGCATATCAATAAGAGCTGCATATTAGGTACAGGGGGAAATAAAGCAGAATGCATATCAATAAGAGCTGCATATTAGGTACAGGGGGAAAGAAAGCAGAATGCATATCAATAAGAGCTGCATATTAGGTACAGGGGGAAATAAAGCAGAATGCATATCAATAAGAGCTGCATATTAGGTACAGGGGGAAAGAAAGCAGAATGCATAGTTAATATCAGAACCATGCATCTGAGACGTCGGCAAGTCTGTAATAAACACATTATTAATATTTACTTACCGCACTGAAGTTTTTGTTCAAATCCTTCATATCTTTAACTGAAGCTTCTTTTTCAAAGGCACCAAATGTTTGATTGATCCAGGCGCTACTGGTTCCTGACTCTGTTGGACAGGCAGATCCTGAAAGAGATAAAATAAAAAAATGATTGAAAAAAGGTCTAAAAAAACTCCCTAGTAAGAGGGTGTAGGTGCAATAGGCAGCTGTATTGAGCTATTTGGAATCACTTTTATTAGGGTGGGGAAGGAGTTAGATAGCTGAAACATGTGCCCAAACATATGTTTAAGCTATCTAACTGAGACTGGAACATTGTGCTATATGATTAATGGTGATGCTGCAGGACTGGGCTGTATCTCAAGCCTACTGCTGGAACAGTATTAGAAACTGCGGTCTGCCAGTGTAGACTAGAGATGAGCGAACTTCTTGAAAGTTCGATTCGGGCGATTCGCCGAATTTCCCCAAGAAATTCGGGTTCGCCCGAATCGAACTTTCACGAATCGCTCATCTGAAAAAGAAAATGCCGGCATGGTGGGAGCGGGCAGGCCGGCTACGCTGTCAGTGGGCCGGTCTGCCCGCTCCCACCATGCCGGCATTTGTTTAAAAAGCAAACACTTACCTGCATGGTCGGAGCGTGGAGGCCGGCGCCGCTCTCAGCTGTCATCAGAGGATGCGTCATCAGAGGGCGCCTGAGAGCGGCGCCGGCCTCTGCCTGCTCCCACCATGCCGGCATTTTTTTTTTTTTATTTCAGGGAAAATTCGATCAGCACGAACCAAAAAAAATTCGGGTTCGTGCCGAATCGAATTTTCCCTGAAATTCGGAGCGAATTCCGGTTGTCCGAACCGGTTCGCTCATCCCTAGTGTAGACCGCTGTATTCTCACCATCTAATTAAGGCCGCACACAGTATCTGTACTAATAACTAAATGTTATTGCCAAAATTACATAGACACATGAACAATCAAATGACATGAGACAGATTAAAAAATGGTTAAAGAGACCATGGAACGGCTGATATAAGCGGACTTGTATGGACTATTGGAGAGTATCAATTCAATGGATATATATATATAAATACAATAATATGCCAGGTATAAAGGGTCGCTGTGTTATCTAGCAAAGAAATGTAAACCATATGCATGATTCCCGGGCCGATCAGATCCCTCCCCGCGGGGCATCCGAAATCGGGAAGCCCAGAAACCTTACCTTAACCCTGCTCCAACGGCGCATGCGCGGGCCGCGTCTCGCTCTTCCCTCTAGCAGGGCGCGCACCCGCGCCGGCCGTTCGTGAATGGCCGGCGTGGGCGCGCTCCCTGTTAGAGGGAAGCGCGAGATGCGGTCTCCAGCGCTCAGAGCCGCTGTGGTTGGACGCCGCTTGTACGTGCATACCACAGCGGCTCTGAGCGCTCTGATTGGACGAGCGCCTGCGTAGGAGCGTGGTGAGGTGAGTATTTCCTGGCATTCTGGGGGGTTTCACACAGAAACCCCCCAGAATTGGACCAAAACCCAGGATAGTCAAAATCCTGGGTGTTGGTCCACTTTAAGAGAAAAGAAGCTATATGTGCAAAAGAGCATATATGTGCTACTGCTGGAACAGTGTGCTATTACCTGGGACATGTTTCTAATAAAGTGAGTGGAACCTTCCCAAGAAATAAGTTTGCCTAGGACCAGTCACTGCCACAACCATGCATTACAAGACACCTTGGAGTCGAGCTGAAACTTTGCATTATTAAAGCGCGGACCTTCACTGTGAATAAGAGTCTATCTTATATGTTTCCCACACCCTGTACATACAGATTGCCCACATTAAAAACCATCCTACCTGCATCTACTGCATGTTATGAGCCTTTAAGCATCCAAGATGGCGGCTCATGGAACATCAGGCAGCCTGCAAACAGGAAGTGTCTTCTGGCTGTGCTGCTCTGCATTCTGGGATTGCTGACATTTTCCTGACCCCCAGCTCTGCTCTGTCTGAGCAATGCACAGCTATAACCCACCCCCCTGTACTTTATCCCACTCTCCTCTCCTCAGTAAGTGTGATGCTTCTGAGTCTAAAGTCCTGAACAGAGTTGCAGCCCAGTGGGGGAAAAGAATAATAAGTAAGTGATTAAAAACTTAAAATATATTAATTTTAGATGCCGGGGAATCATTTTTTAAGGGTTTGGGCTTTTTAATAAATCATGGTGAAGGTCCGGTTTAACTTCTAACCAGCTATTTGTTGGCTACATATATGCAAGAACCCAGTGGCAACAGTTATTCTGCATCATTTACAACAGTTTACAATACCTGTGGAATCCAGGATGTTCTTGTTGACCTTTTTGATCCTGTTAAACACTGATGATTTCTGGTCGTCACTCAGTGCATCATATACGCTACTGAAGCCAGAAACACTAAATAAGAAAAAGAAAAACAAATTAGTAATACATCGCTCTAATTCATGTCGTGTGTATGTGGACTTATAGCCCAATGCTTTAAACGGGCAGGCTGATTCATCACTAACGCCAGGTAGCGACAGATGAGCGTCTGTAGCAGGCATTTTCAGAGCGCCCGCTAGTAGTCGCTGTGCTCGGCCGTGGGTCGCTACTTCATAGCGACTCAGTCGCTGTTCAGTAATGTTAAATACATTATGAGGAGTTGCTATTTGACCAGTATAGCGCTGTATGGGAGCGCATGTTAGCGACTGCTCATAGCGACCGACTCACACCATATTCAGCAAAAAAACAGCCTCACAAATCTCTGGCGCTGAAGAATATTTGTTTTAATTCCTGAGCGCAGGAGGCGGTGTGTTTAAAGTCTGTTTTTCAGCATCTATCCACTAGTAACAAAGCGAAAACATATGGAATCACATTGTAGCAACATTGTTACATGAACACTTTAATGCCAGACCTGTAATGTCATTTCTGCAGAAATATAAAAATTGTGAAAAAACTGCTATTTCAATGCCAGAAGAGGTCACAGAATAATTAGTGATTTTTTTGGAAAAAAAAAAATAAATAAAAACCCCGTTTAAAGAGAAGAAAAAGATCGTCCATTGAAATGTATGGGAGAGCGACAGGTAGTGAGAGGTCATACCTGACGCTGTGCAAGGATGAACACTGGCGCTGTTCGCTGAGGCGGTGAAAATGATGAATCAGACGCTACATGGCGCTATCCCAGTCGCTAAACAGATTCTGCTTGATAAATGTGTAATTGCGTGCCGTGTCAGGCGTTCACCAGTCGCTACCTGTCGCTACCTCACATTAGCCAGCCACTACCTGACGCTATCCCTTCTTAAACAAGGGCCTTAGCTTATTTGGGATGAAATGATTTCTGCACTTTTTGGACACAATGCACACACTCATTTGGAGGAAAAACCTTTTTTCTTTCACATAGGTACGCAGCTTCTCTTCAGTACATATGGGGAGGTAGCCCAGGAAAGCAATGAGTACAGAAGTTGTTTACCTAAAGAGCAGAGGGTCCATTAAATTGGGGGTGGGTTTAAAACTAGAGAAGGTTCTATTTTGGTCTGCTTTAATAGTCTCCTGACTTTGCTAATTTGTGCGAATTGAGAGAGATTCAATGTGCGTTAGGCCCATAGAGAACAGTAGGGACAAGTACACCAATCATGCCTGGTTGGGGGAAGACTAAGGCCCTTATTTAACAAGGGATAGCGCCAGGTAGCGAATGGTGAGCGAACAGTAATGACGCTCACCGCCACGAGAACGCCGGCTCCCCTCCGCAATCACACATTTATCAAGCCAATACTGCTTAGCGACTGACAGAGCGCCAGATAGCGAATTATTCATCATTATTCCAGCCTCACCCC
The DNA here is from genome assembly GCA_027917425.1 of Gastrophryne carolinensis. Taxonomy (NCBI): domain Eukaryota; kingdom Metazoa; phylum Chordata; class Amphibia; order Anura; family Microhylidae; genus Gastrophryne; species Gastrophryne carolinensis. The sequence continues at coordinate 41,972,469 of CM051240.1, read as the reverse complement.
ACAGCGCCAGCGAGCGACCTTGAACAGCGACAGGTATGACCTGGCGCTCTCCAATGCATTTCAATGGAGCTAACTTTAAATATTCATAATTAATTGCTAATAATTTTTTTTTTTTTTTTTTTTTTTTTTAATGTCAAAAATTCTGTGACCACTTCTGCAATGTTAGATTTTTTTTTTAAGCTAAAAAAAAAAAAATTTGTGCAGAATTGATATTACAGGTCTGATATTAATGTATTCATATTACAAAATGTTTTGAAAAACATGTTTTTTTTTTTTTCTAAAAATATGGTTGTTTGGGGGTTAAAAAACGACTTTTAACCCATCGCCGCCAGCGCTCTGGGGTTTAAACAAGCATTTCACAGCGCGAGAATTTTTGGAGCGTGATTTGTTCATGAATATGCTGGGATCCGTTCGCTATGGCCGTTCGCTGTCATGCGCTCCCATACAGCGCGGAACCTGTCAAACAGCGACTCCTAACCCCGTATTCAACATTACCACACACCGACTGAGTCGCTGTCAACAGCCGAACAACGGCCAAGCACAGCGAATACTAGCGGGCGCTGTGAAAATAACGCTACTGTCGCTCATCTGTCGCTACCTGGCGCTATTAATGAATCAGCCTGTAAGGCTGGCTTTTTTTCATTGGAAAATATGGGATGCTCACATTTTCTTATCTACGGTATGCAAAAACATTCTCTTTAAATCCCAATGGAGCTGACTGTACTACACCTCATTCTACATGCGCTTCAGAAAACAGCAGCACACCAAGCTGACCTTTTTATCGCGGTCATATGTTCGCGAGGGGTCGTTAATCTTCGTCTGGGGATGTGTTCGATTTTTTACTCCCGCCCTTACTTGAATGGATCATGTTGATATGCTACTTGCCCATTGATACTTGAATGGAGCTGACTGTACTACACCTCATTCTACATGCGCTTCAGAAAACAGCAGCACACCGAGCTGACCTTTTGCTTCCACCTGCCTTACACTTTTACAGATGTTCTGAGACGTATAATTGGAAGCCTCGAGTCCCAGGATATCATGAAAGTGTTTTGCCAGATACAATGAAGGTTGCAAAAATGTAAGGTGTTACGCGGGACGTACATAGCATTTTGGGAAGTGCAGTCCTCTTGCGCTTTGATGGAGTCAATCTCAGTCGCGGAGACTGCTGGCAGTAGAACTCGGTATCCATCTTTTACCCAGAATTCACACTCAGACGGGCTGTTCAAGTTCTCAGACACAGTGTCCCAAATGGCTTTGTGAATAATAGTTTGAGTATTAGGATTTGGCAGGACGTTGATGTTTTTCTAAATAGGCCAATGAAGAACAGAAAGGAAAAAGAAACAATTTAATTAGGTCTTTACATTGATGTAACTGTTGAAGAAGCAAGATTGCGTGGTGCACGTTATCACTTTATGTTCATTTTATGGTTCAGTTACAAACTTTATACTTTGAATTTGTGGCTTCCGGTGCTTTTGTCACCATTTACCATTTACTAACCTAATGCAGAGCTTAAACACACAGTCATTTAGAGTGGAACTACAGTCAATCTGTGAATCCCCCCCCGCCCGCCTTGCCACCCTACCCTGGCACTGAGGCAGGACAGGGAGTTACAAGGAATAAAACCACTTATGTTCTCCGTGGGTCAGCACCGCTCCCCTGGCGCATCTTGGGCGCCGCCATCTTGTTCTAAACAACAGAGCTGCATTCCCCAGCTTCAAGCACGCAGAGCCAAGGGAAACCGATTTGTTGGGGGGGCCATGGGATACCGGCAGCGCGGAGCTGGTGCCTGCAAAATGTTTTCTTTTTTCCCTGTAACTCCCCTCCTGCCTCGGCAGAACCAGGAAAGGGTGGCAGGCCGTGGGGGGGGGGGGGGGGGGGGGGGTTTATAGGCTGACTGTGGTTCTGCTTTAACAATGGAAGTAAATTACATCACAAGTGCAACTCGAAGTGCGCAAGTGCAAATGAGCCATTAAACCTGCTTCATATGTACCATATGTCTGCTTTTTGTGGTATTTGATCTGCTTTATGTCACTTGTCCTGCATCAAATGTAGAATTAAATAAAAAGTAAGAATTGTGAATAGGTCTATAAAAAAGTAAATATCGGTCCCCCAGACTTAGTATATCGACTGATTTTGCCGGCAATTCAGAAATGTGTAAATTTACTTATAGATCCACCTTATGGTCCAAAGGGAGAATTTGTTGATGGTCAACACTTTAAACTTAACTTTAAAACCAATTACTTAAAAATAGTATAGCTCATACTTCCTATATACAGGGAAGGAAGTCGTGTACAGTAAGCTACGACTTTTTAATAAATACAATGATGTATATTAGCTATATTTTTATTATTTGTGATAGGAAAATCTGACCTCTTTTGCCACTACGTTTACTTCCCGGAAACAGTCTTTGATCTCCTCATAAGAATGTTTTTTCAATTCCACCATAACCTGGGCTGTCTGTAGTTCATCAGTGTATGCTGTGGTGTTTACCAAAACATTGCCTAACTGTTTGCCACTTAGGAGATCCAGGCAGTCAAACTAGAAGGAGAAAGAATGGAAAAAAGAAAGTTTATGATAACATATGGGGAAACTGGAAGTCATTGTTATTGGTATAACTTTTAACAAACTGCTTGAATGAGCCTACTGAGACTCTAGGCACTAATGCTCAGGGATCCTCTTATCTAACCTGGTTACATTTTAGATAGACTTTTACAAAGGTCCCAGGCATTAAAGCGGACCTTCACCCTGAATAAGAGTCTCTCTTATATGTTTCCCACACCCTGTACATACAGATTGCTCACATTAAAAAATCATCCTACCTGCATCTACTGCATGTTATAAGCCTTTAAACATCCAAGATGGCGGCTCATGGAACATCAAATTAGTAAGACTGGTTGTGGCACACTGCTCAAAGAAAACAACATCTATTGTGTCATAGATAGCATATAAGAAATTGCTAGGATCAGGGTTCAAAATACCTCTGCCCAATAGGTATATAAATATACTAACAATTGCAATATGGGAGGTAATGAACACCAAAACAGGCTCATGGAACATCAGGCAGCCTGCAAACAGGAAGTTCCTTCTGACTGTGCTGCTCTGCATTCTTGGACTGCTGACCTTTTTCTGACCCCAGCTCTGCTCTGTCTGAGTAAAGCACAGCTATAACCCCGCCCCCCTGTACTATATCCCACTCTCCTCTCCTCAGTAAATGTGATACTTCTGAGTCAAGATGGCTGCGCCCGTATCCTAAAGTCCTGAACAGAGTTGCAGCCCAGTGGGGGAAAGAATAATAAGTAAGCCACTAAAAACGTAAAATATATTAATTTTAGATGCTGGGGAATCGTTTTTTAAGCGTTTGGGCTTTTCAATAAATCATGGTGAAGGTCCGGTTTAAGCTGCTAATGTGTACTTACCACATTAAACTGCTTGTAGTAAAATTGAAATTTATAGATTGTAATTGTAATTCTAAAACTAAAAAAAATCTTCAAGACATAACTCCTACTGTCAGTGTACAGTTCGCTGCAGACACCTATAAAAAAAAAGGGGAAAAAAAGTATAATTTCAGTATGGAAATGTAACCGTCAATTAAATATTAGATGTTAGATAAGGTCATGAGCAAAAATAATTTTTACAGGGATATTCTGCTGTATATGAGCCTTTGCAAGAACCAGATGTGGCCCTAAAAGAATAAACTTTCGGATGAACTTTCCTTTGATACTGATGTTAACTGAGGGCATAGTTGACGGCAGAAGGAGACCATACGGAGACCATACGGTCCATCTAGTCTGCCCTTATGTGTAAAGAGCACATACAGTATACACACAAGATACAGAGTACATACAGTATACACATAAGATACAGAGAACATACAGTATACACATAAGATACAGAGAACATACAGTATATACATAAGATACAGAGAACATACAGTATACACATAAGATAAAGAGAACATACAGTATATACATAAGATACAGAGAACATACAGTATACACATAAGATAAAGAGAACATACAGTATACACATAAGGGCAGACTAGATGGACCGTATGGTCTCCTTCTGCCGTCAACCTTCTATGTTTCTATGTATATTTGGGAAAACCTGCAAGGTGATAAGCTGTTATAAGCCCACAATAAACTTTTATGATGCTGTTAGCACAACCATATTTGCTGTTAGCAAAACCACGTTTCAACCACATTTGTCTATCAGCAATGCAATTGGATGGTGGCCTCTACAGGTTAGACCGATGGGTGACTGGTTCTTTCAGTGGAGACTCATATTGAAACTGATCTGAACCCTGTCATAGAGCTTATGCCTTTGGTCTGTTGCGTACTCTTTTTTACTGCTTTTTTTGATGAATAGCAGAACATAACTGTCAGGATACCACAATCATAGTACATTTCTGCCCATGTTGTAGTTTCACGTCTTTCACTCAAAGTAAAGCTATGCTTTCATGTGTAGTTGTGCAGCTTGATCTGATACCATTATCTATTCCTTCTCTGAAGTTCTACAGTAATTTTGTGTGTGTGTTTGCGCCAGCTTTCATTGAGCAGAGCTCTCTTCTCTGTTTCTGAGAGTGTCAGCTTCTAGCCAATAATATTTTATTTCTTCTTTGCTATCTTTTTTATTACTATCATCTATGTGTGCCAACATCTTTTGTGGTGCTGTACAAGGTAGGGATTACAGGTTGTTAAGACAAGTGATATATGGAAATGTGACAACAAATAATATACTTATAATACACAGGGTAGTATGAGTCAGGTGTGACAAAGGTGCAACAGATACACATTGATTCAGGAGTACATTAAAAGAGGGGGGCCTGCCAGCCAAGTTGATTATAGCCCAGTAGTGGAAGAAACCAGCCATTCCCAGGGGAAGCCTTATCACCTGGGTCAACGAAGTTATGATGTTCGAGAAGATGGCGGCCATGATAAAGGGTGATTTTGCCCCCTTTTTATCCACGTGGGAAGGCTGGATTTCTCATTTTCATCTTGGAGGTCTCAACTGTGTTCTCCTCACAATTTAGAACCCCGCTTTGTCTCTCCCTGAGAAGTGAACGAAGGCCTGGAACCCACCTTTTACCTTCCCTTTCTATTTCTCCCCTTCTTTCCCTCTACTCCGTGCCTCTCTTATTCTTCCTTTCTCTAAAGCTCTTCTTTTGATGATGCTTGAGAAATGTTCTCTTTATCTTTTTGGATAATTTTTCTTTTTGTTTGTCAGTATTCTGCTCATAATGGTCATATTCTTTGGACGATTGTTAATTAATGGCGCTTCTTTATGGCCTCATGCGCGGCTTGGAAAATGCTCTGACTGTAAGATTACACTGTTTTTTCCAGATTTTATTCTAATAAAAACTATGATTAAAAAAAAAACAAAAAAGAGGGGGGCCTGCCCTTGCAAGTTTGCTAGGGTGGAGATGAGAGGTTGGGTCCTAGGACGTATGTGATTATCATGGTGGCAAGTGCTGTGAAGGGTATCAAGACTGTGAAGTGAATTGTGTAAACCATCACAATAGGGGAGCTTTAAGAATGGCTTATTGGATTGAGAGTGGTAAATTGTAAGGGGAATGGCATTACAGAGGATTGGAGGGGTACATGTGAGGTCCTGAAAACAAAAGTGGACCGAGGTGATCAGAGTTGAGGACAGCAGGCAGTCATGGGCAGAGCAGAGGTTGCATCTGAGCTACAAAAATTTACAAATGTATATTAATTGTTAGATAACATGAACCTTTGTAGAATTAGTTTAAATCTTCAGCAACTCAGCAATCCTTAAATAATTACCCTTTACTCTCTTTTGCTATAAATGGAACTGTGCAGGGAGCAGTAGTACTGTACATCAAATCTTGGCATCTACAATTGGGTGTGAATGTGATAAGCAGACTTACCTGAAGAGCCACCTTTATAATTGTAATCTAGGTAGTCTAAAATCTTTTGGGACGCAGCACTTCTGACAGAGTCTGACTGTTTCTCGTAGGCCGTGTTGATGGTAGCAAAGCTGAAAAACGGCAAAATAATGTAAGTTTAGGCCAGCAGTTTTTTTTCCCATATCATTTACCATATTGTTGCTCGTACAGACCAACAGTACAAAATACAGGAAAATCTCCTGGGTGTATAAATATGATTATCTGAAGAGATTATTTGCACCACGTTGCATTGCTGTGTGATTCCTCTCGTTTGGAAAAACAGCACCCTAAGGACTATGCAAACGTAAAAAAAAAATACCCTTACCTCATTGGAAAAAGTATATACCAGGTAATATTTTAGTAAATAATGTTTTTGCACTTTTTGTGTGTTAAAATTAAAAAGCCTACTGCATGCTGGTTGTAATTCGCACCCAAGGGTAAAAAGTCTCAACTACAGATGAAGCAGACTTTTAAAATACCTTAACCTTGGATTTCCTGCTTACATCGATGGCTAACACGGTACAACAACTTACTACTACTAAAATACCTTTTACAAATTGAGTAAACAATGTTAACTTCAAATCTTCAATGCTTTTCAATATTTTCTGTGTTTTGAGCCAGAGATATGGGGAGCCAGAGATGGGTGAGGATCCTTCCAGCAGGGGTGAGAAAGCTTGTCACGCTGAGGTGCAGGTCGGTTTGGTTGGCCTGGCATTATATTTGCACAACAGTGCACAAATCTATTTAGCACGCAGCACTTTATCCTTTATTGCACTATAGTATTTTGGTTTAGGATATGATGGATTTTTTAGATTTTTTATATTTTGTATACAAATTGGTTAGGTAGGTAGTTTTTTTTATAGGGTCACTCCTGCTGGATGATAATTACATGTTTGTGTATTTTAAATGTAGGTGATTGTATTGTATGTTGTATGTTGATGTTTTATATAGCTATGGATTAATAAATCTATTTTGATGAATTATTAGTGTCATTTATGGTTAGCAGATAGTTGGTGCCCTTAAGTACATATTCCCCCTTGAATTAGCCCGACCATCACAATCTAACAAGCCAGAAACATGGCTCCCTACTTCATAAAATAATTAGCATGAACTCCATAGCATAACAAGCCAGAAATATGGCTCAGATTAATAAGTGTATTTGAAAAAAAGAAACAGAAAAAAGGCAAATCTATCTCGAGAAACATAATGGAAAATGGAGGTTAAATGGGGACTAAATAGGTATCAGTTGGTACTTACAAGTAATAGAAGGAATTACAGTCCACATTTAAAGGAATTTTTTGAATCTGCTCAGCAGTCATTACAGAAACAAGGTCTTTGAAATAATATTCGAACTGTGAAATTGTTTCCGCTGACACATATTGTAAATTGTCTATGACAGTGTTGAAATAGAAGTCAAAGGCTGCCTGTTGCACGTCATTTGTCATTTTCTGGGGGCTCTGTGAAAAGAAGCATTGTGAGCATTTTAAAAAATGCTATAGTGCAGTAAATCTTAGCACACCGACCCGCCCAAGACCTCAAACCTTTTCTGAAACTTGCTTTTGCTAGATACCTATAACTGCAGACATCCTCAACACACAAAACTTGTACCAATAGCCCAATAGGAAACATTTTTTTCTACCACAATGTCACTGTAGATTGCCATGTTTAAAGCAGCTATCTTGCACATTTTGTGCATCAAATCCTGAAGGTGCACTGAGCCCAACCCAGTCTGCAACTGATATATAGAAGCCCAAACCCTGTCACTTGACCAACCCAACATTCAAACCATAATAAGGTTAAACCATAGCCTTCACTGATAGCCAAGCTGCTGCAGCTTTCAGCATTATTACTGCTACTTTCCTACGATTTGCATTTTTCCCCATTTACATGGTGAGTTTGCTAGCTGCCCCTCTTTTATATCAGATACATTCATTGTTGCTAGAAAAGTTTTTGCTCGAGTCTTTTTGTGTTCCTTTGTCATCCTAAAGTGGCAGTCCAGTCAAATAAACCAAAGAACACACCATCTGCCTCCAAACCCTTCCCTATCTGTAAAAGCCCCATTAGAACTGAAAAAACACTAATGTGCACAGTTCTGGGTTTCCAAACCACCCGGCAAAAGTAACTCTGTGCAATTCAACTTTTGGCTTCCTAGCTGCTGCTCTGAATTTGAGTGACTTGGTTAGTCACCAGTTAGTCAGCAGTGCAGCAGTGGTCCTGCACAGTGACTGAGCAACTAAAAGTCACTAAACATCAGCACTGAAGTTATGTTGGCAGCAGTCAGAGCTGTAAATCCAGAGGAGAGCCCCAGGGGAGGGGGGGGGGGGGGGAATTGGACAACCCGTAACTGAACAGGTGAGTCTTTAACAATGCTCCTTCCAAACACTAAAAATGTGAGTCAACATAAATGTATTTCTGAGAGGGTCCCTCAACACACCTTCTCTGTAATAGCCCTGTGATTCTCACCTTCTCGTAAAAATTGTTAAAGTCAGACAAACATTCAAACACGTTCTGTATAGTGGTATTACTGTCTTCCACCACTAGTGTTTTCAAGACCTCCACAGTAGTACTCGCATTTGACAGACAACTTGAGGAACTTAGGAACTCAGCTCTCTGGCTCACTCTAGTTTCTGAGATTACGTCAAGCTGTAATAGAAATGGTTACAGTTAATAATCTTATTTCATTATCTAGAACCTGTGATAAAAGCTTTCAAAGCCTCTTCTCTTCAGTGACTCAGTGAATGTGCCCAAAACTTTAAGGGCAGCTGCCTTGAAAACTTAGCAGTGGGCTTGTCTAATTAACCAGTAAAGGGGTCCTAAAGTTCAACATTAGCTAGGCATTATATAGAGATGTTAATGCATTTGTATTCCAAAATCTGATTAATGAGACAATGTTCTTCAGCAATTTGGTGTTTTCCATTGCAGTTTGGAAGCCTTTAGCTTAGAGACCTGAGAACACAATCTACATTTTTCTCCCATAATAATTTGTTATTCTTGAGAATTACAATTCTTGGGAGAAATTTGGCTGAACCGCTTCTGAACCTAATAAAGGCTAATTCAAACGACACCAATAAAGCACCAAATCTCCATGTAAAAAAGTATACAATTCAGAACTTTGCGAGGACACAGAAAAGCTGGTTGATGGGCTGGTGAGTCCATCAACCCACTTCACCTAAAGTTGCAGCAGCAGGAAGCGCTTACCTCAGCCACTCGAACCTCTTGCTGTCAGTGGTGACTTCTCGTATCCCAGACTGGGGCCAGTTTCAAAGGAAGCTGCCCCTGACAGCAAGAGCTGAGATAAGTTACAGCAGCGCTTTTCCTGCTGCACACTCTGTGCCCCCTCATCAAAGCTGCCCCCCCCCCCCCCAAAGTTCGGGTCCCTATTGATTTCAATGGGGACTGGTTCAGGTCTATTCAGGGCGGTTCAAGTCTGGCCGAACTTTCTGGCCCCAGATTTTGGTGGGTTGCTCATCTCTAGTCACCATTATATTTTTCTTACATTTTGATAAAACAGTCAGTCACTGATTTCTCTAGACAGTCAAAACTCTTTGCCAAGACGAAGGTCCTTATTTGCAGTAAAAATGGATGCAAAATGCCAAACAATGTATTTTACTTCATTTTCAAATTGACTGTTGACCTACCGGATTCAAATTGAGATCTGCTATTAATACAGTCACAGGGATATAAAAGATGAACCTCTTCAATAGGACTTTTATAGAAATAGTGTCGCTGGTAGAAATATCTTTGCATCCTGAAAAACAAAAAAAAAGACAATGTCAAGAGCTTATAATAAAAGTCTATACTTACTGAAGGATCAATGGGTATTATTCTCTAAGATTTATGTTTAAATCTTTTTAAAAATAATCTAATATAAGCTCAGAAATAACTCCTGCAAGTTTAAAGCTCTAATTTGAGAAAAAAATTAAGAACTTGCAAGGAACATTTTATTGATTGAATACACAATAACAGCTTTTTGTTCTCAGCTAAGTAGAAACACAACTGCAGCTGGCCTGTACCAATGACGCTGCGATCTATGGACAGTACGAAACAGATGCCTTCTACCATACAAGGTGGGTATGTACTTGTGCCACCACCCAACAGGCGTGCACTTTACTAATGAGCTAAAGAGGAAGGAAGCACCCAGTTCCAGCTACGGTTTTTATTTTAGTAAGAATGTAGTTAATAATCATTTTTTTCTGCTTGTGCCATTATTGTGGAGATTATGCCTTACTTTCATATGTACCGAAAACACAGGAATGCTCTGATTCCAGATATTAAACAAAAAAATGCTTTGCCTACAAGTGGGCTTTAAGGCAACTTTTATATCTGACTAAAATGTCAGCCAGCAGCGCATCACAGGGTAGAGGACATGGACGTTCTGCGGGTGCTGTGGAGTGCAGCTAAGCTTAGCCACAGCTTCAGGATTGAGGATTGATGTGATTATACAAAGTATACCAGGGGTTTCTCATCGCAGGACATCCCAAATTGGGATGCCCCACAGAGGACTCTCTTAAAGAGGGACAACTTATTTGTATGAGTTTTAGTTCACTCCAACAGTAAGTTCTTGGTGAATGACTTTCTGAAGCTAAATAGAAGAGAAAGAAAGAAAACTGCTGTCACTCTACAAGGCAGTTTAAAGGAAGGGCAGGGGCTATCATAAATGTAGTTGGTACTTCAGAACCTTGGAGCTTCAGGCTCTACTTGTTCAGCAAGCTACATAAAATCACTGTAGCTGCTAGAAAGATTGGGGCACCCATTGGATATTAAGGGTGAAGGTCAGTGCTGAAAGAAGACAGCTTAGTATAATGCACGATGAGTGGACAGTGTAGCCAGGCAGTAGGAAAAGCAAGCAGGATGCTGGGCTGCATAGCTCGAGGCATCACCAGTAGGAAGAGGGAGGTTGTGATGCCGCTGTATAGAGCCCTGGTGAGGCCACAGCTAGAATACTGTGTGCAGTTCTGGAGACCTTACCTGCAAAAAGACATTAAGGGGTGAAGTTGGCCTAAAAAAGGCTTTTGTATATAAGCCCCAACATGTGTATTAGCATAGGTGTCTCTGCATTGTAAGATATGTGACCTCTACTGCTACACCAAGTGCCACCTACTGTGGCTTTAGGGTCCAGACAGAAAGAGGATATTTTCAACCTACTACTATAGCATCCATTTTACTGCTGCAGTGGATGCTACGGTTGCCAATTACAGTTCAACTTCATAATCAGTGATGATATTGTATTTACCATTAAGCTTGTTTTTGAGGTTAGACATAACCCAATTAGCAACGGCTGATCTGGTCTGATCAGACATACGGCTGTAGCTGTTATCCAAAGCTTCCACACTGCAAATTAACAAAAAGAAAGTGTCAGCTGTGACCTGCCCCTGGAATCTTAAGATGACATAGTTACATGGATTTTGTTCCACTTTAACAGCAAGACCGTGACGTTAACATAAAAGAATATTTGGGCTGAAGCTCCACTGAAATGTGCTAACTGGGACCCATACCAGTTACCACATTTTAAAAATTAAGTAACTACTTACGCAGAAACCTGTGATTCGCAGTTTTTAACAGGAATCATGGACAGAGTTTTGTCTGACAAACTCGGAATCATGGGGTATATTTTGGATTCAAACAGTGATCCTATTTGTGTTGCAGTATAATTCTCTATATCCTTCTGAATTATATTCAGGTATCCTTCCAGAAGGTAATTTGCCACTTCATCATTTAAATAGTCAACATTTTCCTGGAAAAAGAACAGAACAAGTTATCAACTGGTAAATATTTTGGTAAGAAGTGGTTAAAAACCACTGTAATGGTCTTTGAGCTGTCTGCAATGCCTTTAGCCTTTAGTAATCAAAGACAGCAAAATAATGTAACATTCAAGCTAACCCTTCAACCCTATCACAAAAACACACAAAAAAGCTTGATTAGATTTTAACAACATTTTGTACTTTGTTAGGATAAGGGCCGCGTTGATGCTCCTTGGCGACCAACAGCAATTTGGCCCTAGTATGGTCACTACAGACAGAAGCACGCAAGGCATCTATGACAGTAAAAGAAAGTGGTTCTAATGGCTATCGTTTGTCCAGTCTTACTATGGGCCTTATTTATCAAGGGCTAGCGCCAGGTAGTGTCTCACTAGCGCCAGCTATCGGCGGCTACCGACTCCAGAACGCCAGGCGGCGGACACAATCACGCATTTATCACGCTAAATGAGGCTAGCGCCAGGTAGTGTCTCACTAGCGCCAGGTAGCGCCAGGTAGCGCCAGCTATCGGCGGCTACCGACTCCAGAACGCCAGGCGGCGGACACAATCACGCATTTATCACGCTAAATGAGGCTAGCGCCGGCGAGAGCGTCAGCTAGCGCGGGATTCATCATGTAGCCAACTGCAACGAACAGCGCCGCTGCTAATCCCATCACAGCGACAGGTATGACCTGGCGCTCCCTGGCGCTCTCCAATGCATTTCAATGGAGCAATCTTTAAATATTCATAATTAATTGATTTGAAGGTTTTTTTTTTTTTTTTAAATGGCAAAAATTTTGTGAACACTTCGGCAATGTTATATATTTTTTTAAAGGTTAAAAAAAAAAAAAAATAATAATTTGTGCAGAATTGATATTACAGGTCTGATATTAATGTATTCATATTACCAAATGTTTCTAAAAACTTGTGTAAATTTTACATCAAAAAATATGGATGTTTGGGGGTTAAAAACTACTTTTAAGCCATCGCCGCCAGCGCTCTGGGGTTTAAACATGCATTTCACAGCACGAGAATTTTTGGAGCGTGATTTGATAATGAATATGGTGGGAGCCGTTCGCTCTGGCCATTCGCTGTCAGGCGCACCCATACAGCGCGGAACCTGTCAAACAGCGACTCCTAACCACGTATTCAACATTAACGCACACCGACGTTGCTGTCAACAAGCGAACTACGGCCAAGCACAGCGAATACTAGCTGGCGCTGTGAAAATCACGCTACTGGCGCTCATCTGTCTGGCTTAAATTGGAGGCTCCATTGTATATACTCTTTATTTGCTAATTAGACCTTGCAATAATCGAGGCTGAAAACATGCCCAGAGCAGCCAGTTGCCCAGACATTGTGTTAATTGTTTGGAGAGCTATTCACATTAGGTAGAACAATTCTTAGTTAATAAAAAAAAACAATACATCAAACTGAATTTCTGGTCCTAGCTGTAAGTAAGGTGGAGACATTAAAATAATTAAAACTGCATACACTGCAACATGTGGTGCAGATATCTTTGTCAATGCAAAATTCTTGAAAACTCAAAAGTTACTGTGGGGCAGGACCGACTATCAGAGGTTAGAGAGAAGTCATTTTACATCAGTATGGTCAGAGGAACCTACCTCCTTGAATGTCTTAGTGAACGATGTGAAAACCTGATCTGCATACTCAGCGTCTTGGGTCTTGATGTATAGCATCAGCTGAGTAGCATTCTCCATGCTTTCATAAACTTTTTCTTCCACGAACAGCTGTCCAGTCTGTTCTGAGTTCAGCATCTGAAGAACTCCTTTTTCAAACTAATTAAAGCGAATGGAAAGAATTTACATTACACTTTAGTTAGTTGTTTTCATCCAAGAATAAGGCTCTACACTTTATTGGAAACCAACAAAGAAAACAAACACATGCACCTCCCCCCCCCCCACACACACACATAGTAATGGTGTCTCTGCCAAAATACATATTATATGATGTCCTATGTGGTACTTTCAGGGGTTTAATCCCATAATATAGATAAAGGGGGGCACAAGGACATCCATTGTGGGGTATTACTATTTGCCAAAAAGTTTAATCTGTAAAGGAGGGGTGCAAATACATTTGTTTGAAGTGGGAAGAAGCCTAAGAATGATAACCTAGAGAAGAAAATGTAAAGGTAAGGGTAAAAGGAAAGACACATTGATATTATATGATGTGATATGTGTATAGATGTGGACTGGAGAAGCTCCAACCGGTCATGGATGGAAAAATTTACATTTTAGGACCATTTAATGCTCCTTTCCCTGTCTGTGAGCCTGTTTATGATATTTAACGTTACTTCCTTTTAAAATACTGGAGACAACAGAATTTAACAACAGATTATCCATGGGTGTCACTACAACCAAAAGTAGGTGACACTACTTGTTTTATTTATAATGTCTACTAGGTCACTCTAGTAAGGAAGTGTGGCAAAGTGTCAAAGAGTTAAAAGAGAAAAATAAAATAAAATAAAATTGGCTTGGGCTCAACAAACCTGGGCCCAACAATATATTTTATCAAGAGGGACCCATCACTAGGAGAGCTCTCCTACTTCAAACACACAGTTAGGCACGAGGATTTTTAAAATATCGAACTTCCGTTGTTTGTTTTTCTAGGTTTCACATTAGACATTATTAAAAGAAAGTGGTCTAGCTAGTAGAAAATCGGTTAGAAGGTATAGTGGGCAAGAGAAAAGCCCTCATTTCTATGGCCTTTCTATGTATACAACTTCCATCTGTGAGTGAAATGTTTAATTAAAATGCGGACCTCTAGTGAAAAATACCCTCCAGTGTTATTGATCTGGGATGCCCCTTCAGTTAAACACGTGGCCAAGGGGACACCTAAATCACAATAACTGAGTCTGAACCTTTATTTTTTAAGAAGGCTCAGTAACATTAATTGTTGTTTTTTTGCAAAAAGCATCTGAAAGCTAAATTATGCAATTTACGAAACAATGAGTTTAGATGCCAAATAGAACCACGCACATTTTATATTATTTTCCCTTAATGAAAACAGTTCAGTTACATACCACATTGAATTTCCAATAGAATTTAACAAGTATTTTAAAGGTTATCCTTATTTTGTAACTTCCCCACCAGTGTTGGAGATAGTCAGCGCTGCTGGTTTCCTGTTCGGTACATTTTTCACCTACAAGAAATAAAAAAACAAGGCAGGGGACTTAAGTAACATACTCTCATTCTCCATTCTTAACTTCGAGGTGGTGCCCCAGTTTGCACCGTTTTCATAACGTATATGTTACTGTCATTTGACTTAGGGGAATTCACCTGATGGCATTTCCATATCTCTCCTGGTGACATTTTCCATTGTAACACCAAATTAGGAGCAGAAGAAGCCAGAGAATGTCTTTGGATAGGGTAGATAGGGTAGAAGTGCTTCACATTTATAACCATTTGGAGTCAAGTCAAAGAGCAAATGGCACTGAATACTGTATGAAAATATTCACATTTTAGCTCTCCTGCAGTAATGACTAATAGGGATTAGTCATTACTGCAGGAGAGATAACATAAGTTTATATTGGTCGGTTGAAAACTATTGCATGTCGGTACATCATATTGAAGGGGCACTGGAGTGCAGTACCTTGGTATGCTGGTATCGCTGGTGGGAGAGCTTGCACCACCAGAAAGTGGTGATCAGACACCCTATACAGTATAGGTCCTCTTTGAAGCACCTACACATCATGCTCATAGTAGACTAATACCTTATTTGACATAAAGCACCCCCAATTCAGCTTGTCTACAACGCTTCATTCCTGCCCCCCTTGCCATGAGTCATGAGTACCCCCAGACGGAAACTTAAG
The DNA here is from genome assembly GCA_027917425.1 of Gastrophryne carolinensis. Classification (NCBI taxonomy): domain Eukaryota; kingdom Metazoa; phylum Chordata; class Amphibia; order Anura; family Microhylidae; genus Gastrophryne; species Gastrophryne carolinensis. Next base: position 41,956,993 of record CM051240.1, on the reverse strand, counting down.
TACTAGATGGGTGCTTGCAGGCTAAAGAGTTACAGCACTTACCTTGGACTCTGTTGTTGTCGTCATAGGTCAAGACTTTCTCAATATGGCTACTGACAGCCGACTGGCTTGAATCAGATGTGTCTGCATATACAGAGCTAAAGGCTTTTACACTGTAAGAGAGAATTTAAAGTCAATTATACTGATAAAACAATAAAAGATGCACAGCTGACTTCCTGTCCAATAGACCCTTTAGACTCCATTCTGATGAATACAAAAACTCTGAATACCTTATCAGATCAAGTGTTCACATTTCAGCCATGTGACACAGACATCTTTATATTCAAAAAATTCTTCTGGGGGGGGGGGGGGGTGGTTGAATGTAGGTGTCTGTTTTTTTAATGAATTAGATTACTCAAAATTACTCAAAATGCCCCCACCCTTGAAATCCACTGGATGCATCATCCAAACACCGGGTTGCCTGCCTGCATCAGTTAGAGTAAACAGATACATCAAAGGGCTGGAGAACGCGCTAACTGGTCTGCTGATCAGCAAACTGGTGAGCATGCTCTCCAGCACAGATATGACATTCAGACAGCAAAAAGTTCATTTCTATTACAACATATGTTCTATTTCTTTCTTACATCTCTAGTGTTCAGTGCTCAGTATAAAATTCTTTATTCTGGATGATCAGTTCACCCACAAAGCTCAGTGACCCTTATATTGACTCCTTCCTTAGCTGGCATATGTTGTTTAAATGTATATAATACAACAATAAGCTAACCTAGCATTGAGCATGTTCATTGTACATAATGTTTATATTGTGCAACAATGTGTGGGCTCAAGGTACTCTGGTGTAAGTATCTCTTCACCTCAGCTAGGTGTGTGTGCGTGCGCGCGCGCGCGTGTGTGTGAAATTTAAACAATGCTTCAGATAAACATATGTAAAATAATATTTGAATTGATCTTTTTACATCTATAAGCTGCTCTGCAAAACATCACTTACAAAGATTTTTGGAAACCGCATCCTGCCGATACAGGGATGTAGCTTAGGATCTCTTCATCAATGACAGGCAGGACACTGACTAATCTTTCACTAAACCACTTATCAGCTGTTTCTTCAGTAAAAGATGAAAAACTGGAGGACAGTTCCTTGCATGTTTCTTGCAGCATGTAGTGTTTTACTTCAACAGTGGTATCTGTGATCTAAAAAAATGGCAATGAATTATTAAACCGGACCTTCAGCGTGATTTAATGAAAAGCCCAAACTCTTAAAAAACGGTTCCCCAGCATCTAAAATTAATATATTTTACGTTTTTAGTCACTAACTTATTATTCTTTCCCCCACTGGGCTGCAACTCTGTTCAGGAATTTAGGATATGGGCGCCGCCATCTTGAATCAGAAGCATCACACTTACTGAGGAGATGAGAGTGGGATAAGGTACAGGGGGGGCGGGTTATAGCTGTGCTTTGCTCAGACAGAGCAGTGCTGGGGTCAGGTAAAGGTCAGCAGTCCCAGAATGCAGAGCAGCACAGTCAGGAGGCACTTCCTGTTTGCAGGCTGCCTGATAAGATGGCGGCTTCCATAAGCCGCCATCTTGGATGTTTAAATGCTCATAACATGCAGTAGATGCAGGTAGGATGATTTTTAATGTGGACAATCTGTATGTACAGGGTGTGGGAAACATATAAGATAGACTCTTATTCAGAGTAAAGGTCCGCTTTAAGTTCACTTTTATCTAAACTCATGTTGTAAGCAGCAGTGACCGGCATGGGATCTTAGTCAGTCAATGCGCAGTAATATCCCTGGGACACTCTCCTGCTTCTCTTTCTTACAGTTTAAGATTTATGTGTTAGCTTAACAGTATCTGGTAAATTACTACTGGGTAAGAATTACTTCACTCAATTATCAACAAATGTAAAGGCATTTGCCCTGTGGAACCCCCACTACATTGGGAGCTTTCTTGCTGTTGCCCCTGCATGTGTTTGGCTTCTTCTGGACCTGTGATTGGCCATGGGGGCCAGGTTCCAGTGAAAGAACAAGGAGGCAGTAAGTAGCCGCAGATGAAGTATGCCCCGGGGGACATCAACAATTGTGACCCCCCCTGCAGCAATCAATCATTTCTTATATATATATATTTATATATACACAACTATAATGAAATAAGATTTTACAACTACCTCAACATTTGAGCTTGTGTAGGAATCCCAGAATTTGGCCAAATTTTGCTGATTTTCCTCTTGAGTGCCACTTCTTATAATAGTATACATAGCTTGTGTAATATTAACATTGGTGTGTGCCTCTTGAACATAAGCAGCATACTCTCCAAGTTGATTTGGACTAAAGGAATCAAGATGACCACTCTACAAAATAAAGAGGTTCAGAGATAAACGCAATCATAAATGAAAGATTGTAGTACATCATTTTCATCAAACAGGCTTTTGCAGATACAGTAAGCATCACCTGTATAATAACAAATGTTGCGCCTATACTGACAACAAACCATTCATAGACCAAAATAGAAAAAACATTCTCTGAGACCAAACAGAAAATAAGGCCAGATCTCTCCAAAGGGTTCAAAAACAGCATAAAGATTATAAAAGATGTTTTAGCTCTTCTATTAAGTTCAAATGATTAAATAAAGAGCAGAAATAGGAAGGTCCCACTCCTTCCAAAAAAAACCCCTACCATATATGGCACCACTACTAATTAATAGAAAATGATTTATTAAATAAGAAAGTCACATTAGCTATATACACACAAGACTAGTTAAAAAACATACAAGACACAACATTGTCAATAAGGAAGGAAAAAGCCCATATGTGGGAGGGGGGCAGGGCGACCAGTGGAAAATACGTTTATAATAATATATATCACAAAGTTAATATTAACTGGCTGGTACAAAAACCATTAGAGAATAATAAAGTGCCTATAGTGCATATCTCTAATCAATGTTTAAACAGACCAATAAATCATACAATAACCTGTGTGTATTACAAGTGCAAATATTATGTGCAAGTGCAGATATTATGTATGTCTAACAACTACTCTAACTAAAAGGACATCAAAAGTGCAATATCAGAACCAACCAGAGGGGGCGAATGCAATGGAGAGCCCCCAAAATAAAAACCAATAAATATCTTACATATAAAACGACCACCAGCCCACTGCCCCCTCGTCTACGCGTTGCGTGACGTCAACAGCGTCACTTCCTCAGGACAATGATTAAAGGTGAAGTTGAGCCATATTTCTGTCCTTGGCAATCGCTTTACCCTCCACCTCTACCTTAACACCCATATCTCAGCGCTGGGTTACTTTTAAGCAACTTAAACAAGTGCTTGCTTACAGTCCTGTGGGCTCCAGACTATCTGCTAAACCAATTACAAACTCCTACAAACCCCCTTTTAGGCAGGTAGAGGAGGATTGCAATTGATACTGTTAGTTGATTAGCAAAGTCCGGTAACCTTGTAAATGTCTTTCTATATAGGTTTTAACAGAATATTCAGGTTTTTGAAGTCTTTGGTTCCATTAGGGTTAACTTCTGCCTTTAGGGGCCAAGCCGGAAGTTCATTTAAAGGGGACCAAAATCCAAGAGGGTTTACTCAAATCAGGATGCCACTGCGAGAGAAACCCCTGGCACTCCCAGTAACTTACATTGCTCCCTACTTTCACGGAGCATGTGCAAGCTATCCTCCAATCAGCTTTTATTGCTGTGCATATTAATGCCTGACAATAAATGGGATTGATTCCTAAATTCAGCCTTTATTGTTGTGCATATAAATGCCTGGCAATGAATGGTGACTGAAGGAATAGTCGGAGCCACCCATGAGTTCTGTTCTGTTTTATCATAAAAAGCCACCACCAAGAGGTGTATTGGTGCTCATGTGCTGGGGACACATTTCTAGTCCCATTGAAACCACTAACATTTCTGCTGAAGAACTTCCTGTTTGGTCATTGGAGGTATTGGACAGTGACAGGAAGGTCACTGCCTTCATAAAGGAGCCGTGTGCTCCGTAACGTAGGCGTGAAACTTAGCGATCACCCTTCTCACTTAACTGCTTGGTAAATTCAGTACACTTGTATTTCAATTGTATGTTATGTATACTATGATGTGCCACGTCATGATTATTACTTTATTGTATACGTCATGTTGCATGAGGTTGCCCCTGGTGTGATGCAGATTTTCAGTACTGACCAGAGCATTGCGGTCAGATAATGTACTTTTCATGTTGTATTGATTATCATCCTTAACTGATAACACTTACTACTTCAATGTATGGCTGCACCAATTGTCAGGAATGCCTCCCAAGCACCTCTTAGATTTATATGGTAACTTTTTTACCTTACTATAGTGCTGTTGACCATACCTCCCAACTGTCCCGATTTTCCCGGGATTGTCCCGATTTTTCCACAAAATCACGCGGTCCCGGACCGTTAGCAAATGTCCCGGGACGCCCTGCGCTGTGGCGGTGTGCCCAGGGCAACGACCCCGGCGTCTTCTGTTCCTGGCTTGCGGGTGAGCGCGCAGGGGGCGGCACGCGGGGGGCTGGGTTGGGGATGAAAAAACGTACGCAGGCTGCCATGCAGGGGTGAAGGCAGCCGACATTGCTGGAGGATCGGAGCTGGAGGGCGTAACGGGGTGTGTGGCCGGGGTGTGACATGGGTGTGGCCGTGGGTGTGGTCAGGGGCGTGGCTTGTCCCGCTTTCACATTTTCAGAAGTTGGGAGGTATGCTGTTGACTGATACCGTTAGAGCTACAGATACCGTTACTATATTCTCCTTATTTTTTGAGGTGCAAGGACTACCCTGACGACGGTTGCATGTCCACACAGGGACTTCCTCCCAATATATCCTTTTATGGTTTGTATACTTGAGTGTCACTATTCATAGTTGTACCTGTTTACCATATTGCACTATTCTGTACAGCACTGATTTATGTAATTTATGTATATAAACTAATACAGCTTTTTTTGCAGATGTTATTTAAAAGAATGTAGATTCATAGCATCAACATCAGGAAATCAAAGGTACACATTGTATTTAGTGGCAGAGTCCTTACAAGGTAATCAGGGTTCAGCTCTTGGATCACAGGTATAGAAACTCCTTTGCTGAAAACATCATAGCTGTTAGACAGCCAGTCTGAATCTGGACTTTTGCAATCTGTTTAGATTAAAATGAAAAATTAAAAAAAAAAATCACTGGCCAGTATTTAAAAGTGTTTCTATAGCTTAACATCAGCAAGATCGAGGCAGAGATGTTCTTAATAAAGCAGAGATATGACGCATAGTCTAGTAAATTAACCCTGCACCTCCCATTTAAACTTGTTGTGAATGTTCCCACATGATGTTCATCAGCTTTAGTAAATAATGTCATATGTTGCTGCGTACGTTGGGAGAGCGCCTTTTGTTTATTAATTAATTCAATATTGTCTCCTTGTATGAGTGAAATACCTAAAACCTTTGGCCAAAAAACATTCAGAGATCATATAGAGCAGGGGTACTCAACCACTTTTTGTAAAGGTCCGTTTAAAAGCATCCAGTGAGAGGTAGAGGTCCGGGCGGAGGACTGTCGCGGGAGGTGCGCAGTTAAAAATCAGACCACACCAACCCAAAAATCCTATTGGACACTGGGAAAAACAGGATTTTTTCTTTGGCCCCACAGAACCTACAGCGGATTGGACTTCATACTGCAATGCTAGGTGCCAGGGAGCCATGACAATGGCAGGGAGAGTAAGCACTACATCGCTGATCAATGGGGCAGCTCTGAGCACAGCAACACAGAAGCAGCTAAGTGCAGGCCTGCCAGGGCAGGGGTCCGGAAATCTAGTGTCGAGGTCCGCATTCGGACCCCGGTCCGCCAGTTGAGTATCGCTGATATAGAGGCTGAGCAGCCAGTGATGGTGGTGGGGCAACTTAAACTATTTACTAAATACTAAAACAGTGACCAGAACTAAACAACAAACACTTACGGTCTGTCTGGTTTCTGAGGCCGGATGTGACCCATTCAGTGACCCCCTGTTTTGAGTCATCAGACATAAAACTGAAACCAGTGCCTAATCCTTTTACACTGTAAGAGAAACAAAATGCATGTCATGCAGACTGTCAACATTTTTTTTCTATCTGTCACATAAAAACATAACCACCCGGTTTTATTGGCAGAATGACCATAACGAGCAAAGCCTGTACTGGAAGGCAATGAGGCCTCCTGCCTCCCAATTGCCCCGATACTGGGCCCCAGTGTACACCCCAACCAATGTGCTATAGCCTCAGCATCTTGCCTGCCCACAATCTGACCCTGAAATGATATAGCCTAAGCTGATGAAAGCACTTGTTGATTGGCTGGAAGTGTTGCTCAGCAGCTTGTGGGCTGGTCATAGGCTGCTAATGCCAGCAAGTTTTTGGCCCCAGTCTGTCCCTTCCAAGTAGCCCTCTTGGCTGGTTGGCCATGAAGACTCATCCAGAGCTGCATTGTTTCCATCAAAACTTTCTCATTCTAATGATCCATTCTTGTTGGCATTAGATTGGCCTTTTTATGAGTGCCTTTGGTGCTAGAATACTTTGTGTGCACTGCTATCAGGCCTATTCTAGTACATGCTGAAAAACTATACCTCTTGGTTCCTATACCTTTTACAGCACCCTTAGTTTAATTTAGTGCTCATCTTACCACTGCTTAGACAACTGATGCTTGACCATCAATATGTAATTCTCAGATTTGAGAATGATGGTGCTGGAAAGAACTGCTTGTACAGTTCCTACTTGTCGTCCTGTTTTGTGTTCTCACCTTAGTATTGTCTTCTAGTGACCCCCGCCCGTTTCTGAACCACTTCTATTCCTAATTTCCCTAAATGCTGCTTTTGGTTAGTGTCTAACTAACACATCCCTAACACCAAAATGGACACAATTCGGAAACAAACTACGCAGAAAGAGCACATATAGTATTGACAAATATCTTTAGCATTTATTGAGGACAGGGTAAAGAGGAGAGAAGAAAGAGGAAGCCCCTGCATGCGATGCATCTCCATTTGACTAGTGATACTTACATTGACTGCATATTGGAGCAATCTCCCACTGTACTAACTGGTAGATCTGAAAGTTGCTTAGCTGTAATGGATGGTGAAATGGGGGTCAGGTACTCATTGAACCAGGCGACCAATTCACTTGCGCTTAACTGATTAAATTGTTTTGACACTATATTCCAGATGTTATCCATTAAAGTCAACCGCACTTTGATATTTATAACGATTTTTATATTTATCTGTGGGGACAAAAAAAACAGGTAAACATGGTACATTTTACATCCAAACACTAAAGCAAAGCCTGTTTAGGGGACTGGAACTGACTTGGTTGGGCTTCCAATCACTGTTCCCAAAAGAGTCTGCTTTTTTACTCCTCTGATAACTATAAATGCTCCCTCAGTGGCTGGCTGTGGTGCGGGACATATGTAGGATGGAGGAACTCACTGCATCACTGCGGGGGACTCTGGAAAAGCATAGAAGGACCTGGCAGGAATGGGACCGGTTCACTTTCTCCCCTGATTTTCTCCTCTATATGTAATATGGCCGGGGCAGGTTGCCGATGGGTTGGTTTCCCTGCCTCGCTCTTCCTCACTGTTACTTCCTTCCTATCCCAACTGCTACACCCTATCCGCCCCCCCCTCTCGTACAAGTGTCTGTCTTGTCTTTCCCCCCTTTCCACCCCCTCTTGTTAATTGTTTACTGTTTATGGTTAATTGTCTTATTTTCCCCTTAACTGAAAAGTTGGGGACACGGATTGCAGAGGCTAAAGTAAGTTACAAAATGGGTTCGTTGTTCAACAATATAGAGCGGGCTCGTACCGGCCCTGCATTTTATTTACATGTCTTTGGACTTTTGAACATTGGTTGTGAACAATTCTGTTAATATGCAAATTGCTGCGTGTACCTGTGCGGCACAGCTTTGTCAAGCTCTGTAATTTACTGTGTTTCCCTCAATAAAAACGTTTAATTAAAAAAAAAAAAACTATAAATGCTCCCTAGAACTTCTCTTGGTGACATCTATCATGAGACTGATTATAATGTCAACTTTACTACTGTTACTTCTCCATTAATTAGAAGCTGGAGACCAACTGGACACCACAGCATTTTGCTGTTGGATCCCATGTCGTGCAGTAACAAGGAGGGAAACTGCCGTGAATCATATGTAAAACATATACTTCCATCACATGTATGTGACCAGATTATAGGATTCCAATCAGCCCTACCACAGCATGTAGCCATGGGTTGATGCCATAGCTTCTGGATTTCAGATCATTAATCAGACAAAACAACAAGTAAAATCTCCACAACAGCAATGTCTTTCCTCTGCATCTTTTCTCCTCTTTTTTTTTAAACTTCTTACTTTCTAAATGCCTCCCCCTTCTGTTCCCAATAACATGTTATAATGACAGAACTTTAATATTAATATTGCCAATTCCCGTGGTGATTCCTCCTAGCACTCACCCGTTTGAGATCTACTAACAAGTTCTTTATTTGTACAATTCCTTTATTACTAAGGTAATTAGTTAAGAGCGCAGTACGACTGTCAGCATCAACAGGAGAGGCATCTGTAAAGAGCTTAGTGTATTCAATCATATCTGTAATCTGGGTGATGGTCATTTTGTTCAAATAATTATACTGAAAAAGAAAGGAAAAACATAATTACATAAAGCAAAACCTGTTTGCACTATAAAAAAGGATCATGCCCCCATAAAATAGATGTTTAGTATGTCTTCATTCTGGCTTCCAGTTTCTCACAGCTGTTGTGTTGGCCATTCCCCAAATTAGCAGTTGAGAAATCAATTCTAAACAATTTTCAGCCAATGCTTACACTGTGGCCCTTATTTAACAAGGGATAGCGCCAGGTAGCGAACGGTGAGCGAACGGTAATGACGGGCACCGCCACGAGAACGCCGGCTCCCCTCCGCAATCACACATTTATCAAGCCGATCCTGCTTAGCGACTGACAGAGCGCCAGATAGCGAATCATTCATCATTATTCCAGCCTCAGCCCACAGCGCCAGCGAGCGACCTTGAACAGCCACAGGTATGACCTCTCGCTACCTGGCGCTCTCCAATGCATTTCAATGGAACAATCTTTACATATTCATAATTAATTGCTATTAATGTTTTTTTTTTTTAAATGTCAAAAAATCTGTGACCACTTCTGCAATGTTAGATATTTTTTTTAAGGTAAAAAAAAAAAAATTTGTGCAGAATTGATATTACAGGTCTGATATTAATGTATTCATATTACTAAATGTTTTGAAAAACTTGTTTTTTTTTTCTCCCAAAAATATGGTTGTTTGGGGGTTAAAAAACTACTTTTAACCCATCGCCGCCAGCGCTCTGGGGTTTAAACAAGCATTTCACTGCGCGAGAATTTTTTGAGCGTGATTTGTTAATGAATATGCTGGGAGCCGTTCGCTATGGCCATTCGCTGTCATGCGCTCCCATACAGCGCGGAACCTGTCAAATAGCGACTCCTCACCCAATATTCAACATTACGGCAAACCGACTGAGTCGCTATCAACTACAGAACAACGGCCAAGCACAGCGACTACTAGCGGGCGCTCTGAAAATGCCGCTACTGTCGCTCATCTGTCGCTACCTGGCACTATTAATGAATCGGCCTCCCCGTATCATTAAACTAGTGTTCTTCATTAATTCGATTAATTCTTTCCAAACTGAAATGGAATCAGATTTCAATCAAATGAACCAAAATCAGTGTTTGTGGGTGTACAGAATGTGCCCATTGTAGTGAGAGAGTAGAAAATCTACCAAGAAAAAAACTTACGCCATCAAAATTCTTGTTAATTTCAATGATGTTATTATAGCTTATATATGGCAGCGATTCTCCCAGAACACTTTCCACCCATTCTTGACTGTTAGATACGTAAGTGCATCCTGAGCCTATGGAACAAAATCACAGTTATCACATCAAGTCACACAATTTTAGTTCATTATCGTTTAAGACCAAAATCGTTTTTTCCATGATTTTAAAATAAACCAAATTGTGCTCAACGTTACTTAAAAAAAAACTGTCTCCCAAAAAGCTGATGCCACCTAGTGCCGGTATTGTATCATCTGATCTGCCCAGCAGGTTGTGATTGTCTTGTCCTGCATATATTATAATTGCTCAGCCTTAAAGGAAAAGTCCCTTCGATGGTATTTTTGAAAGTTTTCACTACATGCAAACGGTTGCCATTGGCAACTGTACACCAAGATCATCAAGAAGAGAGGCCTGTATACACATACCACTGCTGCTATGGCTGCTGCTGAGTTTAAGGGGGGGCTAACTCATGCTTACACATGATCAGCAGCAGTGTTCTGCATGCACAGGCCTCACTTCTCTCTTCTTGGTGTAAAGATTTTTGTATGGTTGTCATTAGCAATATATTGCAGGTTGTGAAAATTGCTTACGTTTTCTAACATAAGCAAAATGTACAAAACATACCTGAACCGCTCAGCACCTTATCGACATCATTTTGGCACGCAAAAATATACACTTTCAAATATTCCATTGTGTCACGGACCGGGTGGAGCGGACTCGGGTGTGGATCCGCTTTAACTGTGGGACCGATGGCGGGTACTGTGTCAGGGGAGCGGAGTCTAAGGGGCCACCGGTATTCACCAGAGCCCACCGCAAGGCAGGTTGGTCTTGTGCGGCGAGTGGCCCCCAGGTCGCTACCCCCCAACAGCGGCCCAGTCCCACAGTCAGCCGAGGTTCAGCGAAGTACACAAGTGGCAGGCAAAAGGCGTAGTAAGTACAGGCAGAGATCAGGGCTGGCAGCACAGGTTCGCGGTAAAGGTGAGTTGCCGAGGTCGGGGCAGGCAGCAAAGGTTCAGAGTCGGGGACAGGCAGAGGTCGGTACACGGGTGAGCAATCCAAGAACGTCTGACTTTCAACAAGCATGGAGAGACCAAGATCCGGCACTGAAGGAAAGGAAGTGCCTCTTTAAATAGGGGAAGTGGATGCAGGATTGGATGACCAAACACCAATCAGTGCTGTACAGGCCCTTTAAATCTCAGGAATCCAGTGCGCTCGCCCTCTAGTGGACGGAGACGTGTGTGCACCTGAGCATGTGAGGAGGAAGCATGGGGGGAAGGGCGGCAGCTGGATGCAGCCATGAGGAAGTGCTGCAAGATGGATGACGGCTGCATGCAGCCATGGAGGTAAGTGACTTGCTGTGAGACGAGTGTGCAGCGCTCGCCCTAACACATTGCAAGTGGACTATGCATTTAAAAAAGGTTACTGAGGCCCCTGCATTATATATTGGGATACGGGCAGGCTGTTTCTTGGCTGCAATAGAATGTAGAGACCCACATTCTTTGTGCACCTGACCAATAATCCAATACCCAAAAGCCCTTTTTGGTCACGCTCATTCCCTTAACCCCACTCCTCAGAACTGTACCAGAACCAATATAGGACTGCAGGATTAGCAAGTACTGGTGACAAGGTTTTTGGGCCTTCCACAGCTGATGGAGCCTGGCCGAACGATTCACACCTGGTTTGAAAGCTAGTTATTTATTTACATTTTCTTTATCCCACATTTTTTTTTACAGCCCAGGCTCATCAAAAACATTGTATTTACATTTCCTACAAGATAAATTTAATAAAGAGGGCCACTTCTATCCTTTCTTTCTGTGATACCTAAACCTATCGGGTCACTAATGAATAAAGGTTTCGAACCTCCACAGGTATCATCATTACGCTTGGTAACCAAAGACAGGAAGTGAGACAAAAAATTGATACCATCTTTATAGGGGTGGATACAGCGCCATTTGTAAAACAAGTCAACTTTATTTACTTATTTTACACTTGAAATGAAAGAAATAAAGTTGAAGTGCTCTTTTTGTACCTGGTGCTGAATCGACCTTTAGGTAGACAGCGAATGCCACTTTTTAGGCCAAATGGTACTAAATCGAAGGGGTGATTCCTTGTTTTTAGAAAGTGTGTATTTGCTTCTTACCTGATCTTTCAGTCTCTGCTTCCAAGAATTTAAGTCTGTACTGCGCAACAAGCTGCTTCTGAGATTCTGAAAGTTTAGAACTAATCTTATCAAATCCGCTGAATCTATGAAAGATAGAAAAATAGAACATTTGGTAATTACAGTAGCAGCATTGTTCATTCAAGATATCCACAGACATAATTAAAGAGTAAGAGTACGTTATCAGGTAAGCTGCTAAGTATGTCTGAGCTACGAAGTACCTACATAACAATAGAACTTTGCCACACGGAACCTAAAATATCCAATATTGCTATTTAGTCATAAACAAGATCCAATTTACTACTGGACTGCCTGTGGGTAGGAAGCGCCAAGTGCACGGAGTTCCATTTCCCCACGCTAGCTACTGTTTTGATTCACTTTCACTTTCCTTGGTCCGATGACCCACTCCAACTGGCGCCTCAGAATTGGTAGCCCAGGCTTATGGTATTGGAGGTCCTCAAACCTGATTATTATTAATCAATTATTATTGATTATTATTATTTCCTATTCTGCCAATTGCTAATTGTTTTCCTAATATGGTTCAATCTTCAGTACAGGTTTGGTTTAAATCCCCCATCTTTCCCATTTACAGCCATATAACAAGCATGTAACTTGTAGCTTTCCTGCATTCCCCATCTTTCCCATTTACAGCCATATAACAAGCATGTAACTTGTAGCTTTCCTGCATTAGCAAAGGGAAATGCATACTTATTATCTTTTCATGTTAGTGGGGATTTTTTTTTTTTGGGGGGGGGGGGGGGCATATGCTTGTATGCTTGCACATGTATATGAATTTATGCTCTGTATTTATCCGATCTGTGCAGTGTGACACGCAACACGATTGTACACGTGCCCAGAGCGGTGGGTCGCTGTAATTTCAGCACCTGTGGGGCCGTTGGTGGGTTTGACGCCTTGCTCCTGAGCACTTCAGTCATGTCCTAGGAATCAAACCTGAAACTCTTCAGTCACGATATCACTTCCTTACCTCTAAGCCACAACTGCTCCCATTAAAGTTTATAGGAACAGCACTGGTCATATAGTTGGGATAGGTCTGTGATGAAGATGCTCCAGTCAGGTGACCCCTGGCTAAAGATTTTTAGGAGGAAATCTTGACCATGGGTTTATCGTTTTAGAGTAAGAGCAGGGTGGGCATATAAACCTGGAGTTGATCTACAGCTGGGATTTTTACTCCCCCAAATATTGCTCCTTTCCATTGGGTTTCCCCAGGGATGAGGAAATCGGCCTCTCTGGAGTTGTCCCGCTTTAAGCAGCACATTTAGCACAAACCAGCAAACTAAAATCTAATCTGATTTCTTATTTTGTCTTAAACGGAAAATCTGATTGTCTGTTTAGGGCACCTGTTTTATTCTCCAGATTACATTGAAAAGCCCCCACTATGTTTTTGGATCCAACTTACATGTTTACGAACTCGGAGCAATCACTTGGAACAATTTTCTTCATTAAGTCCTCATTGACAGATTGAAATATAAAGACAAAAGATCCCTGGAATATTGCCTTCAGCTGAGGTTTACAGAGAGGGTCATCAACAAATTCTAGTTTCTTCAAAATTGTGAAACTCAAAGAAAGCAAAATGTCATTGTCATAAGATCCCTCTGGCAGGTTTACAAGGAACTCATAGACCTTATTAAAGTCTTGGCTTTCTAGTTGGGCGAGCACAAGAGAAGAAGTGTTGAAGCTGCTGAATGCATTGGTGGCACTGACGTATTGAACAAGCTGGAAGCCATGAAAGACAGACAATGCGGAACTCTGCAAGACAAAGCAGGAGACTTTGATTATACCACGCTTAGACTATGTTCAATTTCAAAGGGTAAATCTGATATTATGGAAATAAAGACAACTGGCACAAAATTAAAATCAATGCCCTGTCGTTTCTTAGAACTCAAACTGGACCTTCACCCTGAATAAGAGCCTATCTTATATGTTTCCCCCCACCCTGTACATACAGATTGCCCACATGCTGTGTGAAATCTCACTGGTCGTCCGCTACACATATCTTGCCAGTTGTTTCATTACCCTGGGTTCTGGTTTGTACCCCTGGGACACCCCGCTGTGTGAAACCTCACTGGTCACCCGCTACACATATCTCACCAGCGGTTTCATTACCCTGGGTTCTGGTTTGTACCCCTGGGACACCCCGCTGTGTAAAATCTCACTGGTCGTCCGCTACACATATCTCACCAGCGATACCACAGTACAGATGCGGCTCCTCGTCAATCAGCTTTTTATACCACACATATAAATGAGTGACTTAAATAGTTGAATGGCAGCATAGCCACTTTCACAAACAGCAGCAACCCCTGCATTCCTATATGTATATGTGCTGCTGTGCCAGCCATTCAGTTTAAGGTCCACACCAACCCTATGATACATTATCTGCCCCTACAGCAGCTTCAGATTCTGTACATCTGCTCCATTGTAACACTTTATTGTGTTGTGAGTGAGAAAGGCTCTTCTAAGTGAGTACATCAGTATCAAAAAAATGAAAAAAAATGCCCCACAGTTTTTCGGAAACCATTGTTGGGTGGGGTTAGCCTCCGTGAAAACTTTTTGTAGCCTTCCAATGAATTCTTGAACACTTACCAGATCCATTCCTTCAAAGGTCCATTCATAGTCTGCATAGTTCATGTTGTTTGTAAACTGCTGGTAATATGATTGGATTGTCACATTTACAGAACTTTTTGAGCAAGCTGAAATGATAAAAAAAAGAGACAAAATAAATAACAACTGAAAGTAAAAAAAAAAATAAGCACTGACTATTTAACTCTCTAGGAGAGTTCATGGAATAATACAAGTTACTTTTGTTTGCTACTATTATAGCGATGACGTTTTAGGATGTTGTACTTTAAGATCTGCAATAATGTGGAGACGTGACCACCACCAGTCTTACCCTAAACATGATACTTACAGTGTGTCTTGATAAATCCAGAAATGAACAATGCAATTTGCCTTTGGGTGCCATTGCTAAATGAAGAATACTGAAGATTCAAAACATTGACACTAAAAAAAAAGCAGAGCAACATTAAACATTAGGTTTGTTTGACAAAATCAAAGTTCATTGGACACAGTGTAATGATGACAAGCAACAGAAAAACCAAGACAACAATAAACAACAATTCAATTATGATCAGATGTGCTCGGGCAAAACCTGCGAAGCTTTTTCCCCGACGCTAAGAAAAAACACCTCATTGATGTCTTTGCCTTGCAATGCTTTACTGTTAAAATGGTCACCTGATTTTGATAAAAGTAACGGGTGGGTCAGGTCATGGATTGGGTTGAGAGTCAATGACACCCCATTGATTCATTAAGCAGACATGGCTTTTCTGTTGAACTGGTTACCAGATTAACAAAAAAATATTGGATTGGTCGTGTTACAGATTACCGTATATACTCGAGTATAGGTCGACCCGAATATAAGCCGAGGCACCTAATTTTACCACAAAAAACTGGAAAAGTTATTGACTCGAGTATAAGCCTAGGGTGGGAAATGCTGCTGCTGCAAGGAGCGACTGGCATCCCCGGCTGCTGCACGCTCACTAGCTCTGCCTATATGAATGGCTGGCACAGCCGGAGGGAGCAGGCAAAGGGATGCGAGTCTGGGCGAGAGACTGCACATGGAGTAAAGGAGAAATCTAGCAGCACCGGGGGCTTCACACACAGGGGAAATACCAAATCTGGGTGTTTCACCGCAGAACACATTGAATGTACTGCTTTTGTACTGGACCTCGGCTTGCCCATTTAGTTGCTGCCCTGAACTAGAGTCATGGTTAAACAATATGCTGGTAGGTGTGGGTTGCTCAGGGGTTAATAAGCCCCCTCACCCTCCTTCCTCCCCGCACTCCTTGCTGACAGTGTTACCTCTCTCCAAGTAAACGAGCATCCTCCGCTCCCGCCATCCACTGCCTGACAAGCAGCGCAGAGGCGGCTGGGAGAGGGTGACGTCACTCCCAGCAGCGCTGCTCGTGGAGACGGTGGATGGCAGAACCGGAAGCTGCTCGTTTACTTGGAGAGAAGTAAAGATTGTCAGCAAGGAGTGCCGGGAGGAAGGAGGGTGAGGAGGAGGGCTTATTAACCCCTGAGCTACCCATGCCTAGCAGCGTAGCGTTGTGACTGTCCTTCTGACTCGAGTATAAGCCGAGGCGGCTTTTTTCAGCCCAAAAAGCGGGCTGAAAAACTCGGCTTATACTCGAGTATATACGGTAAGTCAAGGGTCAGTGATAACCTCGAGATTCCTTTGGCATGTGTGGCTTTTCTTTTGAACTGGTCATCTGTATTTGAGAAAAGTAACTGCTGGGTCCGATTAGGGATTGAGTTCAGAGTCTGTTATGGTGAGAATCTGTCACTTGACTTTTGATTTCTATGGCGTGCATGACTTTTCTTTTAGATGAACTTTCTGTTTGGTCATCATAGACCTATACCTAACATATATCAGTCCAATCTGAACAACAAATATTACATTGTTTATAATAACCCTTTCTAACTCCATGTTAAAGATCAGTTCGAAGTGGCATGGATAAGGAATACTTACATAGACTCTAGTCCATCACATGTTATTGGGGAGTCAAGCAGGCATTGGAAAGTTCCCTCGTTTAAGCCATTCAGGAAAAAGTAGAGATTCTGAATCCAAGAAGCTATTACACCAGGCAATGCTATTTGGGGATTTTGGCTCAGTCTTTCTATAACTGCATTGAGGATTAGTGATTTGGTTTGAAGTGGTACATCAGGATTCTGAAAGAAACAAAGAAACAATAATGTATCTCTCCAGCCATGACATGCGAGTTTCATGGTAGATTATCAATGATACCTAATATAGAGGCAGTAAGGAGTGTGAGAACAGTAGAGAAGTTGAGGTGATTCTGCCTTGGATCCCTACCCCAAGAGCATTGTCCTGCGGTCCATCCTCCAACTCCCCAAGCGGGCCTCACCACATATTATTGGGAGTTTCCATTTACCTTTACCTTCTTTCACAAGCTAACACTTAACACACTGTCACTTACCCTTAAAGTGATGCTGCTCAATAGAGCTTCAAGGTTCTCCCAGCTGATTTTAGATATGAAGGTAGCAACTGCATTCTGCGTGACGATGGCGTTGTCTGAGAGGAAGCAGTTCAGGATGTTATAGGTTCTTTCAGCTGACAGATTTGCGACCTAAGAAAATAAAGTAGAAATATTTTGTATTTCATGAGAAAAGCTTCCAGCACCAAGGCTCATATCTCCATATTGAAAAAGTGAAAGTGGCCCCGAGAAAAAGATTTCACCCTAAAAGTGTTCCATGACTTGATGATGAAAAACCAGGCTTACCCGCGCACAAGCATATGCTTGCAGAGAGAAACTGCAAAAATTGAAGTCCTCTCCATCCAAAGCAAAGTTTAAATCATCACTGGGAAAAAAAAAACAAAAGTAGATATATTTAAACTCTAGCAGAAACATTAATATCAGAACTTAATAAGAAACATTTGAAGGTGTTTTAAAGGGAATTTCCTCCATAGCTAAAACTGAATCACCAGAGACTCATTATTGTTTGGTTATAAACCCCTTAAAACTTTAGCAAAAATTCTGTGCTGGTAAGAAAATGCTTGTTTCCTTTGATTAGTTTTTCCTGAACATCTTGGATATTATAGGCTAGTGCTCTACCTAGTGGTCAGGGAGATCTGTTGCAGTGTGGCTCTGGTTCACCAGTGCTTGCTACACACCACATAGTTATTATTATTGGCAGTTATTTATTATCTAAGTAAACTTTGCCTACAATAGGTCATCAATTTTAATCAAATGCAGGGGGTCAAATGCAGGAATTATATTTTGACTACATTTATTATTAAAATGAAATTCACCATACAGAAAAGGGATTTTTGTATAGGGTCCCCACACACCCAATAGTTTTGCACCAAGACAGATGGACAGAGAAATAGGGCACTACCTCCTCATTAAATTATAAAAAATAATTTTATTGTGTTTTTAGACTTAATTCTAAAAAGACACTAGACAATACATCTTAAAAAATTGAAATGAAATTCACCATATGTTTAAATCTCACGCTTAATCACAATGGAGAAAGGAGAGGCAGCTGCTAATTGATGAATTTTGCCATAGCTTCGGGGTGGTGGTGGGGGGCACCACCACCCCGAAGCTATGGCAAAATTAATCAATTCAGCTGATTCTACACAGTTCCCATGACCCATTACACTGATTGCAGAGTCTGACCGGGAAGTGTGCTGTCATCGCTGCGGTACCTGGGCCATGTTGATACATGAGAATGTTTTAACACACAGGGGACCTTTAATAACCCATGGGAGAACTTTCCCAACTTACAGAAGCTCAATGTAATGCTAATGTAATGTAAATGAGACGTAATACAACTACCAGGGGTGCCCCAAAACCCAAAGCGGGATATATCCAGAGTCTGACAATGGCACTCTATTGAATATAGTTCATAGCAGGTTTATTCCATAATCAAAATGACATACAAAGACACATTAAAAAGGATTTCTTTTAAAAAACGTGTAACACACATATAAACTGCCATCAAATGAGAGGAAAGATGGGGGGATTTTCTCCTGTAATATCCCAGTGGGGTATCCTAATCTCTATACAATAAATAATAATACAGTAGACATGTAAAGTGCCAAAGTGCTTCCAAAATGCATCAGTATCAAATATAAATCAACATTAACAATGAGGTAGGTGCAAGTCATAAACAAAATACAAAGACATGAAGGCTTACTTGTCAAATAAAGTGCAGTGCAGACCCCCTGGTGCCCCAAGGACAATTCCTACTGTAGGAATCCCCCCAACTTTCCTCTCATTTGATGGCAGTTTATATGTGTGTTACACGTTTTTTAAAAGAAATCCTTTTTAATGTGCCTTTGTATGTCATTTTGATTATGTAATAAACCTGCTATGAACTAATATATTCAATAGAGTGCCATTGTCAGTCTCTGGATAGATCCCGCTTTAAGGTTTGGGGCCCCCCTGGTAGTTGTATTACTTCAGATTAATTGGGATCCACCAGAGCAGGGCACCTATATTTATTATTATTAGCAACTTATTGTTTGGTGCCGCCCTCGTTCTTTGTTCATCTATAATTGAGAACTTTCCTAACTCAGAGAGTAACTTTCACTGACTTACAGGAACTCTTGCCTACATCACAGGTGATATTTCCTGGCAATTTCCTAGATACTCCTAGTTACATTTTTGAACTCCCGGTTGATTTAGTCGTAAGTCACAGAAAATATTTTCAAAGTCATAAGAGATATTTCTTTACTCACTGGAAATCTTTTTTTACAAGCGGGAAAACAACACAAAAAAATAAATTTCCTAAAATTCAGGTATCACCTGTGAGTTAGCAAATATCACACCTAAGTTTTCTCAAAGACCTAAAAATATGGAAATATTTCATCTGTATATCTGTAATTGATACTTACAGCCCAGTGATTGATGGACAGGCTTCCTGACCTGCAATATAGAAAAATGATTGACATAATTATTATTAAAGGGTAATTCCACTGTTGATGGTATTTTTAAAAGTTTCCATTATTGTGCGCCAAAATGATGTAATCAATGCATTAAGCTCATCTGTTTTTTTTTTGTTTTGTATTTGTTTGCAACTCTGTGTTATAAAAGAAAACAATTTTCCCTAGCAACAATGTGCTTACCTTAGCAAAGTACATCGAAGTGGTGTGTTAAAAGTAAAGGTCAGACACTTCCTGACTCTAGCTTGCTAATCATCTGATTGGCTGAGGCACAGACACGAGTATTAACGACTTCTGCTCTAATTTAACCTTTTCAGATCACACACAATCTTGTGTTGCAGTAGCTAAAGGGTTACTGGTAACATTCTCAGCTGGGGAGATGATAGTGTGTGATTTAGGCATAGCATCTAATGAGTTCACCTGTTGCAGTGGAAGGATTGTGGGAGTTGTAGTGTGATACTAAGAGTTTTGCTATAGGGCAAGAAAGCCACTGCTGTTTTACCAAGACAGAGTCAGAGGAATATAAGAAACATGGACACAGCACGCTGATAAGTAAATCACAGGTCTAGGGGCACAATCCTAACACACATGTTTATAAAACAATATGGCAGAACACCAAAAACCTAACAAAAGGGAGTTATCCTGTAAATAATATTTATTAACAATTAGGAAATTGCCATTGAATGTGTTTTCTACACACTAACAGAATATTAATGTTATGATAAAAAAAAATGTGTGTACTTACCGGCTGCAGCAAAATTGGAGCACTAGATGTAAAAAAAGAAACAACAAAAAACCAAAGTTAACAAAGCCAAAAATGTTTTATTATTAGTGGCAACATACCAAATATAAACATTTAAACTGTGGTAAATTGGTGGCTGATAGTGAGTTTAGGTCGGCTTTGAGCTCTAAATGAACACAAGTGACATTGCACTGAGAACTAATGGATGAACCAACGACACAGAGGGACATGCTGTAACAGAAAACTGTAACATAAATGTAATACCTTGTGTACTGCACAGGCTTTTATTCATGTCCACAACATTAAGATGTAAAAATAAAGTCTATGTTATACAGCCAAGCAAGAAAAAAAATAATACTCACTCCCTTATTTACAGCTGCTACTTCATTTCCTGATTCGAAGGTAAACGTGCTTGTGGCTTTCGTGTTAGGAGGAGGAGTGGTGGTCTTTTAGGGAAAAAGCAAAACGCAGAAATTATTTTCTAGCATTCACCAAATAGTTTTTTGTTTCGGTTCGATGTTTGTTTGTTTAGTATTGGCCAGTAAATATCATAAAACCTTCTTTGGGACAAATAGTTTAGGAACAGGTAAAAAGCAGAAGAAGATTTTCTGGGCCTGACAAAGGCGTAATAAAAATACCAATAATACTAGAAACAAGATGGGCCGTAAAATACTCAGTGTATGTTCATAAACATAAACAAGTTCGCAAGCACAACAGGGAAAACAAAAAGCTTAAAGCGGACCAAAACCCACATTTTTAACTAGCATCCCCTGAATTGCTCCCCCCATGAATAGTACCTTTCGCCTATTTTTACTGCTCCTGCGTCATTCCAATCCCAGATAATGGCGCCTGTTTTAGCTGTAAAGCTCCGCCTCCTCCATTCATTGCAACTGTTGTGTGTGGCAATAATGTCATGATTAAGGGCTGAGTCTGTGCCCGAAACGCGTTGGCTACTAAACTGCTCCCTTATGCTGTACTCTGACTTGCATCTATGGATGGAATGATTTTAAAGAAGTTTTGTACGGAACAATAAATGTGGATAATTTATCCTTTCAACTGGATCAAGGCCGGCGTTTTCTGTTTATTCGCCTATGCGTGTGAATTGAGCACTCACAGCCGTGCCTCGTCCCATGATCTTTCTGCATACAAAGGTAATGGATGCCTGCAGGTGAGGCTGATCATCCCAAGTTACTATTGCCACACTTATGCAATGGCTAATCACCTGCCATCTCACAGAAAGGGACAGCAAAAATTAAAGTGTTTCAGGATGATTCTCTAGTTATATACTCTAAGAATGGAGTATCTTCAGGGGCTTTTGCCAAATTCATTTCACAAGTTAAAAAATCCCTACTTAAAAAATGTTATCCATGGCTAAAAAATGAAAAAAGAAAGAAAAAAAAAATCTTTCCTCACTGGAAATATTCTGTACACCACCTGAAACACAATCAGGTGCAAGAAATAAGCTGAAAAATACATTGGAGAATCTTTCCAAAGTTTAAGAAATCCTCCAATTTGTGAAATGTAGGTCTTATGTAAAGTAAAAAAAAAAAAATGACAAAAAGAATGACAAGCTTGTGCATTAAGTAGGGTGCGGTGAATTCCTTGAAGTATAAGTCTCTATTTTTGCCTTAAGGTAAATCAAGCTTTATTTTTTTTTTTGTGTCATTTATTGAAGTCGTCTGCATAATGTTCCCTAAGGCAGTTTCTTCAACAAAGGGACATAACATTGTTGTAATAATTAAGGGTGTTGTTTAAGAAATGTCAAGGCCACGTAGTACCAGGTAGTGCCAGATCAGTGTCAGGTGATCAGGAATAAGATCAAGAGGGTCTCTTCAATCTGTATCTATCTACTGAGCTTGGAGACTAGGGGCCTTATTTATCAAGGGATAGCGCCAGGTAGTGTCTCACTAGCGCCAGGTATCGCCAGCTATCGGCGGCTACCGACTCCAGAACGCCAGGCGGCGGACACAATCACGCATTTATCACGCTAAATGAGGCTAGCGCCGGCGAGAGCGTCAGCTAGCGCGGGATTCATCATGTAGCGGACTGCAACGAACAGCGCCGCTGCTAATCCCATCACAGCGCCAGGTATGACCTCTCGCTAACTGGCGCTCTCCAATGCATTTCAATGGAGCAATCTTTAAATCTTCATATTTAATTGATATTAATGTTTGTTTGTTTTTTTTTAAATGTCAAAAATTCTGTGACCACTTCTGCAATGTTAGATATTTTTTTTAAGGTAAAAAAAAAAAAAAAAAAAAATTTGTGCAGAATTGATATTACAGGTCTGATATTAATGTATTCATATTACAAAATGTTTAGAAAAACTTGTTTCATTTTTTATTCAAAAAATATGGATTTTTGGGGGTTAAAAACTACTTTTAAGCCATCGCCGCCAGCGCTCTGGGGTTTAAACAAGCTTTTCACAGCGCGAGAATTTTTTGAGCGTGATTTGTTAATGAATATGCTGGGAGCCGTTCGCTATGACCATTCGCTGTCAGGCGCTCCCATACAGCGCGGAACCTGTCAAACAGCGACTCCTAACCCCGTATTCCACATTACCGCACACCGACTGAGTCGCTGTCAACAGCCGAACAACGGCCAAGCACAGCGAATACTAGCGGGCGCTGTGAAAATCACGCTACTGGCGCTCATCTGTCGCTACCTGGCGCTATTACTGAATCGGCCTCCCCGTGTGTCATGTTGGAAAAGCTCATCCAACTCAGTGTATTCAAAAATCCAACGTGGGAGAGCCTCTTAGAATTAAAAATAGTCCTTAATTTTGTATAGCGCGTTGATAAAATATGAATATGATTTGTTACTTAGCTCTTACCCATGCAGCCTCTGTTACTACTTCAGCGGCCCGTCCATATACAAGATCTATAAAGAGAATATTTCAGAATTATTATTCATTATAACATAGACCAAGACCTACCATAACAAGACCTACTGTAGGATGTGTACCATGCAATAATTATTATTTATATATATATATATATATATATATATATATATATATATATATATATATATTATGTATAAGCTAATCAGAGCATGCATGTGTTTAGAAATATAAAACAACTGTTAATGTTATAAACTGTTTAATAGTTATATTTTTACCTGATTGAACACCAACATTACTTTATAAAAAATACATTTTAAATAGGGATGCTTAAAGGGGAAGTTCACTTTCAATGGTATTTTTGAAATAGTTTAAGGGTGCTGAGCTTATTTTGTATTTCTTTTCTTATGTTGGCAAATGTGTGTTTTATGAAAGCGGGTTTTACACTCTGTTGCTATTGGCAACCGTACACCAAGTCTGCCCACCAAGATCTACCAGAAGAGATAAGTGAGTCCTGTACATACAGAACACTGCTGCCGTGGCGGCTGCTGAGGTGAGGGAGCTCATTCACACTTACAAATGCCTAGCAGCAGTGTTCTGTGTGTACAGGTCTCACTTCTCTCTTCTTGGTGGACAGACGTGATGTATGGTTGATTGCAGTTAGCAAAAAATGCTTTCATAAAACACACATTTGCTAACAAAAAAAAATTAATTAAAAATTCTGGATAAGCTTAGAGAGCAATTATTTTGGCTCACATCTACACTTTCAAAAAGTCCATTGAACGTGGACGTTCCCGTTTACACCAAACGGGATGCATTTAAGTTTATTGGAGTTATTGGAGATTTAAATTGGGGGGGGTGCCTCAAAAATATACACATTTAAAAAGCCGGCTTTTTACCTTTGGCCATTGTACCGCTACCATGCACTACCTCATGTGCACCACATCTGACCTATGGAGAATGTAACATATCCCATACATCGGGACACGTGAGTGCCTGCGGGCAAAATATAGTGGATATGAAAAGGTCTAATGACTATATACTCAGTTGGTAACCTCGAGGATTCGTACTTGGGATATACTGCTGTAACTCTGTTACATATAGCTGCTGCTTAGTCCCTCCTTTTTCCTAATGGTGGATCAATTCCCCGTAATAGAATGCTGGCCAGCATGAGTGAGTGCAGAGTGATTTGGTGAGGCGTGGAACCCAGGATACTCCTGGCAGGGGCCCCTTTTGTGTGTGTTTTAGATAGCAATTGCATTTTTAAGTGTACAGTCTTTTATGTAACTTTGTAGAATATTTGTCATGTGCCAAACATTTTTGAATAATTAAATTCTATGTATCTTTTTGGCAAAAATGAGTGGTGTCTGTTAAGTTCCAGCCCTGTAGAACAACCACCTGTCTTGTTTGTGTGTTTCTTACATTTAAAAATGCCAAAGTAGACTTTCCCTTTAGGTTTCCTTTCACACCAATTGGATGCATTATAGTGTATTGGGTTTCCATGTGATATTTGTTCCTATGCCTTGAGTTTTTCCATATACTAGATTGTGATTGTATCTTATCACTTGTCAGCGCTCTCAGCAATATTACTATATATTCTTATAAAGGGAGAATCACTAGATGAGCTGCTGTATGCTCTAGTACACCGCCTGCTGGTAGTTAGTGGTAATTACAAAATGTTCCCTATGCAGGTTTAAAATAGATCCATAGCAATGTACTATGTATGCAGGAAATCCAATTAACTCAATTGAGTTAGCCAATAAATGGTATTACCTTAACCTTGGATTTCCTGCTTACATCAATGGCTAACACGGTACAACAACTCATTGTACTATGTAGAATTCTAGATGCTTTGAATACTCATATGTGTTTTTATTGTATGGATCCACCTCAGTGGTGTTCTACTTGTTATATTAAAATATTACAGAAGTGTCTTACAATTCAAATGTATTTAAATGAAAAACAATACCTGACAGGAGCGTGCCTGATATAAATAAAAGGACGAATAAGGCCGATGTCTTGGCCATCTTTCCCGGCGCCTGACTGTCCGCCTGAGCTGTTGGACAGCTTCCTCCTGTTGATGAAACATAATAAGTTGAACAGGTTGATGTGGCTGTCACAGAGCAATGCACAATCACTATTTTAAAGCCTTTTTAAATTATAACTAATGTCATACTAATGTATAATTGTTTGAGATAAAGCACAGTCAACAATCAAGATAACATGCTGACCTGTTTATGTCAGCTCTCAGAAAATTCTGGTGTGGCAAGAGGAATGATTATCGAGGTACAGCCAGGTACAGGAGATGCCACCACTGGATGCAACTGCAGGGGAGGTTTCTTAGATTCTAGGTCTGATTTTGGTCCACTTTAAGGCATTGGACATCATCTGATACAAAAATCTGCCCTACTTAAAGAGTAACTTCAGAGGGTCTTAAAAGACTCCTGTAACTTTTCGAGTCCCAGTCCTTGGGGCTTCACAAAATTGGGAAGCCCCACAGTGTGAAACCCCCGAGATGCCAAGATCTACAGTGCTTCTCCCGAGCACTCGTCGCGTTTCTGTACTGCAGCCGTATCCCCGCACACCTCTAGCCGTGCCCGCGCTCGGCCATTCTGAATGAGCGGTGCGGGCATGTCTCGGCTGCAAGGTGAGCGGGGGATGCAGCTGGTGGTGCACTCGGCTCCCTTCGGCACCGCTTAGGTGCTTAGTCGCCCAGATGGCTTAGCCGTCCGCGAGCGCGGGACGCTCAGCCAATCAGCGTGCTCGCTTTCAGCTCGAACCTGTGCCGTGGCAGTGACTGGAAGGTGAGTTGAATTCGGGATGTCACCGCACGGAGGAATAACACACGAAAGTGAAATTCCTCTGTGTTGTTCCTCTTTAAACCCACAGCAGTTCAGTATGTGAGCATGGCCCCTCAAGCAGCTCTACTGCAACACATTATTTACAGCTTTAGACCTGTCGCTGCACTTTAAGAACAGGGTTAATAAACACTGCATTCCTCTAGTAATAAACATTCTAAATTAAGGAGGTTACTACTACTAAGATGTAAAAAACATTCCCAGCTTCCCGGATAATCACTCTGTAGTATAGGTTCCCTAATTAGCCACTACTGGTGATTTAGTGAAATGTAAGTGACATCACTGATAAATACAGGTACAGACATGTTGGGTTGGGTCACTTTAGAGCTCCTACAACTAGGACCACCCATTAAAAGCAACATACATTTCAAACCTACATGGACAACTGTTATTGGTCGCTGTCGAGCTAACAATCTAAAGACACCTGCCCATTGTTCAATATGGGCAATTTATTAAGAAGCCGATTCACACCGGGGGATCTAGAAAACGCCCAGGGCTGGGGGCTGGTGTTTGCTGGATAAATGGAGCTCAGCAAATGGAGGGGACACAGTTAACAGAATGCTATTTAAAGGAAAAGTCCACTTTAGATATTTTTGTGGGTCAAAATAATGCCCCCAAGCTTATCTAGAATTTATTATATTTTTTCTTACGTTGGCAAATGTGTTCAATCTGTTGTTATTAACAACCATTCTCCAGGTCTGTACACCAAGATCTACAAGTAGAGATATGTGAGTCCTGCACACTTAAGTGTGAGTGAGCTCCCTCACCTCAGCAGCGGCCATAGCAGCAGCATTGTGTGCGTACAAGACTCCCATCCACCTTCTTTTAGATCTTAGCAATAGCAATAGCAACATATTGCAGGTAGTGAAAACTGCTGTTTATTAGCACAAGAAAAAAAATAGTAGCTAGTAGTAAGCTTTTGGCACACAAAAATAAACACTTTCAAAAAACGCCATTGAAAGTGGAGTTTCCCTTTAATTTCTTTTAAACAATGCAATTCCCCCCTTTTGTCCCTATCTCTTGTTGGAGATTGGACATCGGCAATCCTATGACCTCATAGGTTCCTATAGCCACAGTCTGAGCTATAACAGACTGTGAGGTGGTTTATATTATTTGCTAATCTAAATTTGAGTTATTCATTCTGTAAAGGGACTTTGAGCCTTTGGAAAAAGTAAAAAAAAAAAAAAGTATAATTTTCCTGAAGGAACAAAGTGTGATGTTTACTCTTTGTATCTAAATGCATTACTCAGTATGATGTGTCTAAATGAATTATTTATTGTCTGTCATTGTCTGTCCCATCGGGACCTGTATATAACCGGCACACCCCGATTCAAGTAGTGGTGCGGAGTTACATATAGTTTTTGGTATCTAAATGAATTATTTAGAACAAATATATAGAACAAAATGTAGATTTTTTTTTCTGTATATAACACATAAAATATCCAGTAACAATAAATGCAAATCTAAAAGAAAAATATAGAAAAACAAAACTCTCCATAATATGAAATAAATTTGCAAATAAATAAAAAAATAAAATAAACAAGGGCAATACAGTCAATCAAGAAAATACCCAGAAAACAAAGACTTAGCAAAATGACAAACTTAAATGGAGAAATTCTCCTGATGTCACCTGTGCTCAGGTAAGAGGAACTCTGTTTCAGTTGAGTTAGTTGCCTGAGCTCAGATGGGTTTAGTACTAAAAGAGTTAAAAATAAGTGAAAGTATATAAGGTAAAAATAATAAAAAAGTATAACTTTTTGTTCTGAGTGCTAAATGCAGGACCAGAGAACAGTGACGCATATGCAATGTGCCAGGCTCATATCTACTGTACAGAATATAGGAGAAGAGGAGAAGCACTTACTGCCGGTGTCAGTCCTATGCACCTGTGGTTGGAACCAAAGGGAGAATGGAGATATGTCACCTATGCTAGGGACTACTTATAAAGCTTAGAGTTATGCTGCTAGCTATTTGGACATCAGTCAAAAGGCCCAGCCCATATAGGCTGCTAAGTGTGTCACTACATTCCTGGCATGTGCAGCACATCAGAGGACACTGTGTGGCCTAAGGTACATTTCTTTGTCCCTACTTTGCACTTGAGGGGTTAAAGCACTGATAAATGTATTAGAACATCAGAAATATTTGCTCTAAATAAAATGAAAATGAGGTCGCTGGTAGGCTCAGGGACATGACTACAGACCCATAGCAAATATTTATTGCAATTTTTAATATTGTATATACGTATGTGTGTATGAATATATATATATATATATATATATATATATATATATATATATATATAGGTTTTCTAATTAGGGCTGTATAGTCATAATAACCCTAATATGGGGCCCTACCACTGCCCAGATGGCTCCACTGTTTTCTATTTTTTTCTTACCATTGTAAATATTTATATATCTATATAAAGAATATAAGAATAAAAAACAGACAAATAAAAAAAGTTACTTACCTTTTGTCCCCCACAGCTGTTCTTTCCTGCTACAGCAGTGTAAAACGTGGAGGCTGATTCATTACTAACGCCTGGTATTGGCAGATGTGCGTCTGTATAGCTGCGCTTAGAGCGACCGCTAGTAGACGCTGTAAGCGGGTATGGGGTGCTGTAACAGAGCGCCTCAGCCGCTGTAGTAACCTGGCCCTCGTTGATTAATGTGATGTATGTTGGGCGCTCTAACACCAGTACAGCGCTGCAGCGAGTGAAAGGTAGCGCCAGCTCAGTGCCACTGACTCTCGGCACTCCACACCATACTTATCAAGAAAGGACACACACACAGCGTTGGCGCTCTAAATCTGGTCGCTATAGCATAGAGCTGTGAACTAGACGCTGTGTGATTAAAGTCTATTTTTGAACACATATACACCAGTAACAAAGCGAAAAAACACGGAATGACATTGTTTTAACACTGGGACAATAACACTTTAGTGCCAGACCTGTAATGACAATTCTGCATAAAAATATGTCAAAAAATAAGGCCCTTATTTATGATGGAATAGTGACAGGTAGCGACTGGTGAGCGGCCGGTAATGACGGGCCCCGCCACGAGAACGCCGGCTCCCCACCACAATCACACATTTATCAAGCCAATCCTGCTTAGCGATTGAGATAGCGCCATATAGCGACTCATCCATCATTATTCCAGCCTCAGCCCACAGCGCCAGCGTCCGACCTTGAACAGCGACAGGTATGACCTCTCGCTACCTGGCGCTCTCCAATGCATTTCAATGGAACAATCTTTAAATATTCATAATTAATTGTTATTGTTTTTTTTATTATTTTTTTTTTTTTTAAATGTGAAAAATTCTGTGACCACTTCTGCCATTTTAGGTAATTTTTTTAAGGTAAAAAAAATAAAAAAAAAATTGTACAGAATTGATATTACAGGTCTGATATTAATGTATTCATATTACTAAATTATTTAAAAAACTTGTTTTTTTTGGTTTCCAAAAATATGGTTGTTTGGGGGTTAAAAAACTACTTTTAACCCATCGCCGCCAGCGCTCTGGGGTTTAAACATGCATTTCACAGCGCGAGAATTTTTTGAGCGTGATTTTTTTATGAATATGGTGGGAGCCGGTCGCTAGGGCCAGGCGCTATCAAGCGCTCCCATACAGCGCGGAACCTGTGAAATAGCGACTCCTCACCCAATATTCAACATTACAGCAAACCGACTGAGTCGCTATCAACAACCAAACAACGGCCAAGCACAACGACTACTAGCGGGCGCTCTGAAAATACTGCTACAGTCGCTCATCTGTCGCTACCTGGCGCTATTAATGAATCGCCCTCCCCGTCAAAAAAGTTTCTAAAAGTGTTTGATTGTAGCCAGGAGAGGTCACACAATGGTTTGAGCAAAAAAACAAAAAACAAATTGTTAAACACGCTGTTTAAACACAAGCAAATGAACAACCATTGAAATGTATGGGAGAGCGACACTGAGCGAAAGGTAATACGTGGCCCTCTGGAAGCTAGAGCGCCAGCGCTATACGCTGAGCCACCTGTAATAATACACTGGACGCTACATGGCGCTGTTAGAGGAGCTTTCATAAATGTGGTTTTGCGTACAGTGCCCGGCGTTCACCAGACGCTGCCTGCCGATACGAGGCACTACCTGGTGCTATCCCGTCTTAAATAACCCCTTTACTTACTCAAAAACCCACTTGAGCCCACCCACACTGACAGTGCTGGACTAGGGTGCCTCGGGCTCACCAGTAGAAGCAATTTTTGGGGCCCACACGACAATGCAAAGATTACCTTTTTACTTTTAGGGCTTATAGCAACACACCAAAAGATTTTGCTGCTTTCCCGTTGGCCAGTCCTATCATGTCAGTGTATCTAAACGAGCCAAGGATCGAAGGGTCTCTATGGGTATGAGGGCTCCAATTAGGCTACTGGTCAAGAGCCAACCCCCAACGCTTCAGGGTCACCCATACTCACCTGGAAATCCCTCCTTACAGACTCTAATGTCCAATGTTCTTGGAAAGGTTAGAGAGGTTCCTAAAATTCAGACTACAGGTCTTTATTAACCATTGGGGAGCATCTCCAAATCTTAAAGTTACACTAGAGTCAAAAAAGGCACCCTCCCTTGGCCCGGTCCCGGCGCTCCGTCACTGTAAAGGAGAATTTACTTACCTGGCAAAAACAAATTAAATCTACTCTGTGTTACATTAAAGGTGCACTTTCGTGAAATTCTATAATATTAAAAATCCATATATATGTTGGCTAACAAGGGGAGAGGTCATTTTTACACCCAAACTGAATAAAACTCCTACTAAGCTTGTGGCTTTCATGGTAAGAAGTCTATCAGGATCTGTCACCCCTTTATTTCTTCTTTCTTATATTAAAATGAAAAGAAAAATGCCCTGGCTGGATATTTCTGGATGCCGAATGTATAAGTGACTCCTCCTCCGCCATCCAGCATATTTATATGGATTTTTATCATTGGGCAATTTTTCGTGATAGTGCTACTTTAAAGTGGACTAACACCCAGGATTTTCACTATCCTGGGCTTTGGTCCACTTCCACGGGGCACCCCGATCGCTGCATGAAACCCCCCAGCTCGCCCTAAAAAACTCACCTCACCCTGCTCCTATGCGAGCGCTCGTCCAATCAGAGCGCTCAGAGCCGCTCTGGTATGTACGGACATGCGACAGACAACCACAGCGGCTCTGAGCACACTGGAGGCCGCATCTCGCGCTTCCCTCTAACAGGGAGCGCGCCCGCGCCGGCCATTCACAAACAGCCAGCGCGAGTGCTTGCCCTGCTAGAGAGAAGCGCGAGATGCGGCCACGGCTCACGCATGCGCCGTTGGAACGGGGATAAGGTAAGGTTTCTGGGTGTCCTGCGGGGTTTCACACAGCGGGGCATCCCGATTTCGGATGCCCCGCGGGGAGGGATCTGATCCCCCCTGGGTGTTGGTCCACTTTAAGTAGCACAATCAGAAAAGCAAACCTACCTGGTCCTGGCAAGATTTTGCCCTCATCGCTACTGGAGGTGGTCGCTGCACAGACTCAGCATCCTCACTCCTTTCTACATGACACCGCCATCAAGCTTTCCAGATGCGGCTGGTCACATGCAGAGCGGGGATGCCGAGTCTTGGGCAGCCTCGCTGCCATAGCCGGCAAGGGAGCAATTTCACTGCTGGGACCAGGTAAGTCAATTTTTTTGTTTTCTATCAGAAACAACTCCCAAGAAATTGATGATTTTTCTCTTGGGTTTTGCTCCCCTCTGATGGGGCATCCTGATTTGGTATGGTCCACTCTGTGTCTCCCCCTGGGATTGCCTGTAAACTCACATTTACAGTACCTTCTTTCCATGGCACATGGGCATGTGGTTCAGGCTCGGGGAAAAGGTGAATAGATTGAGCGATCTAGGGGGTTTCACTTGGCGCGGCATCCCAATTCGGGATGCCCCATAAAGAAGTAGACCCACCCCCCAAGTGTCTTATAGACTCGATGGTGGTGTTGCTTCTCTTTAACTCTCTACAATGACTGAGCATCGGGGGATAAAGCAGGTAAGTAGCCTTGTGTTTAACATTAGAATATATTTAAAGAGGAACAACAGGCTGCTAAGTGTGTCACTACATTCCTGGCATGTGCAGCACATCAGAGGACACTGTGTGGCCTAAGGTACATTTTTTTGTCCCTACTCTGCACTTGAGGGGTTAAAGCAAAGGGGATTGATAAATGTATTAGAACATCAGAAATATTTGCTCCAAATAAAATGAAAATGAGGTCGCTGGTAGGCTCAGGGACATGACTACAGACCCAGAGCAGTTGGCAAGCATGCTACTGGTCACTCCCCCCCCCCCCCTGCTATTCCACGTCCCCACACCAGCCACAGCTAGGAGTTTGGGTTGTGTAATCGCCTGCTAGGTGAGTTCACTTGCCGATTCTGGGGCTTACACACAGTGGGGCATCCAACATCAGTCTTAGCCTTGGAGGCCATTGCTCCTCTTTAATTTAGTCCCAAATGACTATTCAGACGAAAACATTACTTATCTGACCACCTAAAGACTCAGGCCCTTATTTAACAAGGGATAGCGCCAGGTAGTGACTGGTGAGCGAACGGTAATGACGGTCACCGCCACGAGAACGCCAGCTCCCCTCCACAATCACACATTTATCAAGCCGATCCTGCTTAGCGACTGAGCTAGCGCCAGATAGCGACTCATTCATCATTATTCCAGCCTCACCCCACAGCGCCAGCGAGCGACCTTGAACAGCGCCAGGTATGACCTCTCGCTACCTGGCGCTCTCCAATGCATTTCAATGGAACAATCTTTAAATATTAATAATTAATTGTTAATATATTTTTTTTTTTTTAATGTGAAAATTTCTGTTACCACTTCTGCCATGTTAGATATTTTTTTCAAGGTAAGAAAAAAAAATGTGTACAGAATTGATATTGCAGGTCTGATATTAAGGTATTCATATTACAAAATGTTTTTATAAACTTGTTTTTTTGGTTTCCCAAAATATGGTTGTTTGGGGGTTAAAAAACTACTTTTAACCCATCGCCGCCAGCGCTCTGGGGTTTAAACATGCATTTCACAGCGCGAGAATTTTTGGAGCGTGATTTGTTAATGAATATGGTGGGAGCCGGTCGCTATGGCCATTCGCTATCATGCGCTCCCATACAGCGCGGAACCTGTCAAATAGTCACTATCAACAACCGAACAACGGCCAAGCACAGCGACTACTAGCGGGCGCTGTGAAAATACCGCTACAGTCGCTCAACTGTCGCTACCTGGCGCTATTAATAAATCAGCCTCATAGTCCCACAGAGTATGGCGGGCGGTCACACTTCAATGCTGTTAGGTCTTGCAAGCAGGTGCCCTCACTGATAGGCAACAGAGTGGGCACACCATGCTCAAATGCACAATGGGGCCCAGTCCAGAGTGAGCAGTCAGCTTTAAAGCTTATAGGAAAGAAGAAAAGTGCAGTTAACAGGGCTTGTCCCATTATGCATTCGGGTTGGTACAATTCATGGGGGTCATTTTACCTAGTACCGAAGGGAACTCAGACATCTTTAGATGTCTGTTGTTAAAGTAGAACTGCAGTCAAAAACTTTTATTTCCATTTCAGATAAAGCCAAATACAAATCCAAAGCCAAAGACCAAATCCAAAAAATCTTGTGGTTCTTGGTTGCTCTCTCTGATGCCACTGGGAGGATTTCACATCACTTCCTGTCATTTGCATGGTCATAAGCCAGATTAGGGTGAGAGCCATGTTAGGCAGCATAAAGGCATTCAAGAGACCAAAATGCCCTTTATGTAAGGTCCAAGGCAAGGGAGTGCTTTCTTTAATTGGCTCGAAACCCACACCCCGACGGCCCTAGAATCTACAAGATTCCAGGGCCGCTGAAATCCCTTCCACAGGGGCTTCCAGAATCAAAATGCCACGCTGTGTGAAACTCCCCAGGTCGCCTAGAAACTCACCTTCTCCCATGCGCGAACTGCGGCCGCATCCCCGCTATACCTTTAGCAGGGCATTTGTCCATTTGTAAATGCCCGCGCAGGCACGCTCCCTGTTAGAGGGAAGTGGGGGGATGTGGCCGTCAGCGCACTCGGATCCGCTCGCATTAGACAAGCTCCTGGACGAAGGGGCTTGAGTGGACCTGAGGGCACTGTTTGGATGAGAGGGCTGCGCATGCGCCGTAGGACTGGGGAAGGGTAAGTGAGATTGGGCGACCTAGGGGGTTTAACATAGCGGGGCACCCCCCCGATCGGGGTGCCTGGAGGGCAAAGACCAAAACCCAGGATAGACTTTGAAAAAAAGTATTCACTTAGCACATACCACAAAGGAAAATAGAATTCCCCCAAAAGATCCTTTGCAGTAGGTGGAGCCAAGCAAATAAATGTTGGTTATGCTCAAAAGCTCCTGGTAAAGCTGGGCAGGGTGTGCAATGCTTTGGTATATGTACATTTTATACGCTTATCTACTCCACTTGTGAACTTTCGGACATTTGTCGACACAAAGCTGGAGAGACTTTGGTGACACCCATGGCTTAAAACAGGAAGCCGGGCTTAATAAACAAGCCATGGGTTTAACAAGTTCCAAAAACAAGTATTCCTAACTCCCCTTATCTTCTTCCATGGTGGCTCTGATAACCCTGCTGAAATAGAAACTTTTCGATCCACAGGAACACCAATGACCTACAACAAAGGATAAAAGTAAAAAAAAACCCTTTCAATTATTTTTTTAGTAGATTTTCAATAGATTGTTCAGTCAGGGCCATTGGGTACAATAGCCCAGAGATTATACAGTCAGATTGTAAGGTATGCGGGCACCCTTAGAAATGCTACAGAGGCAGAGTGGCATATTGTCTGCAGATAATAATAGTAAGCTGTAGATTCCCGGTGAAGCCTAGGAAGCGATTATGCGGATTATTCTCGTTTATCATTCTGTCATCAATCAAAAACATGGCGAGAGTATATGTTAATAGCAATGATCATCCTATTTACATACAGCTTTGGGAACATGCCTGTACAGATACGTGACTCAAGCTGATCATTTATGCCCTTAGGCTCTTTTCACACCTCTCTGTTGCGCTAAGAGCATTATATCAAAACAAACACTGCACTTTTGATGCGTTTGCAATGCGTTTGCGTCGTGTTTTTTAAAACATTTTTTTCATAATAAGTAAATGGTGTATGGCAACTAGAGATGAGCGAACTTTTGAAAAATTCCGACAAAAATCGTTTTGACCCGAATTTATTAGCGACCAATCGCAATTAAAAACGGCTATTTCGGTGCCTCCTAGAGCCTCAATAGGGTTGTAAACCATTCTGCCTTGCTGTAACACGCATAGGACGCGTGCTGGGTTAGTGAAATAATACTGTAAATAATTATCACATGCAGATTGGAGGCATTGCTAATAGAATCGCAAAGCGGCACAATTGCAGAGAGTTGATGTGGCATCACTATGAGGGGCCCCTATAGTGCCTGAAAAACACACCCTGGAGCTGGCAGCAGCAGGAGCCCAAAAATTAGCTGAATCACACCCTGGAGTTGCAAGCAGCAGCAGCAGCTGCTGCAGGAGCCTAAACATTGCTTTAAAGAGACACTGGAGTTGGCTGCAGGAGCCCAAAAATTTAATGAATCACACCCTGGAGTTGCAAGCAGCAGCAGCGGGAGCCCAAACATTGCTTTAAAGAGACACTGGATTTGGCTGTAGGAGCCCAAAAATTGGATGAATCACACCCTGGAGTTGCAAGCAGCAGCAGCAGGAGCACAGGCATTGCTTTAAAGAGACACTGGAGTTGGCAGCAGGAGCCCAAAAGTTGGATGCATCACACCCTGGAGTTGCACGCAGCAGCAGCAGCAGCCCAAACATAGCTTGAAAGAGACACTGGAGTTGGCAGCAGGAGCCCAAAAATTGGATGAATCACACCCTGGAGTTGCAAGCAGCAGCAGCAGGAGCACAAACATTGCTTTAAAGAGACACTGGAGTTGGCTGCAGGAGCACAAAAATTGGATGAATCACACCCTGGAGTTGCAAGCAGCAGCAGCAGCAGCCCAAACATAGCTTGAAAGAGTCACTGGAGTTGGCAGCAGGAGCCCAAAAATTGGATGAAACACACCCTGGAGTTGCAAGCAGCAGCAGCAGCAGGAGCCCAAACATAGCTTGAAAAAGACACTGGAGTTGGCAGCAGGAGCCCAAATATTGGTTGAATCACACCCTGGAGTTGCAAGCAGCAGCAGGAGCCCAAACATAGCTTGAAAGACACACTGGAGTTGGCAGCAGGAGCCCACAAATTGGATGAATCACACCCTGGAGTTGCAAGCAGCAGCAGGAGCCCAAACATTGCTTTAAAGAGACACTGGAGTTGGCAGCAGGAGCCCAAAAATTGGATGAATCACACCCTGGAGTTGCAAGCAGCAGCAGCAGCCCAAACATAGCTTGAAAGAGACACTGGAGTTGGCAGCAGGAGCCCAAAAATTGGTAGAAACACACCCCGGAGTTGCAAGCAGCAGCAGGAGCCCAAACATAGCTTAAAAGAGACACTGGAGTTGGCAGCACGAGCCCAAAAATTGGATGAATCACACCCTGGAGTTGCAAGCAGCAGGAGCCCAAACATAGCTTGAAAGAGACACTGGAGTTGGCAGCAGGAGCCCAAAAATTGGATGAATCACACCCTGGAGTTGCAAGCAGCAGCAGCAGGAGTCCAAACATTACTTTAAAGAGACACTGGAGTTGGCAGCAGGAGCCCAAAAATTGGATGAATCACCCACTGGAGTTGCAAGCAGCAGCAGGAGCCCAGACATTGCTTTAAACAGACACTGGAGTTGGCAGCAGGAGCCCAAAAATTGACTGAATCACACCCTAGAGTTGCAAGCAGCAGCAGGAGCCCAAAAATTACTTTAAAGAGACACTGGAGTTGGCAGCAGGAGCCCAAAAATTTGCTGAATTACACCCTGGAGTTGCAAGCAGCAGCAGCAGCAGCTGCTGCAGGAGCCCGAGATTTGCTTTAAAGAGACACTGGAGTTGGCAGCAGCCGCAGCAGGAGCCCAAAAATTGACTGACACACCCGGGAGTTGGCAGCAGCAGCAGGAACCCAGAAATTGGCTGGAAGGCACCCTGAAGTTGGCAGGAGCAGGAGCACAAACATTAGCTGGAAGGCACACCCTGGAGTTGGCAGCAGCATAAGCAGGAGCCCAAACATTGCTTGAAAGACACCCTGGAGTTGGCAGCAGCAGGAGGCCAAAAATTGTCTGAAATGCACACCCTGAAGTTGGCATCAGCAGGAGCCCAAAAATTGGCTGGAAGGCACACCCTGAAGTTGGCATCAGCAGGAGCCCAAAAATTGGCCTAAAGACATAAATATGTTTTGCACCATTTGGAAAGTGTAAAACGTGGCACCATGCTGAATCTAGTCGCATGCATCAGCCATTGGTGGGTGGAAATCCTGGCTGATCCATCCCTGATTCATTTTGACAAAGGTGAGTCTCTCCACATTTTTAGTTGATAGACGAGTTCTCCTCGCCATAACTATGGCCCCCGACACCCTAAACACCCGCTCAGATGGCACGCTACTGGCCGGGCAGGACAGCTTTTCCAGGGCAAACTAGCTAGTTGCGGCCACAAGCCAAGTTTGGCTGCCCAGAAGTCCAGCGGATCCTCAAGGTGTGTTTCCATGGTCATGTCAAGGTATGACATGACCTGCTGGTTGAGGTCCTGCTCCAGGTCTTCCTGCTGCTCATGTGTATCCTCACTATGCGGGTGTAGAAAGCTACTCATTAGCGACTGAAGACTGAGGCTGCTGCTGATGGAGCTGCTGCTGCTGCTCCTGCCAACCCCCCAGCAGCCATGGCAGTGGAAGGTGAGCGCAGAGCACCCCCAGAGTCAGACTTGCGAGAGTATGGACCATGGCGCAGATAGGCATCGGCCAACTGACTACGCAGAATGTCTTTGTAGTAGTTCAGTTTGTCCTCCCTCTCGCCGGGTTTAAAAAATGCCCCCATTATGTGCCGGAAGCGAGGGTCCAATAAGGTGGACAGCCAGAAGTCATCCCGCCGACAAATGAAAACAATTCTGGGGTCACTACGCAAGCACGTGAGCATGCTTCCTGCCATTTGCGCAAGTGACTCGGAGGGACTACCTGTCTCCATCTCCACTGCATACTGCCACGGTGTGTCCGGGTCCTCTGTCTCGCCTTCCTCAAAACCCTCTAGCTCCTCTGGCTGCTCCTGCTCCTCCTCTCCTCTCCGCTGACTAGATAAACCAGCCATTTCGCCAAGCCTAAACTGTGTTTCACTGGGCAACTCCTCCTCCTCTTCCTCCTCCAATTCAGCTCCAACGGGGTTCATGTGGCCGTAAGATGTAGACGCCATGTCTCCAGTGCCCTGACCAGCCATGGTTTCCAACATGTGCTGTAGTACATGAAGCAGTGGAATCACGTTGTTCATCCCATAATCCTGCTGACTGACAAATAAAGTGGCTTCCTCAAAGGGCCTGAGCAAACGGCAGGTGTCACGTATGAGCTGCCACTGGTTGACATTGAAGTTACACAGGGGAGTCCCCCTATCCGCTTGGATCATCAGGAAATTCGTGATGGCTTTTCTCTGTTCATATAATCGGTCCAACATGTGAAGTGTGGAATTCCAACGGGTGGAAACATCGCAAATCAGACTATGTTGGGGGCTACCGTTCTGATGCTGTAGCTCAAGAAGGGTGTGTTTGGCCGTGTATGAGTGGCTGAAGTGCATGCAAAGTTTCCTTGAAGTTGTTAGGATGTCTTGCAGATGGGGGGGAAGACTTCAGAAACCGCTTGACAACCAGATTGAGGAAGTGAGCCATGCAGGGGGCATGGGTCAGCCTTCCTTGGCGCAGCGCAGACAAAATGTTCTTCCCATTGTCGGTAACTATGATTCCCATTTTAAGTTTTCTATGAGTAAGCCATGTTTGGATTTCCTGATGAATAAATTTAAGCAGTTCCTCCCCTGTGTGACTCGCCAAGACAAACCATGTGAAGCACAGCGTGACACCTCCGTGCCCTGCACACATGGTAGACTGGAGGGGCACTGAGACTTGAGCCTACAGTGGAGGGTGAGGAGATGGCGGAGGATGAGGAGGCCAAGTGGCACGGTGTCACAGGCCCAACGGGCAGGGAACGCAACAAAAGTGTGCAGTGCTGGTACTGCCTTCTTGGCAAAGAAATTACGACTTGGGACTCTCCACCTCGGCTCGGCACAAGCCATCAGTTCTCTGAAAGGTGCAGAGTCCACCACCTGAAAAGGGAGCGTCTGCCGCACCAGCAACTTGGACAGGAGCACATTCAGCTTCTGCCCCGTAGGATGAGTAGGCGCATACTGCTGTCTCTTGGACATGGCTTCACTGATTGATTGCTGGCGGGATGCATGGCTTGGAGGAGGAGGAGCAGGAGCGACAGAGGATGGGTATGATGCACAGCTGCCTTCGGCTGAGGTGCTGGAGCCTTGGCTGGCAGAAATTGGGAGCGGCGTGCCACTTGGTGAGGAAGCAGGCTGGACCACCTCTTCGGCGCCTCGATTCTCCCAGGCCGCTTTATGGTGCCGCATCATATGTTGACGCAGGGCCGTGGTGCCAACATTTGGGCCCTGGCCATGCTTCACCTTCTGCCTACATATCTTGCATGTGGCCATGTTACCCTCCTGCGGATGCTTCAGGAAAAACTGCCACACTGCCGAGTAGCTACTTTTCCCACCAACAGGCCGCACTGATTCACTGCTACTGTCACCAACTCCAGGAACCCCTGCTCCACTACCTCCTGATATGGTAGCCTGCCGTGCAGCAGGTGCTCTACCCTGGCCCCGGCACCCAGCCCCGTTTGGCTCCAGGCTTTACAATTGTGCCCCCATGCTGACTGCCAACCATGCTGCTAACACCTTGCTGCCTCAGCTGCTGACTCCGGGGCAACCTGTGCCCCTCTTCTCCTGATGATGACGATGAAGCCCCTTCATCACCCGGCTCCCAAGTGCGATCGGCTTCATCATCATCATCACCGAGTTGTGGCTGCACGTCACTGATGTTCTCGGTTTCCTCAACAGTGTCTGGTGCAGGAGCTGGAACGCTCGCAACACCCACGACACTGTCCACATCACTATTTGTCTGCCTAGCTAAAGAAGCCACATCCATTTCTTGGCTGGGCAGTAGCTGCTGACTGTTCTCTATCTGATCGTCCTCCTCACTAAAAAGTGGAGCTGAACCCAAAGCATAGGATACGTCGCTGGGGGAGGGAACGGCGTAGGACAGAGGCAATGGGAGGACAGGGACTGCTCTCGGGGCATGCCAACTCAGGGTTGTGTCAGAGGAACCTACCGACCCTAGACTGGGGGACTCAGATGTAACTTGTGATGATGTTGATGAGCGCGTTAACCAATCTACCACGGCAGATGCATTACTGGTGGAGACACGACCGCTAGCAGATACTGGCAGTTCAGGTCTCTCACCGTGACTCCTGCTGCCACTCGCTCCTAGTCTGCTGCGACCTCTGCCTGCAGAATCTTGGCCTCTGCCACTCCTCTTTGAACATCCTTGCACTTGTCTGCCTGACATTTTTATGTATTTGAAATGAGCAATAGGTACGATAAAAAATGTGTTTACTTTAAATAGAAGCTAAATAAAGTGAGGGACTGCTTCTCTGCACCAGATACTATGAAAATTGGCAATATGAGATACCCTGTGGCCTAGTGTTTTGGCAGCAGACCAAAAATCAATTCAAAATGCAATACTTTGATTAAGCTGAGGAAGGATCAACAAGCTTATTTAGTATAACAGATAGGCTGCCTAGTGCAGGTTTGGGATGCCCTGCGGCCTGGTGATTTTTTTGTTAAAGGCAGACCAAAAACCAATTCAAAATGCAATACTTTGATTAAGCTGAGGAAGGATCAACAAGCGTATTTAGTATAACAGATAGGCTGCCAAGTGCAGGTTTTGGATGCCCTGCGGCCTGGTGTTTTTTTTGTTAAAGGCAGACCAAAAACCAATTCAAAATGCAATACTTTGATTCAGCTGAGGAAGGATCAACAAGTGTATTTAGTATAACAGATAGGCTGCCTAATGCAGGTTTGGGATGCCGTGCGGCCTGGTGTTT
Source organism: Gastrophryne carolinensis (assembly GCA_027917425.1). Taxonomy (NCBI): domain Eukaryota; kingdom Metazoa; phylum Chordata; class Amphibia; order Anura; family Microhylidae; genus Gastrophryne; species Gastrophryne carolinensis. Next base: position 41,915,997 of record CM051240.1, on the reverse strand, counting down.
TTTTTGTTAAAGGCAGACCAAAAACCATTTCAAAATGCAATACTTTGATTCAGCTGAGGAAGGATCAACAAGCGTATTTAGTATAAAAGATAGGCTGCCTAATGCAGGTTTGGGATGCCCTGTGGCCTGGTGTTTTTTTTGTTAAAGGCAGACCAAAAACCAATTCAAAATGCAATACTTTGATTCAGCTGAGGAAGGATCAACAAGCGTATTTAGAATAACAGATAGGCTGCCTAATGCAGGTTTGGGATGCCCTGCGGCCTGGTGTTTTTTTTTGTTGAAGGCAGACCAAAATCCAATTCAAAATGCAATACTTTGATTCAGCTGAGGAAGGATCAACATGCGTATTTAGTATAACAGATAGGCTGCTAAGTGCAGGTTTGGGATACCCAGGTGGGCTGGTGTTTTTTTTGTTAAAGGCAGACCAAAAAATATTTAAACTAATCCAGTTATATTATGAGAAATGCTTGTGTGTAACAGATAAGGTTAAATAAGCCACTGCATAGATGATATGCACAGTGGCAAGGCAGATTTACAGCACAAAGAACTGAAATCGAATTGAAAACTGATCTGGCTAATGGAAAAAAAAAAATTTTCACTGTCACTTCTAAGCTGTCCCTGGCTGGATGGTTCCGGTTTTTCCCTATCTTTCCCTATCTTTCCCTTGCTCTGTCTGCCTCTCTGACTCTCCCTACCTATCTCTAACTCTCTGTCCCTGTCTCTAACTAGCTGTGCTCTGGCCGCAATGCAAGGCTGAAATGCGCACAAGCAAGATGGCCGCCGCTTTATATAGCACGGTGACGTCACCGGTCGTCCTGGCTGCTGATAGGCTGCATGTGACTTACCCATCCATGATACCTTGCCCCAGGGGGTATGTCTGGACATGTTCATCCACCATGAACAGAATGCCTGTAATTGAAATAAATGGAGTTTAAAGGAAAACTTCGATCAATCGAATCGCAGGGAAATTCGGATTCGTTCAGAATCGAATTTTCCATGAAATTCGGAACGAATCCGGGTTCGTCCGGATCGTTTTGCTCATCCCTAATGGCAACGCAAGCGATGCGCAGGTACACTGCGTTATACATGCACTGCGCTTGCACTACCATGGATTTCGATTGACCACCGTTTTTTCAACAGTACAAAGGTGTCTGCAGCGCAGATTTCTGAACTATCCCTTTTAAAATAATATAGTGTTTTCTCTGCGTTGCAACTGTGTTGCAATGCTGCGCAACTGTGCAGAAAAAGCGCAGAGGTGTGAACAGAGTCTAAAGGAGCACCATCACCCAAAAAAGTCCCAGTAATAAAAATCTACACACGTATGCTAAATAGCAAGAGGAAATGTCACCCTGTGTAACGGAAGGAAAGGAAGGAAAAATAATCTGGGGTTACAGGTTTTGAACGGACAATTCTGCTTTTACAGGGGAGATCTGTTCAACTTTAATTAACTAACCTGTACTGGAATAACAGCTTATTGCTATTTTAATTGTGTGAATGTGATTTTAATGATGTGTGCCCATGCAATGCCAGGTCATTCGCCCGGTCCACTGCAAGAAGCCAGAGCCGACACTGGCATTAAGGAATTGGCCTACTGGACCTTGTCCCAGTATGCCCTATGGCCAGTCAGCTCCTGGTTACATACCTGTGTTACTATGTTAAAGTGCACTTTTTACACCAAAAACAGGCATTTTTATAAGTGCAAAAAATGTGTACATGCAAAAATTGCAACTGAAAACATTGCATGTATATACAGTAGCAATTAACAGGTTTTTGACTCCATGTTCATGCTTCACTTGTATTTACTTTCTACACCTGCTCTAATCGGGTATGAAAACTAAGGCCCTTATTTAACAAGGGATAGCGCCAGGTAGCGAATGGTGAGCGAACGGTAATGACGCTCACCGCCACGAGAACGCCGGCTCCCCTCCGCAATCACACATTTATCAAGCCGATCCTGCTTAGCGACTGACAGAGCGCCAGATAGCGAATCATTCATCATTATTCCAGCCTCACCCCACAGCGCCAGCGAGCGACCTTGAACAGCGACAGGTATGACCTCTCGCTACCTGGCGCTCTCCAATGCATTTCAATGGAGCAATCTTTAAATATTCTTAATTAATTGCTATTAATGTTTTTTTTTTTTTTTTTTTTTTTAAATGTCAAAAATTCTGTGACAACTTCTGCAATGTTAGATATTTTTTGAAAGGTAAAAAAAAAAAAAAAAAATTGTGCAGAATTGATATTACAGGTCTGATATTAATGTATTCATATTACAAAATGTTTTGAAAAACATTTTTTTTTTTTTTTCAAAAAATGGTTGTTTGGGGGTTAAAAAACTACTTTTAACCCATCGCCGCCAGCGCTCTGGGGTTTAAACAAGCATTTCACAGCGTGATAATTTTTGGAGCGTGATTTGTTAATGAATATGGTGGGAGCCGTTCGCTATGGCCATTCGCTGTCATGCGCTCCCATACAGCGCGGAACCTGTCAAACAGCGACTCCTAACTCCGTATTCAACATTACCGCACACCAACGGGGTCGCTGTCAACAGCCGAACAACGGCCAAGCACAGCGAATACTAGCGTGCGCTGTGAAAATAACGCTACTGTCGCTCATCTGTCGCTACCTGGCGCTATTAATAAATCGGCCTCTAATTAAAGGAGAGCTATCACGAAATTGTGTAATATTAAACATCCATATTAACATGTTGGCTAATGAGAGGGGGGGGTCACTTATACACCCCAACAGAATAAAACTCTCGCCCAGCTTGTGATTTATTCTCTCATGGTAGGAATAAAATCCAAAGGTGGCAGGTTTAGTCTATCAGAGGTGACAGAGCCTGCCACCCCGGATGTCCTTTTCCTTCCATTAAAAGAAAGAAAAACCAGCCTGGCTGGATATTTCTTGATGCTTGGTGTATAAGTGACCTCTCCCCCCATCATCCAACATATTTATATGGATTTTTATCATTGGCCTATTTTTTCGTGATAGTGCTCCTTCAAGTTCAAGGCTTTTTGCATCTTCTCCATTTACCACGGGAAGAACACCATGCTCTTTAATACCTCTGGTGCGGGTGAAGGTAACTGACCATTTTTTGGGGTCCTCAAAGTGGGACAGTTTAAACCAGTTTGTGTTTGATGGGCGTGGTAGGGGTGTGCTTTAGCGTGTTTTTTAATTAGGGGTCACGTGCGCTAGAAATATTTGGATGTCGAGTGCGATGCGACCAGAGAGGTAGGTTTAAATTAAGGCCCTTATTTATCAAGGGCTAGCGCCAGGTAGTGTCTGACGAGCGGCAGGTACCGCCAGCTAACGGCGGCTACAGACTCAAGTACGCCCGGCGGCGGTCACAATGACGCATTTATCACGCTAAATGAGGCTAGCGCCGGCGAGAGCGACAGCTAGCGCGGGATTCATCATGTAGCCGACTGCAACGAACAGCGCCGCTGCTAATCCCATCACAGCGCCAGGTATGACCTGTCGCTCCCTGGCGATGTCCAATGCATTTCAATGGAGCAATCTTTAATTAATCATAATTAATTCCTATTAATGTTTATTTATTTTTTTTTTATGTCAAAAACTCTGTGACCACTTCTGCAATGTTAGGATTTATTTTTAAGGTAAAAAAAAAAAAAAAAGATTTTGTGCAGAATTGATATTACAGGTCTGATATTAATGTATTCATATTACAAAATGTTTATAAAAACTTGTATAATTTTACAATCAAAAAATATGGTTGTTTGGGGGTTAAAAACTATTTTACACCCATCGCCGCCAGCGCTCTGGGGTTTAAACAAGGAATTCACATCGCAAAAAAATTCGGAGCGTGTTTTGTTAATGAATCAGCAGCAAGCCGTTCGCTCTGGCTATTCGTTGTCAGGCGCACCCATACAACGCTGAACCTGTGAAACAGCGACCCCCCAGCCCGTATTCAACATTACCGCACACCGACTGAGTCGCTGTCAACGAGCAAACCCCGGCCAAGCACAACGAATACTAGCTGGCGCTGAGAAAATCACGCTACTGGCGCTCATCTGTCGCTACCTGGCGCTATTAATGAATCGGCCTCCCCGTATTTTCTAAACCAGAGAGGCAGGGGGACGGGCGAGCTAGGTCTGAGGAGTTTTTACTTACTCCCCATGACCTGTAATGTTCCTCTTTAACGCCTGCCTGGACAGGGAATTTAAAGCTGCCACTCCCCACAGGCTGGCTCAGGAGACAGGCGGAGCAGATCACCCTTGTAAAAGTGCAATGATACACTCAAAATCTGTCACCTCCGGATTTTATTCCTACCAGGAAAAGAAAACCCAAAGCTTGGCAGGAATTATTTTCAGTTGGGTTGTGTTGTGTAGAAGTAACTCCTCCTCTCACCACCCAGTATGTTTATATGGATCTTTAATGTTAGAATTGTTTTCGTGATACAGCTCATATAATTCAAAACACATTTAAAGGGCAACTGCCGTATACTAACCTTCTCCCATAGCATTTGGGGGCGACAATCATTCTTTACCATAAGAACTATGAATCGGTGCAATAGCCTCCCACAGAAGCTTGTTACAGCATCAACAGCTGACAGCTTCAAAAAAGGATTATACGCTTATTTAGAAGAAAATAACATTAACAGTTACTATTAGCTGTTATCAGTAAAAAATAAATAAATAAAATAAAAAATAACTTCCTCTACCCCAACACCCTTGGTTTAACGTGATGGACATAAGTCTTATTTCAACCATATTAACTATGTAACTATGTAATTTACCTGGTACATTCTGCTTTTGTTTTTTTTGGTATCAAATGAGAGCTCTCACACAGAAGGTCAGACTTGAGGTCTTCTACGTAAAACATCCTTAAAACTGGAAAAAAACCAAGAGGGCCAGCCTTGGCCTTATTATTATTATTATTATTATTATTAATAATAATTATGTTTATTAATATAGCACCATCATCTTCCATAGCGCTTTACAAGGTATGTTTACAGACAAGGTAAATCATATAGCACAGGAGACAATAGGAAACAGAAAGAGGGGCCTTTGCATGGGGCATCCCAAATTGGGATGCCCCACTGTGTGAAACACTCCGGGTCCCAGCAAAACTCATCTTCTTCCTGGCTCCCTAGCCAATGTAAATATTTGGTGTCCCACATCCCCATCATCATTGGGTGGTGTGCACGCTTCCACCTCCAGCAATATAGACAGGGCTGGGAGGCGCTCCTGATTTGGCTACCGGTTGCCATAAACAGCGATGTTTGCCGAGCATTAAATATGTAGGAGCAGGGAAAGGTGAGGTTTTTGGGTGATCCCAAAACAGCAGGGCATCCCAATTTGGGGCAGGGAACAAAACCCAGGATAGTAAAAATCCCCAGTTTTGTTCTGCTTTAAAGGGGACCAAAACCCACCCTGGAGTCTATGAGACTCCAACGCAGGCATACTTGTTTCCTCCCCCCCACCCGGACGTGCCCTGCTGTGGCATGTGTGCATGGCCGGTGTGGGAACGTTTCCTGTTACAAGGTAGGGGGGATGCACGCTCAGATCCGCTCTCGTTAGACGAACTCCTGGAAGAAGGGGCTTGAGCGGATTCAAGCATGCTGATTGGATGAGTGGCCGTACATGCGCCGTAGGACCATGAAGAGGTGAGTTCGTTCAGGCGACCTGGGAGGTTTCACATAGTGGGTCACAGACCAACACCCTGGATAGACAAAATCCGGGGTTGTGGTCCACTTTAAGGGATACAACCCAGGATAGTCAAAATCCTGGGTTGTGGTCCACTTTAAGGGACAAAAGGCACCAAGTCAGGACAGGGGCCAGGGATAAGGAGCATCCCTGTGGATTGGTGGCTGAGGTTGGAGGGGCAGGTTGCGCATTTATAAGGATTTTCCTTATTATTATTTATGAATAAGTAATATGTATTAAAAAAATGTTTACTCTGAATGAAAAAAAACACACATCCCAGTGGGAATTCAGTGTAGTGTAGAGCACTCTCCACAGGAGGTGGCGCAGCCTCAAGCGTCATGTAGTCTGGTCTCCTACTAGAGGCTGCGTTATCTGCACAAAAGGTGAAGCGCGCTCTCACGTGAAGTGGTCTTGCAGAGAGTTATTCTTTTATTTCGGATCTCAGATTATTTTAAGTGCCCCAACAGGGATCCTTGCTCTGGGTGCCCAGGTTTGCTACTAGCCAGAGGCAGGCTTATAATTTAAATATCATTTATAGGGCCCCATGCAAAGTTGACTCTGGGGGCCCTAATCAAAGGCATTTTTATACAATATTGAAGTGAACCAAAAACCAATCTTATAGATTCCCGGGCCAAAGGATCCCCTACCCCCTGGGCATCCAAAATTGGGATGCCCCACTGTGGGGAACCCCCCAGTTCACCCCGTTCACTTACCTTGCTTCCCGGTCCAACGGTGCATGGGCGAGCCAAGGCCGCATCCCTGCTTTCCCTCTAGCAGTGCGCGTGCCCGCGCCAGGCATTTGTGAATGGCCAGCACGGGCACACTCCCTGTTAGAGGGAAGCGAAGGATGCGCACGCCAGCGCGCTCGGAACCGCTGTCCTTAGACGCTGGCTTAGACAGCGTGACGTCAGCGACTCTGAGCGCGCTTTTGGACGAGCGGCCCCGCATGCGCCGTAGAGGTGAGTTGCTCTTGGCAATCTGGAGGGTTTCACACAGCGGGGCACCCACGATCGGATCAAAATCTTGGGTTATGGTCCACTTTAAAGAGGAACATGGCAGAGAGAAGCAGCTTTTTTCTCATGTAGCCTCAGCATCACCAGTATTGCACCAATATTACATTAAAACACCAGCCGCTACCAATTGGGGGGGGGGGGCCTTGAGAGGTGGGGGCCCCATGCAATTTCATGGGTTGCATGGGGGCAAAGCACGCCACTGGCCACTGAATGCCTGAGAACAAAATGGTCAGTTGTTTTTTATTTTTAGCTGCAGTGCTCAGTGGATCCCCTACAGTTGTAGCGCATTGTGATAGTAATTCCTATGCTGGCCATTTTTCTATGGCTGTAGTAGTAGGTAATACTGGATGTAGCTGAAGGAGAACACAGGTTATCAACATGTGAGTCAGTTCTACCAGTGGGCCCAACCCCTATGGAAGCTCTGTGAGAGAGACAAAGCAGTCTCAGAGGTAGAGAGGTCTCCCGTGAGCTATGGCGAGCTTTGCCACGTATGGAGAAGACAGAGACAGCAGAAATGAATGGTGCTTCCTTTCTATAAATGATGCCAAGTGAGTACAAATCTGATAATTAAGGAGGAGGAAAAATCGTGCCTCCCGGGCCCTGGGGCGGTTACACCACCTATAGTTACACTCCAGTCTCTCACATAAGGTTTAGTCATCTCCAACCACGTGATACATACTTGTCTCCCAAATGAGGTGGTGCTCTCTTACACATGAGGTAAGGTAATCCTAATGGGGTGTAAATGTGAAGCCCTTGTCACATGACATGGAGAGCTCCTCCGCATAGGGCAGAGAGCTCTTTAACATGGGAAGTTGTTCACATTTGTCACAAATTAGCGTTAGTAAATTACAACTCGTCTGTGGGAGATTTCATATAGTGTGACACGCAGGGCAATGAAAGCCATGACTGTCTCCCCTCACCACAGTACAATAATTATCAAGCAGACCTCACAGGCCCAATAATGAATGTGCAACATACAAGTGGATCCCTTCAAAATATAAATCACTCACATGAGGCGGTGTAATCTCTCGCATGAGGCAGGGAGCTCTCTCACATAAGGTGTAATCTCTCACATGAGGCAGGAAGCTCTCTCACATGAGGCGGTGTAATCTCTCACATGAGGCAGGAAGCTCTCTCACATAAGGTGTAATCTCTCGCATGAGGCAGGGAGCTCTCTCACATGAGGCGGTGTAATCTCTCACATGAGGCGGTGTAATCTCTCACATGAGGCAGGAAGCTCTCTCACATGAGGCAGTGTAATCTCTCACACAAGACAGGGAGATCTCTCACATAAAGTTTAATCTCTCACACAAGACAGGGAGATCTCTCACATAAATTGTTTTCTCTCACACAAGGCAGGGAGCTCTCTCACATGAGGCGGTGTAATCTCTCACACAAGACAGGGAGACCTCTCACATAAAGTGTAATCTCTCACACAAGACAGGGAGATCTCTCACATGAGGCGGTGTAATCTCTCACATGAGGCAGGAAGCTCTCTCACATGAGACAGTGTAATCTCTCACACAAGACAGGGAGATCTCTCACATAAATTGTTTTCTCTCACACAAGGCAGGGAGCTCTCTCACATGAGGCGGTGTAATCTCTCACACAAGGCAGGGAGACCTCTCACATAAAGTGTAATCTCTCACACAAGACAGGGAGACCTCTCACATAGAGTGTAATCTCTCACACAAGACAGGGAGCTCTCTCACATAAAGTGTAATCTCTCACACGAGGCAGGGAGCTCTCTCACATGAGGCAGTGTAATCTCTCACATGAGGCAGGGAGCTCTCTCACATGAGGCGGTGTAATCTCTCACATGAGGCAGGGAGCTCTCTCACATGAGGCGGTGTAATCTCTCACATGAGGCAGGGAGATCTCTCACATGAGGCGGTGTAATCTCTCAAACAAGGCAGGAAGCTCTCTCACATGAGGCAGTGTAATCTCTCACATGAGGCAGGGAGGTCTCTCACATGAGGCAGTGTAATCTCTCACATGAGGCAGGGAGGTCTCTCACATGAGGCTGTGTAATCTCTCACACAAGGCAGGGAGCTCTCTCACATGAGGCGGTGTAATCTCTCACATGAGGCGGTGTAATCTGTCACATGAGGCAGGGAGCTCTCTCACATGAGGTAGGGTAATCTCTCACATGAGGCGGTGTAATCTCTCTCACGAGGCAGGGAGCTCTCTCACATGAGGCGGTGTAATCTCTCACATGACGCAGGGAGCTCTCTCACATGAGGCGGTGTAACCTCTCACATGAGGCAGGGAGCTCTCTCACATGAGGCGGTGTAACCTCTCACACAAGGCAGGGAGCTCTCTCGCATGAGGCGGTGTAATCTCTCACAAGAGGCAGGGAGCTCTCTCATAAGAGGTGGTGTAATCTCTCACATGAGGCAGGGAGCTCATTCATATGAGGCGGTGTAATCTCTCAAACAAGGCAGGGAGCTCTCTCACTTGAGGCGGTGTAATCTCTCACATGAGGCAGGGAGCTCTCTCACATGAGGCGGTGTAATCTCTCTTACGAGGCAGAGAGCTCTCTCATATGAGGCAGTGTAATCTCTCTCACGAGGCAGGGAGCTCTCTCATATGAGGCAGTGTAATCTCTCTCACGAGGCAGGGAGCTCTCTCATATGAGGCAGTGTAATCTCTCTCACGAGGCAGGGAGCTCTCTCATATGAGGCAGTGTAATCTCTCCTACGAGACAGGGAGCTCTCTCATATGAGGCGGTGTAATCTCTCTTACGAGCAGGGAGCTCTTTCATATGAGGCAGTGTAATCTTTCTCACGAGGCAGGGAGCTCTCTCACATGAGGCGGTATAATCTCTCACATAGGGCAGGAAGCTCTCTCACATGAGGTGGTGTAATCTCTCACATGAGGCAGGAAGCTCTCTCACATGAGGTGGTGTAATCTCTCACATAGTGCAGGAAGCTCTCTCACATGAGGTGGTGTAATCTCTCACATGAGGCAGGGAGCTATCTCACATGAGGTGGTGTAATCTCTCACATGAGGCGGTGTAATCTCTCACATAGGGCAGGAAGCTCTCATACATGAGGCAGTGTAATCTCATATGAGACAGGGAGCTCTCTCACATGAAACTATGTAATCTCTCTCACGAGGCAGGGAGGTCTCTCACATGAGGCTGTGTAATCTCTCACATGAGGCAGGGAGCTCTCTCACATGGGCTGGTGTAATCTCTAACATGAGGCATGGAGCTCTCTCACATGAGGCGGTGTAATCTCTCACACGAGGCAGGGAGCTCTCTCACATGGGCTGGTGTAATCTCTCGCATAAGGCAGGGAGCTCTCTCACATAAGGCAGCGTAATCTCTCGCATAAGGCAGGGAGCTTTCTCACATAAGGCAGCGTAATCTCTCGCATAAGGCAGGGAGCTCTCTCATATGAGGCATGGAGCTCTCTCACATGAGGCGGTGTAATGTCTCACATGAGGCGGTGTAATGTCTCACATGAGGCAGGGAGCTCTCTCACATGAGGCGGTGTAATCTCTCACATGAGGAAGGGAGCTCTCTCACATGAGTCGGTGTAATCTCTCACATGAGGCAGGGAGCTCTCTCACATGAGGCGGTGTAATCTCTCACATGAGAAAGGGAGCTCTCTCACAGGAGATGGTGTAATCTCTCACATGAGGCAGGGAGCTCTCTCACATGAGGCGGTGTAATCTCTCACATGAGGAAGGGAGCTCTCTCACAGGAGATGGTGTAATCTCTCACATGAGGCAGGGAGCTCTCTCATATGAGGCGGTGTAACCTGTCAAACAAGGCAGGGAGCTCTCTCACATGAGTTAGTGTAATCACTCAGACAAGGCAGCAAATACATTGTTTTGTATGTGCGTTCGCATGATTCAGAGCCTCCATCTGGAGTTTTGGATGTCCCATGCAGTGTCTTGTATTTTTCCTAATGCTTACCATTACCACTTACAGTATAGACATTCATTGTTCTTGTATTCTTCCTGATGCTTACCTTTATCATTTACAGTATAGGCATCTATTGTTCTTTTATTCTTCCTAATGCTTACCTTTACCACTGACAGTATAGGCATCCATTGTTCTTGTATTCTTCTTAATGCTTACCTTTACCACTGATAGTATTGGAATCCATTGTTTTTGTATTCTTTCAAATGCATACCTTTACCACCAACATTAAATTACAGTAAAAAAAAAGACACAACAATGTTTTTTTTCATTTCGTCACAAAATTAAAATTATTGTGTCATTTTTTATATTGGTGTATTTATTATTTTTTATTTAAAAGGATAACATTTCTTAAAACTATAAAATTTGTAAAACAAAATGGGGAAACGTAACTTTTTACAATCTGGGGGTGGGGGGGGGAGGAGGTGGCACGATCCCAGTGCTTTAAGGTGTATGGCTCCCCATGGCTGTGGCCAGGTCATCAATACCCCTCACCAGCCTATGCACAGTAGATGTAAGCTCCTGCAGGAGCTGCTGTGCATCTTCTCTGTGTACTGTAAAATTGTTACAGTTTTTAGCCTGTGCTTCCTGCAAACCTGTTGAAGAAGGTATGTTAATAAATAGTCACATGTCTATAAACTAGGCTGGTGGGGTAGTCAGGGTTGGGGAGCCGCCCTTCGCACTGGCGCCTGCCGAAGTCTGTAGAAGAAATATATGTATATGTTAGTCAATGTGATAGAGGTGTGAATTGTCTTATGTTGTGTGTTGCTTCTTGCTCTTGAGGTGGCATTCCAGCAACTTCCTCCCCTTGCTGTTCACTCGTGGGGACATCTTGCCAATCTAGAATGAAATGTCCCAAAAGACAACATTATAACACATGAGTGTTTAGTCTGTGCCCTACTGTGTGTGTTTGGGTGTGATGCTCATATCTGAATCATCCTGGCCACTATCCTGGGACTCCCTGCCCGACATCTGGGCCTCCTCAGGTTGGTCTAGGTGAACTTGGGGCTCACCTGTAGAGGAGGGTGAGAATATTGGAACTTGTGCCCCACCACCTACACATCCACCAGGTCTTGCCAGCATTGGCCGGACTCATCGCCTCCGGGTGGGCCGCACTCTTTCATCTAAAATGTGGAGAAAATACATTGAAAAACCAAGCCAAGCAGGATGTTAACAGTACCCCCACCACTACTTTAGCTCTGCATGAATGTATCTGTGCAGCCTTATTTTAAAGATCTGAGTGGCCGGTATTAGTACCACCTGGGCTGCCCCCTGGTATCCAGCTGTCACACTCAGCTAGGCAAACCAATAGATCCACCTTGCCCTGCGTGGTGCCCATGTGGGTACTAGCTTTCACCTGTGTTAGTCTGCAAATGGCAGCATTCTTTCCACTATGCCTTCCTGCACCAATTGAAGAATTGGATCTGCTAAGTGTAATGTGCCCAAAGTGGTAACTCCTAGAACCCCATGCAGCTCTATTTTGGTGTACTGTATGTACTGTATATCTAACAGCAACAAGCTAAATGGTGTGTCTGGCCCTTCAGACACCCCTGCTACAGGCTGCCATACAGGATCTGGAGGAGGACGGTCCACTGCATCTGCCTCTACAACAACATCAGCACCAGCACCCTCTGCTGCACCATTTGCCACCCTCAGACACAACATCTCAACAGCTGCCACTGCAGCAGCAACTGCCTCTACAGCTGCCACTGCAGCAGTGTCACGCTCGGGGTAACTCCAGCCCTCGTGATAAGCCCTCAACCCCCAATCTCCAGCTTCACCTGTAGGAGCCCCCGCTTGCCGGGACGCAGAATACGCCTGCCCGGGATCGGTTGCCCCCAGGACTTCAATGGCTCAAAGGATGAGAGCTTATTGGTAGGAGGTCTGGAGAACCTAATGACTAGAGCGTTAGTAGCGGAAGTCCAGAGACAGGCCAGAGGTCGACAGCGGGAAGACAGAGAACATGGCGGTACAAAGGATAAGGCAACTCGAGCTCAAGGTTCAAAGCGGAGGTCGGCAACTGGGGTTCAGATTAAGAATGGTCGGTTCAGGCGGTGGTCGGCAACAGGGGTTCAGATCGAGAATGGTCGGTTCAGGCGGTGGTCGGCAACAGGGGTTCAGATCGAGAATGGTCGGTTCAGGCGGTGGTCAGCAACGGGATCAATAACGAATACACAAAGGTCAATACAAGGTACAAGGCACTATCACAGGCACTGAGTGAATGATGGGGTAAGGCTTTATAGGGACCAGGCATGATTGGAGAGAGCGTGATTGGTGCAAACTAGAACCTTTAGAAGATTGGGCCAGAACCAAGGGGCGTATAGCCCAAAATCCCCCTACCCGGGCCCAAACCCAGAACTTTAGGGCTCATTGGCCCTTTATCAACTCCCCTCCGGCGGCCGTGCTGAGAGCAGCGCCGCTGGAGAGAATAAACAGGACGTGCTCGCGCGCGAGCACGTGTACTGCAGCCGGCCCCGCCGGCTGAGGACGCACAGAGCGCGGGCGCGCCAGCCGAGATAGGAGCCGCCGGCCGCCGCGGCTGCCGGGCGGGCGGCTGCGCGGCCGGGACATCGCTGGACCGGGGGACAGGTAAGCGAATCCTGACAAGCAGCAGCAGCATCTGCCTCCCCCACTCCCTCTGCAACAGTTTGCTCCCCACTCCCTCTGCAACAGCTGCCTCAGCTGGATCCACAGCTCCAGCATGACCAGCATCTGGAGCGTGAGGAGCAGCTGCATCCATCACCTCCATGGGCCAGCTCTGCTGCAGAGGATTCGCCATCACCCACATCAAGCACAGCACATGTGGAAAGGCCAAGCACAATTCCAGCTGCAAGTGTCCCTACCCAGGAAAGAGGGCAGCGACCTCAGGCACACTGCCATCTTCCCCTGGTGAGGGGGTACAGTTGATGGAGGCAGAATGGCGAGCAGATAGCCGAGGCTTCAGGCAAAACAGTGCCTGGTTCTGCCAACCATAGGGAGAAATATAGGGCAGATACACCATGAGCTCTATTGAATGGTGATGGAACTACATAACAGCTACTGTCGTAGGTTGGAATTGGTAGGGCAGTGCCAGGTGCTAAATGAGAACCTAGCATGGCTGGCGGCACTCCAAGAAGCAAGTTGCAGGCCACCCACTTTACCAATGATGATACACACTTTGTGTTGGATGTTAAAACATTTTGATTTGATTATAAATCTCAGTAGCCTAAAATTATTGTCCCACAGTGTTCACAATATACTACACTGGGGAAAAAAGCACACACAAATTATCTAAAATGAGATGAGACATGGTGGTTCTGCAGCTCTGCAGCTACATCCATCATGGCTGCAGAGGTGGACACATATACATAATGTGGAACCTGCTCCTGGATTGCAGAGTTGTGCAGAACCATACAAGCCACTGAAATTTTGATAACCTTCCATGGCTGGTGGCAGAGGGCCCCCCCAGTGCGGTCCAGGCACCTAAACCGGGTCTTGAGCAAACCAAATGTCTGCTCGACCACTACCCTGCTCTTGGCATGAGCCTGGTTATATGAAGCATGTGCCTGAGTTTGAGGGTACAAAATGGGAGTCATCAGCCACGGTAGCAATGGGTAGCCAGAATCACCTACAATACAAGAATAAACATTAGCCACATACAAATTTTAACACTTTATCACCTGAAAAAAATGAAAAAGCATGAAATATTAAAACATTTATTGGGGAAGAGAGGGGATCCTTCCACTGATGCACAAGTTCTACATGAATATATATCATCAAAAATTAAGGAGGATTAATGACAATACTTACCAAGCCACCTGCCAGACAGCTCGTCAGACTTGTACCAACCAAACAGGGAAGAATTCCTAAGAATAAAGGCATAATGGGTTGAGTCTGGATATCCATAACACTTAGGAACCTAAGATCAGGACCAGGAACACATTGCACATTAATGCTATGCCCCATCTTACAGTTCCTACACAAAAAATATAAAGCACAAAGGTCAATAACTGAGCATCATTCAAGCACACCTACACTGACAGAACAGATGCTAAGCAGAAAGGGACAAGCACTGGTGTGACTGTCTTCTTTGGATATGTAAGGAAATGGGACTTTGAAGATAGTGTTAGTTGGGAGGCCATAGCTTGTGTAAGCAAAAATGAACATTAAAATTGCCTTACTCTAGATGGAAACGGTTACAGGGAACAAGGGGCAACTAGTTTAAAGGGGAGATTAGGGGAGATTGATGTCCACATTAGAGGAAGTAATACAATGCTAGGGACAAGACACGCTAAATATGGGGAAGCTAGACTTAAACAAAAAGTGACAATATTGCATGCAATACAAGGAGGCAAAGGGAAACCTAGATATTCATCAGCAACTGGAGGCACCAGCACCACATGCATGCAATCATTTGCACCCATGAAGTTGGGCATATCGGCCAGCTCATAAAAGCCCATCTTAACAGCATTCCAGGCTACCGTGGCATCAGGGAAATGGATATACTTATTCCCAAGGTAGCCATGCCATCAAGAAATGTATTGAGAGTGAGCTGAGCGTAGGCAGGGAAATGCCCAAAGAGAGGGCATCCAGCCTCTGGAACGAGCTGTTCGCCAAAAATTGAAGCAGCCAACCAATTTGGTCATACCCGCAATTGCATGCCCCTTGCTTGTGGCTGGGGCCAACTACGGCCGCAACTCACAATACAGTTTCTTGAGGGATCCACGGTTAAGTCGGTATAGCTCCAAATGTGGCCTGTGCAATCTAAAGTTCAAGACACACATGCACAGAATGCCGAGACCCAAGAGATGCTCATATTCAGCAAGGTATTCCTCGGAGGGCTCCATCACACTTTCCTGCACACCATGACACATCTTTAAGGGTGAATCATGCATAAACAAGGCTGTGAATCATGCGCAAGCCCATACTAATCACGTATTATATATTTAAATGTGAAAACAAGAGGAGAATGCCCTATAGGCACAACAACAATAAGGCTTAAATACACTTACTTAAACACTAAGTACAAAAAAAATACCAGAAGCTCAAAAATGGACCAGGAAATACAAAAACAATATGCATACACACACTTTTTTATGCGTAAGCGCGTTTAAGAGAGGCTGTGAATCAACATTTTTGTCTACCACAGAGGAGTACAATTCACCTCTAGGGTGCCAGGCCCTTAACATCCCTCTTTCCTTTTCATCTGCTTATCAACCTCAGACAAATTGGCAGACTGAGAGGACTAACCAGACCCTAGAACAATATCTGTGGTGCTTTTCATCCTACTCCCAAACCGACTGGTCTGATCTCCTGCCATTAGCTATGTTCGCATATAACAACGCTGTACATTTGACCACCAAACAATCTTCATTCTTCGCCAACCTCGGTTGTCACCGCTCTATTATATCCAACTCTCCTCCTACTATCACAGTTCCTGCAGCTTAAGACATAGTCAACTCCTTAACCACCAATATTTAGATCCTTCATTTTGGCTGGTGGAAATAAGAAACCTTATGGCGAGAAGGTCAGTTATCTCAGTTAGTTGGAGCGTGGTGCTAATAAAAATCTGCGGCTGCCCCACAATACATCATTCCCTGCCGCCACAACTTTTCTTGGCAGGCCATCCCTACCCCGCATCAACAGGCTATGGAGAAAATAAGGTGTGCACTGTGCAATGCTATATGTTGCAAGGTCCACATCACAACTGACACGCAGACAACTAAGCATGGGCAGGGATGTTCCATCTCTTTAACTGCCCACTGGGTTAATGTAGTAGCGCCGGGCCCAAGCCGTGAATCGCTTTGGTGGATATTCTTCCACCACCCAGGATTGCCGGACAACACTCGTTGCCTCCGGCTGTCTCCTATTCCGCTTCCTCCCCTTCTGCCTCCTCAACCAGTCACGCTACTGAAACTCGTTTGTCTGGACAAAACACCATACTTTGCTGGTGCAAAGCTTCTTGGATCATTATCTAGACATGCCGGAGCTGCTACATAAAGTGTGCGCCATGTGTGCGCACTTTGGGCATTCACACCTTGCTGCTGCTTGTCTATCTGCACTGCAAAGGAACTTTGACCTCCCCACCCACTGCCTCATAGGTGATTTGCCAACCAGGTAGTATTCCACTTTGTAGGTTTCTGCCCAGGACTGCAGGAGGTTTGCAGCAAGTTTTTTTTTTTTTTTTGCTCGAATTGGGCACAGCACAGGGGAGGGTGGATCTGGGAGGAACTTCTCTGAACTTCCTCTTTAACAAAGACATTATGGGGGTTATGTAAGAAAGGATAGCACCAGGTAGTGCCTCGTAGCGGCAGGTAGCGCCTGGTGAACGTCGGGCGCTGTAGGCAAAACCACATTTATGAAAGCAAATCTGGTGAGCGACTCTAACAGCGCCATGTAGCGTCCAATGTATTATTACAGGGGTTCAGCATATAGCGCCGGCGCTCTAGCTTTCAGAGCGCCAGGTATTACCTCTCGCTCAGTGTCGCTCTCCCATACATTTCAATGGCCGTTTATTTGCTTGTGTTTAAACAGCGTGTTTGAAACTTTTTGCACAAATCATTGTGTGACCTCTCCTGGCTGCAAACAGACACTTTTAGAAACTTTTTATATTTTTATGCAGAATTGTCTTACAGGTCTGGCACTAAAGTGTTAATGTCACAGTGTTAAAACAATGTAATTCCATGTGTTTTCGCTTTACTGGTTACTGGTGTATATGTGTTCAAAAACAGACTTTAATCACACAGCATCTATGCTACAGCGACCAGATTTAGAGCGCCGACACTGTGTGTGTCCTTTTTTGATAAATATGGTGTGGAGCGCCAAGAGTCGTCGCACTGAGCTGGAGCTACCTTTCGCTTGCTGCAGCACTATACTGTTGTTAAAGCGCCCAACAGACATCATATTCATCAATGCCGGCCAGGTTACTACCGCGACTGTGGCGCTCTGTTACAACACCCGATACCCGCTTACATCGTCTACTAGCGGTCACTCTAAGCACCACTATACAGACGCTCATCTGTTGATACCTGGCGTTAGTAATGAATCAGCCTCCACATAAATGTTTTTGTCTTCTTCAAATAAAATTAGTTTTTACCAATATTTAAATTTATATAAAAATACAATAAGAATATACCGGCATATATGCCAAGAAGCCATTTCTCTTCAGCACGGGGATGTGGTCTGCTTTCAGGACATGGAAGTGGAAAGCATTTAGATCCATGTGCTAGTTTAGGCTGTAGGCTTGTTTTTAGGAGGCGCTCCTAAAATCTTTTCAGAAAAGTTAAATTTTTACAGATCAGAGAGGGAAACTGTCCTGTAATTGTTGCAAACCACCTAAAAGGGAAATAATAGGGCAACTAAATTTTGTATAATTTACTTTATCCTCTCTAATTTTTTATGACAGAGGAAAATAACTTTCTTTGGAACAAGATATACTGTAAAAGGTGATTTGTGATGTCTGCTGAGAGGATACCATTAACCCTGTTCCTTACTGTTGGTTAGTGGTATATTATAACCCCCCATTTTGCTCCAAGACACTCCACTGTACCTGTTGAATGCGAAAGCCATATCCACCCCTGCTTCATTACGTCGCCGTACAATACTAAAGCTTCAGCACTGTAATTTTAAGTCTTTATCTATCCCAACTCATAATCTAGCTTCAGATGTGGAAAGCACTTGTTGACTGCTCTAAAAGGATATTGGTTGGCTCAGTGGGCTGGCCGGGGCCCAGTAAACGTCTGGGCTTATTTTTGGTCCCATTTCAGCCTAGACTGTATTCAAACATTTTATACAAAATACAGGTTTGTCTCCAGCTATAGGCAAAAAAAAAATTGAATCCCACACCTGGTGCAGTCCATAAGATTAACAGCTTTTATTGTATTATTTTTGCCTCCTGTCCTGTCATAATCTATCTGATTTTTATTTATGATTCCGGGACACAAAGACTTATGTCTCGTAGCTCTTGGCATATAATTTGAATTTTACATTTATAGTGGAAATCTTTTACTAATTTGGGACTTATTTTTTGTTACCTTAGGAATAACAGTTGCAAATGTCTCAAGGGATTCTGTGGGAAAAATTGCATCCCGCCAAAGGACACACTTTAAAACCTCAGACAGAGATTGGATAGGTAGCCTGTGAAGCAATGGGGCATAGTCCAACCTCAGATTGCAGCCTATACTAGAATGTATAACACTAGAATTCTTAGTTGCAAAAATTAACATATTATTTTTAGGGCCCGTGTAAATAAATGCTATGCCAACCTATATTGTCTGTATGTTTCACTTGGGATGCCACAAATAAGCTATATATACTGTAGTTCAGGTTTTGGTGATGCAAGCCCCAAAGAGGTTTGCCTTGTGGGTCAGTACAAACCAAACAAGGTATGTGTGTGAGAGAAGAATGTACAGGCCTTTACCCCTTAGGGCTCTCAAGCCAATTACCATTTAAACCAACTACTATTTGAAGCTTATGGAGCACTTGGCAGAAAGAAGAGCGTTTAGGATGAGAAACTGTGGATTTGCGAAGTCCAGCCTAGGATCTAGTGAGAGGTTAAAGTCACTCCAGTTAGCAAAATCACCCAGGAGAGAGTGATACCTCTTATCCAGGTCCGTGTGATCCGTGGTTAGAGAGGTACAAGTTGGCACTGGTAAAAAGGGTAAAACTGTCACTGCTGTCTGCCTGGAAAAAGAGTATCTCTAAGAGGACCATGCAATGAAATGTTATGAGACTTCTTTGAATTCCTCTGAGGGGTTTGGACTGAGGAACAGGTAAAGTATATTATTGACACACCCTTGTGCTAGTTGTGAAGGCCCTTTTTTCAGAGACATTTAGACCCATGTTATTAAATAAACACATAAGAGTTGTCAGCACATGAAGAGTAGCCTTTGGGGATAGCTTAGGTCTAGAAAGGAGATGGTTGAATAAGGATACGAAAAGTTCTACTATGGTGAAGGGGGATTTATCCATAAACAAATTGTTTTGTTAAAAGGAGTATAAAAAATGTTAAAGGCCCTTTAAAATGAACAAAAAGACTATACCTACCTGACATCCTTGCAATCAGAGCCTTGCAAGCTAAGGTAAATCAGTCCTGTTCTGTTCAGCTCTTTTATACATTTAATTGAAGATGTACTCAGTCATTATATAGAAATGTTTTGCTGTAGTTGAAGGGGACTCTGTCTTTTTTCATTTGGGCCTAATCAATAGCTGGCTAAAAAGGACTTCTATCATTTGGAACGAAAAACTGCTAGCGTTAAGCTTTTAGGTGGCTGAAGAATAATAATGTACATCCACCAACTTCTATTTTTTTTAATTAGGTATAAACCTTCATTCTACCCACAGGTATTTGTCAATCTCTTGAGGTGGGGCAGTTTCATTAACATGGACCTATGCCCCTAAGGAAATATTTCTCTTAGATATTTCAGGTGACGCATTTGGTGTGTTCTGACCCTGTTTGTGAAGCTGAAAAATGTATATGTCAAAAAAGATATGTAATGTCATGTGAAGAAATATGTTCCACACCTTGCATACGCCATATGCATCACATACATCGAGGTCATTATCTGCCCCATAGACACTGGCGACATTGCCTTCCAAGTTTCTTCTGAACATGCTATACTACCCTAGGTGAGCGGAGAGGTCTTCTTTTAGGAAGAAGGTAGTGTTGTGTCCAACCTACATCAAAATATGCATGAGCTGTCTAATTGATTCACAGTTCCTGTTATAATATCCTCTATGACATTCTTACTTATTTCCCTTATTTCCTTATTCATTTTGGTGCTGGGTTAGTGAAATAATAATGTAAATAATTATGACATGCAGATCAGAGGCATCGCTAATAGAATCGCAGAGCGGCACAATTGCAGAGAGTTGAGGTGGCATCACTATGAGGGGCCCCTGATGAAAGACATCCTAGAGTTGGCAGCAGGAGCAGCAGGAGCCCAAATATTGGCTGAAAGACATCCTAGAGTTGGCAGCAGGAGCAGCAGGAGCCCAAAAATTGGCTGAATGACACCCTGGAGTTGCAAGCAGCAGCAGCAGCAGCAGGAGCCCAGACATAGCTTGAAAGAGACACTGGAGTTGGCAGCAGGAGCCCAAAAATTGGCTGAATGGCACCCTGGATTTGCAAGAAGCAGCAGCAGGAGCCCAAACATAGCTTGAAAGACACACTGGAGTTGGCAGCAGGAGCCCAAAAATTGACTGAATCACACCCTGGAATTGCAAGCAGCAGCAGCAGCCCAAACCTAGCTTGAAAGACACACTGGAGTTGGCAGCAGGAGCCCAAAAAATGGCTGAGTGAAACCCTGGAGTTGCAAGCAGCAGCAGCAGGAGCCCAAACATAGCTTGAAAGAGACACTGGAGTTGGCAGCAGGAGCCCAAAAATTGGCTAAATGACACCCTGGAGTTGCAAGCAGCAGCAGCCCAAACCTAGCTTGAAAGACGCACTGGAGTTGGCAGCAGGAGCCCAAAAATTGTCTGAATGACACCCTGGAGTTGCAAGCAGCAGCAGCCCAAACCTAGCTTGAAGACACACTGGAGTTGGCAGCAGGAGCCCAAAAATTGGCTGAATGACACCCTGGAGTCGCAAGCAGCAGGAGCCCAAACATAGCTTGAAAGAGACACTGGAGTTGGCAGCAGGAGCCAAAAAATTGGCTGAATGACACCCTGGAGTTGCAAGCACCAGCAGCCCAAACCTAGCTTGAAAGAGATACTGGAGTTGGCCGCAGGAGCCCAAAAATGGGCTGAATGGCACCCTGGATTTGCAAGAAGCCGCAGCAGGAGCCCAAACATAGCTTGAAAGACACACTGGAGTTGGCAGCAGGAGCCCAAAAATTGACTGAATCACACCCTGGAGTTGCAAGCAGCAGCAGCCCAAACATAGCTTGAAAGACACACTGGAGTTGGCAGCAGGAGCCCAAAAATTGTCTAAATGACACCCTGGAATTGCAAGCAGCAGCAGCAGCCCAAACCTAGCTTGAAAGACACACTGGAGTTGGCAGCAGGAGCCCAAAACATGGCTGAATGAAACCCTGGAGTTGCAAGCAGCAGCAGCAGGAGCCCAAACATAGCTTGAAAGAGACACTGGAGTTGGCAGCAGGAGCCCAAAAATTGGCTGAATGACACCCTGGAGTTGCAAGCAGCAGCAGCCCAAACATAGCTTGAAAGACACACTGGAGTTGGCAGCAGGAGCCCAAAAATTGTCTGAATGACACCCTGGAGTTGCAAGCAGCAGCAGCCCAAACCTAGCTTGAAGACACACTGGAGTTGGCAGCAGGAGCCCAAAAATTGGCTGAATGACACCCTGGAGTTGCAAGCAGCAGGAGCCCAAACATAGCTTGAAAGAGACACTGGAGTTGGCAGCAGGAGCCCAAAAATTGTCTGAATGACACCCTGGATTTGCAAGAAGCAGCAGCAGGAGCCCAAACATAGCTTGAAAGACACACTGGAGTTGGCAGCAGGAGCCCAAAAATTGACTGAATCACACCCTGGAGTTGCAAGCAGCAGCAGCCCAAACATAGCTTGAAAGACACACTGGAGTTGGCAGCAGGACCCCAAAAATTGTCTGAATGACACCCTGGAATTGCAAGCAGCAGCAGCAGCCCAAACCTAGCTTGAAAGACACACTGGAGTTGGCAGCAGGAGCCCAAAAAATGGCTGAATGAAACCCTGGAGTTGCAAGCAGCAGCAGCAGGAGCCCAAACATAGCTTGAAAGAGACACTGGAGTTGGCAGCAGGAGCCCAAAAATTGGCTGAATGACACCCTGGAGTTGCAAGCAGCAGCAGCCCAAACATAGCTTGAAAGACACACTGGAGTTGGCAGCAGGAGCCCAAAAATTGTCTGAATGACACCCTGGAGTTGCAAGCAGCAGCAGCCCAAACCTAGCTTGAAGACACACTGGAGTTGGCAGCAGGAGCCCAAAAATTGGCTGAATGACACCCTGGAGTCGCAAGCAGCAGGAGCCCAAACATAGCTTGAAAGAGACACTGGAGTTGGCAGCAGGAGCCCAAAAATTGGCTGAATGACACCCTGGAGTTGCAAGCACCAGCAGCCCAAACCTAGCTTGAAAGAGATACTGGAGTTGGCAGCAGGAGCCCAAAAATGGGCTGAATGACACCCTGGAGTTGCAAGCAGCAGCAGCAGGAGCCCAAACCTAGCTTGAAAGAGACACTGGAGTTGGCAGCAGGAGCCCAAAAATTGGCTGAATGACACCCTGGAGTTGCAAGCAGCAGCAGCAGCAGCAGCCCAAGCCTAGCTTGAAAGAGACACTGGAGTTGGCAGCAGGAGCCCAAAAATTGGCTGAATGACACCCTGGAGTTGCAAGCAGCAGCAGCAGCAGGAGCCCAAACCTAGCTTGAAAGAGACACTTGAGTTGGCAGCAGGAGCACAAAAATTGTCTGAATGACACCCTGGAGTTGCAAGCAGCAGCAGCAGCAGCCCAAACCTAGCTTGAAAGAGACACTGGAGTTGGCAGCAGGAGCCCAAAAATTAGCGGAATGACACCCTGGAGTTGCAAGCAGAAGCAGCAGGGGCCCAAACATAGCTTGAAAGAGACACTGGAGTTGGCAGCAGGAGCCCAAAAATGGGCTGAATGACACCCTGGAGTTGCAAGCAGCAGCAGCAGCAGCAGCCCAAATATAGCTTGAAAGAGACACTGGAGTTGGCAGCACTAGCCCAAAAATTGGATGAATGACACCCTAGAGTTGCAAGCAGCAGCAGCAGCCCAAACCTAGCTTGAAAGACACACTGGAGTTGCAAGCAGCAGCAGCAGGAGCCCAGACATAGCTTGAAAGAGACACTGGAGTTGGCAGCAGGAGCCCAAAAATTGTCTCTATGACACCCTGGAGTTGCAAGCAGCAGCAGCAGCAGCAGCAGCCCTAACATAGCTTGAAAGAGACACTGGAGTTGGCAGCTGGAGCCCAAAAATTGGCTGAATGACACCCTGGAGCTGCAAGCAGCAGCAGCCCAAACCTAGCTTGAAAGAGATACTGGAGTTGGCAGCAGGAGCCCAAAAATGGGCTGAATGACACCCTGGAGTTGCAAGCAGCAGCAGCAGGAGCCCAAACATAGCTTGAAAGAGACACTGGAGTTGGCAGCAGGAGCCCAAAAATTGGCTGAATGACACCCTGGAGTTGCAAGCAGCAGCAGCCCAATCCTAGCTTGAAAGAGATACTGGAGTTGGCAGCAGGAGCCCAAAAATGGGCTTAATGACACCCTGGAGTTGCAAGCAGCCGCAGCAGGAGCCCAAACATAGCTTGAAAGAGACACTGGAGTTGGCAGCAGGAGCCCAAAAATTGGCTGACTGACACCCTGGAGTTGCAAGCAGCAGCAGCAGCAGCAGCCCAAACCTAGCTTGAAAGAGACACTGGAGTTGGCAGCAGGAGCCCAAAAATGGGCTGAATGACACCCTGGAGTTGCAAGCAGCAGCAGCAGGAGCTGAAACATAGCTTGAAAGAGACACTGGAGTTGGCAGCAGGAGCCCAAAAATTGTCTGAATGACACCCTGGAGCTGCAAGCAGCAGCAGCCCAAACCTAGCTTGAAAGAAACACTGGAGTTGGCAGCAGGAGCCCAAAAATTGGCGGAATGACACCCTGGAGTTGCAAGCAGCAGCAGGAGCCCAAACATAGCTTGAAAGAGACACTGGAGTTGGCAGCAGGAGCCCAGAAATTGGCGGAATGACACCCTGGAGTTGCAAGCAGCAGCAGCAGCAGGAGCCCAAACATAGCTTGAAAGAGACACTGGAGTTGGCAGCAGGAGCCCAAAAATTGTCTGAATGACACCCTGGAGTTGCAAGCAGCAGCAGCAGCAGCCCAAACCTAGCTTGAAAGAGACACTGGAGTTGGCAGCAGGAGCCCAAAAATTGGCTGAATGACACCCTGGAGTTGCAAGCAGCAGCAGCAGCCCAAACCTAGCTTGAAAGACACACTGGAGTTGGCAGCAGGAGCCCAAAAATTGTCTGAATGACACCCTGGAGTTGCAAGCCGCAGCAGCAGGAGCCCAAGCATAGCTTGAAAGAGACACTGGAGTTGGCAGCAGGAGCCCAAAAATTGTCTGAATGACACCCTGGAGTTGCAAGCAGCAGCAGCAGCAGCAGCAGCAGCCCAAACCTAGCTTGAAAGAGACACTGGAGCTGGCAGCAGGTGCCCAAAAATTGGCTGAATGACACCCTGGAGTTGCAAGCAGCAGCAGAAGCCCGAACATAGCTTGAAAGAGACACTGGAGTTGGCAGCAGGAGCCCAAAAATTGGATGAATCAAACTCTGGAGGTGCAAGCAGCAGCAACAGCAGCCCAAACCTAGCTTGAAATAGACACTGGAGTTGGCAGCAGGGGCCCAAAAATTGGCTGAATGACACCCTGGAGTTGCAAGCAGCAGCAGGAGCCCAAGCATAGCTTGAAAGAGACACTTGAGTTGGCAGCAGGAGCCCAAAAATTGGCTGAATGACACCCTGGAGATGCAAGCAGCCACAGCTGCAGCCCAAACATAACTTGAAAGAGACACTGGAGTTGGCAGCAGGAGCCCAAAAATTGGATGAATGACACCCTGCAGTTGCAAGCAGCAGCAGCTGCAGCCCAAACATAGCTTGAAAGAGACACTGTCAGCAGGAACCCAAAAATTGTCCTAAAGACACACTGCAGTTGGCAGCAGCAGCAGCAGGAGGCCAACATTTGGCTGAAAGGCACACCCTGAAGTTGGCATCAGCAGGAGCCCAAAAATTGGCCTAAAGACATAAATATGTTTTGCACCATTTGGAAAGTGTAAAACGTGGCACCATGCTGAATCTAGTTGCATGCATCAGCCATTGGTGGGTGGAAATCCTGGCTGATCCATCCCTGATTCATTTTCACAAAGGTGAGTCTCTCCACATTCTCCACATCTCGCCGTAACTATGGCCCCCACCGCACTAAACACCTGCTCAGATGGCACGCTACTTGCCGGGCAGGACAGCTTTTCCAGGGCAAACTCAGCTAGCTGCAGCCGCAAGTCAAGTTTGGCTGCCCAGAAGTCCAGCGGATCCTCAAGGTGTGTTGGCATGGTCATGTCAAGTAGAGATGAGCGAACTTTTGAAAAATTTGATTCGACTGATTCGCCGGATTTTTCGACAAAATCGTTTCGACCCGAATTTATTCGCGACGAATAGCTTTTAAAAATGGCTATTTCTGAGCCTCCTAGAGCCTCAATAGGGTTGTAAACCATTCTGCCTTGCTGTAACATGCATAGGATGCGTGCTGGGTTAGTGAAATAATACTGTAAATAATTTTCACATGCAGATCAGAGGCATCGCTATTAGAATCGCAGAGCGGCACAATTGCAGAGAGTTGAAGTGGCATCACTATGAGGGGCCCCTATAGTGCCTGAAAAACACACCCTGGAGCTGGCAGCAGCAGGAGCCCAAAATTAGCTGATTCACACCCTGGAGTTGCAAGCAGCAGCAGCAGCAGCAGCTGCTGCAGGAGCCCAGACGTTGCTTTAAAGAGACACTGGAGTTGGCTGCAGGAGGCCAAAAATTGGATGAATCACACCCTGGAGTTGCAAGCTGGAGCACAAACATTGCTTTAAAGAGACACTGGAGTTGGCTGCAGGAGGCCAAAAAATGGATGAATCACACCCTGGAGTTGCAAGCAGCAGCAGGAGCCCAAACATTGCTTAAGAGACACTGGAGTTGGCAGCAGGAGCAGCAGGAGCCCAAACATTGCTTGAAAGACACACTGGAGTTGGCAGCAGGAGCAGCAGGAGCCCAAACATTGCTTGAAAGACACACTGGAGTTGGCAGCAGGAGCAGCAGGAGGCCAAACATTGCTTGAAAGAGACACTGGAGTTGGCAGCAGGAGCAGCAGGAGCCCAAACATTGCTTGAAAAAGATACTGGAGTTGGCAGCAGGAGCAGCAGGAGGCCAAAATTGGCTGAATGACACCCAGGAGTTGCAAGCAGCAGCAGCAGGAGCCCAAACATTGCTTGAAAGAGACATTGGAGTTGGCAGCAGGAGCCCAAACATTGCTTGAAAGAGACACTGGAGTTGGCGGCTGCCAACTCCAGTGTCTCTTTCAAGCAATGTTTGGGCAGATCACTTCACTTCACTCTGATGAAGTGGCAGAGATCAATTGCCACGCAACGCGTCAGTGGTACTGGCATGCTGGACATGGTGGTGGAATAGGACCTAATCAGATATCATGTGGTAATGTAGATTGTTTTTGGATATTGCTCTCATTTTTTCTAAATTAGCTGTTATTGTGTCAACAGTCTCACTGTATATGCCCTGAAGTTTTCCATTCTTAGAAGCACTTTGCACTTTCTTGCACTCTGCACTTTAGATTACGGTTATCTGTTGATACACATTCTTCTTTTTGGCCATATGTGGCCTCTTATCTTTGATCTTAATTACTAACATTGGCACTTTTCCTCTTTTGAGGCTTTTTTTGCACACACTATATGCACAATCTCTAGGAGAAACTCCCGGGCATATATTTGATTCATTTGATTATTTTGATTCTTTTGTATATAATGAATTAGGATTAATATATTATTATGACATATGTAAAGTAGTCCACAATACACCCGTGCCAGCAATCATGTTTTTAATTGTTTTTAAGATATGTTTGGGCTATTAAATAAAGTATTTTGACTAATGTAATTATTAACATTTTGGTGTATCTGTTGAGCGGCTGACTCTATGGGCTCTAGGGTCTGAGCTGGCAGTCCCTCTCTTCGCTTTTACAGAGTACAGGGATGAGACAGGTGCGTAGTCAGAAGTAGCCAAAGGGTCAAGCCAGGAGGTCAGAGATCGCGGGGTATCCAGAGGGGCAGGCAGCTTCGTGGTCAGACAAAGCAGAGGTCAGTACAGGCAGCAGACAGGAATGGTCGATCAAGCCGTGTCGGAACTGAACCGGCACAAAATGGGGGCATTTTTTAAACCCACCGAGAGGGAGGACAAACTGACCTACTACATAGACATTCTATGTACTCCATTGGTCGATGCCTATCTGCGCCATGGTCCATACTGTCGCAGGTCTGACTCGGGGGGACCTCTGCAATCACCACTGCCATGGCTGCTGGGAGGGTGGAAGGAGAAGCAGCAGCAGCTCCATCAGCAGCAGCCTCAGTCTTCAGTCGCTAATGAGTAGTTTTCTACAACCGCATAGTGAGTCTACTCATGAGCAGCATGAAGACCTGGAACAGGACCTGAACCAGCAGGTCGTGTCATACCTTGACATGACCATGCCAACACACCTTGAGGATCCGCTGGACTTCTGGGCAGCCAAACTTGACTTGTGGCCGCAACTAGCAGAGTTTGCCCTGGTAAAGCTGTCCGGCCCGGCCAGTAGTGTGCCATCTAAGCGGGTGTTTAGTGCGGCGGGGGCCATAGTCATGCCAAGGAGAACTTGTCTGTCCACGAATAATGTGGAGAGACTGACTTTTGTGAAGATGAATCAGGCATGGTTCAACCAGGATTTCCAGCCAACAATGGCTGATCCATGGTAGTAGCTGATGCATGGTAGCTCCTTATGCTGCTGCCAACTCCAGGGTGTGTCTTTCAGGCAATATATGGGCTCCCTATGCTGCTGACAACTCCTGGGTGTGTCTTTCAGACAATATATGGGCTCCCTATGCTGCTGCCAACTCCTGGGTGTGTCTTTCAGGCAATATATAGGCTCCCTATGCTGCTGCCAGCTCATATGTGTGTCTTTCAGGCAATATATGGGCCCCTAATGCTGCTTCTGCCAACTCCAATGTGAGCATGATAGCATATTTGGGATGCTCCCCGGTTAAAGGCAATGGCTGCTGGCAATTTGACAAAGTGACTTTCTTTACAAAATGCAACCAGTTAATAGACAGGTACTCTTGACATATTACTGCTAGTGTTTGGGATGCCCCCTCCTCACATACAAAAGAGACCTCCCTTGATTGTGGAAAAGTGATGTTAATTATAAAATGCAAGCAGTTATTAGACAGGTACTCTTGAAATATTACTGCTAGTGTTTGGGATGCCCCCTCCTCACATACAAAGGAGGCCTCCCTTGATTGTGGAAAAGTGACGTTAATTTTAAAATGCAAGCAGTTAATAGACAGGTAGTCTTGAGATATTTATGCTAGTGTTTGGGATGCCCATGTGGGCTGGGGTTTTTACAGCAGACACAGAAACAATTCAAACTGCGATATATTTATGAGAAATAGCCTTTAAAAGCTGCTTTAGTGTAACAGATAGGGTCAAATGTGCAGGTTTGGGATACCCTGTGGCCTGGTGTTTTTACAGCAGGCCAAAACCAATAAAAAATTCAATAGCTTAATAAAGCTGAGGCTGAACAAGCTTATTTAGTATAACAGATAGGGTGCAACGTGCAGGTTTGGGATACCCTGCGGCCTAGTGTTTTGGCAGCAGGACAAAAAACAATTCAAAATTCAATAGCTTGATTAAGCTGAGGATGAACAAGCGTATTTAGTATAACAGATAGGGTGCTACGTGCAGGTTTGTGATACCCTGCGGCCTAGTGTTTCGGCAGCAGACCAAAAACCAATTCAAAATGCGATAGCTTGATTAAGCTGAGGATAAACAAGCATATTTAGTATAACAGATAGGGTGCTACGTGCAGGTTTGGGATACCCTGCGGCCTAGTGTTTTGGCAGCAGGACAAAAAACAATTCCAAATGCAATAGCTTAATTAAAATGAGGCTGAACAACACTTATTTAGTATAACAGATAGAGTGACATGTGCTGGTTTGGGATGCCCATGTGGGCTGTTGTATTTAAAGCAGACAAAACCCAATTCAAAATGCAACAGCTTATTTAAAATGAGGCTGAACGTTTTTTTAGTATAACAGATAGGGTGCTACATGCAGGTTTGGGATGCCCTGCGGCCTAGTGTTTTGGCAGCAGGACAAAAACCAATTCAAAATGCAATAGCTTAATTAAAATGAGGCTGAACAATGCATATTTAGTATAACAGATAGGGTGACATGTGCTGGTTTGGGATGCCCATGTGGCCTGGTGTATTTAAACCAGACAAAACCCAATTCAAAATACAATACTTTGATTCAGCTGAGGAGGATGAACAAGCGTATTTAGTATAACAGATAGGCTGCTAATTGCATGTTTGGGATACCCAGCTGCCTGGTGTTTTTTTTGTTAAAGGCAAAACAAAAACCAATTCAAAATACAATACTTTGATTAAGCTGAGGAAGGCTGAACAAGCGAATTTAGTATAACAGATAGGCTGCTACGTGCAGGTTTGGGATGCCCTGCGGCCTGGTGTTTTTTTTGTTGAAGGCAGACCAAAAACCAATTCAAAATGCAATACTTTGATTCAGCTGAGGAAGGATCAACAAGCGTATTTAGTATAACAGATAGGCTGCTAAGTGCAGGTTTGGGATGCCCTGCGGCCTGTTTTTTTATTTGTTAAAGGCAGATCAAAAACCAATTCAAAATGAAATACTTTGATTAATCTGGGGAAGGATGAACAAGCATATTTAGTATAACAGATAGGCTGCTAAGTGCAGATTTGTGATGACCTGCGGCCTGGTGTTTTTTTTGTTAAAGGCAGACCAAAAACAATTCAAAATACTATACTTTGATTAAGCTGAGGAGGATGAACAAGCGTATTTAGTATAACAGATAGGCTGCTAAGTGCAGGTTTGGGATGCCCTGCGGCCTGGTGTTTTTTTGTTAAAGGCAGACCAAAAACCAATTCAAAATGCAATGCTTTGATTAAGCTGAGGAGGATCAACAAGCGTATTTAGTATAACAGATAGGCTGCTAAGTGCAGGTTTGGGATATCCAGGTGGGCTGGTGTTTTTTTTGTTAAAGGCAGACCAAAAACCAATTCAAAATGCAATACTTTGATTCAGATGAGGAGGATCAACAAGCGCATTTAGTATAACAGATAGGCTGCTAAGTGCAGGTTTGGGATGCCCTGTGGCCTGGTGCTTTTTTTGTTAACGGCAGACCAAAAACCAATTCAAAATGAAATACTTTGATTAAGCTGAGGAAAGATGAACAAGCGTATTTAGTATAACAGATAGGCTGCTAAGTGCAGGTTTGGGATGCCCTGCGGCCTTGTGTTTTTTTGTTAAAGGCAGACCAAAAACCAAATCAAAATGAAATACTTTGATTAATTTGAGGAAGGATCAACAAGCGTATTTAGTATAACAGATAGGCTGCAGGTTTGGGATGCCTTGCGGCCTGGTGTTTTTTTTGTTAAAGGCAGACCAAAAACCAATTCAAAATACAATACTTTGATTAAGCTGAGGAGGATGAACAAGCATATTTAGTATAACAGATAGGCTGCTAAGTGCAGGTTTGGGATGCCCTGCGGCCTTGTGTTTTTTTTTTGTTAAAGGCAGACCAAAAACCAATTCAAAATGCAATACTTTGATTAAGCTGAGGAGGATCAACAAGCGTATTTAGTATAACAGATAGGCTGCTAAGTGCCGGTTTGGGATACCCAGGTGGGCCGGTGTTTTTTTTGTTAAAGGCAGACCAAAAACCAATTCAAAATGAAATACTTTGATTAAGCTGAGGAAGGATGAACAAGCATATTTAGTATAACAGATAGGCTGCTAAGTGCAGGCTTGGGATGCCCTGCGGCCTGGTGTTTTTTTTGTTAAAGTCAGACCAAAAACCAATTCAAAATACAATACTTTGATTAAGCTGAGGAAGAATGAACAAGCGTATTTAGTATAACAGATAGGCTGCTAAGTGCAGGTTTGGGATGCCCTGCGGCCTGGTGTTTTTTTTGTTAAAGTCAGACCAAAAACCAATTCAAAATACAATACTTTGATTAAGCTGAGGAAGAATGAACAAGCATATTTAGTATAACAGATAGGCTGCTAAGTGCAGGTTTGGGATGCCCTGCGGCCTGGTGTTTTTTTTGTTAAAGTCAGACCAAAAACCAATTCAAAATACAATACTTTGATTAAGCTGAGGAAGATGAACAAGCGTATTTAGTATAACAGATAGGCTGCTAAGTGCAGGTTTGGGATACCCAGGTGGGCTGGTGTTTTTTTTGTTAAAGGTAGACCAAAAAATATTTAAACTAATCCAGTTATATTATGAAAAATGCTTGTGTGTAACAGATAGGGTTAAATAAGGCACTGCATAGATGGCATGCACAGTGGCAAGGCATATTAAAAGCACAAAGAACTGAAATTTAATTGAAAACTGATCTGGCTAATGAAAAAAAATTTCACTGTCACTTCTAAGCTGTCCCTGGCTGGATGGTTCCGGTTTTTCCCTATCTTTCCCTGGCTCTGTCTACCTCTCTGTCTGCCTCTCTGACTCTCCCTACCTATCTCTAACCCTCTGTCCCTGTCTCTAACGAGCTGTGCTCTGGCCGCAATGCAAGGCTGAAATGCGCACAAGCAAGATGGCCGCCGCTTTATATAGCACGGTGACGTCACCGGGCTTCCTGGCTGCTGATAGGCTGCATGTGACTTACCCATGATACCTTGCCCCAGGGGATATGTCTGGACATGTTCATCCACCATTTTATAATGCCTGTAATTGAAATAAATGGAGTTTAAAGGAAAACTTCGATCGAATCGCGGGGAAATTCG
This sequence comes from Gastrophryne carolinensis, assembly GCA_027917425.1. Taxonomy (NCBI): domain Eukaryota; kingdom Metazoa; phylum Chordata; class Amphibia; order Anura; family Microhylidae; genus Gastrophryne; species Gastrophryne carolinensis. The sequence goes on along the minus strand of CM051240.1, from coordinate 41,883,862 downwards.
GATTCGTTCATAGTCAAATTTTCCATGAAATTCGGAACGAATCCGGGCTCGTCCGGATCGATTCGCTCATCCCTAATGTCAAGGTATGACATGACCTGCTGGTTCAGGTCCTGCTCCAGGTCTTCCTGCTGCTCATGAGTAGACTCACTATGCGGGTGTAGAAAGCTACTCATTAGCGACTGAAGACTGAGCCTGCTGCTGATGGAGCTGCTGCCGCTGCTCCTGCCAACCCCCCCCCAGCAGCCATGGCAGTGGAAGGTGAATGCAGAGGTCCCCTTGAGTCAGACCTGCGAGAGTATGGACCATGGCGCAGATAGGCATCGGCCAACTGCCTACGTAGAATGTCTTTGTAGTAGGTCAGTTTGTCCTCCCTCTTGGCGGGTTTAAAAAATGCCCCCATTTTGTGCCAAGCGAGGGTCCAATAAGGTGGAGAGCCAGAAGTCATCCCGCTGACAAATGGAAACAATTCTGGGGTCACTACGCAAGCACGTGAGCATGCTTCCTGCCATTTGCGCAAGTGACTCGGAGGGACTACGTGCCTCCATCTCCACTGCATACTGCCACTGTGTGTCTGGGTCCTCTGTCTCGCCTTCCTCACAACCCTCTAGCTCCTCTGGCTGCTCCTGCTCCTCCTCTCCTGTCCGCTGACTAGATAAACCAGCCATTTCGCCAAGCCTAAACTGTGCACTGTGCCACTTCTCCTCCTCTTCCTCCTCCTCCTCTAGTTCAGCTCCAACGGGGTTCATGTGGCCATAAGATGTAGACGCCATGTCTCCAGTGCCCTGACCAGCCATGGTTTCCAACATATGCTGTAGTACATGAAGCAGTGGAATCACATCGTTCATCCCGTACTGACTGGCGACTCACAAATAAAGTGGTTTCCTCAAAGGGCCTGAGCAAACGGCAGGTGTCACGTATGAACTGCCACTGGTTGACATTGAAGTTACACAGGGGAGTCCTCCTATCTGCTTGGATCATCAAGAAATCCGTGATGGCTTTCCTCTGTTCGTATAGTCTGTCCAACATATGCAGGGTGGAATTCCAACGGGTGGAAACATCGCAAATCAGACTATAGCCTCGATTCAAAGACACATTCGTCCGGACTTCCGTAGCTGTCTGTGAACGTTTGGTTGGGTGTTAGTCTTTTTTTTGCTTTTTTCTTTCATTCGTACGAACGTTCGGGAAAATGTGTATATGCGCTTTCGAATACATAGAAACATAGAAGGTTGACGGCAGAAGGAGACCATACGGTCCATCTAGTCTGCTCTTATGTGTATACTGTATGGTCTCTATATCTTATGTGTATACTGTATGTACTCTTTATCTTAGGATAGATGTGTGCTTATCCCAGGCATGTTTAAATTCAGTGACTGTTGATTTTTCAACTACCTCTGCTGGAAGTTTGCCATAAATTGTATAGCAATGCAAACCTAAATCAATACATTTCATGTATGCCTTATAGATGCATTTTAATGCTGACCTTAATTAGTCCTTAGCATGTAAACATTTTTTTCCCACACATCCATATAATTGCTATATTTTTTTAGACTTACGTCCTTTGTGAATTATATTTGGATTGTTGAACTTGAATCTTAATTTGTTGTAGGAGTTATTGTTTTAGTCAGTTACCTTTGCTTTGTGCAATTATTTTATATTTGGTTGCAGGAACCGCAAGATGTGCCACTCACACAACATACAAGCAGTCTTTGGTCCAGCTATGTGATTCCTCAGTGTTCTTGCAGGGCATCCAGGGTCGTCCCATGATGCTTATATATTGCAGAGCTCCGGCTAATTTCGTCAGTTTGAGTCAGGAGAATTATCTGGTAGATGGCTCCTGGGTAAGTTTGCTCACATTCCGTCAATCCATTTTCACTGTATGGCAATGAATATAGTTGATGACTCATGATTTAACCTATTGCTGTTTTTAGCCCTTGATGACATGTTAAACAATATTGTAGCTTAGAATGTGTATTTTATGTTAATATATTTAAATTCTTTCAGGGGATTCTGGATATCCACTCCTGCCCTTGCTCCTGATGCCCGTTGTTTGCCTGCAGAATGCGGGCCAGGGGTTCTCTAATCGGGCACTATGCAAAACCCGGCCCGTGGTGGCGAGGGCCCTCTGGTGTTTGGACCATACGGGGGGGGGCACTGCAGTATGACCCCAACAAGGTTATACCAATATTTTAATTTAAGTTTTTTAACAGGGACCACACGTGCCAGAGTGGCACAACTGAGTGTCAGGGTCCTTCAGTTGGTGGGCGAGATGCAGGAGCTGCGCAACTCGTTGGGAACCACAGATGAAGAATAATGTTCTGTGGCCTGCCATTGCTATGTATTTTGTTTTTTATAGTTGTAAAAATTAGAAATTTTCTAAATTTAAAAAAAATGTATATTTTATGATGGAATCCAAAAAAAATTTTACAGTGTCATTTCATTTACAAAATACATTAACACAAAACTAATGGGCCCAGAAATATTTTAAGATGAATATTCACGTGACCGAGGAGTGATTTGGGTGAGCTTTAAGGGTCCAAAAGGGAAGATGGAGGCTAGTGCTAAGTGATTTGGGTGAGCTTTAAGGGTCCAAAAGGGAAGATGGAGGATAGTGCTAAGTGATTTGGGTGAGCTTTAAGGGTTCAAAAGGGAAGATGGAGGATAGTGCTAAGTGGTTTAGCTAAACATTGTAGTAGAAGTGAGGGTGGCAAATATGTAGGCGAGCACTTTAATGAGTTAAGTTTGTAGTGCGCAGGCGCAAGATAGTAAGGATTTCCGTCTGGGTGAATATTTATTGAAAAAGGGAAACAGAATCGAACTGGAAACGTAAAGGATTCGTGGGAGGATACGATGGGAAAAGTGCAAAAATGAAAGCCTACGTTGTAACATGTGAAAATGAAGTCACGATGGAAAATGACATCCTCGTATTCGTAATCTGCCGTACGAACGGACGGAAACTTTACAGAAGGTTTTCAATGCATGCATAGAATCGCTCGCACGCTCATACAAGAACGGAAACATTTCACAAAAAAAAAGATCGGCACTAAAGCGGAAGTTTTTTTTTGTCTCTCTGAATCGAGCCTTATGTTGGGGGCTACCGTTCTGACGCTGTAGTTCAAGAAGGGTGTGCTTGGCGGTGTATGAGTGGCTGAAGTGCAAGCAAAGTTTCCTTGAAGTTGTTAGGATGTCTTGCAGATGGGGGGAAGACTTCAGAAACCGCTTCACAACCAGATTGAAGACATGAGCCATGAAGGGCGCATGGGTCAGCCTTCCTTGTCGCAGCGCAGACAAAATGTTCTTCCCATTGTCGGTAACCATGGTTCCCATTTTCAGTTTTCTTGGAGTAAGCCATGTTTGGATTTCTTGATGAATAAATTTAAGCAGTTCCTCCCCTGTGTGACATGTGAAGCACAGCATGACACCTCCGTGCCCTGCACACATGGTAGGCTGGAGGGGCACTGAGACTTGAGCCTACAGTGGAGGGTGAGGAGACGGCGGAGGATGAGGAGGCTGAGTCGCATGGTGTCACAGGCACAACGCGGAGGCTGCGGCGTGACCTGTCCAAGTTGCTGCTGCTGCAAAGGGAGCACATTCACCCAGTGGGCCGTAAATGACATGTACTGTCCCTGACCGTAGTTACAGCTCCAGACGTCGGCGCTGCCATGCACTTTGCTACACACCGACAGGCTCAAGGACTGCCCCACCTTCTGTTCAACAAAAGTGTGCAGCGCTGGTACTGCATTCTTGGCAAAGAAATGGCGGCTTGGGACTCTCCACCTCGGCTCGGCACAAGCCATCAGTTCTCTGAAAGGTGCAGAGTTCACCACCTGAAAAGGGAGCGACTGCAGCACCAGCAACTTGGACAGGAGCACATTCAGCTTCTGCGCCATAGGATGAGTGAGCGCATACTGCTGTCTCTTGGACATGGCTTCGCTGATGGATTGCTGGCGGGATGCATGACTTGGAGGAGGAGGAGCAGGAGCGACAGAGGATGGGTATGATGCACAGCTGCCTTCGGCTGAGGTGCTGGAGCCTTGGCTGGCAGAAATTGGGAGCAGCGTGCCACTTGATGAGGAAGCAGCCTGGACCACCTCTTCGGAGCCTCGGTTCTCCCAGGCCACTTTATGGTGATGCATCATATGTTGACGCAGGGCCGTGGTGCCAACATTTGGGCCCTGGCCACGCTTCACCTTCTGCCTACATATCTTGCATGTGGCCATGTTACCCTCCTGTGGATGCTTCAGGGAAAACTGCCACACTGCCGAGTAGCTACTTTTCCCACCAACCGGCCGCACTGATTCACTGCTACTGTCGCCAACTCCAGGAACCCCTGCTCCACTACCTCCCAATAAGGTAGCCTGCCGCGCAGCAGGTGCTCTACCCCGGCCCCGTTTGGCTCCAGGCTTTACAATTTTGCCCCCATGCTGACTGCCAACCATGCTGCTAACACCTTGCTGCCTCAGCTGCTGACTCCGGGGCAACCTGCGCCCCTCTTCTCCTGATGATGAGGATGAAGCCCCTTCTGCACCTGGCTCCCAAGTGCGATTGGCTTCATCATCATCATCATCACTGAGTTGTGGCTGCACGTCACTGATGTTCTCGGTTTCCTCAACAGTGTCTGGTGCAGGAGCTGGAATGCTCGCAACACCCACCACACTGTCCACATCACTATTTGTCTGCCTAGCTAAAGAAGCCACCTCCATTTCTTGGCTGGGCAGTAGCTGCTGACTGTCCTCTATCTGATCGTCCTCCTCACTAAAGAGTGGAGCTGAACCCAAAGCATAGGATACATCGCTGGTGGAGGTAACGGCGTAGGACAGAGGCAATGGGAGGACAGGGACTGCTCTCGGGCCATGCCAACTCAGGGTTGTGTCAGAGGAACCTACCGACCCTAGACTGGGGGTGTCAGATGCAACTTGTGATGATGTGGATGACCGCGTTAACCAATCTACCACGGCAGATGCGTTACTGGTGGAGGCACGACCGCTAGCAGATACTGGCAGATCAGGTCTCTCACCGCGACTCCTGCTGCCACTTGCTCCTAGTCTGCTGCGACCTCTGCCTGCTGAATCATGGCCTCTGCCACTCCTCTTTGAACATCCTTGCACTTGTCTGCCTGACATTTTTATGTATTTGAAATCGCGCAATAGGCACTTAAAAAAATGTGTTTTTTTAAAAAGCAGAAGCTAAATAAAGTGAGATACTGCTTCTCTGCACCAGATACTATGAAAATTGGCAATATGGGATACCCTGCGGGCTGGTGTTTTTACAAGACGCAAAAAAACAATTCAAAATGCAATATATTAATAAAACAGAGCCTGTAGAAGCTGCTTTAGTATAACAGATAGGGTGAAATGTCCCGATTTGGGATACGCTGCGGCCTGGTGTTTTTACAGGACGCACAAAACCAATTCAAAATGCAATATATTAATAAAACAGAGCCTGTAGAAGCTGCTTTAGTATAACAGATAGGGTGAAATGTGCCGGTTTGGGATACCCTGCGGCCTGGTGTTTTTACAGGATGCACAACACCAATTCAAAATTCAATATATTAATAAAACAGAGCCTGTAGAAGCTGCTTTAGTATAACAGATAGGGTGAAATGTGCTGCTTTGGGATACCCTGCGGCCTGGTGTTTTTACAGGACGCACAAAACCAATTCAAAATGCAATATATTAATAAAGCAGAGCCGTTAGAAGTTGATTTAGTATAACAGATAGGGTCAAATGTGCTGAAATAGTATGTCCATGTGGGCTGATGTTTTTACAGCATACAAAAAAAATTAAACCTAATCGAGTTATAAGAAATGCTTGTGTGTAACAGATAGGGTTAAATATGCCACTGCCAAGATGGGATGCACAGTGGCCAGGAATATTTACAGCACAAAAAAAAGCAATTTAAAACTGATCTGGCAAATGAAGTGAAAATAAAAAAAAAACGTTTCCCTGTCACTTTCTCTGCTGTCCCTGCCTGGATTGTTCCTGATTTTTCCCTATCTTTCCCTGGCTCTCCCTGGCACTGTGTGGGTCTCTGTGGGTCTCCCTGACTCTCCCTACCTGTCTGTTAGTCTCTCCCTGTCTTCAGCAACCTCCGTTCTGTCTGCAATGCAAGGCTGAAATGCGCACTAGCAAGATGGCCGCAGTTTATATAGCACTGTGACGTCGGCTTCCTGGCTGCTGATAGGCTGCATGTGACCTTCCCATGATAACTTGCCCCAGGGGTGTCCATCCACCATTTTACAATGGCTGTAACTGAAATAAATGGAGTTTAAAGGAAAACTTCGATCGGTCGAATCGCGGGGAAATTTGGATTCCTTCAGAATCGAATTCTCCCATACATTCGGAACTAATTCGGGTTCGTCCGAATCGATTGACTCATCTCTAGACACAAGCTCAACCGTTATCAACTGAGGGGTGGACCTGCAGGTGAGTAAACATAAACTGGAGTTCTCGAGAGGTAGTCCAAGCAAGGGTTATACACACAAAATCAGTTCAATAAGCGTCAATGCAGAGGGATAACTGGAGGCAAAGTCAAAGGGCAACACTGAGAAAGGATCAAGGTACTAAAGGGAGCAGACAGAGGCAAGGCCAGGAAATCCAAGGTCAGCAGCGGGGGTTCAGAGAAGGTGAGGTCAATGGTCAAACACAGGAAACGCAAGTAACAGAGCACAGCACTAACTCCCAAAGCACAAGCTATTATGAGCTCTAATGACAGGGTTTGGGGCACCTTTGCAGGGATTTGCAGGGATTTGCTTGGGCAACTTAGGGCTTATTGGCCAGTAACAATACTAGGGCTGATTAGCCTACACTGATTAAGTGCTGAGAGCCCATAAGCAACATTGGGGCTCATTGGTCTATTAAGCAATGGGCATTAAAATTCTGTGTACGTCCAAACTCGGATCTCACTTGTTATTTATAGAGCATCGGCATATTCTGTCTGCATGTGTCTGCATCTGTCCAGGGCAAAATGATTCTGTAACTATACAATTTAATACATTTGAATGTTCGTGTTTTCATTTCATGTTTTTGTCCGTTATTAACTGGCCCTTTGAAGGCGACCAGAATGCGGATGAGACCCTGCTCTAGTGCATACCCACCTCACACTACACAGTCAAATTATATGAGTGAAATGACATGGACCAAACTAAATTGTACCATGCATTTTCAAAAAAAACATTTTTACATTTGAAAATACACACGCCACTCACAGCAGCCTAAAAGAGTTCCCTGCACCCAGCCCACCTCAGCCCCCTAGCCATTGCAATGACCATTTTATAACCATTTTACACCACCAAAGTTCGGGTCCCCGATGACTTCTATGGGGTGTGAGGTCAAGTCCAGGCCCCGGTTTGTTAAAGTAATGTAATTCAATTTGACTGAGCAACATAAATATAATTAATGAGTATTAATAATAGTAAAAATATCACTGGTTCCAATAGAATATTATTCATCGTCATCATTTATTAAAAGTATTATTATTATTAACAAATTGATTTTGCTTATACATGTATATTTTCTCAATAACATTTATGATAGTTACATCAATGGCTAACACTAGTTAATAATATTATATATATTGGAGCTTATGTAGTGATATAAATCATGGACATGGAGAGGAACAGAGAAATGTACGCTTTGATTAATGTTTGTGGCAATTTACCAAAACACTGTACATAAATTACAGATAATTATGAACACAGTTTTAAACAGAAATTACACAGGGCTACACCCAGCACAGTCTCAATAAATAAAATATACAGATGTTAGATAAAACACCAAACTAGATATAACAATATGAGTGATGGCGTGTAGTTAAGTTTTTTTCCAGGCAAGGTACAAATCTTTCTAATAGAGTTCACTGGGGTTCCAGTGGCAGTCAAATGAATGTTAAGAAACATTCAGTTTGAGAAAGCAAGATGATATGAATGAGGAGAGAGTCGTGGGACAGTCTGGAATACGAGATGCAAGAGAAGGAAAGAGAGATGAGAGAGGTCAGAGTGTCATACTGCATAAAAGTGGTGTTGAAAGCCAAATAAGTTTATAAGTACTGTAGGGATCCTCCCGGGGGATGGTGTGTTTGGACACAGTTCACAGCAGACGTAGATTTTATAAAAGCAGGTCTTGGTGTTTATTCATGGCATAAACAGTCCAGCAAACAAAAACACACAGCAACAACGTGCTTCAAAATAAAAAGACCTAGCCCGGCTGGGCGCTTACTAACAGGTTCTTCTCACCTATTTGACACTTTCAAGGCACAGCTTTTGCCTGGATATCGTAGGGTAAGTTTCAGCTCCAGCAGTGGCTGCGCTCGCAGCTTCCTCCAAACACCCACAGGCTGTTCATTCCTGGCTGAGAGCAATCACCTGCAGGCTCTGCAGAGCTTTTACCTTCCCAGGCTAATTAGGATCAGAGCTCACCTGATCCAAAACCCAAACTGGATCGGGGGGGTGTGGAATGACAGGTCCCTCTACCGAACCTACCTGCCATTCCATATAAATCCAGGCCCGGCAAGATTAAACAACAACTCAGCAGCATATCACTGCTGAGAAACAAATCAATCCTGGACTTACCATCTCACCCTGTGTAGTAACCTAGGTGAAATGTACACCCCCTCGACCACTTCTCCAGTGACATGTCTACAGTACGAAAAAAGGAAAACAGAAGGGACTGGCAGGGGAAAGCTGGACAAATCCCCAAAGGAGACTCCAACCTACCCCTCCCCAGTGACCCACCCTTTGTTTTGCTATCACATAAATTGTAGGCTGGTATGGACTCACAATCTATTTATTAAAGTCAAGGTTACTACTCAGTTGGGCATAGGTTAGCTCCCAACAAATATGATTGGACCTTTGGGCTTAACCCCGCCGTGATAGAATATTCCAAAATTCGAAAAAGGTTATTTAAAATGCCTTTAAGATATTCAAATATAAAAAAGAAACCGGTTGATTTGGAGTGCTATCAATGGGTTAATGTACATAGATTCTTTACACATAAATGGTCACTACATGGTCAACATCAAGGTCAGCATGGTTGACACAATTCATTTTGCCTGTACAAAATATTAAAACTGATCTGCATATATACAAAGCATCTTAGAGAAAAGTAGACAGGTGAGAACAAATGGGTGAAAGGGAACTAGTTTCACCCCTGGGGGCTTTTTCAACGCCAGTCATCACCGAATTTGTTTGTTGTAGCTTGGGGTATAACAGATGGTATTTAAGTTTTAACAATGCTCCTAAGAAAAAAATATATACTTATATTTACATATTAATTGATGTACGTTCACTTCCAAGCCTTATATGAAAAGCACCATAGTCAAAAAGTACCTGGCTGCTGCTTTGTTTTTCAAAATGAGATATTGCATCAATCGTGTGCTATTAAAGTACAGATAAAGCATTGGATACTAACAATATCGTCACATCTGTAACAAATAACAATAAACAATCCTCATGTCAAAACATTGGGCCATGGTGATATCCTAAAAACAGGGTCCAGCATATCGTATATTTAGGAAGAAACTTACATGAACTCTGTGTGGCGTTCTGACATGCAGAGTGCCCTGCGGTCACGTGCCTCCAATTGTGGATTACATGTCATAGGGGAAGTATGCCGCCCCCTCCAAAGGTCTACTCTGTTGGCCAGCTGCACACGTGCAGACAAGCGGGGCTGTGAGGAGTGCCTTTATTAGGAGCTCCCCTGCCCCGAAATGATGCCCCATCCAGGGCCACTGAGGCGCATTGCGTCCCACCACCCAAAAGCGTGTCATGCGTCGGCCCCATGTGAGGAGGGAGGGGGATACATGGCCAGAGCAGCCTGGCTGTTATGCGCAGCGCGCACCAGCGTGCCCGGCGAGACAGTCACCTAGCTGTCATGCGCAGCGCACACAGGCGCGCTCCCCGCACACCCAGCCAAGCACAACTGCCCTGAGCCGTAACAGCCGCAGCCCCAGGAGGCACAGGGGAACCGCAGCCCCCAGTGCCTCCCAAGCCCAGTGGCCGCGCCCAGTCAAACTCAGCAGCAATGAGTGCATGCGCGACCAATGCTCCTCAGGCAGACAGGGATAGCATCACCCCCACCCCACAGGCCAAGGTATCAATGATAAAAAAATGATTAAAAAAAATAAAATTAAAAAAAAAAAAAAAAGTAGCGGCCAATGGGTGTTTTTAAATTTCCACTTCTTATGTCGTACTGATGTTCGTAAATCCTCTTTTTCTGTTTCTGGTCTGTTAGTCTTACAAACATAAAAGTGGCCACATGGACAGTTAAGAATGTTATTAACATGAGAGGTTTCACAGTTGACAAAATGTTTCAGGTGAATAGATTTTTTTCCCCTGTAGAAACACATTTTTGCCAGACTTTATAAATTTTCATGCATTGCATTTTTTCTGGCACTGGTAGGTGCCAACCACTTTGCAACATCTACCTCCTTTCTTGTTCATGGAATGACTATGTACTAATTTGTCGCAAATATTTTTCGCACGTCTGTAAATTAATTTAGGATTTTTGGGTAAGATTGTGCTTAGCTAGTGGTCATCCAATAGTATATGCCAGTTCAGTTTTATAATGTTTTTCAGAGTGTGGTGTTGTGCAGAGTACGTTAAGGTGATGGCTAGAGGAGATTCATTTTGTTGGAACTTTGGTTTGTAAAGTAGTTACATCCGGGATCTCGTTTTCGCTTTTTGTATGCTTTTATTAAGGTCTTTGGACTATATCTGAAAAAATATCTGCCCCTATTACCGGCAGACACCTAAGAGCGACTCCCACTGAGTCCTCTACCTGGGATTACCTTATTTGTCTGTAGACCAGAGTTACCTTCACACTTCGGACGTCCGGAGCCCACACCAAGCGCAAGAAAGACACATAACAGCTATTCTCGGTGTGAACTGTTTATTTTAGCGTGGGTTACAGCATAAAAAGCAAAATCAAGACATAGGCGGGGAAAAGGCAATAGACTATCCCAATCAGTTCTTGATTGGTTCAATTATGTCAATATATTGATGTCCGGGGTGTGTATGGGGTGTGTATAAGGTGTGGCCATACATTGGTTCATGGCACGTCATTACACGTGAGGGAATATTCCAAGAACCAACCTAACCAAGGACTTCTCAGGAAACAGTTGTTTGGGTTCTCTACCAAGGTTTTCACAGGAAAGAATTGTTATGTTCTCATGTTCTTGTGGCCAACACATTCCTAGCACCCAGACAACGGACACTGCACTGTTCTCACAGTTTGAACCTTAAAGCGACAGTTTTCTAAATGTAAGCCTTGTAGCAACCATTTTGTTACCAAGCCTTGCAGCAGCCATTTTGTTACCTCAGCACCCTTTCAGCCCCCTCTTTCGAGTCAAGACTTACTTAAGTCGCTGACTCGCTTTCTCATACTCCTCTTGGTTATGGGCTAAGTAAGCAGCATAAGTACTTTGAGCCTTACTAGCACGCATAGCGATTACACACATTATAATCTTAAAAGCTACTACTGCGATTATAATAAGCATGATGATGACCACCAACTGAGTTAAAAATCCCTTCCAGCCGGAGAAGAAATCTTTAAACCAGTTTCCCCAGTCCTGTTCTGAACCGGCATTCATTTTCATTTCCACTGACAGGGTTCCCTGTAGCTCCCATTGCAGTGCGGGGGAAATTACAAAAGACATAATCAATTTTACTGGTGCGCACTGTCCTTGCCAACTGAATTACAGTCTCGGATATAACACACTACCGCCACACAGCCACCAAATATCTCCCAGTGCAACCTTATATGGGCCAAGCTTATCCTCTGTCACGCTTGCTATCCCTGAGCACCATCCCTTGGGCATCCTACCTACACTTATGGTGCCCTCCTTTCTCTCATAACAGGTATAATTCCCCTTATAGGCATGTATACCCGACCCCACGGCGGCAGGGTGATCCAGCCGGGGAAAATGCTGAGACCACACTCGACATTCATTATTGCTTAAAGACTCATTCTTGTAAATTTTCAACAAGCACTCCTGGTCCTCCTGGGGTAAAGGTAAGGGGACTGTACCAAGATGTGGGCTAGTTCCCGCACACACATAACAGTCAGACCTATTGTGTTGGCGTGCTGTATAGTGGGCCCATTGTACCCAAATGTTTCGGGAAGGATTAAACCCCGTCTCTGTTTCTAGAGTGTTTTCAGGGGTAATATCAGTCTCCACAGCTATCCTTTTCTCTGTTTCCTCTGCAGAAGGCAGGGGTGTGGGGACAACTGGCTTGTCCTTAATGTCTTTAAGTAGGAAACTCTGTAAGCATTTATGACAGTTTTTTTATTACACCCTCTTGTGGGGTAGATTCCCAGCCAGTATTTACCCGCATCCCCAGTCTCCATTGCCTTTAGGGAATTCAGGATTTGTGTTCCAGCCCACCGCCCCCCAATAGTCAAAATTCTGTCCCCAATAATCATCAGTTACACATATATAATATGTTGTGCTGGGGCTTCCATATTCGAGCATCTGTCGACTCCCTTTACACTCGAACAACGTACACAGATCAAAGGTATAAGTTACAACCTTTGCTGACGTGTTGTACCAGAATACAGGGACCCCATCCTCACAGGTCAATTGGGTCTCTAGTGTAGGCCTAATACCTCTTCGGTATCTCCCCGGGGTCGGGATGTTCACCTCTGAGAATATATAGAGTAGTATACAGAATTGCTCCTTACCCCTCCCTTCAGGGAGCAACTATTAACGGGACATTTTGCACGTAGGCATAAACATAAACAATACAGTAAGTTCCTAAACAAGAGAAGGAATTAGAGGCAGCCTTAATGCTGTCTCCTGAAGCATACAGACTGACATTAGATAGGGCACATCTCGTTAGCTAGGTTATAATAATAATAATGAAATGTCCAGTTTCTGCTAAATGATTACATGGATATGTAAGTGTCTTAAAGTGAAACTTTCACCTTTATTCTAAGCCTGAGCAAACTGATTCAAGCAAGCCTTAGTCTTGGTATATGGCTGGATATTAGTATATATCTGGATAAATATCACATCCCACATTCACCTATTAATTTGCATACACCCCCTTTTTCTGCTAAGAGCATGTCTAAGGCCATTCTATTCTGGAATACCATGGTGGACGTGGGACTCAATTGCTCTGCCATCCCCTTAAGGCCATCTCGCGTTGCATTAACAAAACGCTGCTGGTTGTAGTAGAGGTAGTTTATCCAATCAGCATTTTTATTGGCAGTGATAAGGGGAATAATAGACTCAAATCCTGTCTTAACAGGATCCTGGGCCTTAAACTCATCTTGGGACTTGGGACTCCTATGGCATCCAGGTACACGTGGGGGTCAAAATTTCCCCCTAGGCCTCTTTCGTCTACCCTCGGTCAGCAAGGGGAAATGTACCTGCTCTGTCACGGTATTGGAGGGGGTGATAAGGAAAGGCATTATAATTTTCACCAAGGTACATTGGCCTCTCCATGATTGTCGAAGTTTATGTCTTATTTTCCCATCTCCACATAGCCTGAACACATCTCCCACACCATGTGACTGATTAAACAAATAAAATAAGTCAGGGATGGTGGAACTACCATTATTGGCACAAAAATCTGGACTGAAAATGCTTACATTCACAGTGCCACTAGGCCAGGAATAACAGGTGTAGTTCCCGGGGTAAACTTCTATTCCAGGTCCCGGGGAAACAGTCTGGGTTAGTATAGGATAGTTTCCCTTCCAGATATCACATTCCCCTCTTAGGTCCTATTGCTGTATATGTGTAAGGAAACACCCCTACTCCTCCGGGGGCAGGGTCAAAGGTACAGGGCCTAGATGAGGACGGGCGGCTGCACAAACATAGTGTTCTGGCTCTGTGCCATATAATGAGCCCATTTAACCCATAAATTGGAGTTACTGTCAAACCCTGTCTTAGAGGCAAAAGTATCCTCAGGGGAAGGGTTGGTCATGACCTGGACCTCTTGCAGTGACAATTTTCTTATCCAAGGGGTCATTTGGGGGAAGTGTTGGGGCTCGGGGCTTACCCCTAAAACTGGACATATCCTGGAAGTAAAACCTTCTTCCCCAATCTGAGCAGCCACTACAGGAACAAAAAAAAAAACAATAGGTCCCATTGTCTGAGGGGGAAGGATTTTCTATAGTGAGGGGAAAAGTTGAGCAGGGATCTCTCCCTTTGGCCTGAAAGCGGCAGATATGTGGGGTGTGAATCCCATCCCTATTTATCCCTATCATACACATAAACATTTTAAACAGCAAATATAAAAGCAGAATTATTAAAAGTATTGACTAGTATTGATATTGACTAATTTCAAAATAACACTTTCCCTCATGATCTTTAACAAGACCATTTACAGGGATTAGGACAGCCATATAGCACCATCCTTTCAGCTCTAGTGGGAACCAGGGGTAACACACTTTCCCCACAACAAATGTAGATGTTATTACACAAGCTCATGCCTTGTGTTATGCTCTTATTTCTAAATTTCCTTTATATTCTCCTTCATGAAGAACATTATAAGAAATGCAGAAATTATAAGAAATTCAGTTAGGCACGTACAGATTAATCAAAATGAAATTCCAGCCAGTTGCATTGTACTGGGCATTGCTCTCAGCTGGCTTAGAAATATTAAACTAAGAATGGGATTTTCACTTCCCTATTAGATTTCCCAAACTTAAAACCAGCAGTCTGGGTTGTGGGTCTTATATCTGAAACCCAATCATTTCTCATTTGGTTTTTATAAATTAAAGGTCTGAATGAGATTTAAAGGCATATCTATCAACGTTGGATTCATTGTTTGGACACTTTTGGAGGGGCTCTAAGCAGCCTATTCCTATTTTGCTTTGTGCCACATCACTATATGTCAACCTTGGACCTACTGGGATATTTGGGTCATAGCACGTTGAGCAGTTCTCCTTTGTAAAACATAACACTTGTCTGCAAACACTGTAACAAATTTTAGCGTATTTTTTTTTCAAAATCTTTTTTTAGATATCAAATGACCTGTAATATTTCAGGGTGTAATTTACTACAGATCCAACAATGGACTTTCAGGCATAGGCATCTATGAACTTTAGAAGTAGCATCTTAGGAGGTCACCTTCACTTGTCCCTCTTTTACCTAATTTCTCTAATTTTACTTTTCCCACATACACCTTGAGTGGGGCCTAACACCTGTGGGTCATAAATGCATAAAGTAAGCACATATATTATGACAAAAAGAAAAAAGCAAAAAGCAAGTATCAAAAGTTTAGCCATTTCAGCCCCAGAGTCCAGGGCTTCGTCTGTTCTTCCATCTTCGGGGACCCTTGATCCCCCGCATTAGTCATCATCTTCATGCTTTTCCTGTGCTCTAGGTAGCGGTGTCAGCTTCTTGCTTGGGCATTTCTTCACTCTGCACCCACGACTGGCAATCCTCCACTAGGACTGGTTCTGGTCACTGCGATCACCAAGGCAGCCTTGCTTCTTTCTGCGATTCAGCTACTGGATCACAACCATGGCCTACTTCAAAAGGATGGATGGATGGATGAGGGACATCTGTGAAGAAAAAGAGAGATACGAGACAGAGAGGTGCAAGCCTTATTTCTTTCAACATTTTCCAAAGTTTTAATCAGCTTCTTCTCATATTCTTCCTATATCAGGTCTAGGTCCCCTCTTTCTAACATAAAGGGGCACCCTAGCCCAGGGGGTGGGGAATGGTCTTCCCATTAAAACCTTAAATGATGAATACCCAGTGACATTAGGAGGGGTCATTCTAATTCCTACCAATCCTACTCCTGGAAGGACCCTTTTACATTTAGCATAAGTTCCCTCCTGTGGCTTAATTGATAATTTATCCTCTCTGGTCCTATTTATTTATTTATTTATTTTTTCCCAACTATTCCAGGGCTCTGAGGGTGGTAAGAGATGTGAAACTTCCACTCTATCCTAAGGGTTCTCACTAAATCCTGACAGACCTTCACAGTGAGGGACAGCCTATTTGGATTTACCCATTTACCCACTAAGGGGCATCCCCATTTAGGAATATTCTCTTGTGTGAGAATTCTTACCACAGTCCTGGCATCTTCCCTCGTCGTCACAAAAAGTTCAACTCACCTTGGGAACATATCCACTATCACAAAAAGGTACTCCTGTATTTTCCCTAAACTAAGTATGTGAGTAAAGTCAATCCGCAGATGTGTGAACAGGGTTGTTGGAATGTCAGGTGCTCATTTCTTGCTTTCTGTGGGTTAAAAAAGAAAGGTGCAGCACTAGCAGCTGCGCGGTTTCCCTAGTTTTTCCCCTCTTATCACAAGAAATCCATGGACATTTGTGCGCTCCTGCCTTTCCTCATTCCTCCCTGTCTTTTTACTAGCATATGTTCGTAAGTCAGTCATAGTCTGGTCAGGGAGGGGTATGTCTGGTGTTAGCATGGGCGTTTGCATGTTTGCTGTTTGCGTGTATGTTCTTAAGAAGGAAAAACAAATTGAGGGTAGTAAAGTAAGTTTGTATCATGTCACAAAAAGTAAAGGTTTCTGCCATTTCTACTAACACTACACACAAGGCCAGGGCTATGAGACACACAGGCATTGCCCTGTACCTGCCCAGGGACCACCTTTGAGGAAAAAAAAACAACAGGGCACCTCCATGTTCTTATACTGGGCCCATGCACACGGTTTTACAAATCCTGGCAACTAAATGACATCTTGCCATAATCGGGAAACCCTAACCCTGGGGCTATTACCATATCTCAAATACACAAAACATTGCACATTACACATTTCATTTAACCATTTTAGGGTGTCAGGTTTATCAACATACATTTCAGCTCTCAATATGCTATCATAACATGAACAATCTAGAATCCATTGGTGGCAGCAGCCAATCATACCAAGGAAGGTTAGCATGTCCTTCCTGGTAAGTGGGCAGGGCAGACCCACGACAGCAGCTATTCTCTTATAGCTCATTTCTCTTTGTCCCTGGGAAAGCACAAAACCCAGGTATTCAAGCTTTTTTCTGACACCATTACAACTTTTCTTTAGACACTTTATAATCACTTACAAAAAGACAATTCAAATGATTCCTCTTATCCCACAGGGTGGCCTCCCAATCAAAACTGCAGAGGAGAAAACTGTCTGCAGTAGGACAGAACCATGGCTGGGTGTCCAGACTTTAAGAGGAGGAATATTGTATCATTACACAAAAAACTACTAAAAATTTACCAATACACATAAGCCTAGGGCAAATGTGACCTAAAAGCAAAGATGGGCTGTGTCTCCTTGTCCACTGGGACGCTGAAAAAAACGATTTCTTAAATCAATGTTGCTATTCCAGCCCGTGTCATGAGGTGAGAGGAGATGGCAGACAGACACTAAAAGGATAGTTCCTGAGACAAATCTCATGGTTTCAATGTCGCTGTTTTATTAAAAAAATATTCTGGTAATAAAATCACACATCCAGGGCTTATCTGGTTTAAGTCTACATGCAACCTTTTAAGTTTCATTGTGAAAATATGTATGATTCCCTGTTTAGCATGAAGTTGGTCAGAAATTAGTAAGGGCGGTGTATTTATCTCCATTGCTTGTGCTGAAATCTGCTACTCTCTAGTGCGTATTATCGCTGTCTTTCCCACACAAACACACATTCCGTTCCTGCCAGCCTGCGTGCTATTTAACCCATACACTGTCACACAGCATGGGATGTCTCTAAAATAATTTCATATTAGTCCAATCTTATGTGGATCCTAACAAAGCATCTTATGATTCTATCACATTGTATCCTGACCTTTTTCAGCAGTTAGGCTTCTATATTAACTTTCTCCAACTAATTTTACTCCTAGTATTTGCAGCGGGACCCCAATAGAAAACCCAGCTGTCATCTTTAACAAGTTCATTTTTCTCTTTGTGTTCCTATTTATCTAGCGGAGAAAACATCAGCAGACAGCTTCTGTCTATCGCTGCTCATTTGTTTCCTGACTCTTCTATCTCTTCCTGAGTAAAGGAGGGATAGAGGCTGTTTTTCTTAGGTGGCACGTAAGGTGAGGGCAGTTACTTTTAGCCCTAAACTCTTGTTTACATTTTATTTTAAATGTGTTCCTAGTTTGTGTCCCAGGGCATGAAACCCAGGGGACTCTTTGTCTCCTGAATTGGATGTCCTCTATATCTAGTTTATAACTAGTTTTAAACCTATAGGAAGCATGTTTTAACCCATTTCCACCTCCCTTCTTTATATAATCTTTATCCCAGTTTGGGTCTCCTTGATAATACGGGAACCTTTCCAGTCCACCCCGCCAAATTATCAACAAAAGGCAGCATGTAACATGCTCCTCCAGTTAACCTTTCTACATAGTGGATACAATCCTCTCCCACATGGGGCACTTTAGACTCAGACTGACCCATTATCAGTTAACAAATGACAAATAAACAAATGACAATATCCGTGGTTTAAAGCGTGCTCACCTTCACACTTATCAATCCACACAAACAAATAATCTTAACACTCTATGTTTCAGAGAGAAAGAGAGAAAAAGGTTTCAGTGGTCAGGTAAACTCACAGTTAACAGACAAATCTGTTCCCAAACACAAATAATCACAATTTATATAGCGCGCTTCAAATAACCAAGCGGCGATTCCCTACGAACCCCGCAACACCTCGCCAAGACTGCGAGAGGCACAAGGGCACAAGTCCTTTAACCTTCCCTCGGAGTTAAGCGTATAAATCACTTACCCCCTTCAAGGAGACTTGCCCGCATTCTCCACCACTGAAAAAATATCTGCCCCTATTACCGGCAGACACCTAAGAGCGACTCCCACTGAGTCCTCTACCTGGGATTACCTTATTTGTCTGTAGACCAGAGTTACCTTCACACTTCGGACGTCCGGAGCCCACACCAAGCGCAAGAAAGACACATAACAGCTATTCTCGGTGTGAACTGTTTATTTTAGCGTGGGTTACAGCATAAAAAGCAAAATCAAGACATAGGCGGGGAAAAGGCAATAGACTATCCCAATCAGTTCTTGATTGGTTCAATTATGTCAATATATTGATGTCCGGGGTGTGTATGGGGTGTGTATAAGGTGTGGCCATACATTGGTTCATGGCACGTCATTACACGTGAGGGAATATTCCAAGAACCAACCTAACCAAGGACTTCTCAGGAAACAGTTGTTTGGGTTCTCTACCAAGGTTTTCACAGGAAAGAATTGTTATGTTCTCATGTTCTTGTGGCCAACACATTCCTAGCACCCAGACAACGGACACTGCACTGTTCTCACAGTTTGAACCTTAAAGCGACAGTTTTCTAAATGTAAGCCTTGTAGCAACCATTTTGTTACCAAGCCTTGCAGCAGCCATTTTGTTACCTCAGCACCCTTTCAATATCCTCTCCCAGATAATCGTTCTCTAATTCCATCCGCGGCCTTTTGGAAATCACCATCTGTGGTGCAATTCCTCCGTGCCCGAATGTATTCATCATAGGGAATACTATGAAGAAAATGTCTGGGATGTGAGCTGGACACTTGTAAGATCGTGTTTGCTGCTGACTGCTTTTGGAAAAAAATTGTATGTATCTGCCCATCCACATAGATGGTCAAATCCAGGAAATGTAATTGGGTCTCGCTATATTGACAAGTGAATTTGAGATTTTGAGAGTTTTGATTTAGTAGGCGTACAAAGTCTTTTAAAATGGGTTCAGGGCCGGTCCATAGAAAAATAATATCATCGATGTACCTGTGCCACGTTGGAATGTGGCACAGGTGCTCTGCGGATTCGTCCTTACTCCACAATCCCCTCTCCCAACAGCCTAGATACAGGTTAGCGTATGAGGGGGTGCAGGTGGTCCCCATCGCTGTACCCTGTATCTGATGGTAAAGATGGCCGTTGAAGAGAAAGAGATTGTGGGAGAGGATGAATTGAAGTAATTTAAGAATGAACAAATAGAAGTTATGTTGCTCAATATCAAGTTTGTTTAAGAAGTGTTGGATTGCTAGGAGTCCTTGGTCATGGGGGATACTGGAATATAGAGCCTCCACATCCAAGCCCACCAAGATTGATGTACCAGTGGTTGGAGGTGGTGATCGATTAACCGGCTGGCCCTGTTCGTCAGAGACCCCATGCCCCGACACGATAGGTTTACCCGGGGGGGCAGTCATAGATTTATGCACCTTCGGAAGGGCATAAAAGGTGGGAACAGTTGGGCATGGGGTCTCCAGGTAGGCGCCAGTCTGTTCATCGATCACCCTCTGTCAGACCGCATCCTCGATGAGCAAGTGATATTCCCCGGAGGCCTCGGAGAGCTTGGACATGGAGGCCCGCACATACCAGCTCTTATTGTCCAAGATCTTTTGACACATAGAGACATGTTGCTCGTTATTCATTAAAATGATATTCCCCCCTTTGTCAGCAGGTTTTATTGTTAAATTCTGATTCGACTCAAGTTCCTGTAGGGCAGTTTGCTGGGCTCGAGAAAGGTTAGAACATTTTTAACTCCTAGTCTCTCAATTTCTGTGGTAATTACATCTACGAAAGTCAATAAGTGTGGATTTGAACTGAGAGGGGGATAAAAGGTAGAGGGTCTTTTGAATTTTTTAGGGGCTATCATAGGTGAAACACCAGTGGCCTCCTCACTTGACTCGATTAAATCCATCTAAAGCTGTGTTTCTGATGGATCGGGACTTGTCTCTGTCTCCTTTTTTGGAAACATCTGTTTAGAAAGGACTTTCCTTGAAAACAAGTGGAGGTCCCTAGTTGCCTCAAAGGTGTCCATTTGTTGTGTTGGACAAAAATTCAGCCCCGAAGCTAGTACCTGTGTCAGTGTTGTATCAGATAAATTGATGATGTTAATGTTATCACCATTTTTTTGTCCTGTTATATTGGCTTGGCAAGTGTCTTTTTTTGCCTGTTTAGTCAAGTTGGTCCCATCCTGACTCCTCATAGGTCCTCAAAGGTTCAATCATATTTGTTGGGAGCTAACCTGTGCCCAACTGAGTAGTAACCTTGACTTTAACAAATAGACCAGGAGTCCATACCAGCCTACAAATTAGGTGATAGCAAAACTAAGGGTGGGTCCCTTCGTTTTTGTGTTTGATAGAAATAGGTAGGGGTTAATTACCCCAAACAGTTTACCCCCCACAATCTAAGCCTGTAAAACAGTGATTGATGCTTCCTTTATTCCTTTTCCTATTTTTTAAATCTTCTTTTGACTGTTTTTCCTCCACTTTCTAAAAAATAGTTTGTTTACATTTTTTTCCTTTGTTGGTTCTCCCCATTTGGGTACGTTACAATATGACGGACTTATGTCAAGGCAACTGGGATGTGATGATTTCTGATCTCACCCAAAGGCGTCTTAAAAATAAAACACAGATTGAGCAATAGGAGTCTGTACATGCAATGTTCAACTCCCTGCACACATCCCTATTGAAAAATATGGGATGTCCAGTATGAAAATGAATATATTGATAAAAACATAGTACCCAAAGGGTTGAAGCTGAGAGTATTCCCCCAGATTGGCCTTAATAACGGAGTTGTTTAAACAAAAGTTGGAAGCCACATTACAGGAATGTTCCCTAACCCTTATGAAGCTCCTAATTGAACAACACAACCAGCAACTGAAGGTCTTGGATGAACAAATTAAAAAGGTAGTGGAGGATTTAGAGCCATTTAAGAAAGATGATCAATTCACTAAAAGGGATAATAATATCAAATTGGCAATAGAGAAGGCTAACAGGGACATTATTGAAACTAAAGAACATAAAATACAAAAGGATTCAATAACATATAAACAGGGGAAAGCCTATCTGTGGCCAGGCACAGACAGTAGACTGTAACGGAAAGAGTTTTTTCCTCGCCAGTATTCATCGTCCAACTCCTCCTCTTCAAGAGAGAGAGGTAGTCAGAGATTTAGGGAACACCAGAAGGGTCAGACCCCCAAACTGAGGCTGAGTGGAGGGGGACAGGATAAGGGCCCCCCCAGACAGGAATATGCGTTATATCAGGAGGAGGTCATGAGGAGATCTTAAAAAAAAACACAGATAGAGAACTTGGAGCAGGAAGGGAGAGATGACAGACATCTGAAGACCAAACAGGTTTTTTAGAGAAATGAGAGAAAACGAAAGAACAAACAAAATATGAGGAGTCAGGATAGGACAAACTTGGCTAAACAGGCAAACAAAGACACTTGCCAAGCCAATATAACAGGTCAAAAAATAGTGATAACATTAACATCATCAATTTATCTGATACAACACTGACAGAGACACAGAAACAGGTACTAGCTTTGGGGCAGAATTTTTGTCCAACACAACAAATTGACACCTTTGAGGCAACTAGGGACCTCCACTTGTTTTCAAGGAAAGTCCTTTGTAAACAGATGTTTTCAAAAAAGGAGACAAGTCCCGATCCATCAGAAACACAGCTTTAGATGGATTTAATCGAGTCAAGTGAGGAGGCCACTGGTGTTTCACCTATGATAGCCTCTAAAAAGATAAACTTCAAAAGATCCTCTATTTTTTATCCCCCTCTCAGTTCAAATCCACACTTATTGACTTTCGTAGATGTAATTACCACAGAAATTGAGAGACTAGGAGTTAAAAAATGTTCTAACCTTTCTCGAGCCCAAAAACTGCCCTACAGGAACTTGAGTCAAATCAGAATTTAACAATAAAACCTGCTGACAAAGGGGGGAATATTGTTATAATGAATAACGAGCAATATGTCTTTATGTGTCAAAAGATCGTGAACAATATGAGCTGGTATGTGCGGGCCTTCATGTCCAAGCTCTCCGAGGCCTCCGGGGAATATCACTTGCTCATCAAGGATGCGGTCCGACAGAGGGTGATCGATGAGCAGACTGGCGCCTACCTGGAGACCCCATGCCCAACTGTTCCCAACTTTTATGCCCTTCCGAAGGTGAATAAAACTATGACTGCCCCCCCCGAGTAGACCTATCGTGTCGGGCATGGGGTCTCTGATGGACAGGGCCAGCCGGTTAATCGATCACCACCTCCAACCACTGGTACATCAATTACCATCGTACCTAAAAGATAGTGGACACCTATTACGCATCCTTGATGGGCTGACTGTGACCCCAGAGACTCTCTTGGTGAGCTTGGACATGGAAGCTCTATATTCTTGTATCCCCCATGACCAAGGACTCCTAGCACTCCAACACTTCTTAAACGAACTTGATATTGAGTAGCATAACTTCAATTTGTTCATTCTGAAACTACTTCAATTCGTCCTCACCCACAATCTTTCTCTTCAAAGGCCAATTTTACCATCAGATACAGGGTACAGCGATGGGGGCCACTTGCGCCCCCTCATACGCTAACCTGTATCTAGGCCGTTGGGAGAGGGGATTGTGGAGTGAGGATGAATCCACCAAGTTCCTGTGCCACATTCCAACATGGCAGAGGTACATCGACAATATTATATTTCTATGAACCGGCCCTGAACCCCTTTTAAAAGACTTTGTACGCCTACTAAATTGAAACTCTCAAAATCTCAAATTCACTTGTGAATATAGCGAGACCCAATTACACTTCCTGGATTTGACCATCTATGTGGATGAAAGTGGGCAGATACATACAAATGTTTTCCGAAAGCCGTCAGCGGCAAACACAATCTTACAAGCGTCCAGCTCACATCCCAGACATTTACTTCATAGTATTCCCTATGGTGAATACAACCGGGCATGTAGGAATTGCAGCACAGATGGTGATTTCCAGAAGGCCACGGATGGAATTAGGGAGCGATTATCGGGGAGAGGATATAGTCCAAAGACCTTAATAAAAGCATACAAAAAAGCCAAAATGAGACCCCGGATGGAACTACTTTACAAACCAAAGTTCCAACAAAATGAATCTCCTCTAGCTATCACCTTAACGTACTCTGCACAACACCACACTCTGAAAAACATTATTAAACTGAACTGGCATATACTATTGGATGACCACTAGCTAAGCACAATCTTACCCAAAAATCCTAAATTAATTTACAGACGTGCTAAAAATATTTGCGACAAATTAGTACATAGTCATTTCGTGAACAAGAAAGGAGGTAGATGTTGCAAAGTGGTTGGCACCTACCAGTGCCAGAAAAAATGCAATGCATGCAAAGTTGCAAAGTTGAAACATTTTGTCAACTGTGAAACCTCTCATGTTATTTACATTCTTAACTGTCCATGTGGCCACTTTTATGTTGTTAAGACTAACAGACCTCTGAAAAAGAGGATTTGCGAACATCAGTACGACATAAGAAGTGGAAATTTAAAAACACCTATTGGCCACCACTTTCTTCGATTCCACAATCAGGATTCTAAGGCCTCACTTTTTTATTTTTTATTTTATCATGGTTGATGATATAAGTATTTATATAATGACTGCCATCTATGTTCGATATTAAGCACTCTGTAATGGGTTTGGTGATTTCTTGATTCTCTACGGATCCAGCATTCCAAATAGAACCCAATCATACTTACCTAATCTAGAATGATCTTGGCCATGGAATCCTATCGATACTATAAACTTTGTGTAGAGTGCCACAGGCACCATTTATTCATTCATCAATATTTTATCAACTCTACATGGGCCCGGCTGCACATGTGCGGGCCAAGGTCACATAATGAGGGGGGCGCGAGTGGGCGTCGTCTGTCCCATATTTGGCTGATGCCTTGGCCTGTGGGGTGGGGGTGAGGGGGATGCTATCCCTGTCTGCCTGAGGAGCATTGGTCGTGCATGCGCTCATTGCTGCTGGGTTTGATTGAGCGTGGCCGTGGGGCTTGGGAGGCACTGGGGGCTGCGGTTCCCCGTGCCTCCTGGGTCTGTGGCTGTTACGGCTCGGGACAGTTGTGCTTGGCTGAGTGTGCGGGGAGTGCGACTGTGCACGCTGCTCATGACAGCTAGGTGATTGTCTCACCGGGCACACTGGTGCGTGCTGCGCATGCCGGCCGGGCTGGTCTCTGGCCATGTATCCCCCTCCCTCCTCACATGGGGCTGACGTTGTTCCCCCTGCGTCCCTTCCCATGGAGCGATTCCGGGCAGTGGGACGCGATGCGCCTCAGTGGCCCTGGATGGCACATCTTTTCCGGGGCAGGGGAGCTCATTGAGAAGTTATTAAAAATGAGAATTAATATCTGGATACTTCAATGGATTTACAGCTGCCTAAAGAGTAGAAACCAGAGTGGTGTTGTTAATAGTGTGTTCTGTGCATAGAATAGTTACAAGTGTTGGCCCACGTAATGATAATAAATAATGATAATAAATAATGATAATGTACTCATATGACCAATGCATGCTTGCGCATACAAAGGAATCGTGCTCAAATTCTTCAAATGCGCAATACACAACATAACCACACTAGTGAACACACCAGTGATTTTGGCAGTGAATGCAAAAATGTGCCCTGGTGGTGGGCTGCCCCCACGGCACCTGGGGAGCAGTTGGGGGGGTTAGGTGCCTTGCTCAAGGGGACTTCAGTCATGTCACATGGTTGGGAACTGAAGTTGTCACAAGGCCTCATGGTACATGGTTCTGTCCATGCCCCATTCCTTTAAATATATTGGTATGTGACAGAGGAGAAAGATTGGTAGATATGTATTGCTGATGGCACAAATGTGTTTAGCACTGTAAATATTCCCAGAGGAGTATAGAGGAGGAAAGAGGGAAGAGAGGGGGCAGGATTAATGTCTGAATGATGTCTGAATAAGGTACAGGAGGGAAGTGTTTTTAAGAAGATACCAAATGACAGAACAAGAGGACACAACCTGAAGTTAGTTGGGATGGGAAAATGCCTGGGATAAGCAGGGCAGACTGTATGAAAAATATGGTCCTTTCCTGCCGTCATCCAAATTTCTTTTGCAATGTATTGCATTTGGAATAAGAGAGGATTATAAAACAGATATTTATTAAAGTGTATCTTGACCTAAATATAAAAATAAAACTATACTCTATTTCCCCCCATGGCAAGGTAAAAAAGGAAAAAAGGTCCCCCTTCTTGGCAAGGGACTGGACCTGGATCCTGATTCCTGAAGATCTGCCGGCAGAAACCAGGCACACTGCCTGCAGTCCTCTGAAGGCCCCTCATGTTTTGCAACAGCAAACCCATCGGCGGAACTCAGTCAACCTCTATGTCAGGAGTACAGCTCCATTTAAAATGTTTTCCCTTTGTAAGAAAGAAGAGACACTGGAAGTTCTTTAGTCAGATCTTTAAACTGAGCAAACACCCAATTTATAAAAATTGGTGTTGATCCCATCGTGTACTCACCATTTTCTTACCTTTTTCCTTGGTCCCTATGCCAAACTTGGCAAGTGTGCAAGGGGAAAAGTAAGAAAAGGCTTGTGGGGGGCAGGTATGCTTGGGGAATATGTTCCCTGTGCTGAGTACAGGTGGGAACACCATCCATTTTCTATAAAATGTGTGTTGGTCCGATTTAAGTTGGAGGAGTTCTTTTTAACAATTTTGGTTTAATGACTTATTTCAATAAACTAATTACATGCGGAGCAGTGAATTGCCTGTGTGTCATGACTGGTGACCAGTTGGCATGTGTGCCATAGACGTGGAACAATGGCTTTGGCTGCATTAAGTAAGTGGATTTGGAGAGATTTCTTGTAAGCAAGTTTGGATTAAGGGTTGGTATTGTAGGAGGACTAGTGTCTGGTTCCAGTTGTCCGGGGAGGGGCTTTTCAGTGAGTTCAATGATATGTCTTACTTCGGTCCAATAATTTTGGATTGAAGGACAGGATCACCAAATGTGGAGAAGATCTCCAGTCCCAGAGTTACTCCTCCAACATGTGTTAGGAATTTAGAGAAATATCCAGTGTAGAGCTTCTGTTGTTCTATACCATTGTGACAGAAGCTTGTAGCTCAGTTCTTGGATACCACTGTTCACTGAACATTTATGGGCCAATAAGCAGATATTGCCCCAGTCCTGTTCCCACCTAAGACTTTGTCAGCTAGTGGGATGGGACTGGGATCTTCTGTCAGCTGGCAATACATCCTAGAGATAAGTTGTGTTTGGGAGCAAGTCTTACGACATTCTTTTTCAAAGTCCGTCAGGTCTTGAGGGTATTGTGCGGGGGTCTTAGAGGATGAATGGTGGAAGAGTTTTAATAGTCTGATCACAGGGGAATCTGCTGCATGGGGTAGAGAGGATGAGCATAGGGTATATATTATTCTAGGTGGGGCCTTTAAAGATAGGAGAATCATCCAAAAATTTTAGGAGCCCATCTATACCTTAATTATTCCCAAATTAGTCATTTAACACAGATACTTGATTTTGTAGTTGACCTTAATAGAGGTTTCCTTATCACTGTAGAACTGAAGGAAACCTACCAACCTAATTTCATTTCAAATCAAATGTGATTTACATTAATTAATTTTGCATTCATGTAAGCAATCCGTAAAATGAATGCAGCTGATTACTCATCATATAAAAATTACATTCTAGGAGTGAACACACCTTATACATTGTTACCAGGAGTTGCCTTCTGTGCCTTTGCGGTAAAAGTGTCCTTAACAAATAGTAAGGTTTGTGATTCTGTAGCACACTGGTTATTAGTCAATAATTAGGTAAATAAGCAAATTTGGTGAGGTTCATTTTTAAATATCTCATGGTGGGGGGGGGGGGGGGGGGGTAATTTGAATTCTTTGTATCCTGTTTATTATGTACTGAGTACTAATTCAAACTACTGTCCTGCTGGTAAGTACAAGATGTTAGTGACCTAAAACATTGTTAAAGTGAAGCTATCACCAGGATTTTTACTGTCCTGGTAATAGGTCCTTGTCCCTGGGGCATCCTTATTTTGGATGTTTCACTGTGCAAAACTCACCTCTCGTCCAATCAGTGCTGTATGCCGTTCATATTAATGTACAACATATAGCTCTGTTTACCTGCCACATAGAGAAAAGGTGGGTGGTCACATCCCTGGTCTGTGGCATGCTCCCACCCCAAGCCTATCTGAATGGGCTTGAGAGCTCACCTAAGTTGCAGCCCTCGGTGTGGGTTCACCAGAAAGGTGGGTGTTTGCAGGCAACAGGCGGGGTTTGACATAGCTGGCCTTCCCAAATCAGGATACTCCAGAGGGAGTTAATTGGGCAACCCTGGAATCCCTTCTGTATTACAAATGCTAAATCCATCTGGGAGAGGGAAATGAGAGGCGGTGAGGAACTGTAGACAGTTTTTTGGAAAACGTTTTCTCCATTTTTAAAAGCAAAATCCTTTGCACCTGCACTAATTCAAACAATAGGGCATTGAAAGTGATGCAAATAGTAAATGCATCTAAAAAGGAATAAAGAGGAAATCCAAGCTTTTTGTAATCTTCCAGCCATTCCTCTCTTCCCCTGTGCTAAGCCCACTTTGGGTGTTATATAACGGCTGAAATCCTGTCCTTACGCCGAAAAGGGGCAGGGCTCTGCATGGCAGCTGTATAAGCATAGGGGGATGAAGGGTTGGGTGGAGTGTTATACTATGGCTGGACTTACTTGATATATATTGAGTATATTTGTTTCTAATACATAATACCACTATAATATATATATATATATATATATATATATATATATATATATATATATATATATTATAAAGTCCAGATATCCTGATGGATACAGAGATCCTCAGGGGTTCCACTTTCTACAGAGCAAAACTAAACAAGATTACAACCGAACGATACATATAACACCCACATCAGAACAGGTACATAACCTTTGGCTGCACTTGGCGATGTGGCTTTCAGGGTGCCATCAGATGGCAACAGTGAGCCAGTCCAAACATTGCCACAGCTTCTGCAAGGGAGAGGAGGGCAGCTTGCATGGGGCCCCTTTCTGCCATGAGCCTGGTAGCAGCTTCCCCCCCCCCCCTGCCTCTATGATATGTATGCCCCTGGTACCCTGCCAATTATCTGGTCTCTATGACATGAGTCCCTGCTGCATTGAACTGACTATCCCCTCGATTCAAAGAGCAAAAGTTAAGTGATTTCGTATCGAGAATCGTAAGTTTGGGTGGGTGTTTGTCATTTTTTCTGGTTTTTTTGGCCATTTCGTATTCGTACGATCGTTCGCGCATAGACGTATATGAACATACGCATTTCGTACGAGAATCGTATAATTTGCGTTAGTTCGTGTGTTTTTCCCGTCCAAATCGTATTATTTGCGTTAGTTCGTGTGTTTTTCCCGTCCAAATCGTATTATTTGCGTCCGATCCTATTTTTTACGTCCTTCACATGGGCTTGCGCCCAATTCAGAGAGGTGATTGCTAATTGTTTTGAAGCCCATTAAAGAGCTGCTTTACGAAATGTTTGCCGGCAGCTATTTGGCCTCGGGAGTAGGATGGAGCGGAGCGAGTTTGTGGCACATCAAGGGCTTATGCTTTTTGGCATTGAGTTGATCGAGATGTCTGAGAGCAGATTGCCCCTGCGTCGTCGCATGAACATCGATAGCATGAATGATGTTGAGCTGTTCGAGCTGACCAGGCTTAATCGCGCTTCCCTCCATAAATTATATAGTGAGCTGCGGCCATGGTTAGCCCGCACCACAAGGAAGGGGCATGCAATTTCAGGTATGACCAAGATGCTTGGCTGCCTGCAATTTTTGGCGAACGGCTCGTTCCAGAGGCTGGGTGCCCTCTCCGTGGGGATGTCACAGCCTACGCTGAGCCGCGCACTATCTAAATTTTTGGAAGGCATGGCTGCCATAACTCAAAAATATATTTATTTT
Organism: Gastrophryne carolinensis; assembly: GCA_027917425.1. Classification (NCBI taxonomy): domain Eukaryota; kingdom Metazoa; phylum Chordata; class Amphibia; order Anura; family Microhylidae; genus Gastrophryne; species Gastrophryne carolinensis. The sequence continues at coordinate 41,854,205 of CM051240.1, read as the reverse complement.
CCTGATGATATGGCAGCCAGAAACGCCATTAAGTTTGGTTTTTATAATGTGGCCGACATGCCCAACGTTATTGGTGCAATTGACTGCACACATGTGGCACTCGTACCTAGGGCAGCCGACGAGTATATATATAGGTATTGAGATTGGTTATTATGTTGCCCAACGTGTCATGTCACCTGTTTTCCTTTGCGGCAGCATATTTGTTTATCCCTCATTTGTGTAGCTGCTTTATCTCGGCTTTTCATTAGTATTTCCCAATAGAGTGCAGACATGTTTTGTGTTTAATTTATTATTTTGGGTCAAATATCAATTACCCTTTTTGTATGTTTTTGCCTTAAGGAATCGTAAAATGGGACACTCACTTAATGTCCAGGCCGTGGTTGGTCCGGATATGCGGTTTATGAGTGTCCTTGCCGGCTACCCCGGATCGTCCCACGACTCCTATATCCTCCGGCGATCTGGGTTGTTTCGGAGATTTGAGGCAGGTGAATTTTCGGGGGCATGGCTGCTTGGTAAGTGTGTCCTATTTGTGTGTTATTAAATGTGGCATTAATCTTGTATTTGTTGATCTGTTTGTTTTGGAAAACTTGACAGAAGCGTCCAACTGCCTTTTTCTTGGCTCATATATTAGGAACTTACCCAAAAAATCCTTGTCTCGCTTTGGCCTTCAGAATGTTTTCCCTTTAGTTAGGATGTCTGTAAGTTCCTTGTGCCTAAATATATTGGTTTGGAGTTTATACCCAAGGATCTTTGACATTTGGCTCCTTTTGTACTATTGGTCGTTAAATGTCAAAGTGGACTTAAACTGCATACATTGTAGTTTCCAGAGAAATGTGGCTAGGGAACTTTGACATTTGGCTCCTTTTGTACTATTGGTCGTTAAATGTCAAAGTGGACTTAAACTGCATACATTGTAGTTTCCAGTGAAATGTGGCTAGGGATCTTTGACATTTGGCTCCCTTTTGTACTATTGGTCGTTAAATGTCAAAGTGGACTTAAAATGCATACATTGTAGTTTCAAGAGAAATGTGGATAGGCCCTCAGCAGCATCCTAATTGTAACATGTCTGAAAACTACAAATATATGTAAAATACAAATACCCTTGGCCGTGCAGATGTTTGTTAATTAATTGGTATATAGAAGTTCCATTTTTATTTAGGTTATACCTTAGTGCAATTTTTGGGGGCCCTAATGTGCCCTGTTTTTTTTGGGGAACACTTTACCTTACATCATTATGATATCTGTGAATTTTTTGGTGTTGGTTGTGTTGCCTTTTTAATTTTGATTACATTTAATTCTCTGTTTAAGGTGATTCCGGGTACCCACTTCTACCCTGGCTCATGACGCCTGTGCTGCGGCCCCAGGATGCCTCTCAGGAAGCGTATAACCGTGCGCATCGCAAGACCCGGGCTGTTGTGGAGAGGGCCTTTGGTCTGCTGAAGACACGTTTTCGTTGCCTTGACCATACTGGGGGGGCCCTGCAATATGATCCCAAGAAAGTGATCGACATTATAATGGCATGTGCTGTTTTGCACAATTTTGCCATCCTGGAACGTGTCCCACGTTATGTGGACAGCCTGCCCTCTTCAGCCGTCGAGGATGAAGCCGAGAATTTTGAGGGGCCCCCCAGTGAGTCTGGCCAATCTGTTAGAGCCAACCTGATCAGCCAGCATTTTAGTTAACTTTTTTCCCTGTCTCACCATTCTGTATGTGTGTGTTATCCTTTTGGAAACATATGTTGTTTTGCCCTAATGTGGCATTACCTCTAAGTAAAACATTTCGACCTTAATTGTTGCCTAATGTATTTCATGTAGTTTCCTTAGCTTTCGCTGTGCATTGTTACACCTCTTCCAACCAAAATTATCTGGTTTAGGCCAAGCTGTTACAAAAGTCTTCCCACTAAAAACGCCACAAGTATTGGAAGTTAAATTTTTGTTTTACTTTGCAAATGAAAAATTATAGTGGTTAACAGAAATCAGTCCACATACATCTGTGGTAACAAATGGATAACATTAAAAAAAACATCGAGCACATCTACACCTGGAAGTGAGTGGCACAACCAAACAAGGACACCCAGTCCAAAGGCCAGCCTAGTCCAGTCATTAATATTGCCTGTGCCCAGGGATATTTGGGCATGGCCATAATGTCACACAAACATGTCTGCAAACAGGAGGAGCACCAACCAAATACATAGGTAAAGCCATAAGTGGCCAGATAAACTCCACATAGACCTATGGCATTGGCTAGTGGCCTTAAGCATTACTCTAAGGAGCTATATGGGAGCAAATACAAAACACAACCTGCCAGAGCAACACAAAATGGATTGTTTGAAACCTCAAAGGACAAGTAAATACAGTGGGGGTTAAGAGAAAAGATGTCCCACACACCCATGGCTTAATAGGGTGGCTGCCCATAATACCCAGGTGGAGGTCCAGGTGGAGGTCCATGGGAATGGGACCTAGCCTGGGCCATGGCAGCATTGTGAATTTGAAACTGCTCCACAATGTTTCTCTGCATATTGGTCATCTCAGCCATGGCTGACTGGATGCCATTACTTGAATTGGCCACGTTGCTGTTGAGGGTACGCAACTCCGCGAGGATGCCCTGTAGACTGGTATGGATGTTCACCATGTCGGCATGCCTTTGCTCACGCTCTGTAACGAGCTGGGCGTCATAAGAGTCCCTTTGTTGGGTCCATAATTGAAGCAGGGCACTCTGCCTCCCCTGGGAAATTGTGGGGCGGCGTAATGGAGTCCGCCGCACAATTACCCTGGCTCTTGGGCGTGCCCTGCCGCGTGGTGTCGTACCCTCAACAGCAACCGGCCTGCTTTGCAAATCCTCAGCAGCAGAGTGAACACTGGGGACTGTAGTGTCAGTCTCCCCATGTGCAAGCACAATGGATGGAGATTCACTCTGCTGCTGAGGATTGGCCAGAGAAACATTATCGAGCAGTTCCAAATTGGGACCCAGGGGGAGTTCATCCGACGTGCCCTGTACGGAGACATCATCATCTTCCTCCATGTCCTGGATCTCTTCCATGAGTGTGCGGGTCTGTAGGGACATATCCAAAAAAAAAAGGCTAAGTTTGCGTCCCAATTTAGGATTTCAACAGTTTAACACATTCTTAAGCACTTGTTAGTATTTATGCTACTAAATAAACTTACCGAAAATCTCTGATCTGGGCTCCGATGCTGTACGGACCTGGTAGGCATAACCAAACTGGGGGGTGAGTTTACCCTTGCTGAGGGATCATGCTGGGCTGAAGAAGAGAAAAAAATACCACGTAAACACACACACATAACCTTTTTTTGGATAGGTAATCAAATATAGCTCTATTTGTAATATTATTCAACTCTAGAGCAATGGTGACCTTTGTTCAAACCCACGCAAGTTTACAGAGGTGCAATGGCTCGGACAAACTGCTAAGTGACCTCAGTTCTAAGTCATGAAGTGTACCCATTCAGCATCCAACTTTCAGGGCACATTTTTGGATTTAGCCTACCATTCGCTAGGTCCGGGGTACTCAAACAATTGTTTGAAACGCCCATTTAAAGGTATGTGGTGAGAGGTGAATGTCTGGCCATGGTGCTGACGCAGGGGGTGTCTAGTTAAAAATAAAGACACTGGTGGAGGTGCTGGAGCTTTCAAAGTGCCAACTAATAAAGGCTGCTTGCCCTTGCTGGGCTGGATGGGCCAGAGCTGAGGGGACAGGGATTGGATGTCTAAAGGGGGGAGTTAACGTATTGATGTTGATGTGATGGATGGAGCCAATCTGTAACAAATGTATGGGGCTTATGTGGGGGGGGGGGGCATGGGGGGACTGTGGCACATGGGCCAGAGCAGGGGCAGCGGGACACGATTGTGGCCAGTGAAAATTTAAATAAGTTACTGTGTACCTTGCAATGCCACTTCCTGGGCAGTACTTCATATTGCAATGCTATGTTTCACGGAGCCATGACATTGGGCAGGAGACCAACCACTACATGGCCGATCAAGGGGGCAGCTCTGAGCACGTCAACACAGAAGTAACTGAGTGCAGGGCTGTCTGGGCAGGGGTCCTTGAATGTGGTGGCAAGGCCCGCATTGGGACCCCGGGCCGCCAGTTGAGTCTCGCTGCTCTTGGTCACATATGTTTGTGGGTGGCTAATTAAATAGTTAACTCAAACACAACTCACACAACCAAAAGGCAAGCCATACATAATGATGTGTGTTTTGTGATTGCTTCAAAATATCTCACTTATCTTGCGAAACTTCATGACTTTAACAATACAATTGGACATTTGATCTTTGCCATAATGGCTGTGGGCCTAAATGTGTGATTCCCAGGGACCAAAAGAGGACACAAACAGCCACAGTAGTGCGAGGCCAAGCAAGGCAAACCATAGGGGCATCCCGTTATCTTGTTACTAGTGAACTGTAGATTATTTAGCAAACAGGCAAACATGCAGATTTAAGAGTACTCACCGTGGGTACGGGTCGGGGAGTCTGTGTCCCTTAGACCAGCATGTCCACCGACCGCGACCGGATGGAGAAGTCCAAGCACAATCTCCTCAGCAGGGGTAAACTCCAATTTAGATGGAAAGCCACCTCCAGTTTTCATGCTGAAAAGAGAAAATCGTTTGGTATTCAGAAAAGGGGCATACAGCACATCCCAAACATTATATTTAGCGAAAACATTTATTTACCTGTAATTATGCCTTTTAATTTCTTTTTGCCGTACAGCATACTTCAGATCAGAGATTTTCTTCTGAATTTGGGACACATCTTTCCTCTCTTCCCCCGCTGCATTTACTTGTCGGAGGATGGTTTCAAACAATTCCATCTTGCGCTGCTTGGTGGTGTGTTTGGATTTGCTCCCATATAGCTCGTCATAGTATAATGTAAGGCCACTAGCCAATGCCATATTTTGGTCATGGGAGAATCTCCCACTCAACTGGCCGCGGCGCAATGTGCGGCCAGATGGTTGGCTTGGCTGCTCCTCCATGTGTGCAGACACATGTGGTGACATTATGGCCTGGGGCTGGGTAGGGGAATGGCCGGATTGGTGGCTTCCCAATGACTGGACTGGACTGGCCAAGGGACTGGGTGTTCTGGCGTGGCTGGCCACCGAACTTCCAGGTGTAGATGTGGTCATGGTTGCAATTCGGGGCCCTCTTGGGGGGCTAGGTTCCCGGCTGGTGCCAGGTCGGGGGCTCTGTTCCCGGCTGGTGCCAGGTCGGGGGCTTCTGGCCCTGGATGGGGTTCGGGCCCTGTAGGGGCTTCTGGCCCTGGATGGGGTTCTTCTGGCCCTGGCTGGGCTTCTGGCCCTGGATGGGGTTCTTCTGGCCCTGGATGGGGTTCGGGCCCTGTAGGGGCTTCTGGCCCTGGATGGGGTTCTTCTGGCCCTGGATGGGCTTCGGGCCCTGTAGGGGCTTCTGGCCCTGGATGGGGTTCTTCTGGCCCTGGATGGGCTTCGGGCCCTGGATGGGGTTCTTCTGGCCCTGGATGGGGTTCGGGCCCTGTAGGGGCTTCTGGCCCTGGCTGGGCTTCTGGCCCTGGATGGGGTTCTTCTGGCCCTGGATGGGGTTCGGGCCCTGTAGGGGCTTCGGGCCCTGGATGGGGTTCTTCTGGCCCTGGATGGGGTTCTTCTGGCCCTGGCTGGGCTTCGGGCCCTGGATGGGGTTCTTCTGGCCCTGGATGGGGTTCGGGGCCTGTAGGGGCTTCTGGCCCTGGCTGGGCTTCTGGCCCTGGATGGGGTTCTTCTGGCCCTGGATGGGGTTCGGGCCCTGTAGGGGCTTCTGGCCCTGGCTGGGCTTCTGGCCCTGGATGGGGTTCTTCTGGCCCTGGATGGGGTTCGGGCCCTGTAGGGGCTTCTGGCCCTGGATGGGCTTCGGGCCCTTCTGCGCGGCCTGGAGGGGCTTCGGGCCCTTCTGTGCGGGCTGGAGGGGCTTCGGGCCCTTCTGTGTGGGCTGGATGTGCTTCGGGCACTGCTGTGGGGCCTGGGTTGGCTAAGTGCCCGGCTTGAAAGCATGGGTGGTGTGGGCTCCCTTGGGCGGCCTCTTCTGGGGGCAGAGGTGGTGGTGGCTGCTGTGGCCTGTTTTTTGGCCGCAGGGGCACGTGCCTTTGGGGCCCTTTTTTGGGAAAGGGAGGGTCCAGTGTCCCTTGGTGGGGCCGAGGTGGTACTTGCCTTCTGGGCCTTCTGGGACCTTAGCTTCTTCGGTCGTTGCTGGGACCTGGTTGTTGGGCCCTCAGAGGTCTGGCTTTGCTGGCCGCGTTTAGCTGCTGCCTTTTTTGGTGCCATTTTGTCCAAAAGCTCAAAGAGAATGAGCTTTGGGTGCAGGGACCTTTAAATCATGCGCCCAGCGTCTGACGCCTATGCGCACGACTACGCGCTCGTACGGACGTACGTTCGTGCGGAACCAGGAAACCGCTGGGGTTTCACTTATCTGCTGCCTGGAAGAAGACTAAAGATGGCGCCCACTATCTTCACCCGTCAACAGGAAGAGATCCTCATGCTGGTAAGTGGCTGCCTGTGCATTTTAATAGAATAGTCAATGATGGCCTAAATGTAAATGATGCGTTGGGAACTAGTTTGGGGTCTCTTAATGTTTAATCACTGGCTCCTCACACTTCATCCTCAAGGGCCGAGCCTGGCCACGTTTTCACCTGTCTATGCTGATGTCCTAATTCGGCCAATTGCTCCGGCTTAGCAACAGTTAATTAACCTGTGGAGTAGCGGGGCGAGCTGTCAAACCTGGCCTGTCTCGGACCTTGATGCGGATGTTTGCGGAACACTGTTTTCCTAAGCCATAAAAACACAACGGGAAGCCACACACGTGGGCCAAAAGCCTAAGCATTAGGCTACATCTTGGATCTTTAAAACATCCTAACATGCCATAGATGCAGGTGGCCTGATTCTTGATGTTGGCTATTATCTGTATGTACATGGTGTGTGATACATATAACATAAGACCAGACTGTCAATCACAGTCAACGTCCTCTTTAAGGCACTCCCCAAAAATGGCGGCCATTCGAAATGTGTGTGTTAATGACATTAAATACTCAACTTGTGATGCAACACATATGGGTCTGTGTGTAAAAGTAAAAGCTCTGTGTCCATTATGTTTTCCAGATCATGCTTCAGCGCCGGTATGACTTCGCGCCCAATGTGTGCGAGAAAAGGGACATCGCCCGGGAGATCATCGCCGAGATCCACCGTGTCACCAGCACCACCTTCACTCACACCCAGATCATGCAGCATTGGTCGGACCTGAAGCGTCTGCACATGCCCCGGGTGCGGAGGTTTTTTGGGATCCATTTCCCAAGTAAGTACCAAGCAATTGCATGTTATATGTTCCAAATGTCTAAGTTATGCCTTTATTTATAATGACTTTTCTTTGGTAGTGTTGGAAATGGATTTCAGAATTCGCCGCACCCGGAGACGTACAGGCCGACCAGTGCTGCATGACTCTGCATCTGTGAGTGAAGGTGGTGGATCTCCCGGGCGACGGACCTACCCCTCCTCTGTGGCCTCCTCAGACCAGCCCCTGGACCTTACCACAGAGGAGGGGCCAAGGCGCGTGGGCGTGGAGTCATACCTGGCCACGCATGGGGAAGGCTCTGGTATGTCACTCTTCATGTATAGGCACAAAGATATACATGGCAGGCCAAAAACTAAGTTATCCTTTATTATGTATTTGTAGAAGCTTCTGGAGCGGGTGAGATAGTGGAGGAGGAGGCAGCAGAGATGCTTGAAGTCGATCCTGGCGAAGGTGAGTGATGTCAGCCAGACTGGGAGCCAGATATGTTGGGAATAGTGACTCTCTACAAGTACTAACCAAATGTCACATGTTTCTCCAGGGACTTCTTCACAGCAGAGCCAGGACCAAGGGCAGCCTGTTGGCCCCAACCAGCCATCTGTCGGCCACCAACTCCGTAAGTCTCCATGCCATTATTCATATTAATGTTTGCTTAGCTAATAACACACACATAACTAAAGGCGTAGCCAATGTGTAGTTCACACTTTCATGTGGGCACTTCGTTAGCTTAAAGAGGACCCTAACTAGTATTAAGAACCAAAGACTTAGCCATCACACTGTACCTACAGATTAGAAACATGGAAAAACACCCTTCACCCATCTAATGCATGTTATTAGACTGAACAAAACCAATATTGGGGAATATGGAATGCACAATATTTACAGGCAGCATGGGATACAGATTGAAAAAAGGAAGGTGCTGCCATGCATTGTGTGAGTGATGACCTTTCCCTCAACCCAGCTATGCTCGGGATTCCCAACGCACCACTGTAACCTACTCCCCTGTACTTTATCCAACTCTCCACTCCTCATTAAGTGTTATGCTTCAGAGTCCAGATGGCGGCGCTGTAATCCAAAAACCTCCAAAATGTACTTTGATCTGGTGCAGAATCATTTGGGAATAGTTATTGGTTTTCATTAAATAATGTTGAAGGTCCGGTGTCAGGAGTTAAAAGACTTACCTGTGGGAAATGCATTAACTTTATCCCTTGGAAGAATGACATATGTCATGCATTTACATGTATTTGATTAACCCCAAATCTATTTCCAGCATACAAACCGGTCTGGGACTCCTATTTATGTTTATTTCTCTATTGCTTACAGGGATTATCCCAAAAACCGTGCATGAAAAAAAAAAAAGAATGAAGGAGTTGGTGGCCGAGCTGCTGGCCATACAGGCGACGTTGGGGCCAACAGATGAAGAAGAGGAGGATGATTAGTGCCCTTGGTCCTGGCTACTTTTGTTAAGTCGGTTAACATTTTTTAATCTATTGGAAACGTTTTAATGTTTTTTTTAAAAAAAAAAAAATTTTGCTATGTTTTTAAAAAAAAAAAAAAAAGTTTACTATGTTTGGAAAAAACAAAATCAAACATTTTACTATGTTTTGAAAAAAAAAAAAAAAAAAAAAATTTACTATGTTTGTAAAAAAAAGAAAAAAACCTTTTACTATGTTTGGAAAAAATAAAAAAAAAAACATTTTACTATGGAAAAAAGAAAACAAAAAATTTTACTAAGTTTTGAAAAAAAAGTAAAAAACATTTTACTATGGAAAAAAGAAAACAAAAAATTTTACTAAGTTTTGAAAAAAAAGTAAAAAACATTTTACTATGTTTGAAAATCCCAAAAAAAAAAAAAAACAAAATAATTTAAATAAATTATATTTGAAGCCTTCATAAATGTGTCTTTTATAATATGCGCACCCAAAAACAATTACACAAAACAGAAAAAACACGCTTATAAACATATAGACATATGTACATTATGTGGTTTGGGTAAGTTTTAGGGTCGTCAACATGAAGAAGGGTGCAAGCGCTAAGGGGTTTAGGTAAGTTTTAGAGACCGAGAAATGAAGTTGGATGCAGGCGCTACGGGGTTTAGGTAAGTTTAAGGGACCGAGAAATGAAGTTGGATGCAGGCGCTAAGGGGTTTAGGTAAGTTTAAGGGACCGAGAAATGAAGTTGGATGCAGGCGCTACGGGGTTTAGGTAAGTTTAAGGGACCGAGAAATGAAATTGGATGCAGGCGCTACGGGGTTTAGGTAAGTTTAAGGGACCGAGAAATGAAGTTGGATGCAGGCGCTACGGGGTTTAGGTAAGTTTAAGGGACCGAGAAATGAAATTGGATGCAGGCGCTACGGGGTTTAGGTAAGTTTAAGGGACCGAGAAATGAAGTTGGATGCAGGCGCTAAGGGGTTTAGGTAAGTTTGAGGGACCGAGAAATGAAATTGGATGCAGGCGCTAAGGGGTTTAGGTAAGTTTGAGGGACCGAGAAATGAAGTTGGATGCAGGCGCTACGGGGTTTAGGTAAGTTTAAGGGACCGAGAAATGAAGTTGGATGCAGGCGCTAAGGGGTTTAGGTAAGTTTAAGGGACCGAGAAATGAAGTTGGATGCAGGCGCTACGGGGTTTAGGTAAGTTTAAGGGACCGAGAAATGAAATTGGATGCAGGCGCTACGGGGTTTAGGTAAGTTTAAGGGACCGAGAAATGAAGTTGGATGCAGGCGCTAAGGGGTTTAGGTAAGTTTAAGGGACCGAGAAATGAAGTTGGATGCAGGCGCTACGGGGTTTAGGTAAGTTTGAGGGACCGAGAAATGAAATTGGATGCAGGCGCTACGGGGTTTAGGTAAGTTTAAGGGACCGAGAAATGAAATTGGATGCAGGCGCTAAGGGGTTTAGGTAAGTTTGAGGGACCGAGAAATGAAGTTGGATGCAGGCGCTACGGGGTTTAGGTAAGTTTAAGGGACCGAGAAATGAAGTTGGATGCAGGCGCTAAGGGGTTTAGGTAAGTTTAAGGGACCGAGAAATGAAGTTGGATGCAGGCGCTACGGGGTTTAGGTAAGTTTGAGGGACCGAGAAATGAAATTGGATGCAGGCGCTACGGGGTTTAGGTAAGTTTAAGGGACCGAGAAATGAAGTTGGATGCAGGCGCTAAGGGGTTTAGGTAAGTTTAAGGGACCGAGAAATGAAGTTGGATGCAGGCGCTACGGGGTTTAGGTAAGTTTGAGGGACCGAGAAATGAAATTGGATGCAGGCGCTACGGGGTTTAGGTAAGTTTAAGGGACCGAGAAATGAAATTGGATGCAGGCGCTAAGGGGTTTAGGTAAGTTTGAGGGAGCGAGAAATGAAGTTGGATGCAGGCGCTACGGGGTTTAGGTAAGTTTAAGGGACCGAGAAATGAAGTTGGATGCAGGCGCTAAGGGGTTTAGGTAAGTTTAAGGGACCGAGAAATGAAGTTGGATGCAGGCGCTAAGGGGTTTAGGTAAGTTTAAGGGACCGAGAAATGAAGTTGGATGCAGGCGCTACGGGGTTTAGGTAAGTTTGAGGGACCGAGAAATGAAATTGGATGCAGGCGCTACGGGGTTTAGGTAAGTTTAAGGGACCGAGAAATGAAATTGGATGCAGGCGCTAAGGGGTTTAGGTAAGTTTGAGGGACCGAGAAATGAAGTTGGATGCAGCCGCTACGGGGTTTATGTAAGTTTCTGGTTGAGGGTGCGCATGCGCAAGATCTTATAAACATAAGAACGCACGAATCTAAGAGGCCAAAAACCAATGAAAACCAGAGGCAAACGCAAGTAATTGGAAGAGCTGGACGATGGAAGCCGCCGACAAAACAGGCTGCCGCCGCAACAGGTGAGCACATGAACGTGATTTTTACGATTGGCAACTGACTGAGGCAAGTTCGGGAGATATCATACGAACGGACGTATCTTTTAGGATAGAAACGTATTTGCTTAATGAATCACTCGCAAGTTCATACGAACGCACGAGCGGACGTAAAAAATAGGATGATCGTGAGCAAAATCCAAGCTGTTACATGTTTCTTTGAATCAACCCAATATATCTATCTTGACAGAGCCTTTTATGATAACCCCATTACCAAGGTCACCACAAATCATCTGTGGACCCAGATAAAGCAAAGTTAAATGTGATTATTATTGCATTAAGGCCCTGATTTATAAAAGCTATGACGGGCTGTTCTGGTCCAGTGTAGGTCGTCATAACAAGGCAGACAAAGTGCTGTAGTATTTACTAAGCTATTTTTGCATTGATGTGTAGACTGAAGGAATTATATTCTACTACTTGGTTCTCAGGTCCGAGTGCAGGTTGGCCAGCTTGCCTCCTTTTTGTTGGCATAGTGGGGCTTACTCCCACAGAGCCTACAAAGTAGTAAAGCAAATGATCAGATCTGCAGTCTGCTAGGATATTTTTTTTTACATTTTTCAAATTAATTTCATAGATCAATGATTTTTAAGCACGCATATCTTTTTGTTAATGCTGACTAGAGATTTTTTTCTTATGTTCTTCTGTTTATTTCTTGGTCAAGTTTCACTCCAGCAGTCGGCAAAACCCACCCACCCAAGCCACCTTAAAGATGTGTGCAATCACTGCATGTATCTGGGCTCTCATTCCATAGCCTTGTCATATTTGGTCGGGCAGCGACTCCTGGTATATATAACATTGTAGTAAGGGAGTGAGCTATTCACCAATGTTCTCCACATATTTAATGTAGGAGTGGTTTCTGCCATCCACTTCAAAACAACAGCCTTCCGCGCCAAAAGCAAAGAATCCTGCAAGAAAGTCTGCTGAGACGAAGCAAAGACACCCCTTGGTAACACCCCTAGCAGACACACCAGAGGAGAGAAAGGAAGAAGGACCTTGCCTCCCAAAGGTCTTGTAAAAGACCCACAACCCCCCTCCAGGACTCCTGGATCACAGAACAGCCCCAGATCAAATGGCAGAAATCTGCATTGATCTCACCACATCACATCTCATGCACATCGAAGGGCCCTGCCTGTCCTCTTAGTCTCTGCAGTGAAGTAAATTTAACCCTGGCCCTTCCATTTCCCCAGATAAAAGTGGATAATTGTGAGTTAAATTCCTTAAAGAAGGCCGCCGACACCAAAGCAGAGACACGCCTTAATATGTATACAAATTTGTGGAAGGACAATGATCTTAAGTAAAATTATCCTACCCATCACTCTAAGGGGTAGTTTACTCCAGGCTGCAATTTTCTCTCTACTATAGGTCAATAGGGGTGCTACAGCTATTTTGGAGAAGGGGAGAGGAGGCATCCCTGACTCGTGCCTCTTTGCAAGGAAAATGGGAGGGAGGTAAGGCCATTCACCCTAATACATGCAAACGGGGTGGCATATAGCAATTGTACAAATGACATAAAGACAGGGCCCATACCAAATTTGTATCATGCATCCCCAGACAAAGTTCAATTTGATATAGTATAAGGCCTTGGTGGCATCCAAAGACTCCAAGGCCCTATGTCCCCTATTATCATGATCCACCTTCGTGTGAACCATTACTTTCCTCAGATTTATTGATGTTTGAGGTCCAGTATTACAGTATAAGTATTATACATTATTCAGATATAGAGAGATCAACCTGTATAAGGTGCACTGCAGTGGGTCCTTTTCCTTACGCCAACTCAGGTAATTTACTTCTCTCTACCGATTCTCGATTCACTTCCAAAAGAAGTGAATAGGGAAAAGAATAAAAGGTTACGGGCAGGAGGTGAAAGCTAAGTAACACGCCGCAGCAGCAGTGGGTTTTCTCCCTGACCACCGCCACAGTGCGCATTAAGCCCCTGGAACCCGGGTTTGATATAAACCCTAAAACTGGCTTTCACCTCCTACCCGTAAACGTATATTCTTTTGTTTAGTTAATTATTTCATTTATTTTAATTTTTGACCAATAAATTATCTTGACATAACCTCCGGATCCAAGTGCCTTCATCTAAGCACTTCACATCAGCAGACCAAAGGCATCAACAACCACCAGGAATAAAACAAGCACAAGCAATTTTCATCAGAGGCCCTAGGCATTTTGCAAACCTCAGGCCGTGGCAGTGAGTGGGCAATTTATTAACATTGTAGAACATAATTTATTACAATTGTTGTTGTTTGTACTCTATGTAAATGTTAAACTCCCACTTCAAATAACAAAGTTGCTCTAAGGATTGAGAGTCCGAACATCAAACAAAATAAGGAGGATTAAAAAACCTATGACAATCACCATTTGTTATTGGTCTTAAGGTCAGTCTTCCTCACACAAACTAACACCAAAGTGCACCTGGTATATATTTGGTTTACAGGCTGAGGATAACTTATCCCAAGCAGGTATCATCTATTTACACCTCCCACTTATATATTGAGAGTCAGGCCACTCTGAACAGGCGCAGCTACATACAAAGTTTCCCAGCGCTGATCTATACCTACATACACTGCATGAATATATATTGTTCTCAGATTGCACCAGAAGAATCCTGGGGAGGAGAGATCTCCTAATCACTAGAGAGACTCCACTTGTATACAACTCTTATGGAGCTATTTTGTGTGTTGAGGTAAAAAGTGAGTCTCTTGTAGTCCCACCACATCAGGAGTGTATTTAGCTATAAATGTCAGCACCATATAACATTTAATAGGATTGTGCAGGCCTGTTACATTCCAGGACAGAAAGGAAACTCCCCTCACACTTATTCCTCAATAAACTTATCATAAACGAGGGGGTGTGCGAGAGCACCAGGCAGGGCACCAGAGTGGAGAAACAACATGAAATCTGAGAGCAGTAGTCACATATACCTTTGGTCACCACATCTACTATAAAGAACATCATTTTAACCTCCCACCCAACCCCAGCCCCAATTTTCCAGGCATAACCCAAACAGGAAACACTAACACAAAAAGTGTTTCCTGTTAGAGCAACATTAGCAACTGATCTAGCAATGAACAACGTAAGCCGCCTACCATCTCCAGCGGTAACATACACAATATAAATTCAGCAACAACATTAGGCATTGGGACCCCTATCTCTGGTGCCTCCAGCAATAACATTAACTTCTGAGTAGCTCTCAGCAAGGGCTGAATAACAGAAAAAGAAATTGCAGGGCATGGGTATGCATTTGAAAACCTGTTTACTCACGGATTTCTTAATGCGTACCCGTAGAAACAGACTAAATGGAACCAGAGGGGGTCAAGACATAAACCTCAACTAAGTGGAAACAGAGGGGGTCAAGACATAATGCTTGTACAATCCAACCAGGCTGTTGCTGTGTCTGGATCCTCAACAAAAAACCTTTTCTCCACATCCACTAAACATAGCTTTGCGGGGTAGAGCATGGCATATTGTAGGTTAAGATCCTACCAGCGTCATTTAACTGCGATGAAGGAGGCCCTCTTCTTCAGCAGCTCCACTGAAAAGTCAGGGAACATCCCCGCCGAGTTGTCTAACTTCAGGTCTCCCTTAGTCCTTGCCAGGTGTAGAATCTTGTCCCGGTCCCAGGAATTAAGTAATCAGGCCAGTATCGGTCTAGCAGGGGTGTCCGTTGAAGGCTTCTGGGCCAGAACTCTCCACCATAAACACCCGTGACAGCTCGTCTGTACCAAAATCCCAGGTGAACCACTGCTCGAGTAAGTCTCTGGTGACTCACCCTCTACTCCTTCCAACAGGTTCACAATGCAGAGATTGTTGTGTACCAGGCTGTTTTCAATGTTGTCTGCCTTTTCCACCCAGTCCACCGATCGCTGCTTCAATGACCGGACATCACTTTCCAACAGTCTGGACCGGTCCTCAAGATCAGAGACTTTCTGCTTAACTGCTGCTCCCCCTCCCCCGGAGAGTCTGCATTTCTTGGCAGATCAGGTGCACATGAACGTTTACGTCCTCCATCATGCCCATCTGTGCAGACTTGGACCTAGGGATGGCAGCAAACAGCGCCACCCATAATTGGGCCAGTGTGACCTCCTCATCACCATCCTCAGGATCCTCCAGCTGTGTGGTAAGCATTGTTGAAATTTTTACAGCCTCAGATCTGGCTCGTGTCGAAGTGCCAGCACTTTCTTGGCTAGCCGAGCACGCAAAACTTTCCAACTTCTCCGAGATCTTGGTTTTGTGCTGGGCCATGGCTGAAAATCTCTCTTCCAGGCTCTGGGGATTTTTAATCAGGATAATAGCACCAGTCAGGCCATGTCCCCCAGATTTTTTTCTTAAATAAAAAAATAGATATTTAAATACCAGCTTCTATTTTATTTACTTGTAAAATATTCATACGCTTATATATTAATAGAAATGTTACTACACACACACACACACACACACACACACACACACACACACAAACACACACACACTTTACTATACTTTTTGAGCTAGTGGTATGAGTGCTTTGCCTGACTATGCCCGACTTTGCATATTAGTAAGTAATTTAAAAGGTAGCTAAACCTGTATATTGGTCACTCACTAGGAAATATCTTAAAAAAGCAAATACTCTCTACCAGTGGGAGGAGCTATAACTGTTGATTGTATGGGTAAATTAATTGTATCACCTTTTGTTGTGAGGAATACCTCCACCCTTAAATCACTAATCAACTGTATTCTACCTCAATCTCCTCAATAAACAAAGATTAGAAACTCATACTATAAAAACTCATTAAAATGTACTATTCATAAAAAAATATACTAAAAGCCAAAACAATTGATTTAATATAGTATGATTGCATAAATTATACATAGCTGATCAGAAAGTAGGGTTTATAAAACATTGCCAGGTTCCTCCAGCCTCTGAGTGTTTGTCTTCTACAACTGGCCAACTGCTGCGTGGAAGCTTTATTTTAATTTATTGATACTATATTTATTGTTGTTAAGCTTCAGATAAATGTGCTAAGTGTGTTAACTTTATTTGTTTAACTAAATGTATATAAATATGTTAATTTTAACCAGAAATAACATGACCGTTATAAAATAGGTAGTTAGGGTTGAGGTACTTTGGGATAATTTTCCAACACACTTGTATTTCTATAGTCTCTCATTAGTGTTGTTGTAAAGTAGTTTTTTTTGCACCTAAGAAACGGCTTGTTTTCAATAAGGTGAATAAAATGACACCTTTAGACTATAAATGCCTACTTGTAGCTCAAAATACAAAATGTAAAAATATATTTTATTAGATTTTTTGCATTGCCCTTACCCTTCTAATCCCATGTCTAGTCCAAGCCTAAGTGTACAGTTATGCAAAAACTTGGGAGTGTGACAGTTATACGTGTATCAAAGAACAGCCTGACTGCTAACTGGTATTACCGGATTGGTAAGTATTCAGAAGAATAGTAATAGAGCTGGCATGAAATATGCATGATTCAAATTTATCTTCACTGATAATTAACTATCTAATTTTATGTGTAATATATATGCAAATGTTTCCATTAGTCAATATTTCTCATATACTTTTTGGTATCTGCAAACCACAAGATATAAATTATACATGTGCACAAAAGTGGGAAAAGATTAATAGTAATCCATTAAAACATTGTTTCCCTTTGTCACGAATGACAGCAATATAGAGTGTAAATAGTGACTGAGTAACTAAATGCTAATGAATAGATGACACTCACTTTTCTCATTGGGTACTTTTATGAAGGTTGATTAAGGAAATGCATATTCAATATAGTGAGTGAGAACTTAAAGGACCTGTCTAGGCAAATCCACTATACTCACCTATCTTGAAGATTCAATCCTGTGATCAAGGGTGGTCATGCTAAAGATATGGATTACATTTGGGTGTGAACTGAAACTTTACTTTAACACACAAAAAAATCCCATAAAAATGTATGACAAATGGATGACAGGACCCAGAACTTCTATACCTTGTAAGTATAGCAAGGGTCCTAAACAATTTTATGTCAGGTAAAAAAGTTCTGACCGCTAGCCACAAGGGGATAATCACTTATAAAACATACTCAGTAGCCACAGGCTTGGTAGACCTCTTAAATCAAGAAAGAATTATGTTTTACTTTTAAAAAAATAAAGCAGACCCCCCAACCCACCCCCCGCCTGGATTGCACATCTGAATTTTGCTGCTTACCCCATGAGGTTGAGAAACAGTGGTATCGAGGATCCAGGCTGGCAGCTTTTGCCATTAGTTTTATTTATCTAAATTCTGATCCAGTTTCTGATCCACAACTCCCTAGTCTTCATTTATTCAATAATAAAAAAACACAGAGCTCTTCACTGTGAATTACAACACCCGTGATCATACGAAGTAGACTGTCCCAAAGCGCATGCCTCTTCAAACCATGTGCACTCCACCACCTGTGTGTTTAAATTCTTATCAAATGTGGTGGCAAATGTAAAAGCCAAACAAGGTAATCCTTCAATCAGGAGCAAACGAGATCCACCATTCAGCGTTTCCCTACGCAGATTTCCTTAAATGTCTTTGGTAGCTGCAGCTTCGAGTTCTCGCATGTATATAATAAAGTGCACTGCAGGGGCATCAGGGGAGCGGCCGGCAGTGCTGGCAGTCTTGGAGTACCTCTCAGTCTGCCAAAGGAGGCTGCACAGCTGATGTCTTCATTTTTTAAATGGCAAATGTGCACTGCCCAATTAGATTTGTTAGTGATAGTCAGGAAATCATTATTTGAACATATTTAACAGGTTTGCTAATTTATATGTGTTATATTAGTAAGGACCAGTTGGTCCGAAATGCGTAGACGTTTCCAGAAGCTATATTTTCCATGAGATTTACCTGCTTACCACAGTGCTTTTAAGAATTCTCTACAATAAAGCATTTGAAGACTCACTAACAACTGGTAGAGTGCCAAAAGATTGACGCAAGGCAAATGTGGTGCCCTTTTTAAAAAGGGCTCTAGGTCTTCTTCGGGCAATTACTGGGGCCTGTTAAGGGACTACATACACAAATATGTAACTGCATAATATTATCAGTGACAACCAGCACAGTTTTAACAAGGGCAGAAGCTGCCAGACTAACCTGATTAGCTTCTATGATGAGGTGAGTAGAAGCCTGGACAGAGGGGCGGCTGTAGATATAGTTTTTTCTGGATTGAGATCTTCAGGATTAGAAAATACAGTTTGTAACTGGATTGAAAACTGGCTTAAGGATCGTGTGCAGAGAGTTGTGGTTAATGATACTTACTCTGAATGGTTACCAGTTGTAAGCGGTGTACCCCAGGGTTCAGTGCTGGGCCCACTATTATTCAACTTGTTTATAAACGACATAGAAGATGGAATTAAAAGCACTGTCTTTATTTTTGCAGATGACACAAAAAGATATGTAGCACAGTGCAGTCTATTGAAGATGTTCACAAGCTTCAAGCTGACTTGGACATTTTGAGTAGAGATGAGCAAACTTTTGAAAAATTTGATTCGGCTGATTCGCTGAATTTTCCGGGAAAAATCGATTCGGTCCGAATTTATTCGCGACAAATCGCTATTAAAAACGGCTATTTCTGGGCGTCCGAGAGCCTCCATAGGGTTGCAGAACGTTTTGCTTGGCTGTAACATGCATAGGATGCATGCTGGGTTAGTGAAATACTATTGTAAAGAAATATGACATGCAGATCAGAGGCGTCGCTATTAGATTCGCTGACGCAGAGCGGCACAATTACAGAGCCTTGAGGTGGCATCAGCATGATGAGCCCATATATTGCCTGAAAGACACACAGTGGAGTTGGCAGCAGCATAGGGAGCCCATATATTGCATGAAAAACACATAGGGGAGTTGGCAGCAGCATAGGGAGCTCATATATTGCCTGAAAAACACATTGGAGTTGGCAGCAGCATTAGGTGCCCATATATTGCATGAAAGACACACATTGGAGTTGGCAGCAGCATTAGGAGCCCATATATTGCCTGAAAGACACACCCAGGAGTTGGCAGCAGCAGCAGCATAGGGAGCTCATATATTGCCCGAAAGACACACATTGGAGTTGGCAGCAGCAGCAGCATAGGGAGCTCATATATTGCCCGAAAGACACACATTGGAGTTGGCAGCAGCATTAGGAGCCCATATATTGCCTGAAAAACACATTGGAGTTGGCAGCAGCATTAGGAGCCCATATATTGCCTGAAAGACACACCCTGGAGTTGGCAGCAGCATGAAGAGAACATATACAGATTTTCGGCACATATATCTTATCCGAAGAATATTAATAAAAATTAAGATTAACGTAAAGCATTTTCTCAATAATTACTTGTGGTCTGATGCGGAGGAATGTCTGTAACAGGAGTGCAGCGCCTAAAATCTGTTTTGCCCTATCCATATTTCTTTAGTGTTGGTCTGGCCCCATGATCAATCTCTAATGCATCAGGCATTGGTGGGTGGAAATCTTTGCTGATCCATGCCCGATTCATTTCCACGCTGGCCAGTCTCTCAAAAAAACATTTTTCAAGCATACTGGAACACATTGAATTGCTCTCATCAGAGCATCACATACGCACATCTAAGAGTTTCATCACTTTGTTCCTGTTAAAGTCTTCAAGGCCACAGATAGTTACACACCTGCTGCTGTTATCGACAAATCCTGTTTTAAGTGTAGTGTAGCGTTTTGTCCTCCCCTCATATACGTACTAAGTATGTCAGGCAGAGAAGTGCCAGGATGGGCACAAAGAAGTTGCAGAGGCCTAAATTCATCAAGCAGAGGTTGCAGCAGACTAGGGGTGAGTGGCAGCAGGAGTCTCAGTGAGAGGCCTGATCTCCCGGTATCAGCTAGCGGTCGTGTCTTGACCAGCAACCCATCTGCCGTCATCTATTGGTTAACACAATCATCCACTCCATCACAAGTGACATCTGACACCCCCATTCAACTTTCGGTTATATCTTATGCTTTGGGTTCAGCTCCACTATTCAGTGAGGATGATCTGATAATCAGAAAAATCAGCAGCTACTGCCCAGCCAAGAAGTGGAGGAGACACTCGCCGCTTCTTCCACTAGGCGAGCAAGTAGTGATGAGGAGAGTGGCGTGGGAAGTGGTGTTGCAAGCGTTTTGGCTCCTTAAGCAGACACTGTTGAGGAACCTGAGGAGGACATCAGTGAGTTTTGAGGGCACTTTTAAAGGCTTGGAGTGATGGAGAGTGACAGATTTAGCGGTGAGCATGGTGACAGAAGGGAAGTATGGAGGCAAATGTGCTTGGGGTAGACCACTTGCTGCGTGGTAGGCTACCTTCCCAGGAGGTAGTGGAAGAGGGTCCCTGGAGTCGTCGGCTGTGGTGGCAGCATCAGTGAATTAGTGCGGACTGTTAGGAAAATCAGCTACTCGGCGATGTGGCAGTTTTTCATCAAGCATCCACAGGAGGTTAACATGGCTATATGAAAGATGTGTAGGCAGAAAGCGAAGTGTGGCCAGGGTCCCAATGTTGGACCCACAGCCCTGCATCAACATTTGCAGTGTCACAATAAAGCGGTCTGTGAGAGTTGGCTCCAAAGTGGTGGTCCAGCCTGCTGCATTACCCAGTGGCACGCCACTCCCTGTTCCAGCCAGCCAAGGCTCCACCACCTCCTGTGTGTCATACCCATCCTCTGTCGCTACAGTTGCTCCTCCTCCTCTTAATCCAAGTCAGTCATTCCGCCAGCAATCCATTGGCCAAGCCATGTTGAAGAGACAACAATATGTGCCCACTCATCCAACGTGCAGAAGCTAAATGTGCTCCTGTATAAGTTGCTGGTGCTGCAGTCCCTCCCTTTTGAGGTGGTGGACCTTTCAGAGAACTGATGGCTTGTGCCGAGCCGAGGTGGAGAGTCCTATGCTGTAATTTCTTTGTGAAGAATGCAGTACCAGCCCTGTACAATTTTGTTGAACAGAAGGTGGGCCAGTCCTTTAGCCTGTCAGTGTGTACCAAAGTGCACGGCAGTGCCTACGTCTGGAGCTGTAACTACGGTCAGGGACAATACATATACTTTAAGCCCCACTGGGTGATTGTGGTTCCTGCACAACCACAAAAGCAACTTGGACAGGTTCCTCCGCTGTGGCCTCCACGCTCCTAGGCCATTGTGCCTGTGACAGTGCACTTGCACTTAGCAATGCTGTCACAGAAAAAAGTGCCTAATTGTCAATTACATATTAATTGTTAACATTTATCTTATTTGAACACATTTATAATAATAACATATAATAACATATAACATAATAACAATAACATAAAATGTATCCAATTTTTTTTTTGATTAATTTTGTATTTTTTTTTAATTTTCTTTTCTTTTTTTAATATTTTGTATTTTTTAAAAATATATATATATTTTTATTTTTTTTTTATATATATATATTTTTTCCATTGTCTTTTTTTAATATTTTTTAAATTTTTTTACAAATGATTTTGTTAAATTTGTTTTTTTTTTTTTTTGCATTTTGTTTTTTCTAAAAAAAAATTTTCAGTATTTTTTTTTTTTTTCAGTGCCCTTCCAGCCTGCCATGTGTGCAGAACATGGCGTTTTCACACTGTTCTTCACATGGTTTGCCTTGAGCCACGGAGTCACATGGGAGGAACTGCTAAAAATCATAAATCTCCACCAAAACTGCAAATGGGAACCATGGTGACTGACATTTTGACTGGGAAGAACATCTTGTCTGCGCTGCGACAAGGAAGCCTGAGCCATGCGCCCTGTATGCCACATGTGTTCAACCTAGTTGTCAAGCATTTTCTGAGGTCTTCCCCCCATCTGCAAGACATCCTAACAACGGGAAGGAAACTTTGCATGCACTTCAGCCACTCCTACACCGCCAAGCACACCCTTCTTGAGCTACAGCGTCAGAACGGTATCCCCCAACATAGTCTGATTTGCGATGTTTCCACCCTCCATATGTTGGATCGACTATACGAACTGAGAAAAGCCATCACTGATTTCTTGATGGTCCAAGCAGATAGGGGGACTCCCCTGTGTAACTTCAATGTTAACCAGTGGCAGCTCATACGTGACACCTGTCGTTTGCTCAGGCCCTTTGAGGAGGCCAATTATTAGTCAGTCGCCAGGACTATGGGATGAACGATGTGATTCCACTGCTTCATGTACTACAACACATGTTGGGAACCATGGCTGGTAAGGGCACTGGAGACATGGCGCCTACATTTCCCGGCCACATGAAGCCTGTGGGGGCTGAAGTGGAGGAGGAGGAGGGGGTGGGGCACAGTGAAGCACAGTTTAGGTTTGACAAAATGGCCATTTTATCTAGTCATCTGACAGGAGAGGAGGAGCAGGAGCAGCCAGAGGAGCTAGAGGTTGTGAGGAAGGCGAGACAGAGGACCCAGACACACCGTGGCAGTATGCAGTGGAGATGGAGACAGGTAGTCCCTCCGAGTCACTTGCACAAATGGCACGATGCATGCTCACGTGCTTGCGTAGTGACCGCAGAATTGTCTCCATTTGTCAGCGGGATGACTTCTGTCTCTCCACTTTATTGGACCCTCGCTACCGGCACAAAATGGGGGCATTTTTACACCCACTGAGAGGGAGGACAAACTGACCTACTACAGAGACATTCTACGTAGTCAGTTGGCCGATGCCTATCTGCACCATGGTCCATACTGTGATGCCCTGCGGGACACCATCCTTCTGTAAGCAGGCAACCCCCAATCTCCACAGCCGCTTCTGCCTATAGTCAAGCACCTGTTTGCCGGGACGCTAGGTACGCCTCACCGGACACGGTTGCCCCCAGGTCTTAATAGGCGCAAAGGATGGCTGCTTACGGTGAAGGCCGATGAACCACGAGGGTCCCGAAGCCGAGGTCGCTCACAGGTAGTCAATCCGGAGGGTGCGTCAGAGTACAGGGATGAGACAGGTGCGTAGTCAGGAGTAGCCAAAGGGTCAAGCCGGGAGTCAGAGATCGCGGGGTATCCAGAGGGTCATGGTCAGACAAAGCAGAAGTCGGTACAGGCAGCTGACAGGAATGGTAGATCAAGCCGGGTCGGAATCAGATAACAACTAACAGAATCACACCCTAATCACAAGCGACCCGCATAGTGAGGCTAATCATGAGCAGCAGAAAGACCTGGAGCAGGCCCTGAACCAGCAGGTAGTGTCATACCTTGACATGACCATGCCAATTCACCTTGAGGACCCACTGGACTTCTGGGCAGCTAAACTTGACTTGTGGCCGCAACTGGCAGAGTTTGCCCTGGGAAAGCTGTCCTGCCCAGCGAATAGTGTGCCATCTGAGCGGGTGTTTCTTGCGGCGGGGGCCATAGTCATGCCAAATCCTGGCATGGATCGTGCTCTATACAGCACTGTAGGGGAAAAATACACTCCATCCAGGACTTCTCCACACACTTTACCACATATCCCCCCCCTCTTTTTCAGACCCGAGGTCTGACAACCCTCACTGGTCATACAATAGACTCGGGACAAAGCATCCGCATTCCCCTGTAACTTCCCCGGTCTATGTTCTACTTTAAATTTAAAGTTTTGTAAGGAGAGAAACCATCTGGTGACCCTTGCATTTCTCTCCTTATTTTGCTTCATCCAGGTCAGCGGCGCATGATCTGTCATTAGGACAAATTGTCGACCCAACAAATGATATTTTAGGGCCTCTAACGCCCACTTAACAGCGAGACACTCTCTTTCCACTATCGCATAGTTTTTCTCTGCCGGAGTCAGCTTCCGGCTCAGGTACAATACTGGGTGCTCTTCCCCATTCACCTCTTGTGACAGAACTGCACCCAGACCTGAATCAGACGCATCCGTCTGTACCAAGAATTGTTTGCTGAAATCTGGGGACACCAGAACAGGCTGTTTACACAGGGCAGATTTTAGGCTTTGAAAAGCCTTTTCTGCCTCTGGGGTCCATTTCACCATTACTGACTTACCCCCCTTTGTTAAGTCAGTTAACGGGGTAGCCATTGACGCAAAATTGGGCACAAACCGACGGTAGTAGCCGGTTATACCTAGGAAGGCTCTCACTTGTTTTTTTGTAAGGGGTCTGGGCCAGTTTTGTATTGCCTCCACCTTATTAATCTGGGGCTTAACCAACCCTCTACCAATGACATAGCCCAGGTATTTTGCCTCCTCCAGACCCACTGCACATTTCTCAGGGTTTATGGTTAAGCCAGCATTACTGATAGAGTCTAGGACGGCCTGTACCTTGCTGAGGTGACTCTTCCAATCAGACGAAAAGATGACCACATCGTCCAGGTAAGCAGCGGCATAATTCCGATGTGGCCTCAAGATCACATCCATCAGCCTCTGAAAGGTAGCAGGGGCCCCATGTAACCCAAACGGCATAACCAGATAGTGAAACAGCCCTTCCGGGGTGGCAAACGCTGCTTTTTCTTTAGCGTCCTCAGCCAAAGGTATCTGCCAATACCCTTTTGTGAGATCCAGGGTCGTAATGTATCTTGCCCTCCCAAGCTTTTCAATCAACTCATCTACCCGGGGCATGGGATACGCATCAAACTTTGAGACCTCATTGAGTTTTCTGAAGTCATTACAGAATCTCCAGGTCCTTTTAAGCTTTGGTATTAAGACAATGGGACTGGACCAGGCACTAGCAGACTCCTCAATGATGCCCAACTCTAACATGCGTTTTATTTCAGAGGAGATCAGGAATCCTGTGCGGTTTTAGGTTTACTTTAGTGTAGGGTTCAGTTTTAATCTGATGCTTTATTAAATGCTTTCGGATCGGCAGGTCAGAAAACTTGTCTCTATTTCCTTGCAGAAATTCCCTAACCTCCTGAGTTTGATGACCTGACAAAGACTCACATATCTTGACTGGGGGAATGGTCTGCACCGCCTCTTTAACTCTAGCCGGGGCAACTACCAAAGCTTCACGATCTTTCCACGGCTTAATCAGGTTCACATGGTAAACCTGGTAGGGCTTCCTTCTACCTGGTTGGTGAACCTTGTAGTTCACCTCACCCACCTTCTCTACAACCTCATAGGGACCCTGCCACTTTGCCAGAAATTTACTTTCAACTGTGGGCACTAATACCGGTCCCCAGGATTAAAGGCCCTCACCTTGGCCGACCTATTATATATTCTGCTCTGGGCCGCCTGAGCCCTTTGCATATGCTCCTTTATTATCGGCATTACATTTTCTATGCGGTCCTGCATCTGGGCTACATGCTCAATTATACTCTTGTATGGGGTGGCCTCAGTCTCCCAGGTTTCCTTGGCGATATCTAGCAAACCCCGGGGATGCCTACCATACACCAGTTCAAAAACCCTGGTGTATGGTAGAAAACCCTGTAGACACCTGGGGGACCTCCCGTATGGAAAATATGAGATACGGCAACAAACAGTCCCAATCACGGCCATGTGCTTAAGGGTTTTATTAAATCTCTCTACCAAGCCGTCTGTTTGAGGATGGTACACTGAGGTGCGGAGATGGGTAATTTTAAACAGCTTGCACAGTTCCTTCATGACCTTTGACATGAAGGGCGGGCCCTGATCGGTCAGAATTTCCTTCGGTATTCCTACATGAGAGAACATAAGAAACAGCTCCTTAGCAATATTTTTGGACGCCATATTTCTTAGCGGTACTGCTTCCGGGTAGTGGGTAGCATAATCTAGTACCACTAATATATATTGGTGTCCTCGGGCTGACTTCACAATAGGCCCCACCAAATCCATGGCAATTCTCTCAAAGGGGACCTCGATAATGGGAAGTGGTACCAAGGGGCTCCGGAAATGTGATGTTGGGGCACTTAACTGGCACGTAGGGCAGGTCTCGCAGTATCTTTTTATTTGCTCGTACACCCCAGGCCAGTAAAACCTCTGGAGAACTCTTTCCTGGGTCTTATTAATCCCCAAATGCCCTCCAAGCACATGACTATGGGCGATCTCCAGCACCATGCGACGATATTGCTTAGGTACCAGAAGCTGTTCCACAACTTCATTGTTAATTTTGGAGACCCGATATAACAAATTCCCACTCATGGCGAAGTGTGGAAATTTCTGGTCAGCTTCTGGTTCCTGAGGCACTCCGTTCAACACTGTGACATTACCTCTTGCAGTCTCCAGAGTGGGGTCTCTTAATTGCTCAGACCCAAAATTACCCTGAGCCACCTCTAGGTCTAAGACCCGCTGATCCGGCAGGGAAGCCTCATCATCCTTGCCTGCTAACACATGTAGGGGAAACCGGTCATTACTGCATAATTCAGATATTCACATTTCTTCACTAGGTACCTCATGGGGCCTATTGTCTCTACTAGATAGTTCAGCCGGCTCAACAGGGAGGGTCACCGGTTCTGCCGGAGATACTTCGCTACCGGAAGAAACGTTTCCCCTTTCCCACAACTCCCAGAACAAGGGAAAATCCCGGCCAACAATCACTTGATACATAAGGCGTTCTACTACGCCTGCTTCATATTTTAGTGTTCCAGCGGGGGTCTCAAACTTACCCACGGCTACAGGGTAAGCCACGATATCCCCGTGGATGCAAAGCATGCTCACATTTTTATGTGGTACATAACCTTCACCCACAAGGTTGGCCCGGACCAAGGTTATCAGGCTACCTGAGTCCAAGAGCGCCTTCACTGAGCACCCATTCACTCTCATCAACACAATATGGGGCTCGGTCTCTACCCGCGAAACCGCAGTACATGCTGGTTCCGCAAACAGGGATCTTCTGTGGCCAGCGCCACATTCCATAGGCTCAGGGCCAAGGGGGCAATCCACGGCTATGTGCCCCCACTCGCGGCACCTCCAACACTGGGGACCCCAAAGCCTCCGTCCCCGGGCGTCCTCCCTAGGATTGGGGAGCCTCTGGGGATCAAGGTCAGTCCTGGGCCCTTTTTCACCCTTCCATACACCTCCAAGGGGAACCTGCTTACCCGTCGTTGTCACAGGTTTGTGGGTCTTGGAGGATGCTGGTGTAGTAGGGGTATCCCGTAGGTAGTCCTCCGTCGCAATAAAAAGTTCAACCAAGTTGACCAGCTGCTCCGCACTCTGCGGGTCGCCCTGTGTTGAAGCTTTGGCGGCAGGGACTGAAAGAAGCGGTCCACCACGATTTTCTCGATAATCTGCGCAGGGGTGGAACGCTCTGGCTCCAACCACTTTTGGACAAGATGTATTAGGTCATACAACTGCGACCGGGCAGGCTTATCCACGGCAAAAGTCCAATTATGTATTCGCCTTGCCCGAACCGCTGGCATGACTCCCAGGCGAGCAAGGATCTCCTGTTTAAGCTTAGCATAGTCCCGTACATCCTGCTCCCTGAGGTCAAAGTATGCCTTTTGCGGCTCACCCGTTAAGAACGGCGCAATTACGTTGGGATATTGGGGGCGAACGGTAGTGACACAGACAACAGTTCTCTCTCGGCAAAGCAGGTTTATTGCAGAAAAATGAAAGTATTCAAATGAAATAATACTTCTCCATTCATAGGTTGCAGCGTCAATGCAGAAAATCAAATCAAATGGTTACCTCACCAAATAAAGGTAAATCCAGGGCTGGGGATTCCAGCAAGCTGTGGGTCAAAGGAAAGTCCAATCCAGATTGCAGGGCAAACCAGCCCGCCGCTTCTCACCCCCAACGGTCCAAGAGTGGGGCGCAGAAGCCAAGTCCTCCGGCTTAATAGTCCAGTATTGTTATTCACACAACATGCAGTTCAGCCTGAGCTCCCTCCATCAGGCTGGTCAAAGACCACTGACTGGCTCAGTGGGAGCCTTTTATTCAGGCTCCTTCCTGAAATCACTCTGACCAGGTGTGCAAGGCCTGGGATCAGAAGAAACCTAGGAGTGGGGAATGTGACCAGGGTTCTGAAATCCTGGCATGGATCATGCTCTATACAGCACTGTAGGGGAAAAATACACTCCATCCAGGACTTCTCCACACACTTTACCACAACATGCTAGCATATTTGTGGTGCCCCCCGGTTAAAGGAAATGGCTGCTGGCAATTTGACAACGTGACTTTCTTTACAAAATGCAAGCAGTTAATAGACAGGTACTCTTAAAATATTTATGCTAGTATTTGGGATGCCCCCCAGGCGAAAGGCAAATTTTGCTTAAAAAGTGACTTTGCTTACAAAATGCAACCAGTTATTAGACAGGTAGTCTTGAAATATTTATGCTAGTGTTTGGGATGCCCCCTCCTCACATACAGAGCAGGCCTCCCTTGATTGTGGAAAAGTGACGTTAATTATAAAATGCAAGCAGTTATTAGACAGGTAGTCTTGAAATATTTATGCTAGTGTTTGGGATTCCCCCTCCTCACATACAGAGGAGGCCTCCCTTGATTGTGGAAAAGTAGGAGACAACAATCATTTTTTACCATAAGAACTATAAATCTGTGGAATAGCCTCCCACAAAAGCTTGCTACAGCATCAACTTCTGACAGCTTCAAAAAAGGATTAGATGCTTATTTAGAAGAAAAGAACATTAACAGTTACTATTTGATGAAAAAATAAAATTAAAATAAAATAAAAATAACTTCCCCTACCCAACACCCTTGGTTGAAATGATGGACATGTGTCTAACCATATTAACTATGGCCCTTATTTATCAAGGGCTAGCGCCAGGTAGTGTCTGACGAGCGCCAGGTACCGCCAGCTATCGGCGGCTACCGAATCAAGTACGCCCGGCGGCGGTCACAATGACGCATTTATCACGCTAAATGAGGCTAGCGCCGGCGTCAGCTAGCGCGGGATTCACCATGTAGCCGACTGCAACGAACAGCGCCGCTGCTAATCCCATCACAGCGACAGGTATGACCTGGCGCTCCCTGGCGTGGTCCAATGCATTTCAATGGAGCAATCTTTAAATAATCATAATTAATTGCTATTACTGTTTTTTTTTTTTTTTTTTTTTTAATGTCAAAAATTCTGTGACCACTTCTGCAATGTTAGGTTTTTTTTTTTTAAGTAAAAAAAAAAAAAAAAAAAAAAAATGTGCAGAATTGATATTACAGGTCTGATATTCATGTATTCATATTACAAAATGTTTAGAAAAACTTGTATAATTTTTACATATAAAAAAAAGGTTGTTTGGGGGTTAAAAACTACTTTACACACATCGCCGCCAGTGCTCTGGGGTTTAAACAAGGAATTCACAGCGCGAGAAATTTTTGAGCGTGATTTTTTAATGAATCTGCAGCAAGCCGTTCGCTCTGGCCATTCGCTGTCAGGCGCACCCATACAAGTGGAACCTGTGAAACAGCGACCCCTAACCCCGTATTCAACATTACCGCACACCAACTGAGTCGCTGTCAACAAGCAAACCCCAGCCAAGCACAGCGAATACTAGCTGGCGCTGTGAAAATCACGCTACTGGCGCTCATCTGTCGCTACCCGGCGCTATTAATGAATTGGCCTCTATGTAACTAACCTGGAAGTGGCTTGCAGAAACAGCTACACCGTCTACGTAAGTCGGTTGTGCGGCTGCAGGGGGGGACATCTGGACCTGCGCTGGAAAGGTGAGTAAGTCCTCTGGGCATTTTTTTATTTTTGACTGTTGTTCCACTTTAATGCTAAACTCCAGCCAGCTTTTCAGTCATGCCGTTAATACACACTTTGTCCATCCTTCGAAGAGCGCTGTCTACTCATAAAATCAACCATTCATTGACATAATCCAGTTATTATATGTTATATATGTGAATATCTCCTCTTTTCCATATCTTCCCATAACAAACATGTATATCATATTATGATATAATGAGACAATTCAAGTAGTCATAGTTAATAAAAGCTTAAGCGATTACCTAACATGTATTTAATTTATTCTCAACCTTGTCCCGTGTGGATAGCCAAAAAGAATAAGTAAGTTAAATTACTGTTCATGGTTTTCAGCTCAGCATTAAGCTAAACACAACTGCCATCCATTCTTTTCCAAAAGATGGTAAGCTTCTGCAATGTCACATTTATTTCTGTCCAGGGTTGCATTATTCTTCCCCAAAATTGTGTATTGATGATAGGTGTTTTGGACTGTCTTCTCAGTAAATCACAATGATTTTTAATGGGGTTCGGGTCTGGTCTTTGTGGTAGCCACTCCATGAGGTCTCCCTGCTCTATTTTACAATTTAAACTGGATGAATCCTGGCAATTGTCATCTTGGAATATGCCCAGTGTGTCATAAGGAAAGCAAAATATCATTGATGGAATAAACTGGCCGTTCGATATATTCAGGTAGTCAGCTGACCTCATTCTTTTGCCACATAACGTTGCTAAACCTATACTTGACCTACTCCAGCAACCGCAGATCAGAGCATAGTGCCCCACACATGCTTGTACAGTAGGCACAAAGCATGATGGAGGCATCAGTTCAGCCACCTCTTTTCTTACTCGTATCATTCTGGAACAGGGCAAAACTGGACTCATCAGACCACATGACCTTCTTCCCTTGCTCCAGAGCAAATTGAAGCCTCACCGACAAGTAATTTTCTTTAGACTACACAGCTGTTTAGTCCTAATCCTTTGAGTTCTCGTCACATTGTATATATGTAAATACTCTTACTTTCACTATTAAATATATCTCTAATTTGATTGCACCAAACTTTTGTTCCAACTCTGATCATAATTATTCACATTTTTTATGACCAGATTCCTTCCTCAACGATGATGTCCTTCCACTTTTTGAAACTGTTTTGGGTCTGATTTTATTTCAGCAATCTCCTTAGATGTTTTCTCTGCTTGATGCTTGCCAATAATTTGACCCTTCGGAAACGGATTCGCATTTTCTTTGACCACAGGATGTGTCTTTCGACATGGTTTTTGAACAAATGAAAAACTACTCACTGCATCAGTTAGGGTCAAAGCTGAAAAACCACATCCTATAAAAAGGTTACATTTCAAAAATAGAACCCGTATAGCAACTCCTCTTAGTGGCTTTAGTGTAATGAATTGGATAAAAGTACTTACAAACAATTTTGGCTTCAAATAAAAAATGGGGGAAACTTAAGGGAAAATGAAATCATCCTTTGGCTCTTATCTTCCATCCATTACTATTTTCAATATGCTGTAATTGTTCAAAGCATGTGATTGAGAGAAGGGGGAGGGGGCATAAAAAGCTAGTTTAGAACAATGGTTTCCTGTCAGAAACCAAAGGCATATAAATCGCATACCTGGGGAAAACAAAAATTAAAATCATTATAACAGGAACAAGCAGCACTGAGGACAGAAAACATCCAACTGGTAATGTAACTGAGGTGAGTGAGCAAAATAGATTGAGTTGTTTTTGTGGGTTTTGATCAACTTTAAATCACCTGCTGCCAGCTGAAACATTCTCACCAATGCAGTCATTATCCAATGGGAGGCTCTTTTTGCTAAATGAAATCCAGGTGGTGACATTCTTTTGACCAGGTAGTGTATCTCCACCTCAGTGCTGCAAAATAAAGGAAAGAATGATTGATGTTTGCACCGAATTAAAGAAACTATTAGCATACCGGTGTCAATGTGGCATTGGTGGAAAGGATAACATGGCATATAAAGTAGCACTGCATTGCTAGGAACTTGAAGAAGCCTTATGTATTATGTTGCATTGGGAGCAAAGAGCATTTCACATAACTGTATGAACAAATGCTTTATGTGATCAGTGAACCTTGATTTATTGATCCATTGAAAATAAAGCTCCTGCACTCTTCCTTGCAGTAGAATAGTCCACACTAAAGAGCTCAGTGACTTTATATATGGCTCTGTCATAGGATGTGTGTTTGCAGCAGCTTGCTGAGTTTCTGAAAGCAAAAGCACTAAATGGCCCCCAGCCTGCACAAACCCCAAAATATATCATATAGCCCAAAAACAACAACACCGGGTGTCACTCCCAAACATGTGCAAAACTATACTAAAGACCAAAAATTCATAGGGAGGCGCACTGTTTTATAAAATGAAACTAGATTACATCTTTATTATAGAGAAATCAATCAAATGACAAATGACATGCTAAAAACATCTAAAATACAAAAATCACACAGCACAAACAAACATGAAGATGAGCCATAGGCGGAGGGGAGAATCAAAATAAATATCAAGAATAATATCAACACTTATATACTAACATAATCTATCTCTATGCAAAACTAATTTAATAATTAAAAGTAAATGCCTGCCTGTGATCCGGATCCTTGCTATAAATAAATAAAAAAAGAATCAAATAAACTAATCTCCAACTAATGACCAATACAGTATATGTAATATATATATAAGAGTACACCACATCCAATGCAAGAACCATAACAATCTCAATCAATTTATCTAAAGTGCCAGTGCCAAAAAAGAATATGAGAATCCACTATACCAAGATAATTGTGAAAATCGGGATACATAAACCACATAGTACAAAGTGACTGCTCATTGTCAATGGCCAATAGCATAACAATTACAACCAAAGTGCAAATAACTACAGTGCCAAACAAGAGTCTCCCCATCGCCAACCACCTCAACCGGAGTTTCTGCAAGCAACACTATCCCTGTTTTAAAGATATTATTGCCAATAAACTGCACCAGCAATAACAAGTGTCAGTAAATCATCCTAAGTAGTGTTTAAGTAATGCCCACAGATGCCATTTAGGGGTAAACCTAGCGAACAAATGTTTGCTCAGTCTAATTAACCTTGTAATCAAGTTAGGTTGTATACTAGTTACTAAAAAGAACTTCACCCCAAGCCAAAACTCATAAAAATACCATTTTGTGAATACTCACCTGTAAAATGGGTATTGTAAGTATGTCACACACCCCGCTTCAAGAAATTCATAACGTGTGGGTAATACTGACCTGTAGAGGGCGATATGCAGAGATGCCAGGGAAAAAGAGAGCCCCTCCCGGTCCATAAATACCTGGGACCTCCCACTCACTACCCAGTATAAGAACAGCAGTAAGGTAAGGGACCAGGAAGAGCCCAACACAAAGCATAACAACGCAAAGCGGGGTGTGTGACATACTTACAATACCCATTTTACAGGTGAGTATTCACAAAATGGTATTATTCGGGTATGTCACACACCCAAATTTACAGCTAAAAGGAAGGGGAGATTCCACTGTTTACCAGCCTGTGCACTGCCTCCAATTTTCTAGGCGTCCCACAAACCGTAATCAACACCTATGCATAAACACTAAAGAACAAGGTTTAAAGTGGGACTGGCACAAAATCACTGAAAAGTCACATGACATAATATATATATACAGTCACTTTAATAGTTATCAAAAGGACACAAACACTTGTACCATCAACAAGATAAAAAACATGCATGGTGATTTAAAACACGGGGGCCCCCCCATACTTGCAGCCACAGCCACACAATCACGCCACCACTGCTCCACACCTCTCAGCTCGCTAGCCTAATTGAAGAGATCCAATAATATTCTACCCCTTACGGGGACTATGAAGAGAATGGATAGCTGAATGCAGCGTTTCCATGCGAAATTTCCGCGGACGGACGAACCTGTTGAGGATCTTTAGATCCAGAATGGGTCGAACCGAGCCGTCCTTCTTGGGCACCGTGAACAGATTGGAATAAAAGCCCCGACCCCTGTCTGAGGGGGGCACTGGGCAAATAACTGCCATATCCAACAGACTCTTTACTGCCGCCTGGAGCTCCTGCGCGGCCAGAAGGTCCGAAGGCACCCGAGACCTGAGGAATCTGGGAGGGGGCCGGAGCTCGAACTCCAGCTTGTAGCCGGAAGTCACCACTTCCCGGATCCATCTGTCCGAGACCTCCCTGGGAGAAGTGTTGCAGCCGTCCCCCCACCCACATGGGTGAGGGCGCCCCCTCATTGCTGAGCTGGCTTGGCAGCGGGTTTGGGCTTAGAGCCCCAGCTGTATCCTGGGCGGGCACGTCCTCTGCCCCTGTTGCAGGAATCTCCTCTGGCTGCGGGGAAAACAATTCCTCTGCCAGCTCTGGCCCCACGAAAGGAAGGAGCAAAGGAACCCGCCCCCGAAAGGGACGATGCTGTTTTTTGCGTTGAGGTAACTTACCACCCTTGGCAACTGAATCCAACTTCTCACCAAAGAGCCGTAATCCCACAAAGGGAAGAGTGGTCAGCGACTTTTTAGACACAAAATCAGCCGCCCACTGGCGCAACCAAACCGAACACCGAATAGTCACCAATAGAGCCGACGTTCTGCCACACATCATCAGTGTGTCATCCAAGGCGGCTAGTACAAATGACAAAAACAATTCACACCTTTTAAGGCCAAGGAACTCGTCACTATCCGGATCTAACCCGGAAGAAGTCAACAGGTCCCTGACCACCGACCTGGTAGCCACCACCAGCAGCGCTGAAGCACAAACTGGCCTCATGGCTGACCCAACACTGGCAAAACCATGACAAGCCATTTGGTCAATGCGTTTATCCTCACCATCTTTAAGCGTGGAGCAATCAGGAGAATTTAAAACAGTAGTGTTGGATAAACCCAGAATCTGTGCATCCACCTCGGGAGGGGACGCCCAACGCTTAACCGTATCCAAGGGAAAGGGATATTTTTTGTCCCAACCCTGAGGGACACCTGGGAGCCGGGCAGGCCTCTCCCATTCCTTAGCAATAATCCCATCAAAATGCTTTTGGTTAGGAAATTCCAAGCGCGGCCTGGATTCTTCGAAAAATTCCCCCTTTTGCTGTGGAACCGCCTCAGGAGGAGAAATAGCCAAAACCTCAAACATCTGAGCCAGAACATTAGGAGTATCCGAAGACCTCCCCAAGCCCCGCTCGGTATCAGCACCTATAAAATATATATATATATATATATGACATAAAAATATATAATTATAGGTGATGGGACAGAAGGGGGGGGAGGATAATTTAATAAATTAATACATTAAAACATTATTAAGAATTAATGATTACAAAATTTGGACCTAACACCGAATAAGGGGCCCTGCTCCTACCCTCCGCTATCCCGCTAGAGAGAGGGGCATTACCCAAAGGGGGGGACCACCCAAAGTGTAAGGCCAAGGGACGGGGCATCCCAAACCGTGGTCACCGTCCCGGATGACCGCCTACCCTCTTATTTAGGGTCTCACGGGAGAGCATTTGCTCTTAAGCACCAAGGGTGCTTTTCTACCCTCACCGGACCGTCAGCCTAGGCTGGGAGGCATGAGGTAACAGAAAAAAAAAATCCAGGCGGAAATAGATAACTAAAGGGCCGGGAGTCATCCCGGCTACCTGAAATCCCCCTGTGCAAGGAGGAGACCACATCTTCTGACTTGCTCGCCGACTGCAGAGATGAAGACTGGGTAATGAGTGGGAGGTCCCAGGTATTTATGGACCGGGAGGGGCTCTCTTTTTTCCTGGCATCTCTGCATATCGCCCTCTACAGGTCAGTATTACCCACACGTTATGAATTTCTTGAAGCGGGGTGTGTGACATACTTAGAATATATATTTTTCAGTAGTGATCTTATATAAAGTTATGACACTCAGTAGAGATATTACCTACTAGGGTGGGTGGCCAATAGTTAGATCAAGTGAGGACATATGCCTGTGTAGCTGGACGCATTCTTGTAAAAGAGGGTAATACATGAGAAATAAAGATGACATTTTCCCAGTGGTGCGACAAGAAGTAAATAGAGTATTACGTTATTTTGAGAGTAAGATTCACAGCAGTCATAACCAACTATTTGTTATGAAGAGAATGTTTTTCCAACCCAAAACTGATTTCCAAAGATGAGAGCCTTCTTCAAGAATGATACCCAGGTTTGGTGATGAAAAAAAATTTTCAAATTACTGGCTATGTTAAAATACTGAGGATGACATGATGGTAAAGGTATTTGCTTAAGCTTCATGGCTGTGTACTTTTGAAAGTTGCAAAAACTACATAAAAGCTAAGTTGAAGTCAGTAATCATTACATTGCTAAAACAGAAGACAGGAAACAAATGTAAATTTAGCATTTTCTTTCAAGCACACTAGTTAAATAGGTATTCCACGCAAGACAGATATTTCTCATTTGAGTGGATGCCCAAGGGCTGCATAATGCAAGGACATACCTCTCTAGGTTGGTCTTAACCCTTTAAATGCCATAGACATAGATTCTACATGCTGTTGCCATTAAGTGTCAAGCATGTAGAATCTACATTCTTGGCATATTGGCAGTTGTAGCCAAGAAAAAAAATGCTCACATCTGTGCAGGATCCAGTGCCAGGGATCTCCTCTTCTCATGGTACAACCCCACTGTATTAAAGGGGTGTTGGAGCTAAGGGAGACACAACCTATATAATAAAATGACACCTTTATTTCATATCACAAAATCAAAAGACACTATTAGAAACTATAAAAAAAACGTATATACAACAAAGACAATACTACACATGTAGAGGTGTAGACGGGGGTGGGAGATAACCAAATCATAAAGCAAATCTATAAGTGAATAAAAATAATATCCTGCCTATGATCCGGATTCTCTAAACACAATACCAATATCCACAAATCAAAAATCAACATTGTTAATAAATTAAATAAATAGCATACATCTATCCTTGGATAAAGAGTATATACAGTATACACATAAGAGCAGACTGGATGGACCATATGATCTCCTTCTGCCATCAACCTTCTATGATTTTGTGTTTCTAAATACACGACGTAGAGTGATACAACAACCACATAGCTATGAAAAATAATTTGCTAGCGAAACACAGCCAATCGTCTTGTTGTTCATCAGGCACCATATCAAACAGTAAAAATCAATTGATAGTGAAACAGAAAGTGACCCTCTAAATATCAGGCCCCACAGGGGCTATCTCCCTAAACTACACCAATTGCAAATTATTGGAGAAAGCCAAGATCAAAATAAGCCAATATCAATAATAAAAGACAATCAAAATAACATGTGCCTTAGTCTCCCCACTGTGTGCCACCTCAACAATAAGCCACACATTCTGTGGGTTGCAATGTCCACTTCATCAGCCTGATGATATTAAAGCACTCTTCTCAGTTTGGGGTGTCCTAGCATTCTATCAGTTCCTTATTGACTTGCCAGGCGGTCACTTCTGGCCCAGCAGTAATGCTGTTTGTATGGGCCCTTGGTTGTGCCGCTTCCACCATTTAAAGTTGTGCATCAGTTTTCTGTGTTCCACGGATGATGACTGCCTTTTGCGGAACCATAGGTTCAGAGAAGGTTTCAAGCATTCCAGATCGGCAAATAGCCATTGCACTTGTATAAGATTTGCTTGTAAGTGAACCAAAAAATGAAACTGAGTTTTGGTCCACATAAGTCCTGCAGGAATTAGCTGAGTATGTGACATAGGATGCTGGGTTTCAGTAGAGGGATCATGCTATGTGGACCAACACTAGAATTTTGGTCTACTTGAAAAAGCAATAGCAGATACAGCTTAAACAGACCCTAATGTCCAAAAATAAAATCCCAAATGCTCCTTTTCAATGCAGACAGGTCACAGGTGATGGCACATGATTCCCTGTCTGGCCAGTCATATGAAGGTGATTGGCTGTGTCACTGTATGGCTAATCATTGTGCTCTTCTATCAGTAGGCCCAGGAGCTGCTGCGGGGCCCCAGAACTTACCCCAGAATGCTGGCCGCTCGTGCCAGCCCTGCCCTTTAGGAAGGACAGCTTGCTTGCTTCTATTAATCTCAATTGACCTTGGATCTGACTATTGTGTAACTCTCTGGCTTGTTATGATTCAGAATTAAACAGTGTGCTTAGATGGCATGTCATGCATCTCAAGGCTTAGAGTAGCCTCAGCTAGAAGATTCGCTCCCTGCAACGCTGTACTGGTGTTAGAAGAACGCCCAGCATACATCTCATTCATCAATGCCTGCCAGGTTACTACAGCAAATGAGACGCTCTGTTACAGCGTCCGATAGCCAATCACATCGTATACTAGCGGTCGCTCTTAGCGCCTCTGTACGGACACTCATCTGCCGATAGCTGTCACTAATGAATCAGCCTGCGGGTTTGACATATGTCACAAAATCAGTTGTTCAAGATCAGTTGATCAAGCATGTGTGGGCTGCTTCCAGCACAGACAGTCATCACACACCTACAAGCAGGGCGCAGGCAATCCACACAGATTCCTTCCCACACTTACCCCACCGAGAGTCTGATTAGTTCTGCTTTTGAATGATCAGCTTGCATTATGCTGGTTCACACACAGTCACCATGAAGCACTCCAAGTTAATTGTGAGTCATTCACCCTTGTAACACTATATGATTAGATACACTTTCCCAAAAATACAATGGATTTAGGCACAATCGATCTTACAGTCTATGGTTTAATACACATTTACGAGTGGTCATACACTCTTCAGAAACCAGGGTCGTTTTTAGAACTTCAAGTGAACCATGTTAGGAGTTTTCTAACTGCCAAAAAGGTAGGCCTGTGTTCAGTTGGAAAATATTAATAAAATACAAATAATAATAAAAAGATAATATGCATACATGTGCAGAAAAACATAAAATAAAATGGGAAATCCTATACCTCATAAAGGGATAAAAAGTCTGAGGGTTGGAAGAGCAGTTGGGTTGGACAAACAATGATCACTAATCAGACCCTCTGTATGTGAGGGTAAGAAAACAATTTCTCCCCCTAGATTTAAGATAGATTCCAAGATGCTGGAAGACAGGTTCCGCCCCCCAGGTGGGTGCTGGGGGTAGGCTGATATTTTTATTAGGCTTCAGCCTGGGGGACAAAAATGAACCTTTTATAATATAAACCCTAACTTGGGCTGGGGAGGTCCCACTTGGTAAATATGGGGATCATAATTTTCATCAGGATGTAAGCTTTCTAAAGATATCAAATTGGACTTGGCTGTCATGTCCTGGTCAGGAGTAAGGGGTTTTATGTGTCCACATTAAGACCAATATCAAATATGGGGCACCGATGTGACAGTCAGACTTGGATAAATCTTATGGTGGTGTTTGCAGGATGCAGCTTAACTCATATTCAAGTTATGGGGCAATTTATATGTAGTTTTACAATATTACAATTTTAGTAACTCTATTATCCAAGCTTCACCCCCCTCAACTTTTTTTACCAGTGGCTGTAACTGTTTCTGAAAGGGCAGGAAAATTATGTCCCTGTGATCAGGAAGTCTTTGAAGAATCATGTAGGAATGCAAGGGGATGGATGAGGCAGAGGGGGAATCATGGCATAAATTTGAACATTGAACATCACAGCATAGTCTGGTGACTTTTTGAGTTTTAGAGAAATCATAGAAAGGTCACAAAGATGAGAGTCTATGTTTTCATGAATGATACCCAGCATGGTCCGAAGTAGGAGTAAAATAGGGTAGCAAGACAAAAGCAAAGTTGATGTCAGTAATCATAATTAGTTACATACTTAATACTGTTGAAAAAAACGTAGGTTCAACCAAAGGACATATGTTGCACAAGAGAAGGCAGGAAACTTCCCTGCTTGTAAATCAAAAAGCTAAAATTAAAGTTAATTTAGTATTTCCTTTTAAGTACACTATTTAAAAAGGTATTCCACCCAAGAGAGATATTTCTAATTTACATGGATTGCCAAGGGCTGAATGACTGAACCACATATGTCTCTAGGTTTGCCGTAAACTAGCTTTTTCAAGCAAACACTATCAAATGTCAAGCCTCCGAGATACCCTAAACTAGCCTTAAAATCAGCTTAGTCCACTGGCACTTTGGTAGTGCTGTGCTCTTTCAGAAATGCAATGTGTGTGCCTACTATGGGGAGCAGCAGCAATGACTGTTCCCTACAAACATTGGCCTTAATTCACAGCCTTCTATATTCCTTCCC
Organism: Gastrophryne carolinensis; assembly: GCA_027917425.1. Classification (NCBI taxonomy): domain Eukaryota; kingdom Metazoa; phylum Chordata; class Amphibia; order Anura; family Microhylidae; genus Gastrophryne; species Gastrophryne carolinensis. Next base: position 41,814,314 of record CM051240.1, on the reverse strand, counting down.
GTTTTTATCTCTCCGTGTTAACATCACACATGGCTTTCTTCAGTATCAGAGCATTCACACCATTCAGAGCCTCCATCAGGAGCGTCTCGTATTGTTCCCGTAGATGTGAAAGCAATTGAGAATGCTGTCAGAATCTCTCTCAAAGCCAATTTCACAGACAATGCTTTTGTGTATGTTGATGTGAAATTCTCACTCATAGCATTTTTAGAGAGTTTTTTAACGTATTTTGCCTAGAAATGTGTGAATGTCAGTTAAGATGTGTGAATGTCAGGTGAGATTCTTCTAGTTTCCATTGGAAAATTTCAGTTTTTACCTTCATTTAGCCCCTAAATGCCGTGAACTTTTCGTTTTTGGAAAATTTATACACAGGCGCTGGCTTTTTTGGTGGATTCTACACATATGCAAGCCTCTTTTTTTTAACTGTTTCACATACCCTGGTCCTGCAAGCCCATTATTTACTTATTGCTGTGCCAACTCTCTTCTGTTCCAAACTAATACTTGGTATGCCATGCATGCCATGCATTATTCTTCTCCTAAAGCATACCTTAACCACTTTAATGCATTCTTCTTTTTAATTCATAAAGCATACCTTAACCACTTTAATGTATTCTTCTTTTTAATTCATAAACCATACCTTAACCACTTTAATGCTTGCCATGCATTCTTCTCTACTTCTTCCTAGACGCAAGGTAGCATCTGGTAAACGCCAGGTGAAAACCACATTTAACAAAGTGAATCTGGTGAGCACCTCTAACAGCGCCATGTAGCTTCACATGTATTACTACAGACGGCTCAGCATATAGCACCGGCCCTCTAGGTTCAGGAGCGCCACAAACACTTTGTAACACAGAGTTAGGTTTTTTTTCTTAGGTTAATTCCATGACCTGTTGCACCAGGCCCAAGTTTGCCCCTACTCCCCAGAAAAAAAACATTCCTACTTCCAGGCAAGTCACCTAAGTAGTGTGACCAAAATTGTAAAACAACAAATGGGGACAATTTGATAACATTCAAGACCTTAAGAGTTGTATATATATAAACTATTAACTTATTATTCTTAATGTATTTTTATTTTTAATATTTCTAATATTTTTTATATTTTATTCAAAAATATCTAAAAATGTTTATTTTGGGAGGTGTTTAAAAGAAGGTGACAGCCTCCCAGTGCCTTAAGAACTCAATTCTGTTTTCTCACACACGAAAGCACAATCTTACCAACAAAAAGTGCCCAAAAGTGCCATCGGAAATTTCTTGTTGTACAGTCCTCTGTCACACGGTAAATCTGGGCTCTGAATCATGTGGAAGTCTCACTCATCACGAGTTTTTCACATGAATGTGAAAAAAATACAACAAAATTACACACAATGGAAAAGACTTTTACACACAACGAAAACATTCATACGAAAAAGCCAACGAGAAACTCACAAATGGCCCAAACCCAACGGAAAAAATACTAATGCACATGCTTTTTCATGTGAAAGTTCATGTGAATCAAGGCCATTGTTTCTTCCCATTGGCCTCTCACTCTTTAGGAGGGACAGCTTGCTTGCTTTGAGCTCTCTTCAAAGTAGACTTCCAGTCAAAAATAATTTTGGGTCCCTTCAAACAGTTACCCCCGGACCCTTGATTTGGGATTCCCCTACAGCTAAAACTCCTTTGATTAGGCATTGATCATAGTACAAAGGAGAAGTAGCTGTGCACTGCAATGAAGAATGCTGCTGTATGTTTGTGCGGTTGCCTCCTGTCCCCCATTGGAAAGATCACCAATAGCAAAAGGAAGAGGTTAGTAACGTTAGAGAACTAGGTCCCTTCCTGGCACAAACAACATTTGTTGACAACCCTCCCGATCTGATCTGACACCTGTGTATTAATCTTGCTTGTTACTCATGGATAACTCATTTGACACAACATAAGAAAAATGTTTCACTAGCATTACAGATGCCAACAGGGCCAAGAGTGAAGCCATCAGGGCTTCAGATACAACAATCTTTTATAGGACCAGGCTATTATAGAGGGCCTCAGCCAGCATTTGTTTTTATTTCAAGCAGTCCCATGGCCGCCTAAAATCCCGCGAGATTTCACTGAGTGGCGCAGAACTTGGAAGAGCACTGCTAAAGCTTTTATATTGATTATTAGCACAGAGCGTAAGCATAACTTCTTCAAGCTGCCACCAAACAATATTGACCCAAAGTGCATGCGCCGGTCCACCAGCAAAGACACTCGTGCCCACCACCTTCGGGTGTCCGCCTACCGGATAATGATGTAAACACGCTTTATCATAGAATAAACATATGTTGTTCTTGGGCCAATATATTCCTCCAAGTCACGCCAGAAACTCCTTATGGTTCCCACAATAATTCTCAATGATTTTATCAAAATGTTTGGGACAGTGGCATGTAAGAGAGCACAAATACATCTAGTGCAACTCTGCAGTTGTAATTGAATTTATTTAATTAGAGTAAAATATATACACTCACATACTCAAAGATGCATCAAAGCAGGGATAAAGCAGTATGAGAAACACTCCACCTCCAATTCATCCACTACGGCCGCTCGTGGAAGTTAGGGACGCTGTTACTCTGCAATCCAATCTAATATGAATCCAATCCAAAAAAGAATCCTCACGCCAGGCGGGGCGGCAATTATTCTCATTGAGAATAATTGTGGGAACCATAAGGAGTGGCGTGACTTGGAGGAATATATTGGCCCAGAACAACATATGTTTATTCTATAATAAAGCGTGTTTACATCATTATCCGGTAAGTGGACATCAGAAGGTGGTGGGCACGAGTATCTCTGCTGGTGGACCGGTGCATGCACTTTGGGACAATATTGTTTGGTGGCAGCTTGAAGAAGTTATGCTTACGCTCTGTGTTAATAATTGATATATGAGTTTGGACTGAATTGGGATGAAAAGTTCAGCACGTAGCAGCGTTTTAGACTAACCTAGAAAGAATTGTTTTTATGTATGAAGATTTTTGTGCGCTGTGTTTATAATCTATACTTTTGACCGCTAAAGCTTTGCTATCACCAACAGGTGGCTAAACGGGTGCAGGGGGCAGCGATCGGGCTCTGAAGCAGCCAGGTTACCAAAAGGTAAGTAGGTGCCGATGAAGAGGGGGGAATTTTTTATTTTTGGTTCGATGTTCCTCCTTAAGTTAAGGGGGTCTCAAAATTGATCAAGTAATCATAAAATATTGGAGACTCCACATCCAACATCTCATAAGGCCAGCCAAAACAATAATACACTTAAATCCCTGCCACACACTCAATCCCATGTAGTCTGGGTGCTGATAATGCTCTCCCCAGCCAGCCTTGGTGCTGCCAATCATAAAAATAGCAGGTTCCCTTGTTGACTAGCAGCAGGGGGGTCCATCACATGAGCGTCCACCACAGATATGGTTTCTGCAGTGGGCACCTATATGACATGGAAGCATGCTGGAGTTTTGGAGGTGATATCCCCTAAACATCATTGTGGCAGCCAGCAGTAACACAAAAGATTGAGCCAGCAGTTTTGTAGGTAAGTGCAGTTTTTAATGCTTGCCTTTACTGTCGATTGAAATCATTTAGCAGCGGAAGTTAAATATTACTTTTGTAAGTATAATTTTACTTTTTTCTATATAAAATAATGAAACGACCAATAGGGGTGAATATGAATATATATATATATATGGATATATATATATATATATATATATATATATATATATATATATTTATATATAAATATATATATTCTTTTTTTTTTTTTTTTATAGGAGCTGATTACATGTATAGATAAAGTGTGTGCCAGCATAATCTAGTTGAGTTCCACCCTCATTTTTTTTTTGCTTTGAGGCTGTAAAACAGTAGTGACTCACCACAGAAAAATGAATCAGTCTTCTATGCAATGTACATTACAGAGCAAAACAATGGCAACTGTCATTCTATTCAAATTATATTGCGCTTAATGAATTGCCCGCAAGGTGTAAAGAGCTAACTTTAAATAAGTAAATATTTTTTCAAGAAATCTTTGACTAGATGCTGCTCCCCTTTTAATAACATCATTGACACCCATGTGCCATAACCACCCATTCTATGGAATTTTTTTAGGTGACGCAAACACAGGAGCTTACAAAGAGATCCTGAATAATGAATACATAACAGTTCTGTGTATGGGCTAGATAGTGTTGCCGTGGAAACCCCCCTTCCCCACACCCTCCACGCCTTTCTTTTTTTTCTCTCTCTTCCTTATTCCTTCTTCCCCTCTTTTTAATACCTATGTCTCTTCTCATTTTCCTATGCTGCATTACTTTTACCGTGCCCCCAACCCTTGTATTCAAGTTCAGGGCCGGGTTAAGGGCCACCACCACCACTTTCCTGCAAAAGGGGGGCCTCCACCAACCTCTGGGTACGTTTCTGAGTGTGCAGTGCAAAGAGGAGGGAGAGGAAGTGCGTGCGGGAGAAGTGGTAGGATAAGGGTGAGGGTAAGGAAGGGGAGATGCCAGCGGGGACTGGGAGGAAGAACCTAAGTGGTGGCGGCAGCAGGTGGACCGGGTGGAGAAGACGAGGCAACAGGCCGGCCAGTGACATTGTGCGGGGAATAACTTAAGTGTCGGCGGTGGTGGCGGCAGGTGACATCACAGCCGGAAGTGACCCCAGGTTGTTGTCAAGTAAAAGAACAAAATCAATATAATTAAAGTGTCTTGTTTTGATTCCTGACCCACCCTACATCCCTCCCCACTAACCCATCTACCAACCTACCGACCCACCCACTGACCTACCTGCCCACTCAACTCATCTACCTGCCCACCCACCCAGGCTACCTAACCTACCTTTAAGTGGACCTTTAAGCTCATGGACATCAGCCCCCTGGGGCATCCAGAATTGGGATACCCTGCTGTGTGACACCCAGTATACTCCCCTTCTCCCGGATATCTCTTTAGCAGGACATGTGCCCGAGCCAGGCAATATTGAATGGCCGTAGCGGGCATGCTCCTTGCAAGAGGGTAGTGGGGATTCGGCCACTAATTGGACTGGGGAAAGGTGAGTTAGTTTTGGCAACCTTGTTGTAAGTTTCATAGCGGGGCATGCCAATTTTGGATGCCTTGGAGGAAGCAACCAAAACCCAGGATAGTCAAAATCCTAGGTTTTGGTCCACTTTAAAACATAACAAAACCCACCAGTGGCAAGCCTGGAATCTAAAAGATTCCAGGGTCAGCTGCTGGCTTTTTTTTCTGGGGCATCCTGAATGTGAAACCCACCTAGTTCGGCCACTACAACTCCATGCTCCAACGGCACATGAACGGGCTCTCATCTAGTGAGAGCCGCCGGCCTGACTATGTCATTTGGCAGACTGCTCTCATTGGTTTAAATGGAGAGTGCACACAGCCGCATCACCTGCGTCATCCCAGCCACTCAGATCTATCCATGTCTATGGGAGCCGCTTGCTGAATGACGTAGTCACGGTAGATGACCATCATTGAACAAGAGCCCACACATGTGCCTTTGGAGTGTGGAAAGGTGAGTTGTAGTGGGCGAACTGTGGGGTTTCACACTGCGGGGCATCCCAATTCTGGCATGGAACAAAACCTGATAGTCAAATACCTGGGTTTGTTTCACTTTAAAGCAGACCCTTGGTTTGGGGCATCCCATCGTGTAAAACCTGCCAATCACTACCTTGCTCGCATTCCCACAGTGCTGGCACAACTCTCCTCCAATGAGCTACTCTGGCTGCACATATTAATGTGCGGCTGGGGAAGCTGAGTGGAAGCCCAGCCGAACTGGGGTCTTCACCAGATTTCGTACCCAGGGGCCTCCATCACTCTTAATCCATCCCTGTTTGGGTTCCATAATGGTATTTCACATGCTTGGGTTGATTGCATTCATCCCCCCATACCCTTCCTCCTATTGTTTTCTTCCTTTACCTTCTTCCCCACTTCTTAGTACATATGACTAGGAGTGAGCAAACCCCCCAAAGTTCGGGTCTGGCAAGTTCGGTGAAACTTTGATTAAAAGTTTGTGTTGACATCAATGGGGACCCAAGCTTTGAGGGACGATTCTGCCTCTGGGCCCCTCCACCCCCCCCCAACCAGGGCTGTGCCCGTCAAGGGGGCCCCAGAGGCAGAATCGGAGATGAGTGCAGGAGGTGCTGCTATATAACCGACCTGAGCTCCACGATCCACACGATTCACTTTCTGCCAGCAATATCGTTCCTTTGAAATAGTCCCTGGCTGGGGCCACAGAGAAATGGCCACTGCTCCCCATAAGTGAGGACACTCTGAGTGACAGCTGGCAGAGCTGGCACTAGGAGTATCCTCACTCATGGGGAGAGGCAGACACTGACAAGAAGAGGATTGCGGGGCTCAGGTAAGTTTTACAGCAGCTTTGGCTGAAACTGCTTGATGAGCTGATCAGCAGCCTATTAACCAGCTTCTCCAGGTTCGGGCCGGATGCAGGCTGAAGTCTGTGTTCCTATGACTCTTCCCCATACTGGATTACCCCTACCTTTCCTCCTCCCCTCGCATTCAGGTTCCATAGTGGTATTTTCCAGATTTCTATCTCCTTTCTCCTCCCCTCACGATTTTCTACATCCCCTTTTTTGTTATCTTACTTTTCCTTAGGACCTATGTCTCTTTACCTATTCCCATGCTGGATCCCATGCTGGATTACCCTTACCATTACCCTTGTCCCATCCTCACATTAGGCTTTCATAGTGGTATTTCCTAGGCTCGTGTCTGGTCGCATGCCTTCCTCCCTCCAAGTCAAAGTGCAGCAAATAAAATTAGAAATTAGATATGGTTATGTGATATCAGGTATAATAAAGCAAAGCACACGTGATTGATGATATATATTACTTTATTGCAAAATGTACAACAATTCACTAGAAAGAGCGATTTTATACTATTTACCCTCTTTATTTAAAACACATACAATACATACATGTAATTGTTGCCTGCATATTTTTATAGCAAACTGTACATTTTCTTTATATAAATGTTCCTTTTAAATGTTTCATTTCGCAATATCCACCCCAAGGGAAGCAAAAAGTCATTGGGATGGTTTGTACTCAAAGCTCACAAATTGTGGCTTCTGAAGATGTATTAGATTTTGTTTGATAGAGTTATTATCACTTTACTGAGGACAAGATGGGAAATGGGCTGAGGAACACTGGCCAGTATACAGTTAAAGGTGAACTTGAAGAGTAATGTCACTATTGTGTCACTATTTGTATGAATACCTTTTCAAGGCACTGTTCAACGGACTAAAAGAAATGCGTTGTACTTTCCCCTTTTGGAAGGGTTTTATCATTATTGTTACTTTAATCTCTTTGGGGAAGTGCTATTGGGAAATATAATTCCACTAAAGCAATTACAACTGGTATTTGTTTAGTGTTACCCTAATGTCCCAGGAATGTGACTATTACCCCTGCCATTCCCTAGCAACACCCATTATTTTCTAGTAAATTAACTTCCTGTCTTTGGGGACCATAGAGGAAGTAAGGCAAAAGCAGATTTCATTTATTGGTTCTCATTCTGCAAAACGAAACTCTAAAATGGTTCAAACCATTGCCTCTAATATTAGTCTTTAAGGTAGGCTTATCCTAGCCTACTCAAAAACAAAGCAAAATATTTGGGGTTGGGTTTTTATATCATGACGGCCAACGTTTATTTAATTAAATATCAATGTTAAGCTAATTAAAGGGATTTTTCAGACAAAGGTTAAAAAAAAATAAACAGCATCTTACAGTGCCAAGCGTTCCTCCAGCATGGTGTCTCCTCTCAGCTCTGCAATCTGAATGAGAAAATATACTTCATTATCTGCCCCTCCAGCGCCACCCTGCTGATGTGGTCCACCAATACTAGCTCGAGGAGCTAGTCCAGACCACGCCCCCCTCTGGATTGATGGCTTAAGTGACATTTGCAGAGCTGCCATTCAAGCCCAGCGAAACCCTCCCACCTCCCGCCCCCCTAGCCTCCTAACAAGCATTCTCCACCCATTATGCTGCTGATTATTATGCAGCATCGCAGCTCCAGGGGAGAAATTATGGTGTAGAACTGCAACCTTGATATCTCTGCCATTTCTTCTTCAATTTAAAAATGCAAAACAGTTTAGTGGCAAACATAGCCCGACACAATGGTCTAACAATAGGCTATGCCTTAAATATCACTTTAAGTTATGGGTTTATTTTAGGGGGGATCTGTCAGGATAGTTTGGTACATTTGCATAAGCAGTAATGGGTTGTGGTGTGTTAGCCATTGAGAATAGTAGCAAAGTGAAGAAATAAGGTGATACTTTTTGAAGACTGAATATATTTTAATTAAAATTTTAAATATATTGTCAGGATAGTTTGGTACATTTGCATAAGCAGTAATGGGTTGTGCTGTTTTAGACATTGAGAATAGTAGCAAAGTGAAGAAATAAGGTGATAATTTTTGAAGACTGAATATATTTTAATTGAAATTTTAAGGATACGCATTCCTCTTCATCAGACGAAGATAGTAACAACAGTCTGATGAAGAGGGCTAAGTATCCTCGAAAGCTCATCTAATATATATATTCAGTTAGCCTTTTAAAGGTTTTGCCTTATTTCTTCCATTTTGTACTTTTGTATAATGATTTCATATTTGCAGTGGACACTGGGAGGAATGGAATGTGAAACAGGTTCTTTCTTCCACCGCCTTGCACATGAGACACTGTGCCTGAGGGGTCTATACAAATGTAATAACTGAGAAATGTCAACCGAGCTAGAAGTATATAGGACAATTCAGACATTATTGGCAAAAGACATTAATACAAAGGCCCCAGGGTATTCTCTGTAAAAAATAAAATACAGGATCATACTTTGAGTACTGAATATGTGAAATACCACCCAAAGTGAGATCAGAAAAAAACAACCATGTGTTGCAAGTAAAAGGTGACACTAAACCCCTACTTGATGTCCACTGGAGCCCTAAATAGATTCACATCCAGGACATTAGGGTTCAATCAGCACAGTGAGAATTTTATGTGTAATTTTTTGGGAGGTGAGAAAACAGGATCAACCATTATATTAGCTGTAAATGTAAGAACAATACATTCCAGGTGCTGACCCTGTCACAATGCTGTATGTGGACCCACTTGTCTCAGAAAGCTTGGGTGGGTGTCTTAGAATGCAGAAGGTAAAAGACAATTTGGTCTTCTACAGCACATGCGTTCAACCTGTGACCCGGGGGCCACATGTGGTCCTCAGAGCCCTCTGATGTAGCCTATGACCTGCTGTGGGGAAGGTGGGAGGGGTAGAACTGACATAGGGATACAGTAAGTATGGGCAATTGATAAATAGAAGTAACAACAGTGGCTTGAGGTACAACACCACCCTTGGGTGAAATCTTTGGCACAATAACTAGATCGTTTTTCTATAATTGTATGTTTAGCATTGGTGGGGGCTTAGATAGGTTGAGTACTGTGCACATGGTTGATCTGGGGATGATTGGGAAGGGCTATAAATAAGTGACCCATAAATTCAGAGGGGTAAGCCATTAGGCATGTGTATTGCTAGCATGTGGGGATTGTCACATATGAGTGTATGGTTGTGGTGGAAAGACAGGTTCCAATCCTTAAAGTAGCCAGCGCTCAACAAAAGGTTACGGACCTGGGGGGTGTGGCTCTGTGTCATTTTCAGAGGCAGCACCACAGAAACTGGGAGGAGTGCCCCCCGTTCTGTCCAGTTTCAGTGTCAGGGTAGGGTGGCAGGGTGGGGGGGGTACATTTTTGACTGAAGTTCCGCTTTAAAGCGGGTCTATGAGACTCCAGGGCCTGCAGACTCCCTTCCCCAGGGCATCCCGAACTTGGCTGTCCTGCTGTGAGAAATCCCCCAGTTCACCCACAGTTCTTACCTTCTTGACAAGCCCATGGTGGTAGCGCAACAGGCACCGGCATCACTTGCATCCTCTTTCTTTTTGTTCGCTGTCCGCAAATGAAAAGCTGTGCATGGCTGCGCACAGCTGGGGGATGAGAATGATGTCGCGCACCACTGTTGTGTGTGGCCTCACATTATATCACATATGCACGGATGAAGACGCTGAATGGACAAGAGGCCGCGCATGCACAGTTGGACTGAGAAGAGATACGTTTCTTGGGCAAACAACGGGGTTTCACCGAGTGGGGCCGATACCCAATTTTGGGCCACATTAATATTTAACCCCCTACACAGCCGAACAGGGCATAGTCAAATACAGTCCTTGTTTAGCATTCAGAAACAGCAAATACCCATATTTATAATTTGCACGGTAAGGCATAGTCAGGCGCAGCAAATCTTATACTAGGTAGAAAAGTAGAAAAAAGTAAAACAGGTGTTTAAAGCGACATTGTCTATGCATATAAAGGTGTGAAGAAATAATCATCTATCTTCGAAAATCTGTTTCTATACACTGTAATAAATTGTTATAACAAAAAATTAACAAAAAAAAACTAAAAAATAATCCATGTTAAAAAAAATCCCAGTAAACCTCAGATCTAATATTCTTTATATTATTTATAACTTCTCCATTAAAGAAGCGAGTCCTCTGACCTGTGCTCAGAATTCAGAACTCAGAGTTGTATATATGGAATGCCTTTAGTGTGTGAGCTCACGAGGCAACATTAGCTTAGGCCCTGATTTAAGAAGGGATAGCGTCAGGTAGTGGCTGGTTAATGAGAGGTAGCGACAGGTAGCAGCGACTGGTGAACGCCAGACACGGCACGCAATTACACATTTATCAAGCAGAATCTGTTTAGCGACTGGGAAAGTGCCATGTAGCGTCTGATTTATCATTTTCACAGCCTCAGCGAACAGCGCTGGCGTTAGCCTTGCACAGCGCCAGGTATGACCTCTCCCTACCTGTCGCTCTCCCATACATTTCAATGGACGAACCTTTTCTTCTCTTTAAACGGGGTATTTTTTTTTTTTTCCCAAAAAATCAAAACAAATAATTCTGTGACCTCTTCTGGCATTGAAAAAGTTTTTTCACAATTTTTTCATTTGTTATATATTTCTTCAGAAATGACATTACAGGTCTGCCATTAAAGTGTTCATGTTACAATGTACCTACAATGTAATTCCATATGTTTTCGCTTTGTTACTAGTGGATAGATGCTGAAAAACAGACTTTAAACACACCGCCTCCGACGCTCTGGGCTTCAAACAAGCATTTTTCAGCGCCAGAGATTTGTGAAGCTGTTTTTTTGCTGAATATGGTGTGAGTCGGTCGCTATGAGCAGTCGCTAACATGCGCTCCCATACAGTGCTGTACTGGTCAAATAGCGACTCCTCACAATGTATGTAACATTACTGCACAGCGACTGGGTCGCTATGAACTAGCGACCCACGGCCGAGCACAGCGACTACTAGCGGGCGCTCTGAAAATGCCTGCTACAAACGCTCATCTGTCGCTACCTGGCGCTAATGATGAATCAGCCTGCCCGTCACACTCCTTTGTTAGCTGAGCTTGCTATGCTGGGCTGTGCTGACCTATGCCGGACTTCAACAGCACGACATAACTTTAGTAAGCTTAGTAAATCTCAAACATCTGACAAGTTACTGCTGTGACTTAAACTGGACAGGCAGCATTGTAAATCACTCACCTCAATGTTTGCCCTTTCACTGCATTTTGGTTGTTGATGTGTTGTTGTCATCTTGACTAGAGATGAGCGAACTTTTGAAAAATTCGATTTGTCTGATTCGCCGAATTTTCCGTAAAAATTTGTTTCGGTTAGAATTTATTCACGATGAATCACTATTAAAAACGGCTATTTCTGAGCTTCCTAGAGCCTCAATAGGGTTGTAAACCATTCTGCCTTGCTGTAACACGCATAGGATGCGTGCTGGGTTAGTGAAATAATATGACAGATCAGAGGCATTGCTATTAGAATCGCAGAGCGGTACAATTGCAAAGAGTTGAGGTGGCATCACTATGAGGGGCCCCTATATTGCCTGAAAAACACACCCTAGAGCTGGCAGCAGCAGGAGCCCAAATATTGGCTGAAAGACATCCTGGAGTTGGAAGCAGGAGCAGCAGGAGCCCAAAAATTGGCTGAATGACACCCTGGAGTTGCAAGCAGCAGGAGCCCAAACATAGCTTGAAAGAGACACTGGAGTTGGCAGCAGGAGCCCAAAAATTGGCTGAATGACACCCTGGAGTTGCAAGCAGCAGCAGCAGGAGCCCAAACATAGCTTGAAAGAGACACTGGAGTTGGCAGCAGGAGCCCAAAAATTGGCTGAATGACACCCTGGAGTTGCAAGCAGCAGCAGCAGGAGCCCAAACATAGCTTGAAAGAGACACTGGTGTTGGCAGCAGGAGCCCAAAAATTGTCTGAATGACACCCTGGAATGGCAAACAGCAGCAGCAGGAGCCCAAGCATAGCTTGAAAGAGACACTGGAGTTGGCAGGAGGAGCCCAAAAATTGTCTGAATGACACCCTGGAGTTGCAAGCAGCAGGAGCCCAAACATAGCTTTAAAGAGACACTGGAGTTGGCAGCAGGAGCCCAAAAATTGTCTGAAGGACACCCTGGAGTTGCAAGCAGCAGGAGCCCAAACATAGCTAGAAAGAGACACTGGGGTTGGCAGCAGGAGCCCAAAAATTGGCTGAATGACACCCTGGAGTTGCAAGCAGCAACAGCAGCAGCAGCCCAAACATAGCTTGAAAGAGACACTGGAGTTGGCAGCAGAAGCCCAAAAATTGGCTGAATGACACCCAGGAGTTGCAAGCAGTGGCAGCAGGAGCCCAGACATAGCTTTAAAGAGACACTGGAGTTGGCAGCAGGAGCCCAAAAATTGGCTGAATGACACCCTGGAGTTGCAAGCAGCAGCAGCAGCAGCCCAACCATAGCTTGAAAGAGACACTGGAGTTGGCAGCAGGAGCCCAAAAATTGTCTGAATGACACCCTGGAGTTGCAAGCAGCAGCAGCAGCAGAAACAGCAGCCCAAACATAGCTTGAAAGAGACACTGGAGTTGGCAGCAGGAGCCCAAAAATTGGCTGAATGACACCCTGGAGTCGCAAGCAGCAGCAGCAGCCAAAACATAGCTTGAAAGAGACACTGGAGTTGGCAGCAGGAGCCCAAAAATTGTCTGAATGACACCCTGGACTTGCAAGCAGCAGGAGCCCAAACATAGCTTGAAAGAGACACTGGAGTTGGCAGCAGTAGCCCAAAAATTGGCTGAATGACACCCTGGAGTTGCAAACAGCAGCAGCAGCCCAAACATAGCTTGAAAGAGACACTGGAGTTGGCAGCAGGAGCCCAAAAATTGGCTGAATGACACCCTGGAGTTGCAAGCAGCAGCAGCAGGAGCCCAAACATAGCTTGAAAGAGACACTGGAGTTTGCAGCAGGAGCCCAAAATTGGCTGAATGACACCCTGGAGTTGCAAGCAGCAGGAGCCCAAACATAGCTTGAAAGAGACACTGGAGTTGGCAGCAGGAGCCCAAAAATTGGCTGAATGACACCTTGGAGTTGCAAGCAGCAGCAGCAGGGGCCCAGACACAGATTGAAAGAGACACTGGAGTTGGCAGCAGGAGCCCAAAAATTGTCTGAATGACACCCTGGAGTTGCAAGCAGCAGCAGCAGGAGCCCAAACATAGCTAGAAAGAGACACTGGAGTTGGCAGCAGGAGCCCAAAAGTTGGCTGAATGACACCCTGGAGTTGCAAGCAGCAGCAGCAGGGGCCCAGACACAGATTGAAAGAGACACTGGAGTTGGCAGCAGGAGCCCAAAAATTGTCTGAATGACACCCTGGAGTTGCAAGCAGCAGGAGCCCAAACATAGCTAGAAAGAGACACTTGAGTTGGCAGCAGGAGCCCAAAAGTTGGCTGAAAGACACCCTGGAGTTGCAAGTAGCAGCAGCAGCAGCAGCCCAAACATAGCTTGAAAGAGACACTGGAGTTGGCAGCAGAAGCCCAAAAATTGGCTGAATGACACCCTGAAGTTGCAAGCAGCAGCAGCAGCAGCCCAAACATTGGCTGAATGACACCCTTGAGTTGCAAGCAGTAGGAGCCCAAACATAGCTTGAAAGAGACACTGGAGTTGTCAGCAGGAGCCCAAAAAATGCCTGAATGACACCCTGGAGTTGCAAGCAGCAGGAGCCCAAACATAGCTTGAAAGAGACACTGGGGTTGGCAGCAGGAGCCCAAAAATTGGCTGAATGACACCCTGGAGTTGCAAGCAGCAACAGCAGCAGCAGCCCAAACATAGCTTGAAAGAGACACTGGAGTTGGCAGCAGAAGCCCAAAAATTGGCTGAATGACACCCAGGAGTTGCAAGCAGTGGCAGCAGGAGCCCAGACATAGCTTTAAAGAGACACTGGAGTTGGCAGCAGGAGCCCAAAAATTGGCTGAATGACACCCTGGAGTTGCAAGCAGCAGCAGCAGCCGAACCATAGCTTGAAAGAGACACTGGAGTTGGCAGCAGAAGCCCAAAAATTGGCTGAATGACACCCTGGAGTTGCAAGCAGCAGCAGCAGCCCAAACATTGGCTGAAAGACACCTTGGAGTTGCAAGCAGCAGCAGCAGGGGCCCAGACACAGATTGAAAGAGACACTGGAGTTGGCAGCAGGAGCCCAAAAATTGTCTGAATGACACCCTGGAGTTGCAAGCAGCAGCAGCAGGAGCCCAAACATAGCTAGAAAGAGACACTGGAGTTGGCAGCAGGAGCCCAAAAGTTGGCTGAAAGACACCCTGGAGTTGCAAGTAGCAGCAGCAGCAGCAGCCCAAACATAGCTTGAAAGAGACACTGGAGTTGGCAGCAGAAGCCCAAAAATTGGCTGAATGACACCCTGAAGTTGCAAGCAGCAGCAGCAGCAGCCCAAACATTGGCTGAATGACACCCTTGAGTTGCAAGCAGTAGGAGCCCAAACATAGCTTGAAAGAGACACTGGAGTTGTCAGCAGGAGCCCAAAAAATGCCTGAATGACACCCTGGAGTTGCAAGCAGCAGGAGCCCAAACATAGCTTGAAAGAGACACTGGGGTTGGCAGCAGGAGCCCAAAAATTGGCTGAATGACACCCTGGAGTTGCAAGCAGCAACAGCAGCAGCAGCCCAAACATAGCTTGAAAGAGACACTGGAGTTGGCAGCAGAAGCCCAAAAATTGGCTGAATGACACCCAGGAGTTGCAAGCAGTGGCAGCAGGAGCCCAGACATAGCTTTAAAGAGACACTGGAGTTGGCAGCAGGAGCCCAAAAATTGGCTGAATGACACCCTGGAGTTGCAAGCAGCAGCAGCAGCAGCCGAACCATAGCTTGAAAGAGACACTGGAGTTGGCAGCAGAAGCCCAAAAATTGGCTGAATGACACCCTGGAGTTGCAAGCAGCAGCAGCAGCAGCCTAAACATTGGCTGAAAGACACCCTGGAGTTGCAAGCAGTAGGAGCCCAAACATAGCTTGAAAGAGACACTGGAGTTGGCAGCAGGAGCCCAAAATTTGGCTAACTGTCACCCTGAAGTTGGAAGCAGCAGCAGCAGGAGCCCAAACATAGCTTGACAGAGACACTGGAGTTGGCAGCAGGAGCCCAAACATTGGCTGAATGACACCCAGGAGTTGCAACCAGCAGCAGCAGGAGCCCAAACATAGCTTGAAAGAGACACTGGTGTTGGCAGCAGAAGCCCATAAATTGGCTGAATGACACCCTGGAGTTGCAAGCAGCAGCAGGAGCCCAAACATAGCTTGAAAGAGACACTGGAGTTTACAGCAGGAGCCCAAAATTGGCTGAATGACACCCTGGAGTTGCAAGCAGCAGCAGCCCAAACATTGGCTGAAAGACACCCTGGAGTTGCAAGCAGTAGGAGCCCAAACATAGCTTGAAAGAGACACTGGAGTTGGCAGCAGGAGCCCAAAAATTGGCTAACTGTCACCCTGAAGTTGGAAGCAGCAGCAGCAGGAGCCCAAACATAGCTTGAAAGAGACACTGGAGTTGGCAGCAGGAGCCCAAACATTGGCTGAATGACACCCTGGAGTGGCAACCAGCAGCAGCAGGAGCCCAAACATAGCTTGAAAGAGACACTGGTGTTGGCAGCAGAAGCCCATAAATTGGCTGAATGACACCCTGGAGTTGCAAGCAGCAGCAGCAGGAGCCCAAACATAGCTTGAAAGAGACACTGGAGTTTACAGCAGGAGCCCAAAATTGGCTGAATGACACCCTGGAGTTGCAAACAGCAGCAGGAGCACAAACATAGCTTGAAAGAGACACTGGAGTTGGCAGCAGGAGCACAAAAAATGTCTGAATGACACCCTGGAGTTGCAAGCAGCAGGAGTCCAAACATAGCTAGAAAGAGACACTGGGGTTGGCAGCAGGAGCCCAAAAATTGGCTGAATGACACCCTGGAGTTGCAAGCAGCAACAGCAGCAGCATGCCCAAACATAGCTTGAAAGAGACACTGGAGTTGACAGCAGGAGCCCAAAAATTGGCTGAATGACACCCTGGAGTTGCAAACAGCAGCAGCAGGAGCCCAAGCATAGCTTGAAAGAGACACTGGAGTTGGCAGCAGGAGCCCATAAATTGTCTGAATGACACCCTGGAGTTGCAAGCAGCAGGAGCCCAAACATAGCTTGAAAGAGACACTGGAGTTGGCAGCAGGAGCCCAACAATTGGCTGAATGACACCCTGGAGTTGCAAACAGCAGCAGGAGCCCAAACATAGCTTGAAAGAGACACTGGAGTTGGCAGCAGGAGCCCAAAAAATGACTGAATGACACCCTGGAGTTGCAAGCAGCAGGAGCCCAAACATAGCTAGAAAGAGACACTGGGGTTGGCAGCAGGAGCCCAAAAATTGGCTGAATGACACCCTGGAGTTGCAAGCAGCAACAGCAGCAGCAGCCCAAACATAGCTTGAAAGAGACACTGGAGTTGGCAGCAAGAGCCCAAAAATTGGCTGAATGACACCCAGGAGTTGCAAGCAGTGGCAGCAGGAGCCCAGACATAGCTTTAAAGAGACAATGGAGTTGGCAGCAGGAGCCCAAAAATTGGCTGAATGACACCCTGGAGTTGCAAGCAGCAGCAGCAGCCCAACCATAGCTTGAAAGAGACACTGGAGTTGGCAGCAAGAGCCCAAAAATTGTCTGAATGACACCCTGGAGTTGCAAGCAGCAGCAGCAGCAGGAACAGCAGCCCAAACATAGCTTGAAAGAGACACTGGAGTTGGCAGCAGGAGCCCAAAAATTGGCTGAATGACACCCTGGAGTCGCAAGCAGCAGCAGCAGCAGCCCAAACATAGCTTGAAAGAGACACTGGAGTTGGCAGCAGGAGCCCAAAAATTGGCTGAATGACACCCTGGAGTTGCAAGCAGCAGCAGCAGCCCAAACATAGCTTGAAAGAGACACTGGAGTTGGCAGCAGGAGCCCAAAAATTGGCTGAATGACACCCTGGAGTTGCAACCAGCAGCAGCAGGAGCCCAAACATAGCTTGAAAGAGACACTGGTGTTGGCAGCAGAAGCCCATAAATTGGCTGAATGACACCCTGGAGTTGCAAGCAGCAGCAGCAGGAGCCCAAACATAGCTTGAAAGAGACACTGGAGTTTACAGCAGGAGCCCAAAATTGGCTGAATGACACCCTGGAGTTGCAAACAGCAGCAGGAGCCCAAACATAGCTTGAAAGAGACACTGGAGTTGGCAGCAGGAGCACAAAAAATGTCTGAATGACACCCTGGAGTTGCAAGCAGCAGGAGTCCAAACATAGCTAGAAAGAGACACTGGGGTTGGCAGCAGGAGCCCAACAATTGGCTGAATGACACCCTGGAGTTGCAAGCAGCAACAGCAGCAGGAGCCCAAACATAGCTTGAAAGAGACACTGGAGTTGACAGCAGGAGCCCAAAAATTGGCTGAATGACACCCTGGAGTAGCAAACAGCAGCAGCAGGAGCCCAAGCATAGCTTGAAAGAGACACTGGAGTTGGCAGCAGGAGCCCAAAAATTGTCTGAATGACACCCTGGAGTTGCAAGCAGCAGGAGCCCAAACATAGCTTGAAAGAGACACTGGAGTTGGCAGCAGGAGCCCAACAATTGGCTGAATGACACCCTGGAGTTGCAAACAGCAGCAGGAGCCCAAACATAGCTTGAAAGAGACACTGGAGTTGGCAGCAGGAGCCCAAAAAATGTCTGAATGACACCCTGGAGTTGCAAGCAGCAGGAGCCCAAACATAGCTAGAAAGAGACACTGGGGTTGGCAGCAGGAGCCCAAAAATTGGCTGAATGACACCCTGGAGTTGCAAGCAGCAGCAGCTGCAGCAGCCCAAACATAGCTTGAAAGAGACACTGGAGTTGGCAGCAAGAGCCCAAAAATTGGCTGAATGACACCCAGGAGTTGCAAGCAGTGGCAGCAGGAGCCCAGACATAGCTTTAAAGAGACAATGGAGTTGGCAGCAGGAGCCCAAAAATTGGCTGAATGACACCCTGGAGTTGCAAGCAGCAGCAGCAGCCCAACCATAGCTTGAAAGAGACACTGGAGTTGGCAGCAAGAGCCCAAAAATTGTCTGAATGACACCCTGGAGTTGCAAGCAGCAGCAGCAGCAGGAACAGCAGCCCAAACATAGCTTGAAAGAGACACTGGAGTTGGCAGCAGGAGCCCAAAAATTGGCTGAATGACACCCTGGAGTCGCAAGCAGCAGCAGCAGCCCAGACATAGCTTGAAAGAGACACTGGAGTTGGCAGCAGGAGCCCAAAAATTGGCTGAATGACACCCTGGAGTTGCAAGCAGCAGCAGCAGCCCAAACATAGCTTGAAAGAGACACTGGAGTTGGCAGCAGGAGCCCAAAAATTGGCTGAATGACACCCTGGAGTTGCAAGCAGCAGCAGCAGGAGCCCAAACATAGCTTGAAAGAGACACTGGAGTTTGCAGCAGGAGCCCAAAATTGGCTGAATGACACCCTGGAGTTGCAAGCAGCAGGAGCCCAAACATAGCTTGAAAGAGACACTGGAGTTGGCAGCAGGAGCCCAAAAATGGACTGAATGACACGCTGGAGTTGCAAGCAGCAGCAGCAGGAGCCCAAACATAGCTAGAAAGAGACACTGAAGTTGGCAGCAGCAGCCCAAAATTGGCTGAATGACACCCTGGAGTTGCAAGCAGCAGCAGCAGCCCAAACATTGGCTGAATGACACCCTGGAGTTGCAACCAGCAGGAGCCCAAACATAGCTTGAAAGAGACACTGCAGTTGGCAGCAGGAGCCCAAAAATTGGCTGAAGGACACCCTGAAGTTGCAAGCAGCAGCAGCAGCAGGAGCCCAGACATAGCTTGAAAGAGACACTGGAGTTGGCAGCAGGAGCCCAAAAATTGGCTGAATGACACCCTGGAGTTGCAACCAGCAGCAGCAGGAGCCCAAACATAGCTTGAAAGAGACACTGGAGTTGGCAGCAGGAGCCCAAAAATTGGCTGAATGACACCCTGGAGTTGCAACCAGCAGCAGCAGGAGCCCAAAAATAGCTTGAAAGAGACACTGGAGTTGGCAGCAGGAGCCCAAAAATTGGCTGAATGACACCCTGGAGTTGCAAGCAGAAGCTGGAGCCCAGACATAGCTTGAAAGAGACACTGGAGTTGCAAGCAGCAGGATCCCAAAAATTGGCTGAATGAGATCCTGGAGTTGCAAGCAGCAGCAGGAGCCCAAACATAGCTTGAAAGAGACACTGGTGTTGGCAGCAGAAGCCCAAACATTGGCTGAATGACACCCTGGAGTTGCAAGCAGCAGCAGCAGGAGCCCAAACATAGCTTGAAAGAGACACTGGAGTTGGCAGCAGGAGCCCTAAAATTGGCTGAATGACACCCTGGAGTTGCAAGCAGCAGCAGCAGGAGCCCAAACATAGCTTGAAAGAGACACTGGAGTTGGCAGCAGGAGCCCAAAAATTGGCTGAATGACACCCTGGAGTTGCAAGCAGCAGAAGCAGCAGCCCAAACATAGCTTGAAAGAGACACTGGAGTTGGCAGCAGATGCCCAAAAATTGGCTGAATGACACCCTGGAGTTGCAAGCAGCAGCAGCAGGATCCCAAACATAGCTTGAAAGAGACACTGGAGTTGGCAGCAGGAACCCAAAAATTGGCCTAAAGACACACTGCAGTTGGCAGCAGCAGGAGGCCAAAATTAGGCTGAAGGGCACACCCTGAAGTTGGCATCTGCAGGAGCCCAAAAATTGGCCTAAAGACATAAATATGTTTTGCACCATTTGGAAAGTGTAAAACATGGCACCATGCTGAATCTAGTCGCATGCATCAGCCATTGGTGGGTGGAAATAGTGGCTGATCCATCCCTGATTCATTTTCACAAAGGATGAGTCTCCCCACATTTTTAGTTGACAGACGAGTTCTCCTCGCCGTAACTATGGCCCCCGCCGCACTAAACTCCCGCTCAGATGGCACGCTATTTGCCGGGCAGGACAGATTTTCCAGGGCAAACTCAGCTAGCTGCGGCCACAATCCAAGTTTGGCTGCCCCGAATCCAGCAGATCCTCAAGGTGTGTTGGCATGGTCATGTCAAGGTATGACATGACCTGCTGGTTCAGGTCCTGCTCCAGGTCTTCCTGCTGCTCATGAGTAGACTCACTATGCGGGTGTAGAAAGCTGCTAATTAGCGACTGAAGACTGAGGCTGCTGCTGATGGAGCTGCTGCTGCTGCTCCTACCAACCCAACAGCAGCCATGGCAGTGGAAGGTGAGCACAGAGGTGCCCCCGAGTCAGACCTGCGAGAGTATGAACCATGGCGCAGATAGGCATCGGCCAACTGACTACGTAGAATGTCTTTGTAGTAGGTCAGTTTGTCCTCCCTCTTGGCGGGTTTAAAAAATGCCCCCATTTTGTGCCGGAAGCCAGGGTCCAATAAGGTGGAGAGCCAGAAGTCATCCAGCTGACAAATGGAAACAATTCTGGGGTCACGATGCAAGCACGTGAGCATGCTTCCTGCCATTTGCGCAAGTGACTCGGAGGGACTACCTGTCTCCATCTCCACTGCATACTGCCACTGTGTGTCTGGGTCCTCTGTCTCGCCTTCCTCACAACCCTCTAGCTCCTCTGGCTGCTCCTGCTCCTCCTCTTCTGTCCGCTGACTAGATAAACCAGCTATTTCGCCAAGCCTAATCTGTGCACTGTGCCACTCCTCCTCCTCTTCCTCCTCCTCCTCCTCCAGTTCAGCTCCAACGGGGTTCATGTGGCCATAAGATGTAGACGCCATGTCTCCAGTGCTCTGACCAGCCATGGTTTCCAACATGTGTTGTAGTACATGAAGCAGTGGAATCATGTCGTTCATCCCGTAATCCTGTTGACTCACAAATAAAGTGGCTTCCTCAAAGGGCCTGAGCAAACGTCACGTATGAGCTGCCACTGGTTGACATTGAAGTTACACAGGGGAGTCCCCCTATCCGCTTGGATTATCAAGAAATCGATGTTTTCTCTGTTCGTATAGTCTGTCCAACATATGCAGGGTGGAATTCCAACGGGTGGAAACATCGCAAATCAGACTATGTTGTGGGCTACCGTTCTGGCACTGTAGCTTAAGAAGGGTGTGCTTGGCGGTGTATGAGTGGCTTAAGTGCATGCAAAGTTTCCTTGAAGTTGTTAGGATGTCTTGCAGATGGGGGGAAGACTTCAGAAACTGCTTCACAACCAGATTGAAGACATGAGCCATGCAGGGCGCATGGGTCAGCCTTCCTTGTTGCAGCACAGACAAAATGTTCTTCCCATTGTCAGTAACCATGGTTCCCATTTTCAGTTTTCTTGGAGTAAGCCATGTTTGGATTTCTTGATGAATACATTTAAGCAGTTCCTCCCCTGTGTGACTCTGTTTGCCAAGACAAACCATGTGAAGCACAGCGTGACACCTCCGTGCCCTGCACACATGGTAGGCTGGAGGGGCACTGAGACTTGAGCCTACAGTGGAGGGTGAGGAGATAGCAGAGGATGAGGAGGCCGAGTCGCACCGTGTCACAGGCACAACGGCCAGGGAGCGCGAAGGCCCAAGCGGCGTGACCTGTCCAAGTTGCTGCTGCTGCAAAGGGACCACATTCACCCAGTGGACCGTAAACGACATGTACTGTCCCTGACAGTAGTTACAGCTCCAGACGTCGGCGCTGCCATGCACTTTGCTACACACCGACAGGCTCAAGGACTGGCCCACCTTCTGTTCAACAAAAGTGCGCAGCGCTGGTACTGCCTTCTTGGCAAAGAAATGACGGCTTGGGACTCTCCACCTTGGCTCGGCACAAGCCATCAGTTCTCTGAAAGGTGCAGAGTTCACCACCTGAAAAGGGAGCGACTGCAGCACCAGCAACTTGGACAGGAGCACATTCAGCTTCTGCGCCGTAGGATGAGTGGGCGCATACTGCTGTCTCTTGGACATGGCTTTGCTGATGGATTGCTGGCGGGATGCATGACTTGGAGGAGGAGGAGGAGCAGGAGCATCTGGAGAAACAGAGGATGGGTATGACGCACAACTGCCTTCGGCTGAGGTGCTGGAGCCTTGGCTGGCAGAAATTGGGAGCGGCGTGCCACTTGGTGAGGAAGCAGCCTGGACCACCTCTTCGGAGCCTCGGTTCTCCCAGGCCGCTTTATGGTGACGCATCATATGTTGACGCAGGGCCGTGGTGCCAACATTTGGGCCCTGGCCACGCTTCACCTTCTTCCTACATATCTTGCATGTGGCCATGCTACCCTCCTGCGGATGCTTGAGGAAAAACCGCCACACTGCCGAGTAGCTACTTTTCCCACCAACAACCCACACTGACTCACTGCTACTGTCGCCAACTCCAGGAACCCCTGCTCCACTACCTCCCGATAAGGTAGCCTGCAGCGCAGCAGGTGCTCTACCCCGGCCCCGTTTGGCTCCAGGCTTTACAATTCTGCCCCCATGCTGACTGCCAACCATGCTGCTAACACCTTGCTGCCTCAGCTGCTGACTCTGGGGCAACCTGCGCCCCTCTTCTCCTGATGATGAGGATGAAGCCCCTTCTGCACCTGGCTCCCAAGTGCGATTGACTTCATCATCATCATCATCACCGAGTTGTGGCTGCACGTCACTGATGTTTTCGGTTTCCTCAACAGTGTCTGGTGCAGGAGCTGGAACGCTCGCAACAACACCCACGCCACTCTCCACATCACTATTTGTCTGGTGGAGCTGAACCCAAAGCATAGGATACGTCGCTGGGGGAGGGAACGGCGTAGGACAGAGGCAATGGGAGGACAGGGACTGCTCTCGAGCCATGCCAACTCAGGGTTGTGTCAAAGGAACCTACCAACCCTAGACTGGGGGTGTCAGATGTAACTTGTGATGATGTGTGGATGACCGTGTTAACCAATCTACCAGGGTAGATGCGTTACTGGTGAAGACACGACCGCTAGCAGATACTGGCAGATCAGGTCTCTCACCGCGACTCCTGCTGCCACTCGCCCCTAGTCTGCTGCGACCTCTGCCTGCTGAATCTTGGCCTCTGCCACTCCTCTTTGAACATCCTGGCACTTGTCTGCCTGACATTTTTATGTATTTGAAATGCGCAATAGGCACTTAAAAATGCAATAGGCAATTTAAAATGCAGAAGCTAAAAAAAGTGAGATACTGCTTCTCTGCACCAGATACTATGAAAATTGGCAATATGGGATACCCTGCGGGCTGGTGGTTTTACAAGACACAAAAAAAAAATTCAAAATGCCATATATTAATAAAACAGAGCCTTTAGAAGCTGATTTAGTATAACAGATAGGGTGAAATGTGCCGGTTTGGGATGCCAATGGGGCCTGGTGTTTTTACAGGACACACAAAACCAATTCAAAATGCAATATATTAATAAAACAGAGCCTTTAGAAGCTGATTTAGTATAACAGATAGGGTGAAATGTGCTGGTTTTGGATGCCCATGTGGCCTGGTGTTTTTACAGGACGCACAAAACAAATTTAAAATGCAATATATTAATAACACAGAGCCTTTAGAAGCTGATTTAGTATAACAGTTAGGGTGAAATGTGCCGGTTTGGGATGCCAATGAGGCCTGGTGTTTTTACAGGACACACAAAACCAATTCAAAATGCAATATATTAATAAAACAGAGCCTTTAGAAGCTGATTTAGTTAAACAGATAGGGTGAAATGTGCTGGTTTGGGATGCCCATGTGGCCTGGTGTTTTTACAGGACGCACAAAACCAATTCAAAATGCAATATATTAATAAAACAGAGCCTTTAGAAGCTTATTTAGTATAACAGATAGGGTGAAATGTGCTGGTTTGGGATGCCCATGTGGCCTGGTGTTTTTACAGGACGCGCAAAACTAATTAAAAATGCAATATATTAATAAAACAGAGCCTTTAGAAGCTGATTTAGTTAAACAGATAGGGTAAAATGTGGTGGTTTTGGATGCCCATGTGGCCTGGTGTTTTTACAGGACGCACAAAACCAATTCAAAATGCAATATATTAATAAAACAGAGCCTTTAGAAGCTGATTTAGTATAACAGTTAGGGCGAAATGTGCCGGTTTGGGATGCCAATGGGGCCTGGTGTTTTTACAGGACACACAAAACCAATTCAAAATGCAATATATTAATAAAACAGAGCCTTTAGAAGCTGATTTAGTTAAACAGATAGGGTGAAATGTGCTGGTTTGGGATGCCCATGTGGCCTGGTGTTTTTACAGGACGCACAAAACCAATTCAAAATGCAATATATTAATAAAACAGAGCCTTTAGAAGCTGATTTAGTATAACAGATAGGGTGAAATGTGCTGGTTTTGGATGCCCATGTGGCCTGCTGTTTTTACAGGACACGCAAAACTAATTCAAAATGCAATATATTAATAAAACAGAGCCTTTGGAAGCTGATTTATTATAACAGATAGGGTGAAATGTGCTGGTTTGGGATGCCCATGTGGCCTGGTGTTTTTACAGGATGCAAAAAAACAATTCAAAATGCAATATATTAATAAGACAGAGCCTGTAGAAGCTGATTTAGTATAACAGATAGGGTGAAATGTGCTGGTTTGGGATGCCCATGAGGCCTAATGTTTTTACAGGACGCACAAAACCAATTCAAAATGCAATATATTAATAAAACAGAGCCTTTAGAAGCTGATTTAGTACAACAGATAGGGTGAAATGTGCTGGTTTGGGATGCCCATGTGGCTTGGTGTTTTTACAGGATGCACAAAACCAATTCAAAATGCAATATATTAATAAAACAGAGCCTTTAGAAGCTGATTTAGTATAACAGATAGGGTGAAATGTGCTGGTTTGGGATGCCCATGCGGCCTGGTGTTTTTACAGGACGCAAAAAAACAATTCAAAATGCAATGTATTAATAAGACACAGCCTGTAGAAGCTGCTTTAGTATAACAGATAGGGTGAAATGTGCCGGTTTGGGATGCCAATGAGGCCTGGTGTTTTTACAGGATGCACAAACCCAATTCAAAATGCAATATATTAATAAAACAGAGCCTTTAGAAGCTGATTTAGTATAACAGATAGGGTGAAATGTGCTGGTTTGGGATGCCCATGTGGCCTGGTGTTTTTACAGGATGCAAAAAAACAATTCAAAATGCAATATATTAATAAGACAGAGCCTGTAGAAGCTGATTTAGTATAACAGATAGGGTGAAATGTGCTGGTTTGGGATGCCCATGAGGCCTAATGTTTTTACAGGACGCACAAAACCAATTCAAAATGCAATATATTAATAAAACAGAGCCTTTAGAAGCTGATTTAGTATAACAGATAGGGTGAAATGTGCTGGTTTGGGATGCCCATGAGGCCTAATGTTTTTACAGGACGCACAAAACCAATTCAAAATGCAATATATTAATAAAACAGAGCCTTTAGAAGCTGATTTAGTTAAACAGATAGGGTGAAATGTGGTGGTTTGGGATGCCCATGTGGCCTGGTGTTTTTACAGGACGCACAAAACCAATTCAAAATGCAATATATTAATTAAACAGAGTCTGTAGAAGCTGCTTTAGTATAACAGATAGGGTGAAATGTGCCAATTTGGGATACCTTGCGGCCTCGTGTTTTTAAAGGACGCACAAAACCAATTCAAAATGCAATATATTAATAAAACAGAGCCTGTAGAAGCTGATTTAGTATAACAGATAGGGTGAAATGTGCTGGTTTGGGATGCTCATGCGGCCTGGTGTTTTTACAGGACGCACAAAACCAATTCAAAATGCAATATATTAATAAAACAGAGCCTTTAGAAGCTGATTTAGTTAAACAGATAGGGTGAAATATGCTGGTTTGGGATGCCCATGTATCCTGGTGTTTTTACAGGACACACAAAACCAATTCAAAATGCAATATATTTATAAAACAGAGCCTTTAGAAGCTGATTTAGTATAACAGATAGGGTGAAATGTGCTGGTTTGGGATGCCCATGTGGCCTGGTGTTTTTACAGGATGCACAAAACCAATTCAAAATGCAATATATTAATAAAACAGAGCCTTTAGAAGCTGATTTAGTATAACATATAGGGTGAATAGTGCTGGTTTGGGATGCCCATGCGGCCTGGTGTTTTTACAGGACGCAAAACACCAATTCAAAATGCAATATATTATTAAAACAGAGCCTGTAGAAGCTGATTTAGTATAACAGATAGGGTGAAATGTGCTGGTTTGGGATGCCCATGTGGCCTGGTGTTTTTACAGGACGCACAAAACCAATTCAAAATGCAATATATTAATAAAACAGAGCCTTTAGAAGCTGATTTAGTATAACAGATAGGGTGAAATGTGCTGGTTTGGGATGCCCATGCGGCCTGGTGTTTTTACAGGACGCAAAAAAACAATTTAAAATGCAATATATTAATAAGACACAGCCTGTAGAAGCTGCTTTAGTATAACAGATAGGGTGAAATGTGCCGGTTTGGGATGCCAATGAGGCCTGGTGTTTTTACAGGATGCACAAACCCAATTCAAAATGCAATATATTAATAAAACAGAGCCTTTAGAAGCTGATTTGTTATAACAGATAGGGTGAAATGTGCTGGTTTGGGATGCCCATGAGGCCTAATGTTTTTACAGGACGCACAAAACCAATTCAAAATGCAATATATTAATAAAACAGAGCCTTTAGAAGCTGATTTAGTATAACATATAGGGTGAAATGTGCTGGTTTGGGATGCCCATGTGGCCTGGTGTTTTTACAGGATGCACAAAACCAATTCAAAATGCAATATATTAATAAAACAGAGCCTTTAGAAGCTGATTTAGTATAACAGTTAGGGCGAAATGTGCCGGTTTGGGATGCCAATGGGGCCTGGTGTTTTTACAGGACACACAAAACCAATTCAAAATGCAATATATTAATAAAACAGAGCCTTTAGAAGCTGATTTAGTATAACAGATAGGGTGAAATGTGCTGGTTTTGGATGCCCATGTGGCCTGGTGTTTTTACAGGACGCGCAAAACTAATTCAAAATGCAATATATTAATAAAACAGAGCCTTTGGAAGCTTATTTAGTATAACAGATAGGGTGAAATGTGCTGGTTTGGGATGCCCATGCGGCCTGGTGTTTTTACAGGACGCAAAAAAACAATTCAAAATGCAATATATTAATAAGACAGAGCCTGTAGAAGCTGCTTTAGTATAACAGATAGGGTGAAATGTGCAGGTTTGGGATGCCAATGAGGCCTGGTGTTTTTACAGGACGCACAAACCCAATTCAAAATGCAATATATTAATAAAACAGAGCCTTTAGAAGCTGATTTAGTATAACAGTTAGGGCGAAATGTGCCGGTTTGGGATGCCAATGGGGCCTGGTGTTTTTACAGGACACACAAAACCAATTTAAAAATGCAATATATTAATAAAACAGAGCCTTTAGAAGCTGATTTAGTATAACAGATAGGGTGAAATGTGCTGGTTTGGGATGCCCATGTGGCCTGGTGTTTTTACAGGACGCACAAAACCAATTCAAAATGCAATTTATTAATAAAACAGAGCCTTTAGAAGCTGATTTAGTATAACAGATAGGGTGAAATGTGCTGGTTTGGGATGCCCATGTGGCCTGGTGTTTTTACAGAACGCGCAAAACTAATTCAAAATGCAATATATTAATAAAACAGAGCCTTTAGAAGCTGATTTAGTATAACAGATAGGGTGAAATGTGCTGGTTTGGGATGCCCATGTGGCCTGGTGTTTTTACAGGATGCAAAAAAACAATTCAAAATGCAATATATTAATAAGACAGAGCCTGTAGAAGCTGATTTAGTATAACAGATAGGGTGAAATGTGCT
Organism: Gastrophryne carolinensis; assembly: GCA_027917425.1. Taxonomy (NCBI): domain Eukaryota; kingdom Metazoa; phylum Chordata; class Amphibia; order Anura; family Microhylidae; genus Gastrophryne; species Gastrophryne carolinensis. The sequence goes on along the minus strand of CM051240.1, from coordinate 41,786,147 downwards.
GGTTTGGGATGCCCATGAGGCCTAATGTTTTTACAGGACGCACAAAACCAATTCAAAATGCAATATATTAATAAAACAGAGCCTTTAGAGGCTGATTTAGTACAACAGATAGGGTGAAATGTGCTGGTTTGGGATGCCCATGTGGCCTGGTGTTTTTACAGGATGCACAAAACCAATTCAAAATGCAATATATTAATAAAACAGAGCCTTTAGAAGCTGATTTAGTATAACAGATAGGGTGAAATGTGCTGGTTTGGGATGCCCATGAGGCCTAATGTTTTTACAGGACGCACAAAACCAATTCAAAATGCAATATATTAATAAAACAGAGCCTTTAGAAGCTGATTTAGTTAAACAGATAGGGTGAAATGTGGTGGTTTGGGATGCCCATGTGGCCTGGTGTTTTTACAGGACGCACAAAACCAATTCAAAATGCAATATATTAATAAAACAGAGTCTGTAGAAGCTGCTTTAGTATAACAGATAGGGTGAAATGTGCCAATTTGGGATACCCTGCGGCCTTGTGTTTTTAAAGGACGCACAAAACCAATTCAAAATGCAATATATTAATAAAACAGAGCCTGTAGAAGATGATTTAGTATAACAGATAGGGTGAAATGTGCTGGTTTGGGATGCTCATGCGGCCTGATGTTTTTACAGGACGCACAAAACCAATTCAAAATGCAATATATTAATAAAACAGAGCCTTTAGAAGCTGATTTAGTTAAACAGATAGGGTGAAATATGCTGGTTTGGGATGCCCATGTATCCTGGTGTTTTTACAGGACACACAAAACCAATTCAAAATGCAATATATTTATAAAACAGAGCCTTTAGAAGCTGATTTAGTATAACAGATAGGGTGAAATGTGCTGGTTTGGGATGCCCATGTGGCCTGGTGTTTTTACAGGATGCACAAAACCAATTCAAAATGCAATATATTAATAAAACAGAGCCTTTAGAAGCTGATTTAGTATAACAGATAGGGTGAAATGTGCTGGTTTAGGATGCCCATGCGGCCTGGTGTTTTTACAGGACGCAAAACACCAATTCAAAATGCAATATATTATTAAAACAGAGCCTGTAGAAGCTGATTTAGTATAACAGATAGGGTGAAATGTGCTGGTTTGGGATGCCCATGTGGCCTGGTGTTTTTACAGGACGCACAAAACCAATTCAAAATGCAATATATTAATAAAACAGAGCCTTTAGAAGCTGATTTAGTATAACAGATAGGGTGAAATGTGCTGGTTTTGGATGCCCATGTGGCCTGGTGTTTTTACAGGACGCGCAAAACTAATTCAAAATGCAATATATTAATAAAACAGAGCCTTTAGAAGCTGATTTAGTATAACAGATAGGGTGAAATGTGCTGGTTTGGGATATCCATGCGGCCTGGTGTTTTTACAGGACTTAAAAAAACTATTCAAAATGCAATATATTAATAAGACAGAGCCTGTAGAAGCTGCTTTAGTATAACAGATATGGTGAAATGTGCCGGTTTGGGATGCCAATGAGGCCTGGTGTTTTTACAGGATGCACAAACCCAATTCAAAATGCAATATATTAATAAAACAGAGCCTTTAGAAGCTGATTTCGTATAACAGATAAGGTGAAATGTGCTGGTTTGGGATGCCCATGAGGCCTAATGTTTTTACAGGACGCACAAAACCAATTCAAAATGCAATATATTAATAAAACAGAGCCTTTAGAAGCTGATTTAGTATAACAGATAGGGTGAAATGTGCTGGTTTGGGATGCCCATGTGGCCTGGTGTTTTTACAGGATGCACAAAACCAATTCAAAATGCAATATATTAATAAAACAGAGCCTTTAGAAGCTGATTTAGTATAACAAATAGGGTGAAATGTGCTGGTTTGGGATGCTCATGCGGCCTGGTGTTTTTACAGGACGCACAAAACCAATTCAAAATGCAATATATCAATAAAACAGAGCCTTTAGAAGCTGATTTAGTTAAACAGATAGGGTGAAATATGCTGGTTTGGGATGCCCATGTATCCTGGTGTTTTTACAGGACACACAAAACCAATTCAAAATGCAATATATTTATAAAACAGAGCCTTTAGAAGCTGATTTAGTATAACAGATAGGGTGAAATGTGCTGGTTTGGGATGCCCATGTGGCCTGGTGTTTTTACAGGATGCACAAAACCAATTAAAAATGCAATATATTAATAAAACAGAGCCTTTAGAAGCTGATTTAGTATAACATATAGGGTGAAATGTGCTGGTTTGGGATGCCCATGAGGCCTAATGTTTTTACAGGACGCACAAAACCAATTCAAAATGCAATATATTAATAAAACAGAGCCTTTAGAAGCTGATTTAGTTAAACAGATAGGGTGAAATGTGGTGGTTTGGGATGCCCATGTGGCCTGGTGTTTTTACAGGACGCACAAAACCAATTCAAAATGCAATATATTAATAAAACAGAGTCTGTAGAAGCTGCTTTAGTATAACAGATAGGGTGAAATGTGCCAATTTGGGATACCCTGCGGCCTTGTGTTTTTAAAGGACGCACAAAACCAATTCAAAATGCAATATATTAATAAAACAGAGCCTGTAGAAGCTGATTTAGTATAACAGATAGGGTGAAATGTGCTGGTTTGGGATGCTCATGCGGCCTGGTGTTTTTACAGGACGCACAAAACCAATTCAAAATGCAATATATTAATAAAACAGAGCCTTTAGAAGCTGATTTAGTTAAACAGATAGGGTGAAATATGCTGGTTTGGGATGCCCATGTATCCTGGTGTTTTTACAGGACACACAAAACCAATTCAAAATGCAATATATTTATAAAACAGAGCCTTTAGAAGCTGATTTAGTATAACAGATAGGGTGAAATGTGCTGGTTTGGGATGCCCATGTGGCCTGGTGTTTTTACAGGATGCACAAAACCAATTCAAAATGCAATATATTAATAAAACAGAGCCTTTAGAAGCTGATTTAGTATAACAGATAGGGTGAAATGTGCTGGTTTAGGATGCCCATGCGGCCTGGTGTTTTTACAGGACGCAAAACACCACTTCAAAATGCAATATATTATTAAAACAGAGCCTGTAGAAACTGATTTAGTATAACAGATAGGGTGAAATGTGCTGGTTTGGGATGCCCATGTGGCCTGGTGTTTTTACAGGACGCACAAAACCAATTCAAAATGCAATATATTAATAAAACAGAGCCTTTAGAAGCTGATTTAGTATAACAGATAGGGTGAAATGTGCTGGTTTTGGATGCCCATGTGGCCTGGTGTTTTTACAGGACACGCAAAACTAATTCAAAATGCAATATATTAATAAAACAGAGCCTTTAGAAGCTGATTTAGTATAACAGATAGGGTGAAATGTGCTGGTTTTGGATGCCCATGTGGCCTGGTGTTTTTACAGGACACGCAAAACTAATTCAAAATGCAATATATTAATAAAACAGAGCCTTTAGAAGCTGATTTAGTATAACAGATAGGGTGAAATGTGCTGGTTTGGGATATCCATGCGGCCTGGTGTTTTTACAGGACTTAAAAAAACTATTCAAAATGCAATATATTAATAAGACAGAGCCTGTAGAAGCTGCTTTAGTATAACAGATATGGTGAAATGTGCCGGTTTGGGATGCCAATGAGGCCTGGTGTTTTTACAGGATGCACAAACCCAATTCAAAATGCAATATATTAATAAAACAGAGCCTTTAGAAGCTGATTTCGTATAACAGATAAGGTGAAATGTGCTGGTTTGGGATGCCCATGAGGCCTAATGTTTTTACAGGACGCACAAAACCAATTCAAAATGCAATATATTAATAAAACAGAGCCTTTAGAAGCTGATTTCGTATAACAGATAAGGTGAAATGTGCTGGTTTGGGATGCCCATGAGGCCTAATGTTTTTACAGGACGCACAAAACCAATTCAAAATGCAATATAATAATAAAACAGAGCCTTTAGAAGCTGATTTAGTTAAACAGATAGGGTGAAATGTGGTGGTTTGGGATGCCCATGTGGCCTGGTGTTTTTACAGGACGCACAAAACCAATTCAAAATGCAATATATTAATAAAACAGAGTCTGTAGAAGCTGCTTTAGTATAACAGATAGGGTGAAATGTGCCAATTTGGGATACCCTGCGGCCTTGTGTTTTTAAAGGACGCACAAAACCAATTAAAAATGCAATATATTAATAAAACAGAGCCTGTAGAAGCTGATTTAGTATAACAGATAGGGTGAAATGTGCTGGTTTGGGATGCTCATGCGGCCTGGTGTTTTTACAGGACGCACAAAACCAATTCAAAATGCAATATATTAATAAAACAGAGCCTTTAGAAGCTGATTTAGTTAAACAGATAGGGTGAAATATGCTGGTTTGGGATGCCCATGTATCCTGGTGTTTTTACAGGACACACAAAACCAATTCAAAATGCAATATATTTATAAAACAGAGCCTTTAGAAGCTGATTTAGTATAACAGATAGGGTGAAATGTGCTGGTTTGGGATGCCCATGTGGCCTGGTGTTTTTACAGGATGCACAAAACCAATTCAAAATGCAATATATTAATAAAACAGAGCCTTTAGAAGCTGATTTAGTATAACAGATAGGGTGAAATGTGCTGGTTTAGGATGCCCATGCGGCCTGGTGTTTTTACAGGACGCAAAACACCAATTCAAAATGCAATATATTATTAAAACAGAGCCTGTAGAAGCTGATTTAGTATAACAGATAGGGTGAAATGTGCTGGTTTGGGATGCCCATGTGGCCTGGTGTTTTTACAGGACGCACAAAACCAATTCAAAATGCAATATATTAATAAAACAGAGCCTTTAGAAGCTGATTTAGTATAACAGATAGGGTGAAATGTGCTGGTTTTGGATGCCCATGTGGCCTGGTGTTTTTACAGGACGCGCAAAACTAATTCAAAATGCAATATATTAATAAAACAGAGCCTTTAGAAGCTGATTTAGTATAACAGATAGGGTGAAATGTGCTGGTTTGGGATATCCATGCGGCCTGGTGTTTTTACAGGACTTAAAAAAACTATTCAAAATGCAATATATTAATAAGACAGAGCCTGTAGAAGCTGCTTTAGTATAACAGATATGGTGAAATGTGCCGGTTTGGGATGCCAATGAGGCCTGGTGTTTTTACAGGATGCACAAACCCAATTCAAAATGCAATATATTAATAAAACAGAGCCTTTAGAAGCTGATTTCGTATAACAGATAAGGTGAAATGTGCTGGTTTGGGATGCCCATGAGGCCTAATGTTCTTACAGGACGCACAAAACCAATTCAAAATGCAATATATTAATAAAACAGAGCCTTTAGAAGCTGATTTAGTATAACAGATAGGGTGAAATGTGCTGGTTTGGGATGCCCATGTGGCCTGGTGTTTTTACAGGATGCACAAAACCAATTCAAAATGCAATATATTAATAAAACAGAGCCTTTAGAAGCTGATTTAGTATAACAAATAGGGTGAAATGTGCTGGTTTGGGATGCCCATGAGGCCTAATGTTTTTACAGGACACACAAAACCAATTCAAAATGCAATATATTAATAAAACAGAGTCTGTAGAAGCTGCTTTAGTATAACAGATAGGGTGAAATGTGCCGATTTGGGATACCCTGCGGCCTCGTGTTTTTAAAGGACGCACAAAACAATTCAAAATGCAATATATTAATAAAACAAAGCCTGCAGAAGCTGATTTAGTATAACCGATAGGGTGAAATGTGCTGGTTTGGGATGCTCATGCGGCCTGGTGTTTTTACAGGACGCACAAAACCAATTCAAAATGCAATATATCAATAAAACAGAGCCTTTAGAAGCTGATTTAGTTAAACAGATAGGGTGAAATATGCTGGTTTGGGATGCCCATGTATCCTGGTGTTTTTACAGGACACACAAAACCAATTCAAAATGCAATATATTTATAAAACAGAGCCTTTAGAAGCTGATTTAGTATAACAGATAGGGTGAAATGTGCTGGTTTGGGATGCCCATTTGGCCTGGTGTTTTTACAGGATGCACAAAACCAATTCAAAATGCAATATATTAATAAAACAGAGCCTTTAGAAGCTGATTTAGTATAACATATAGGGTGAAATGTGCTGGTTTGGGATGCCCATGAGGCCTAATGTTTTTACAGGACGCACAAAACCAATTCAAAATGCAATATATTAATAAAACAGAGCCTTTAGAAGCTGATTTAGTTAAACAGATAGGGTGAAATGTGGTGGTTTGGGATGCCCATGTGGCCTGGTGTTTTTACAGGACGCACAAAACCAATTCAAAATGCAATATATTAATAAAACAGAGTCTGTAGAAGCTGCTTTAGTATAACAGATAGGGTGAAATGTGCCAATTTGGGATACCCTGCGGCCTTGTGTTTTTAAAGGACGCACAAAACCAATTCAAAATGCAATATATTAATAAAACAGAGCCTGTAGAAGCTGATTTAGTATAACAGATAGGGTGAAATGTGCTGGTTTGGGATGCTCATGCGGCCTGGTGTTTTTACAGGACGCACAAAACCAATTCAAAATGCAATATATTAATAAAACAGAGCCTTTAGAAGCTGATTTAGTTAAACAGATAGGGTGAAATATGCTGGTTTGGGATGCCCATGTATCCTGGTGTTTTTACAGGACACACAAAACCAATTCAAAATGCAATATATTTATAAAACAGAGCCTTTAGAAGCTGATTTAGTATAACAGATAGGGTGAAATGTGCTGGTTTGGGATGCCCATGTGGCCTGGTGTTTTTACAGGATGCACAAAACCAATTCAAAATGCAATATATTAATAAAACAGAGCCTTTAGAAGCTGATTTAGTATAACAGATAGGGTGAAATGTGCTGGTTTAGGATGCCCATGCGGCCTGGTGTTTTTACAGGACGCAAAACACCAATTCAAAATGCAATATATTATTAAAACAGAGCCTGTAGAAACTGATTTAGTATAACAGATAGGGTGAAATGTGCTGGTTTGGGATGCCCATGTGGCCTGGTGTTTTTACAGGACGCACAAAACCAATTCAAAATGCAATATATTAATAAAACAGAGCCTTTAGAAGCGGATTTAGTATAACAGATAGGGTGAAATGTGCTGGTTTTGGATGCCCATGTGGCCTGGTGTTTTTACAGGACGCGCAAAACTAATTCAAAATGCAATATATTAATAAAACAGAGCCTTTAGAAGCTGATTTAGTATAACAGATAGGGTGAAATGTGCTGGTTTGGGATATCCATGCGGCCTGGTGTTTTTACAGGACTTAAAAAAACTATTCAAAATGCAATATATTAATAAGACAGAGCCTGTAGAAGCTGCTTTAGTATAACAGATATGGTGAAATGTGCCGGTTTGGGATGCCAATGAGGCCTGGTGTTTTTACAGGATGCACAAACCCAATTCAAAATGCAATATATTAATAAAACAGAGCCTTTAGAAGCTGATTTCGTATAACAGATAAGGTGAAATGTGCTGGTTTGGGATGCCCATGAGGCCTAATGTTTTTACAGGACGCACAAAACCAATTCAAAATGCAATATATTAATAAAACAGAGCCTTTAGAAGCTGATTTAGTATAACAGATAGGGTGAAATGTGCTGGTTTGGGACGCCCATGTGGCCTGGTGTTTTTACAGGATGCACAAAACCAATTCAAAATGCAATATATTAATAAAACAGAGCCTTTAGAAGCTGATTTAGTATAACAAATAGGGTGAAATGTGCTGGTTTGGGATGCCCATGAGGCCTAATGTTTTTACAGGACACACAAAACCAATTCAAAATGCAATATATTAATAAAACAGAGTCTGTAGAAGCTGCTTTAGTATAACAGATAGGGTGAAATGTGCCGATTTGGGATACCCTGCGGCCTCGTGTTTTTAAAGGACGCACAAAACAATTCAAAATGCAATATATTAATAAAACAGAGCCTGTAGAAGCTGATTTAGTATAACCGATAGGGTGAAATGTGCTGGTTTGGGATGCTCATGCGGCCTGGTGTTTTTACAGGACGCACAAAACCAATTCAAAATGCAATATATCAATAAAACAGAGCCTTTAGAAGCTGATTTAGTTAAACAGATAGGGTGAAATATGCTGGTTTGGGATGCCCATGTATCCTGGTGTTTTTACAGGACACACAAAACCAATTCAAAATGCAATATATTTATAAAACAGAGCCTTTAGAAGCTGATTTAGTATAACAGATAGGGTGAAATGTGCTGGTTTGGGATGCCCATGTGGCCTGGTGTTTTTACAGGATGCACAAAACCAATTCAAAATGCAATATATTAATAAAACAGAGCCTTTAGAAGCTGATTTAGTATAACATATAGGGTGAAATGTGCTGGTTTGGGATGCCCATGCGGCCTGGTGTTTTTACAGGACGCAAAACACCAATTCAAAATGCAATATATTATTAAAACAGAGCCTGTAGAAGCTGATTTAGTATAACAGATAGGGTAAAATGTGCTGGTTTGGGATGCCCATGTTGCCTGGTGTTCTTACAGGATGCACAAAACCAATTAAAAATGCAATATATTAATAAAACAGAGCCTTTAGAAGCTGATTTAGTATAACAGATAGGGTAAAATGTGCTGGTTTGGGATGCCCATGCGGCCTGGTGTTTTTACAGGATGCAAAAAACCAATTCAAAATGCAATATAGTAATAAAACAGAGCCTGTAGAAGCTGCTTTAGTTTAACAGATAGGGTGAAATGTGCTGGTTTGGGATACCCTGCGGCCTGGTGTTTTTACAGGACGCACAAAACCAATTCAAAATGCAATATATTAATAAAACAGAGCCTTTAGAAGCTGATTTAGTATAACAGATAGGGTGAAATGTGCTGGTTTGGGACGCCCATGTGGCCTGGTGTTTTTACAGGACGAACAAAACCAATTCAAAATGCAATATATTAATAAAACAGAGCCTGTAGAAGCTGATTTAGTATAACAGATAGGGTGAAATGTGCCGGTTTGGGATACCTTGCTGCCTGGTGTTTTTAAAGAATGCACAAAACCAATTCAAAATGCAATATATTAATAAAACAGAGCCTGTAGAAGCTGCTTTAGTTTAACAGATAGGGTGAAATGTGCTGGTTTGGGATACCCTGCGGCCTGGTGTTTTTACAGGACGCACAAAACCAATTCAAAATGCAATATATTAATAAAACAGAGCCTTTAGAAGCTGATTTAGTATAACAGATAGGGTGAAATGTGCTGGTTTGGGACGCCCATGTGGCCTGGTGTTTTTACAGGACGAACAAAACCAATTAAAAATGCAATATATTAATAAAACAGAGCCTGTAGAAGCTGATTTAGTATAACAGATAGGGTAAAATGTGCTGGTTTGGGATGCCCATGTTGCCTGGTGTTTTTACAGGATGCACAAAACCAATTAAAAATGCAATATATTAATAAAACAGAGCCTTTAGAAGCTGATTTAGTATAACAGATAGGGTAAAATGTGCTGGTTTGGGATGCCCATGCGGCCTGGTGTTTTTACAGGATGCAAAAAAAAATTCAAAATGCAATATAGTAATAAAACAGAGCCTGTAGAAGCTGCTTTAGTTTAACAGATAGGGTGAAATGTGCTGGTTTGGGATACCCTGCGGCCTGGTGTTTTTACAGGACGCACAAAACCAATTCAAAATGCAATATATTAATAAAACAGAGCCTTTAGAAGCTGATTTAGTATAACAGATAGGGTGAAATGTGCTGGTTTGGGACGCCCATGTGGCCTGGTGTTTTTACAGGACGAACAAAACCAATTCAAAATGCAATATATTAATAAAACAGAGCCTGTAGAAGCTGATTTAGTATAACCGATAGGGTGAAATGTGCCGGTTTGGGATACCTTGCTGCCTGGTGTTTTTAAAGAATGCACAAAACCTATTCAAAATGCAATATATTAATAAAACAGAGCCTTTAGAAGCTGATTTAGTATAACAGATAGGGTCAAATGTGCTGAAATAGTATGCCCATGTGGGCTGGGGTTTTTATAAAATTAAAAAACTTTCTCTGCTGTCCCTGCCTGGATCGTTCCCGATTTTTCCCTATCTTTCCCTATCTTTCCCTATCTTTCCCTGGCTCTCCCTAGCACTGTGTGGGTCTCTGTGGGTCTCCCTGACTCTCCCTGCCTGTCTGTTAGTCTCTCTCTGTCTGCAGCAACCTCCGTTCTGTCTGCAATGCAAGGCTGAAATGCTCACAAGCAAGATGGCCGCCATTTATATAGCACTGTGACGTTGGCTTCCTGGCTGCTGATAGGCTGCATGTGACCTTCCCATGATAACTTGCCCCAGGGGAATAAATGGAGTTTAAAGGAAAACTTCGATCGATCGAATCGCGGGGAAATTCGGATTCGTTCTGAATCAAATTTTTCCTGAAATTCGGAACGAATTTGGGTTCATCCGGATCGATTCGCTCATCCCTAATCTTGACCATTCATGAGCAAAGAACATGGCGCAATGCTTTCACTTTTAAGGCAAACTGCTTAGTGTGCTCTCAGTGAACAAAAGTAGAATGTTAGTGGATCTCACTGACTTCTCTTTAACACTGCAGAACTTAATCTACACCCAGTCCATGGAGCAGGGCATGCAAGCTGCTGACACTTCAAGGACCCAACTCGGACCAATCAACAGAGATACTCACCTTACCAGAAACTGCTGAAGCCCTGCTCCATCTAACACTACCAGGAGGTCAGCTTCCTTTATAGCAGTGTTCCCCAACCCTCTCCCAGAGAGCCACTAACAGGTCAGGATTTCCAGATCTCCAAACAGAAGCACAGGTGAAGGAATCAGTGCAGCCCCAAAGCTAAAGAGCTGGCTATGTGTAAATCCCTTCCTTTCTTTTTTTAACCTTCCTATCCTCCTGTTTTCCTGACTTCTTTTATTCTTTCCTTATTTCCTTTCTTCCATCTCTCTTCCTTTATTTTCTTTCTTCCCTCTTTTTTCTTTTCTTCCTTCCCGCCTTCCTTTGTCTTCTTTACTTCCTTCTTACTTCTCGTCCTTCCATCCTTCATTTTTTCTTTCTTTTTTCCTTTGTCCCTCCTCTCCATCTTTCTTTCTTTATCTTTCTTTCTTTCTTTCTTTCTTTCTTTCTTTCTCTCTTTCTTTCTTTCTTTCCTTCCTTCCTATTTTCTCTTTCTTTGCTCTAACTTTCTTTCGTTCTCTCTTTCTTTCTTTTCTTCCTTCCTATCTTTCTTTATTGCCTTTCATTCCTTCATTTATTTTTTCCTTTTTTATATCCCTCTTACTATCTTTCTTTCCATCCTTCATACTTTCTCTCTTCTTTTTATATTTCTCACTTTCTGACTTTCTTCTGTTTCCCTACTCCTTTCCCTTTTTTTATTTTCTGCCTTACTTCTCTTTTTTCCTTCCTCCAGTTCTCAGGTGCTCAATAGACAGAGTGCTAGGGCAATTAGCACCATGCAAACCTTTTGGACAGTGAGTTCAGGGGCCCACAGTTGATTCCCTGGTAACCTTGTGGTCGAGCATGTTGAGAATTCTCACTCCTTATTTAGGAGAGAAAACTGTCATTGACTTTTACTGTCTACTGGGTGTAAATTCTCACCTGGCTCTGAATCAACCCCAAGGTAGACAATGAAAGTAAACGGCAGTTTTCTTAAAAAAAAAGGAGTGAAAATTCTTATCTGGCTCTGAATCGACCCCGTTGTGGTTCTTTCTGTGTCTGAGTACTATTATATTTGAATTTATCAAAACCAATGTAATTCCTTTTGAATGACATCTACTAACTAAATCTACTAATCTGACCACTACACTGCGCAAATATTTTGCCAGATTTCAGGCCTGGTTACATAATTAATACGGTTGAAAAAAGACATATGTCTTTCAAGTTCAACCAAGGGTGTTGGGGTAGGGGGAAGTTATATTTTATTTTAATTTTCTTTTTTTTTACTGATAACAGCTAATAGTAACTGTTAATGTTATTTTCTTCTAAATAAGCATCCAAATCTTTTTTGCTTCTCGTATTCTTTCCTCATAACTAAGATCCTTCATTCCTCTTGGGGGACAGTTTTAAAATCCAGAAAAACTAATCTACAGCGGCCCCCCTGTTCAGGCTTCTACTTACCTCCTCAGGTTAGTCTGGCAGCTTCTGTCCTCAGTAAAACCGTGCTGGTTGTCACTTATAATATTATGCATTGCAGTTACATATTCGTGTATGTAGTCCCTTAATAGCCCCTGAAGCAACATTTGCCTTGCTCCAGTCCCTTGGCACTATAACAGTTGTTAGCGAGTCAAGATCAAGAACAGGGGTGATGAGATAAATTAGCTGATTTTTTAAGAACTCTTTGATGAAGTCCATCTGGCTCTGCAGTCTTATTCACATCTAAATTATTTAGTCTTTCTTGGATGATATTCATGTTTAGCTTGAGTATTATACTTAAGCTATTGCTATCAATGCCATCTTCTGTGTTGGCTCCTTGTTCCTCTCTTGTGTACATAGAGCTAAAGAATCCATTTAAAAGCTCTGCCTTCTCTTCATCTCCAGTGACCATTTTCCTGTTATCATTAATTCGGGCACCTACCTGTTTTGACTTAGTTTTCTTTGAATTTATATATTTAAAAATGTTTAAGGTTTGTTTTTCTCTGGCCACATCCCCTTCAATGTGTGCTTTTGCTTGTGCTTTATTTCTTTCTTACGTGCTTTATTTACTAATTTATACATTTCAAGGCTTACAGCTGAGAGCTCAGCCTTGTTATTTTTAAATTCCTTTTTTTTGTTCTTTACTGACCTTTTAATGGCAGGTGTCAGCTATGAGGGGTTTAATTTAGGCGGCTTATATTTGTTACCCATAGGAATAAATTTTGCAACATTGGTACTCAAAATTGATTTAAAGCGCTCCCATTTGGCATCTTTATCCTTATTCCTCAACAGATGCGCCCAGTCTATGTCCTGGAGTGTACAGAAAATTCCAAGTCTCATACACAACCTTCAGTAATGAACAGGGTGCTGCTCCCCATTCTCTAGCATATGCAACAACTCTAGATCAAAAATGGATATAATGGGAGGCACTCCTATATATCAAAAATTCATCTTTTTATTTTATATCATATGCACATACAAAACATATTTAAATCATCTTAAAATACACACAAAGGCAACACCCTAAACACCAAACACAGGTAGAGATGGGGGGACAAGAGACACAACTACACTAATTTAAGTTAATTAAATCAATTGTTTTTGTTAAATTAAGTGTTTTTGCCTTCCCAGAAAGAAAATGTTTCTTACAGTGTATGTTGAACACAACTATATTGTGGTCACTGATACCAATATTTTCATGGACTGTTACCGTCCCTGTCAGGTCATTATCATTTGATATTACCATATCCAGAATAGCATCACCCCTACTCTCCCCCTTGTAGTAGAAGCAGAACCATGTCTGCAGTTGGTACCTGGGTAATTGAAGTCCCCCATCACCACCACTGTACCAGCCTGTGATGCCAGCTCAATCTGCTTATGCAGCTGACCCTCTGTTTCCTTAGTTATGTTTGGGGGTCTGTTTTATTTATTTTAACATTATTTACATCGCCCCACACTTCTACTCACAATGATTCTACATCCTCACAATCTTCTGCTAGTATCCCCTCATTAATATATGCTTTGAATTATTGCTTTACATTTAACCCCTTTTCTATTTGCTCAGTCCAGTCATGTCCAGTCCAGTCATGTGTGGAATCCAGCCATGTTTCAGCTACACCAATAACATCAATATTTGCTTCCAGTACCAGAGTCTCAAGCTCCCCCACTTTACTTGCCAGATTTCTTGCATTTGTTAAAACTTAAAGTTCTTATCTAGTTTGACATGTTGAGCTTTAGTATTAGCTTCTGCAGTAATGCATCCGCCGAATTTTTCACTGCTGGTTTGCAACACATGGCATCGTAGCAGTCCTCCCCCTTCTAATACTTCTCCCACCGTCATATGCTGTCCCCTAAGTAACCGGTCTTCCCCTATGTTTTCTTTCTCACCTTTCCTCCTCGTCTCTAGTTTAAATACCCCTCCACCCCTACTAGTATCCTCTTACCCAGCACAGCAGCCCCCCTTCCATTCAAGGGCAAATCTGTAGAATACAGTTTGTACACCAATGAAAAGTCAGAACAGTGCTCTAGGAGCCCAAATCCTTCTGCCCTGCACTAGGACTCGAGCCATGCAATTAAGTCTCTAAGCCCGCTGTCATTCATGTGTAGCGCATGGCACAGGCGGTATATGAGAAAATACAACTTTGGAGGTCCTTCTCTTCAAATTGGTACTTAATTCCTTGAAAGTATTCCTAAGGATCCTCCATCTTCCATTAATTCTGTTATTGGTCCCTATGTGGGCCACCACAGCTGGGTCATCCCCATCTCCTCCCAGTAATTTATCCAACCTTTCTACCACATGCCGAATCCTGGCATCAGGGAGACAGCAAACCATTCGGTTGAGGCGGTCTTGGTGACAAATTATCAGTCCGCCTGATAAAAGAATTTCCTATTACCACTAAATGTCTAGTCCTACCTACAGTCTCAACCACCCTCTCACTAGCTGGGCTGTCCTCCCAGTTGTTAGTGAGAGCAGTTGGGGCTGTTATTTCTGAGACCGACACTCTGGCATCATTACCCAACTTGGCAATTTTGCCAGGGTGCACAGACACAGGTATGGTCTTCATCTTCTGTGCTCTCTTACCCAGCTAATTATCTGCTCCTTCTGACCCATTACTCCACCCTCAGAATGACCAGAATGCCCTTTTCCATATTGTCAATCTCCCTCCCTCTCCTCTGTTTCATTTTGCGACTCTAGATCTCTAACCGTAACTTCCAAGGTTGCAATATGCTCACATTTAATACAGCGGTATTCACCCTGGAACTGCTCCTCCTGAAGTGTATACATATGACAAATTGTGCAATATTGCTAGCCATTATCCCAGTTACAAAAACAGCAGTGAAATCACAATTTTAGTGCTTACAGTTGCAGCAAATTTGCTTATTTTAGCACTATAACACTTAGGCAATATACACTTAAGCACTTATAGTCCCCCAATATAAAGTCCTTAATGAAAAACCCCTCCCTTATAATACATACAACCTCTCTTAAAAAATAAGCTTCTAAACTCGCTTTAAAACAATCCTATTTATAGCAAAGCAATACTTCCCTTCACCCTTCACCCACAAGTCTCTGGCTAGTCTGGCAAACAATCAAAAGGCTGGCCTCAGGTGAAATAAATAGGCTTTTAATTAGGCATCAACTACCCCACCCAATTAACTCTGCTCTCTATCAAAACAACCAATGTTTTTTAATGTAGGGCTAAGCCCTGTAATACAGGAAAAAAAACACAGAAAGAAAATGCCCTTTTTCCCTTAATGAAAAGTCCCCTCAACTTCACTTGAAAATACAACCAGAACTTGCAAAAGTTCCAAATTCATCTCTCAATCTTCAGGGAAAAATAGATAGCACAAGACCCAGTTATCATGCACCAGTAAAGGGACCACTTGAGATCTCTTAGTGATGCAAGGCAGTTAACATAGAGTTCGGATGCTCTTCTCCAAATGGCCCGATCTTTCCTTTAAAACATTCAGGGCAGAGGCCCCCATTAGGGCAGTATAGAGCCTGGACATTTTTCTTCTACAAATAGAGTGCAGCTTAACTGTAATGAGAAACCACAAAATACCAAATGCTTTTTGGGTTATACAAAAATCTGGTTACACAATCTTGCTGAAGGAATTAATACAATGACAGATCTTACCTAGGGCCACATTTGATCATCAGTGCTGTCGCCAACACTGGGCATAACCGGGTAAGAGCTGGGGTCTGGCATCTTCAAGGTCTCACTCGAACTGAGCAGGATTTCCACGTGCATACCTGCTCTGGCTGGTCTCAGGGCCAGAGAAGATCAGTGGCACTGGAAAATGTAGGGAGGAAAGTTCAGAGGGCAGGCCAGAGGATAATCGGCATGAACGGCCAGGGAGAAGACAATGAGTTAGGACATTTGCCAGCAATGGTGGACTGTTCAGTGGCAGAGGAGAATGCAGAAAAGACTAGGCCAATAAGCAGGAAGGCTATACTCACCGTTTGTCCCTAGCAGCTTCTCTGTACATTGCTGCCATCTTCAGACATACCCATGAGGAAGAACGAGTCATTCCCTTCGTCCGGTGCCAAACAGACATAGCAGCATCCATCAGACTTGCTTCATGTCCCCTAACAGGTCTGCTTCATTAATTCCGTCTCCGAGTGTCAGCAGCCTCTCTTGAAAACATCTTTGTTTCATACTCCGTTCCCATTCATTGCAATGGAAGGGAATGCCAATATCACCTTGACACACACCCCCCATTAAGATGCATGAAGTAGGCATGGGTGGGCGGAAACACCTGCCATGCCATGTCGCTGGCTCTGGGAGATGGAATCACTGGTTCCTCACCCTCAGTAGGTATGAAGAAGCCGGACCTGGACTACACAGTTGCAAGGGAACATCAGGTCCGCACATGTTGGGGACAATGGGGTCGATTCAAAGAAACATGTAACAGCTTTGATTTTGGTGCCGATCATCCTATTTTTCACGTACGCTCGTGCGCTCGTATGAACTTGCGAGTGATTCTATAAGCAAATACGTTTCCTATCGTAAAAAGCCCGTCCGTTCGTATGTTATCTTCCGAACTTGGCTCAGTCATTTGTCAATCGTAAAAAACAGGTTGATGTGATCACGTGTTGCGGCGGCAGCCTGTTTTTTCGGCCTCTTCCATCGTCCACCTCTTCCAATTACTTGCGTTTGCCTCTGGTTTTCAATGGTTTTTGGCCTCTTATATTCGTTCGTTCGTATATATATATAAGGTCTTGCGCATGCGCGATCCAAGCTACACTCCCCAAACCAATGTGGGCCCTATCTGACACTACCAATCTCACCACTACTACTTCGCGCCAGTCTAACACTTACCTTTATGAACCCTAAAACTTACCCAAACCCCTTAGCGCTTGCATTCTTCTTCATTTCTCGGACCCTAAAACTTACCCAAACCCCTTAGCGCTTGCATTCTTCTTCATTTCTCGGACCCTAAAACTTACCCAAACCCCTTAGCGCTTGCATTCTTCTTCATTTTGACGAGCCTAAAACTGACCCAAACCCCTTGGCGGTTGGATTTTTCTTCATTTCCCGGACCCTAAAACTGACCCAAACCCCCTGGCGGTTGGATTTTTCTTCATTTCCCGGACCCTAAAACTGACCCAAACCCCTTGGCGGTTGGATTTTTCTTCATTTCCCGGACCCTAAAACTGACCCAAACCCCTTGGCGGTTGGATTTTTCTTCATTTCCCGGACCCTAAAACTGACCCAAACCCCTTGGCGGTTGGATTTTTCTTCATTTCCCGGACCCTAAAACTGACCCAAACCCCTTGGCGGTTGGATTTTTCTTCATTTCCCGGACCCTAAAACTGACCCAAACCCCTTGGCGGTTGTTTTTTTCTTGTTTTTGATGACCCTAAAACTGACCCAAACCCCTTGGCGGTTGGATTTTTCTTCATTTCCCGGACCCTAAAACTGACCCAAACCCCTTGGCGGTTGGATTTTTCTTCATTTCCCGGACCCTAAAACTGACCCAAACCCCTTGGCGGTTGTTTTTTTTTTTTTTTTGGATGACCCTAAAACTTACCCAAACCCCTTAGCGCTTGCATCCTTCTTCATTTCTCGGACCCTAAAACTTACCCAAACCCCTTAGCGCTTGCATTCTTCTTCATTTTGACGAGCCTAAAAATTACCCAAACCCCTTAGCACTTGCATTCTTCTTCATTTTGACGAGCCTAAAACTTACCCAAACCCCTTAGCGCTTGCATCCTTCTTCATTTCTCGGACCCTAAAACTTACCCAAACCCCTTAGCGCTTGCATTCTTCTTCATTTTGACGAGCCTAAAACTTACCCAAACCCCTTAGCGCTTGCATCCTTCTTCATGTTGACGACCCTAAAACTTACCCAAACCCCTTAGCGCTTGCATTCTTCTTCATTTTGACGAGCATAAAACTTACCCAAACCCCTTAGCGCTTGCATTCTTCTTCATTTTCTCGAGCATAAAACTTACCCAAACCACTTAATGTACATATGTCTATATGTTTATAAGCATGTATTTTCGTGTTTGTGTAAATGTATTTTTTTGCGCATATTAGAAATGACACATTTCTAAAGCCTTAAAATCTTATTTATTTTAAAAAAATAATTTGTTATTAATGTTTTTTTTTTTTTATAAAAACTTTTAAAACTTTTTTTTGTAAAAAATTTAAAACTATTTTACAAAATTAGCCAGGACTAAGGGCACTAATCCTCCTCCTCTTCTTCTTCAGTTGGCCCCAACGTCGCCTGTATGGCCATCAGCTCGGCCACCAACTCCTGTATTCTTTTTTTTTTTTTCAGCCACTGTTTGTGGGCTCATCCCTGTAACCAATAGAGAAATAAACATAAATAGTAGTACCAGACTGGTTTGTATGCTGGGAATAGATTTTTGGTTAATCAAATACATGTAAATGCATGACATATGTAATTCTTCCAAGGGATAAAGTAAATGCATTTCCCACAGGTAAGTAGTGAAACTCCTTAAACCGGACCTTCAACATGTAATGATGTAATGAAAAGCAAAAACTCTTTCCAAATGATTCTGCACCAGATAAAAGTACATTTTGGTGCATTTTTTATTACTGCGCCGCCATCTGGACTCAGAAGCATAACACTTAATGAGGAGAGGAGAATGGGATAAAGTACAGGGGAGCAGGTTACAGTTGTGCTTTGGCAATACAGAGCATAGCTGGGTTCAGGGAAAGGTCAGCAGTCCCACAATGCATGGCAGCACATTACTTTGGCAAATCTAGATGCCATGCTGCCTGTAAATATGGTGCATTCCCTATGCCGCCATCTTGTATGTTTAAAGGCTCCTAACATGCAGTAGATGCAGGTAGCCTGTTTTGGAATGTTCGCAATCTGTATGTACAGTGTGTGGGATACTTATTAGCTAGGCTCTTAATACGAGTTATGGTCCGCTTTAAGCTAACGAAGTGCCCACATGAAAGTGTTAACTATACATTGGCTACGCCTTTAGTTATGTGTGTGTTATTAGCCAAAAACACATAATTCTGAATAATGGCATGGCTACTTACTTTGTTGGTGGCCGACAGATGGCTGGTTGGGGCCAACAGGATGCCCTTGGTCCTGGCTATGCTGTGAAGAAGTCCCTGGAGAAACATGTGACATTTGGTTAGTTGTTGTATAGAGTCACTATTCCCAACATATCTGGCTCCCAGTCTGGCTGACATCACTCACCTTCGCCAGGATCAACTTCACGCATCTCTGCTGCCTCCTCCTCCACTACCTCACCCGCTCCCAAAGCATCTAGAAATACATAATAAAGGAGCACTTAGTTTTTTTGCTTGCATGTATATCTTTGTGCATATACATGAAGAGTGACATACCAGAGCCTTCCCCATGCCTGGCCGGGTATGACTCCACGCCCACGCGGTTGGGCCCCTCCTCTGTGGTAAGGGGTAGGTCCGTCGCCCGGGAGATCCACCACCTTCACTCACAGATGCAGAAGCATGCAGCACTGGTCGGCCTGTGCGCCTCCGGGTGCGGCGAATTCTGAAATCCATTTCCAACACTAACCAAGAAAAGTCATTATAAATAAAGGCATAACTTATAAATTTGGAACATATACCATGCAATCGCTTTGTACTTACTTGGAAAATGGATCCCAAAAAACCTCCGCACCCGGGGCATGTGCAGCAGACGTTTCAGGTCCGACCAATGCTGCATTATCTGGGTGTGAGTGAAGGTGGTGCTGGTCACACGGTGTATTTCCGCGATGATCTCCCGGGCGATGTCCCTTTTTTCACACACATTGGGCGCGAAGTCATACCGGCGCTGAAGCATGATCTGAAAAACATAATGGACACAGAGCTTTTACATTTACACACAGAGCCATATGTGTTGCATCAGAAGTTGCGAATGTAATGTCATTAACACACACATTTAGAGTGAAAGACATTTTCGGGGAGTGCCTTAAAGCGGACGTTCACTCTGAATCAGAGTCTGGTCTTATGTTATATGTTTCACACACCCAGTACATACAGATTGCCAACATTAAAAATCAGCCCACCTGCATCTATGGCATGTTATGATGGTTTTAACATCCAAGATGGCGGCTTATGTAAAATGCCATCTTTGCAGGCAGCCTGCAAACAGGAAGTGCATGCAAACTGGAAGTGTGTGTGCTGCTCTGCATTCTTGGACTGATGACCTTCCCATGACCACAGCTCTGCTGTGTCTGAGCAAAGCACAGCTATAACCCACCCCCCTGTACCTTATCCCACTCACCTCTCCTCAGTAAGTGTGATGCTTCTGAGTACAGATGGCTGCGCGCATATCCTAAATTCTTGAACAGAGTTTCAGGCCAGTGGAGGCAAGACTAATACGTTATTGGCTTAAAATGGGCCATTTTGAAATGTAATAGGCTGTGTACTCGTTTTTTAGGTTTTATTGCTTTTTAGTAAATCACGCTGAAGGCCCGGTTTCGGACTTTGTGTGTGGCTTTGTGTGTGGCTTGCCGTTGTGTTTTTATGTCTTAGCCAAACAGTGGTCCTCAAACATCCGCATCAAGGTCCGAGACAGGCCAGGTTTGACAGCTAGCCACGCTACTCCACAGGTTAATTAACTGGTGCTAAGCCAGAGCAATTGCCCTAATTAGGACATCAGCATAGAGAGGTGAAAACGTGGCCTGTCTCGGCCCTTGAGGATGAAGTGTGAGGAGCCTGTTCTAAAACATTAAGATCCCCAAAACTAGTTCCAACCGCATCATTTACATGTAGTACATCAGTCAGTATGAGCTTAAAAGGCAGAGCAAGGCACTTACCAGCATGAGGATCTCTTCTTGTTGATGGGTGAAGATAGTGGGCGCCATCTTTATGCTTCTTCAAGGCAGCAGATAAGTGAAACCCCAGCGGTTTCCTGGTTCCGCACGAACGTACGTCCGTACGATCGCGTAGGCGTGCGCATAGGCGTCAGACGCTGGGCGCCTTATTTAAAGGTCCCTGCACCCAAAGCTCATTCTCTTTGACATTTTGGAGAAAATGGCACCAAAAAAGCCAGCACAGAAACGCGCCCAGCCAAGCCAGACCTCTGAGGGCCCAACAACCAGGTCCCAGCAAGGCCAAAAGAAGCTACGCTCCAAAAAGGCAAGTAGCAGCTCGGCCCCACCAAGGGACAGTGGACCCTCCCTTTCGCAAAAAAGGCCCACAAAGGCACGTGCCCCTGCGGCCAAAAAACAGGCAAAACGGGTAGGAAGCCCCACAGCAGCACCACCACATCTGCCCCCAGAAGAGGCCGCACAAGGGAGCCCACACCACCCATGCTCTCAAGCCGGGCACTTAGCCAACCCAGGCCCCGCAGCAGGGCCAGAAGCCCATCCAGGCACAGAAGCAGGGCCAGAAGCCCATACAGGTCCCGCAGCAGGGCCAGAAGCCCATCCAGGCCCAGAAGCAGGGCCAGAAGCCCATCCAGGCCCAGAAGCAGGGCCAGAAGCCCATCCAGGCCCAGAAGCAGGGCCAGAAGCCCATCCAGGCCCAGAAGCAGGGCCAGAAGCCCATCCAGGCCCAGAAGCAGGGCCAGAAGCCCATCCAGGCCCAGAAGCAGGGCCAGAAGCCCATACAGGCCCAGAAGCAGGGCCAGAAGCCCATACAGGCCCCGCAGCAGGGCCAGAAGCCCATCCAGGCCCAGAAGCAGGGCCAGAAGCCCATACAGGCCCCGCAGCAGGGCAACTAGGACCAGACCAGGCACCAGCAGGGCACCTAGCCCAAGACCTGGCACCAGCAGGGCACCTAGCCCAAGACCTGGCACCAGCAGGGCACCTAGCCCAAGACCAGGCACCAGCAGGGCACATAGCCCCCCAAGAGGCCCAAGAAAGGACATCATCCTTACCACATCTACACCTGGAAGTTCTGTGGCCAGCCACGCAAGAACACCCAGTCCCTTGGCCAGTCCAGTCCAGTCATTGGGAAGCCAGCAATCCTTCCATTCCCCTACACAGCCCCAGGCCATAATGTCACCACATGTGTCTGCACACATGGAGGAGCCCCAAAGCCAACCATCTGTCCGCACATTGCGGCACGGACATTTGAGTGGGCGATTCTCACATGACCAAAATATGGCATTGGCTAGTGGCCTTACATTATTCTATGACGAGCTCTATGGGAGCAAATCAAAACACACCACTAAGCAGCGCAAAATGGAATTGTTAGAAAAAATCCAACGACAAGTAAATGCAGCGGGGGAAGAGAGGAAAGATGTTGGACAAATCCAGAAGAAAATTTCTGATCTGAAATATGCTGTACGGCAAAAAGAAATTAAAAGGCATAATTACAGGTAAATAAATGATGTATCCAAATGTAATTATTAGGATGTACTGTATGCACCTTTTCTGTGTACCAAACTATATTTTCATTTCAGCATGAAAACTGGAGGTGGCTTTCCCACCAAACTCGAGTTTACACCTGCTGAGGAGATTGTGCTGGGCCTTCTCCATCCTGTCGCGGTCGGTGGCCATGCGGGTCTGAGGGACACAGACTCACCGACCCGTACACAAGGTGAGTCATCTTAATCTGCATGTTTGCCTTGTTGCAAAGTAAATTAAAGTTCACTAGTACAAAGATGA
The DNA here is from genome assembly GCA_027917425.1 of Gastrophryne carolinensis. Classification (NCBI taxonomy): domain Eukaryota; kingdom Metazoa; phylum Chordata; class Amphibia; order Anura; family Microhylidae; genus Gastrophryne; species Gastrophryne carolinensis. The sequence goes on along the minus strand of CM051240.1, from coordinate 41,763,454 downwards.
CGGTATGGCCCTATGGTGTGGCTTGGTTGGGCTCGCACTAGTGTGCCTGTTTGTGTCCTGTTTTGGTCCCTGCGAATCACACATTTCGGACCACATACATTATGTAAAATAACAATTAACACTAATTATGTGTCAAGTAACGAAGTTTCAGAAGAAAAGTGATATATTTGTACTCAATCACAAAACACACATCATTAGGGATGTGTTGTCTATCTGTTGTGTGAGTTGTGTTTGAGGTAACAATTTAAATCAAGAGCCAAAAACATATATTACCTAGAGAATGGTAGTCAAACTCCAAATAGGTGCTCTGCAAGTTGTATGCTGACTGGGTACACTTCCTGACTTCGAACTGAGGTCAGTTAGCAGTTTACTCGATCCATTTCACATATCTTAAAGTGAATGTATTTTACAAATCGTCCCCGTTGCTGTAGAGTTGCTTCAGATTACAAATAGTGGCTTGTTTAATTACCTACCTAAACAATGCTTATGTGTGTGTTTACCTTGTTTTGTTTTCTCTTCTTCAGCCCAGCATGACCCCTCAGCAAGTGTAAACTCACCCCCCAGTTTGAATATGCCTACCAGGTCCGTACAGCATAGGAGCCCAGATCCGAGTTTTCCGGTAAGTTTATTTAGTACCAAAAATACTACCAAGTGCTTAAGCATGTGTTAAACTGATGGAATCCTAATTTGGAACGAAAACTTAACATTTTTTTTTCTATGTCCCTACAGACCCACACACTCATGGAAGAGATCCAGGAAATGGAGGAAGATGGATCCATGCTGGCCACGTCCGAAGACCTCCCCCTGGGTCCCAATCTGCAACTTCTCCATAATGTTTCGCTGGCCAATCCTCAGCAGCAGAGTGAATCTGCATCCATTGTGCCTGCACATGGGGAGACTGAGACAACAGTCCCCAGTGTTCACTCTGCTGCTGAGGATTTGCCAAGCATGCCTGTTGCTGTTGAGGGGACGAGACAACGCGGCAGGGCACGCCCAAGAGCCAGGGTAATTGTGCGGCGGACTCCATTACGCCGCACAATTTCCCAGGGGAGGCACAGTGCCCTGCTTGATTTATGGAACCAGGAGAGGGACTCTTTTGAGGCACAGCACCAAAATGAGCGGGAGGAAAGGCATGCCGATATGGTGAACCTCAATAACACCTTACAGGGCATCCTCGCTGAGTTTCGGACCCTCAACAGCAACATGGTCAATGCAAGTAATGGCATCCAGTCAGCCATGGCTGATATGACCAATATGCAGAGAAACATTATGGAGCAGTTGCAGATTAACAATGCAACCATGGCCCAGGTTAGGTCCCATCCACACGGACCTCCACCTGGGTTTTATGGGCAGCCACCCTATTAATTAATCCATGAATGTGTGGGACATCTTTTCTCTTCCCCCCCACTGTATTTACTTGTAGTTTGATGTTTAGCTCAATCCATTTTGTGTTTCACATGCAGGTTGTGTTTTGGATTTGCTCCCATAGAGCTCCTTAGAGTAATGATTAAGGCCACTAGCCAATGCCATAGGCCTATGTGCAGTGTAGGTGGCAAGTAACATGTGCCACTTATGGCTTTTTACATTTGTTTGGTTTGTGCTCCTCCTGTTTGCAGACATGTTTGTGTGACATTATGGCCATGCCAAAATATCCCTTAACACAGCCAATATTAAGCACTGGACTAGGCTGGCCTTTGGACTGGGTGTCCTTGTTTGGTTGTGCCACTTCCAGGTGTAGATGTGCTAGATTTCAGTTTAATAACTTCATGAATTTTGAGCCACAGTTGTATGTGGAATGTTTTTTGTCATGCACAACCATTCAAAGTCCCAAAAGTAAAAAATTTACACACTTACAATACTTGTGGCGTTTTTAGTTGAAACACATTTTACATCACCTTGGGCTAAAGCAGATACATTTTTTGTTAAGAGGTGTAAAAATGCAAATATCAATCTAAGTAAACACCAGGAAAAACATTAGGCAACAATTAAGGCAAAAATTATTTAATTTAAGGTAATGCCACATTACGGGCAAACAAATAATTGAACAAATAGGCAAATACACACACACAGAATGGAAAAAAAAACAAGGCTTTAACTAAAATGCTGCAAGATCAAATTTGCTCGCACTGATTGACCAGACTCACTGGGTGGGCCAACATAATTGTCACCATCATCTTCTAGGGCTGTAGAGGGCAGAACATCCACATAACGGGGGACACGTTCTTGAATGGCAAAATTATGCAGAACAGCACATGCCATTATGATGTCTATCACTTTGTTAGGATCATATTGCAGGGCGCCCCCGGTATGGTCCAAACACCGAAAACGGGTCTTCAACAGTCCAAATGCCCTCTCAACAACAGCCCTGCTCTTGCGGTGCACACGGTTGTAGGCTTCCTGAGAGGCATCCTGGGGCCGCAGCACAGGCGTCATGAGCCAGGGGAGAAGTGGGTAACCGGAATCACCTTAACAAGACAATTAAAGTGGACCAACACCCAGGATTTTGACTATCCTGGGTTTTGGTCCACTTCAGGGGGGCACCCCGATTAGGGGTGCCCCGCTGTGTAAAACCCCCCAGAAACACCCCAATACTCACCTCAAAACGCTCCCACGTGGCCGGGTGACAGCGACGGACAAGCGCTGACAGCGACGGACAAGCCAGCGCGTCCGCCGCCGCCTCCCGCACGTCCCTCTGACAGCGCGCACGCCCGCGCCGGCCATTCACAGACGGCCGGCGCGGGCGCGCGCACGGCTAGAGGGGCGCGCGGGAGGGGAGTGTTTGGGGGGTTTTCGGGGGGGTTCCTCACCGCGGGACATCCCGATCTCGGATGTCCCGCGGTGAGGGGGGTGATCGGCCCGGGAATCTTATAGATTCCCGGGCCGATCACCCCAGGGTGTTGGTCCACTTTAAATTCCAAAAATAAACTAATTGCAAGACAACAAACACAAACAATTTGACATATATCAAAATGAGGTAAGCTAAAGGCCCAAAAAATACACCCAGGGCACATTAGAAAAAACACTATTGGCACAAATGTAGTACATAACTAAAAATGCAGCTTAAATAAACCAAAGAATGATAAAACATCTGCACGGACAAGGGTTTTTAGAAATATGCTTTTTTTTCTGGTTTATGAAATGTTACAATTAGGATGCTGCTGAGGGGCCCACAACATTTCGATAAAGAATGCACTGTATGCAGTTTAAGTCCACTTTGGCATTGAAAGACCAATACTACAAAAGGACCATAAACTAGCAGATACTTCTGGACAATCTGCTACCCAATATATTTTTTGACATGGAAGTTACAGACATCCTAACCAAAGTTAAAACATTCTGAAGGACAAAGTGAGCCAAGCGTTTTTTTTTTTTGTTTAATAAAATACACAAAAAAAAAAATGCTGTTTCATGTTTATGTCAATAATTATAAAGCTAAAATAGCAAAAAAGAACAGATTCCTCTGAAATATCGATAACAAAAAATAGGACACACTTACCAAGCAGCCATGCACCCGAAAATTCACCTGACTCAAATCGTCGAAACAAACCAGATCGTCTCAGGATATATGAGTCGTGCGACGATCCTGGGTAGCCGGCAAGAACACTCATGAAACGCATGTCCGGCCCCACCACGGCCTGGACATTAAGGGAGTGTCCCATTTTTCGATTCCTTAAGGCCAAAACAAAAAAAAAAGTGTAAGTGATAAGGGCAAAACACATTTGAAACAAAAAACATGTCTGCACACAATTTAAAACAACAAATGAAAAGCCTAAATAAGGCATGTACACAAAAGCCCAAACAAAAATATGTTGCCGCAAAGGAAAACAGGTTACATTACACGTTGGGCCCCATAATAACCAAACCAAAAAAAATATACCTATATATATACTCGTCGGATGCCCTAGGTACGAGTGCCACATGTGTGCAGTCAACAGCACCAATTACGTTGGGCATGCCGGCGACATTATAAAAACCAAGCTTAATGGCGTTTCTGGCTGCCATATCATCCGGAAAATAAATATATTTGGGAGTTATGGCAGCCATGCCTTCCAAAAATTTGGATAGTGCGCGGCTCAGCGTAGGCTGTGACATCCCCACGGAGAGGGCACCCAGCCTCTGGAACGAGCCGTTCGCCAAAAATTGCAGGCAGCCAAGCATCTTGGTCATACCTGAAATTGCATGCCCCTTCCTTGTGGTGCGGGCTAACCATGGCCACAGCTCACTATATAATTTATGGAGGGAAGCGCGATTAAGCCTCGTCAGCTCGAACAGCTCAACATCATTCATGCTATCGATGTTCATGCGACGATGCAGGGGCAATCTGCTCTCAGACATCCGAATCAAATCGATGCCAAAAAGCATAAGCCCTTGATGTGCCACAAACTCGCTCCTCTCCATCCTACTCCCGAGGCCAAATAGCTGCCGGCAAACATTTCGGAAAGCAGCTATTTAATGGCCTTCAAAACAATTAGCAATCACCTCTCTGAATTTGTCGCAAGCCCATGTGAAGCACGTAAAAAATAGGATCGGACGCAAAAAATACGATTTGGACGGGAAAAAGACACGAACTAACGCAAAATATCTGATTGACGTCCGAAATGCGTATGTTCATATACGTCTATGTGCAAACGATCGTGCGAATACGAAATGGCCCAAAAAAAAGGAAAAAATGACAAACACCCACCCAAACTTACAATTCTCGATCCGAAATCAATTAACTTTTGCTCTTTGAATCGAGGGGAATATGTGGGTAGTTGCTTTTTTTGTTTGCTACTGAAGCCTCAATGTACAGGACTTTCACTTTTTACATTTTGCATTGCAGATTGTGTGTGCCGGTATGTCCAATCAACAGACGTCTGTAGCTGCTACACTTTCACCATGCCCTGATACTTGCATAAATTCATGAATGCGCAAACTGGAGGCTGCACCCGGGAGAATTGTGGTATACATACAAACACCTCCTGAGTGCAGCAAGATGAAGCACAATATTCAGGAGCAGGCAGCCAGGTAAGGTGAGTATGCAATTGCTAAGCATGCAGTGGCTTGCATGCTTATCAATGGTCTTTTCATATTTTACAGGTTAAAAGCTTAAAAACAAACATGAGACACCTAAGGACTGCTTTACCCCTTTCGCTGCCAGCCTAACTAGATATTTTGTCACCTTCTGTTGACAGGTTGTTTTTCACCATTTTGCACTATATATGTTTAACTGTGATTTCCAGGTATATCCAGGAAGATATTCCCCTCGATTCAAAGAGCAAAAGTTAATTGATTTCGGATCGAGAATCGTAAGTTTGGGTGGGTGTTTGTCATTTTTTCCTTTTTTTTGGCCATTTCGTATTCGCACGATCGTTTGCGCATAGACGTATATGAACATACGCTTTTCGGACGTCAATCGGATATTTTGCGTTAGTTCGTGTGTTTTTCCCGTCCAAATTGTATTTTTTACGTCCGATCCTATTTTTTACGTGCTTCACATGGGCTTGCGACCAATTCAGAGAGGTGATTGCTAATTGTTTTGAAGGCCATTAAAGAGCTGCTTCCCGAAATGTTTGCCGGCAGCTATTTGGCCTCGGGAGTAGGATAGAGAGGAACGAGTTTGTGGCACATCAAGGGCTTATGCTTTTTGGCATCGATTTGATCCGGATGTCTGAGAGCAGATTGCCCCTGCGTCGTCGCATGAACATCGATAGCATGAATGATGTTGAGCTGTTTGAGCTGACCAGGCTTAATCGCGCTTCCCTCCATAAATTATATAGTGAGCTGCGGCCATGGTTAGCCCGCACCACAAGGAAGGGGCATGCAATTTCAGGTATGACCAAGATGCTTGGCTGCCTGCGATTTTTGGCGATTGGCTCGTTCCAGAGGCTGGGTGCCCTCTCCGTGGGGATGTCCCAGCCTACGCTGAGCCGCGCACTATCAAAATTTTTGGAAGGCATGGCTGCCATAACTCCCAAATATATTTTTTTCCCGGATGATATGGCAGCCAGAAACGCCATTAAGCTTGGTTTTTATAATGTCGCCGACATGCCCAACGTAATTGGTGCTGTTGACTGCACACATGTGGCACTCGTACCTAGGGCATCCGACGAATATATATATAGGTATATATTTTTGGTTTTGGTTATTATGGGGCCCAACGTGTAATGTAACCTATTTTCCTTGGCGGCAGCATATTTTTGTTTGGCCTTTTGTGTACATGCCTTATTTAGGCTTCTCATTTGTTGTTTGAAATTGTGTGCAGACATGTTTTTTTTTTCTAAATGTTTTTTGCCCTTATCACTTACCCTTTTTTTTTTGTTTTTGCCTCAAGGAATCGAAAAATGGGACACTCCCTTAATGTCCAGGCCGTGGTGGGGCCGGACATGCGTTTCCTGAGTGTCCTTGCCGGCTACCCAGGATCGTCGCACGACTCCTATATCCTGAGACGATCTGGTTTGTTTCGGCGATTTGAGTCAGGTGAATTTTCGGGTGCATGGCTGCTTGGTAAGTGTGTCCTATTTTTGGTTATCGATATTTCACAGGAATCTGTATTTTTTGCCTATTTTAGCTTTATAATTATTGACAGAAACACGAACCTGCATTTTTTTTTTTGGGCTTTTGTGGATTGTATTTTGTTTTTAAAAAAAACGCTTGGCTCACTTTGTCCTTCAGAATTTTTTAACTTTGGTTAGGGTGTCTGTAACTTAAAAATATATTGGGTAGCAGATTGTCCAGAAGTATCTGCTAGTTTTTGGTCCTTTTGTAGTATTGGTCTTTCAATGCCAAAGTGGACTTAAACTGCATACAGTGCATTCTTTATCGAAATGTTGTGGGCCCCTCAGCAGCATCCTAATTGTAACATTTCCTAAACCAGAAAAAAAAACATATTTCTAAAAAGCCTTGTCCGTGCAGATGTTTTATCATTCTTTGGTTTATTTAAGCTGCATTTTTAGTTATGTACTACATTTGGCCCAATAGTGTTTTTTCTAATGTGCCCTGGGTGTCTTTTTTGGCCCTTTAGCTTACCTCATTTTGATATATGTCAAATTGTTTGTGTTTGTTGTCTTGCAATGTGTTAATTTTTTGAATTTAATTGTCTTGTTAAGGTGATTCCGGTTACCCACTTCTCCCCTGGCTCTTGACGCCTGTGCTGCGGCCCCAGGATGCCTCTCAGGAAGCCTACAATCGTGCGCACCGCAAGACCAGGGCTGTTGTTGAGAGGGCATTTGGACTGTTGAAGACCCGTTTTCGGTGTTTGGACCATACCGGGGGCGCCCTGCAATATGATCCTAACAAAGTGATAGACATCATAATGGCATGTGCTGTTCTGCATAATTTTGCCATTCAAGAACGTGTCCCCCGTTATGTGGATGTTCTGCCCTCTACAGCCCGAGAAGATGATGGTGACAATTATGTTGGCCCACCCAGTGAGTAGGGCCAATCAGTGCGAGCAAATTTGATCTTGCAGCATTTTAGTTAAAGCCTTTTTTTGGGTTCCCATTCTGTGTGTGTGTATTTGCCTTTTTGTTCAAATATTTGTTTGCCCGTAATGTGGCATTACCTTAAATAAAAACAAAATTTCCCTTAATTGTTGCCTAATGTTTTTCCTGGTGTTTACTTAGATTGATCTTTGCATTTTTACACCTCTTAACCAAAAATGTATCTGCTTTAGCCCAAGGTGATGTTAAATGTGTTTCAACTAAAAACGCAACAAGTATTGTAAGTGTGTAAATTTTTTACTTTTTGCACTTTGAATGGTGGTGCATAACAAATAAAAATCCACATCCAACTGTGGCTCAAAAAGCAAGAAGTTAGTAAAATTAAATCTACCACATCTACACCTAGAAGTGAGTGGCACAACCAAACAAGGACACCCAGTCCAAAGGCCAGCCTAGTCCAGTCATTAATATTGCCTGTGCCAAGGGATATTTGGGCATGGCCATAATGTCGCACAAACATGTCTGCAAACAGGAGGAGCACAAACCAAACAAATGTCAAATGATACTTGCCAACTACACAGCACATAGACCTATGGCATTGGCTAGTGGCCTTAATCATTACTCTAAGGAGCTCTATGGGAGCAAATACAAAACACAACCTGCATGTGAAACACAAAATGGATTGTTCGAAACATCAAACTACAAGTAAATACAGTGGGGGGGAAGAGAAAAGATGTCCCACACATTCATGGATTAATAGGGTGGCTGCCCATAAAACCCAGGTGGAGGTCCGTGGGGATGGGACCTAACCTGGGCCATGGTTGCATTGTTAATTTGCAACTGCTCCATAATGTTTCTCTGCATATTGGTCATATCAGCCATGGCTGACTGGATGCCATTACTTGCATTGACCATGTTGCTGTTGAGGGTCCGAAACTCAGCGAGGATGCCCTGTAAGGTGTTAGTTAGGTTGACCATATCGGCATGCCTTTCCTCCGGCTCAGTTTGGAGCTGTGCCTCAAAAGAGTCCCTCTCCTGGTTCCATAAATCAAGCAGGGCACTGTGCCTCCCCTGGGAAATTGTGCGGCGTAATGGATTCCGCCGCACAATTACCCTGGCTCTTGGGCGTGCCCTGCCGTGTTGTCTCGTCCCCTCAACAGCAACAGGCATGCTTGGCAAATCCTCAGCAGCAGAGTGAACACTGGGGACTGTTGTCTCAGTCTCCCCATGTGCATGCACAATGGATGCAGATTCACTCTGCTGCTGAGGATTGGCCAGAGAAACATTATGGAGCAGTTGCAGATTGGGACCCAGGGGGAGGTCTTCGGACGTGGCCAGCATTGATCCATCATCTTCCTCCATTTCCTGGATCTCTTCCATGAGTGTGTGGGTCTGTAGGGACATAGAAAAAAAATGGTTAAGTTGGCGTCCCAAATTAGGATTCCATCAGTTTAACACATGCTTAAGCACTTGGTAGTATTTTTGGTACTAAATAAACTTACCGGAAAACTCGGATCTGGGCTCCTATGCTGTACGGACCTGGTAGGCATAATCAAACTGGGGGGTGAGTTTACACTTGCTGAGGGGTCATGCTGGGCTGAAGAAGAGAAAACAAAACAAGGTAAACACACACATAAGCATTGTTTTGGTAGGTAATTAAACAAGCCACTATTTGTAATCTTAAGCAACTCTACAGCAACGGGGACGATTTGTAAAATACACTCACTTTAAGATATGTGAAATGGATCGAGTAAACTGCTAACTGACCTCAGTTCGAAGTCAGGAAGTGTACCCAGTCAGCATACAACTTGCAGAGCACCTATTTTGAGTTTGACTACCATTCTCTAGGTCAGGGGGACTCAACCACTTCTTGTAAAGGTCCATTTAAAGGTATCCGATGAGAGGTGAAGGTCCGGGCATGGGGCTGTCGCAGGGGGTGTATAGTTAGAAATCAGCACACTGGGGGAGGGGCTATAGATTGCCAAGGCAAAACTAATAAAGGCTGCTTGCCCTTGCTGGGCTGGATGGGGCAGAGCTGAGGGGACAGGGATTGGATGGATAAAGCTGGGAGGACAGGAATGGATGGTGATGGGATGGATGGAGCAAATCTGTTAGGAATGGATGGGGCTGATCTGGGGGGGGGGGGGGCGAGATGGTGGGACAGGGGCAGATGGGGCAGAGCTGGGGCAGCGGGACAGGATTGGACAAAGAGAATGATGCACCAAGTTAGTGTGTACCTTGCAATGCCACTTCCTGTGCAGTACTTCATATTGCAATGCTAGGTTTCAGGGAGCCATGACATTGGCCGGGAGACTAAGCACTACATCGCCGATCAAGGGGGCAGCTCTGAGCACGTCAACACAGAAGTAACTGAGTGCAGGGCTGTCTGGGCAGGGGTCCGGGAATCTGGTGCCAAGGTCCGCATTCGGACCCCGGTCCGCCAGTTGAGTATCGCTGCTCTAGGTCATATATGTTTGGGGGTCTTGATTTAAATTGTTACCTCAAACACAACTCACCCAACAAATAGCCAACACATCCCTAATGATGTGTGTTTTGTGATTGAGTCCAAATATATCACTTTTCTTCATAAACTTCGTTACTTCACACATAATTAGTGTTAATTGTTATTTTACATAATGTATGTGGTCCGAAATGTGTGATTCACAGGGACCAAAACAGGACACAAACAGGCACAGTAGTGCGAGGCCAAGCAAGCCACACCATAGGGCCATACCGTCATCTTGGTACTAGTGAACTTTAATTTACTTTGCAACCAGGCAAACATGCAGATTAAGATTACTCACCTTGTGTACGGGTCGGTGAGTCTGTGTCCCTTAGACCCGCATGGCCACCGACCGCGACAGGATGGAGAAGGCCCAGCACAATCTCCTCAGCAGGTGTAAACTCCAGTTTTGTTGGAAAGCCACCTCCAGTTTTCATGCTGAAATGAAAAAATAGTTTGGTACCCAGGAAAGGTGCATACAGTACATCCTAATAATTACATTTGGATACATCATTTATTTACCTGTAATTATGCCTTTTAATTTCTTTTTGCCGTACAGCATATTTCAGATCCGAAATTTTCTTCTGGATTTGGGCCACATCTTTCCTCTCTTCCCCCGCTGCATTTACTTGTCGTAGGATGGTTTCTAACAATTCCATTTTGCGCTGCTTAGTGGTGTGTTTTGATTTGCTCCCATAGAGCTCGTCATAGAATAATGTAAGGCCACTAGCCAATGCCATATTTTGGTCATGGGAGAATCTCCCACTCAAATGTCCGCGCCGCAATGTGCGGACAGATGGTTGGCTTTGGTGCTCCTCCATGTGTGCAGACACATGTGGTGACATTATGGCCTGGGGCTGTGTAGGGGAATGGAAGGATTGCTGGCTTCCCAATGACTGGACTGGACTGGCCAAGGGACTGGGTGTTCTTGCGTGGCTGGCCACCGAACTTCCAGGTGTAGATGTGGTCCGGATGATGTCCATTCTTGGGCCTCTTGGGGGCTATGTGCCCTGCTGGTGCCAGGTCTGGGGCTAGGTGCCCTGCTGGTGCCAGGTCTTGGGCTAGGTGCCCTGCTGGTGCCTGGTCTGGTCGTATGTGCCCTGCTGCGCGGCCTTGATGGGCTTCTGGCCCTGCTGCGGGGCCTGGATGGGCTTCTGGGCCTGCTTCGGTGCCTTGATGGGCTTCTGGCCCTGCTGCGGGGACTGTATGGTCTTCTGGCCCTGCTTCGGTGCCTTGATGGGCTTCTGGCCCTGCTGCGGGGCCTTGATGGGCTTCGGGCCCTGCTGCGGTGCCTTGATGGGCTTCGGGCCCTGCTGTGGTGCCTTGATGGGCTTCGGGCCCTGCTGCGGTGCCTTGATGGGCTTCGGGCCCTGCTGCGGGGCCTTGATGGGCTTCTGGCCCTGCTGCGGGGCCTTGATGGGCTTGTGGCCCTGCTGCGGTGCCTTGATGGGCTTCTGGCCCTGCTGCGGTGCCTTGATGGGCTTCTGGCCCTGCTGCGGTGCCTTGATGGGCTTCTGGCCCTGCTGCGGTGCCATGATGGGCTTCTGGCCCTGCTGCGGTGCCATGATGGGCTTCTGGCCCTGCTGCGGGGCCTGGATGGGCTTCTGGGCCTGCTGCGGGGCCTGGGTTGGCTAAGTGCCCGGCTTGAGAGCATGGGTGGTGTGGGCTTCCTTGGACGGCCTCTTCTGGGGGCAGATGTGGTGGTGGCTGCTGTGGGGCTTCCAACCCGTTTGGGCTGTTTTTTGGCCGCAGGGGCACGTGCCTTTGTGGCCCTTTTTTGGGAAAGGGAGGGTCCAGTGTCCCTTGGTGGGGCCGAGGTGCTACTTGCCTTCTGGGACCGTAGCTTCTTGGGGCCTTGCTGGGACCTGGTTGTTGGGCCCTCAGAGGTCTGCCTTGGCTGTGCGCGTTTCGCTGCTGCCTTTTTGGGTGCCATTTTCGCAAAAAGCTCAAAGAGAATGAGCTTTGGGTGCAGGGACCTTTAAATCATGCGCCCAGCGTCTGACGCCTATGCGCACGACTACGCGATCGTACGGACGTACGTTTTTGCGGAACCAGGAAACCGCTGGGGTTTCACTTATCTGCTGCCTTGAAGAAGCATAAAGATGGCGCCCACTATCTTCACTCGTCAACAGGAAGAGATCCTCATGCTGGTAAGTGCCTTGCTCTGCCTTTTAAGCTAATACTGACTGATGTACTACATGTAAATGATGCGGTTGGAACTAGTTTTGGGGATCTTAATGTTTTAGAACAGGCTCGTCACACTTCATCCTCAAGGGCCGAGACAGGCCACGTTTTCGCCTCTCTATGCTGATGTCCTAATTAGGGCAATTGCTCTGGCTTAGCACCAGTTAATTAACCTGTGGAGTAGCGTGGCTAGCTGTCAAACCTGGCCTGTCTCGGATGTTTGAGGACCACTGTTTGCCTAAGACATCAAAACACAACGGCAAGCCACACACGTGCCCAAAAAGTCAGAAACCGGGCCTTCAGCATGATTGACTAAAAAGCAATAAAACCTAAAAAACGAGTACACAGCCTATGACATTTCCAAATGGGCCATTTGAAGCCAATAACGTATTAGTCTTGCCTCCACTGGCCTGAAACTCTGCTCAAGAATTTAAGATATGCGTGCAGCCATCTGTACTCAGAAGCATCACACTTACTGAGGAGAGGTGAGTGGGATAAGGTACAGGGGGGTGGGTTATAGCTGTGCTTTGCTCAGACACAGCAGAGCTGTGGTCATGGGAAGGTCATCAGTCCAAGAATGCCGAGCAGCACACACACTTACAGTTTGCATGCACTTCCTGTTTGCAGGCTGCCTGCAAAGAAGGCATTTTACATAAGCCGACATCTTGGATGTTAAAACCATCATAACACGCCAGAGATGCATGTGGCCTGATTTGTAATGTTGGCTATCTGTATGTACAGGGTGTGTGAAACATATAACATAAGACCAGACTCTGAATCAGAGTGAACGTCCGCTTTAAGGCACTCCCCAAAAATGGCTGGCACTCTAAATGTGTGTGTTAATGACATTACATTCGCAACTTGTGATGCAACACATATGGCTCTGTGTGTAAAAGTAAAAGCTCTGTGTCCATTATGTTTTTCAGATCATGCTTCAGCGCCGGTATGACTTCGCGCCCAATGTTTGCGAAAAAAGGGACATCGCCCGGGAGATCATCGCGGGAATACACCGTGTCACCAGCACCACCTTCACTCACACCCAGATAATGCAGCATTGGTCGGACCTGAAACGTCTGCACATGCCCCGGGTGCGGAGGTTTTTTGGGATCCATTTCCCAAGTAAGTACAAAGCTATTGCATGGTATATGTTCCAAATGTATAAGTTATGCCTTTATTTATAATGACTTTTCTTTGTTAGTGTTGGAAATGGATTTCAGAATTCGCCGCACCCGGAGGCGCACAGGCCGACCAGTGCTGCATGCTTCTGCATCTGTGAGTGAAGGTGGTGGATCTCCCGGGCGACGGACCTACCCCTCCTCTGTGGCCTCCTCAGACCAGCCCCTGGACCTTACCACAGAGGAGGGGCCCAACCGCGTGGGCGTGGAGTCATCTGTCGGCCACCAACAAAGTAAGTAGCCATGCCATTATTCAGATTTATGTGTTTTTGGCTAATAACACACACATAACTAAAGGCCAATGTATAGTTAACACTTTCATGTGGGCACTTCGTTAGCTTAAAGCGGACCATAACTCGTATTAAGAGCCTAGCTAATAAGTATCCCACACACTGTACATACAGATTGCGAACATTCCAAAACAGGCTACCTGCATCTACTGCATGTTAGGAGCCTTTAAACATACAAGATGGCGGCATATGGAATGCGCCATATTTACAGGCAGCATGGCATCCAGATTTAACAAAGTAAGGTGCTGCCATGCATTGTGGGACTGCTGACCTTTCCCTGAACCCAGCTATGCTCTGTATTACCAAAGCACAACTGTAACCTGCTCCCCTGTACTTTATCCCACTCTCCTCTCCTCATTAAGTGTTATGCTTCTGAGTCCAGATGGCGGCGCAGTAATAAAAAATGCACCAAAATGTACTTTTATCTGGTGCAGAATAATTTGGAAACAGTTTTGGATTTTCATTAAATCATGTTGAAGGTCCGGTTTAAGGAGTTTCAATACTTACCTGTGGGAAATGCATTTACTTTATCCCTTGGAAGAATGACATATGTCATGCATTTACATGTATTTGATTAACCCAAAATCTATTCCCAGCATACAAACCGGTATGGTACTACTATTTATGTTTATTTCTCTATTGGTTACAGGGATGATCCCAAAAACCTTGGCGGGAAAAAAAAAAGGATCCAGGAGTTGGTGGCCGAGCTGCTGGCCATACAGGCGACGTTGGGGCCAACAGAAGAAGAAGAGGAGGAGGATTAGTGCCCTTGGTCCTGGCTAATTTTGTAAAATAGTTTTGAATGTTTTTTTAATCCAAAAAATTATTATAGTTTTTAAAAAACAACCAGAAAAAACAAAAAAATGTTAAGAGGTTTTAACAAACACAAAGCAAAAAAAAAAAAAAGTTATACAAATAAATTATATTTTAAGGCTTTAGAAATGTGTCATTTCTAATATGCGCCAAAAAAGACATTTACACAAACACGAAAATACATGCTTATAAACATATAGACATATGTACATTATGTGGTTTGGGTAAGTTTTATGGTCGTCAACATGAAGAAGGATGCAAGCGCTAAGGGGTTTGGGTAAGTTTTAGGGAACGAGAAATGAAGAAGGATGCAAGCGCTAAGGGGTTTGGGTAAGTTTTAGGGAACGAGAAATGAAGAAGGATGCAAGCGCTAAGGGGTTTGGGTAAGTTTTAGGGAACGAGAAATGAAGAAGGATGCAAGCGCTAAGGGGTTTGGGTAAGTTTTAGGGAACGAGAAATGAAGAAGGATGCAAGCGCTAAGGGGTTTGGGTAAATTTTAGGGAACGAGAAATGAAGAAGGATGCAAGCGCTAAGGGGTTTGGGTAAGTTTTAGGGTCGTCAACATGAAGAAGGATGCAAGCGCTAAGGGGTTTGGGTAAGTTTTAGGGAACGAGAAATGAAGAAGGATGCAAGCGCTAAGGGGTTTGGGTAAGTTTTAGGGTCGTCAACATGAAGAAGGATGCAAGCGCTAAGGGGTTTGGGTAAGTTTTAGGGAACGAGAAATGAAGAAGGATGCAAGCGCTAAGGGGTTTGGGTAAGTTTTAGAGAACGAGAAATGAAGAAGGATGCAAGCGCTAAGGGGTTTGGGTAAGTTTTAGGGTCGTCAACATGAAGAAGGATGCAAGCGCTAAGGGGTTTGGGTAAGTTTTAGGGAACGAGAAATGAAGAAGGATGCAAGCGCTAAGGGGTTTGGGTAAGTTTTAGGGTCGTCAACATGAAGAAGGATGCAAGCGCTAAGGGGTTTGGGTAAGTTTTCGGGAACGAGAAATGAAGAAGGATGCAAGCGCTAAGGGGTTTGGGTAAGTTTTAGGGAACGAGAAATGAAGAAGGATGCAAGCGCTAAGGGGTTTGGGTAAATTTTAGGGAACGAGAAATGAAGAAGGATGCAAGCGCTAAGGGGTTTGGGTAAGTTTTAGGGTCGTCAACATGAAGAAGGATGCAAGCGCTAAGGGGTTTGGGTAAGTTTTAGGGAACGAGAAATGAAGAAGGATGCAAGCGCTAAGGGGTTTGGGTAAGTTTTAGGGTCGTCAACATGAAGAAGGATGCAAGCGCTAAGGGGTTTGGGTAAGTTTTAGGGAACGAGAAATGAAGAAGGATGCAAGCGCTAAGGGGTTTGGGTAAGTTTTAGGGAACGAGAAATGAAGAAGGATGCAAGCGCTAAGGGGTTTGGGTAAGTTTTAGGGAACGAGAAATGAAGAAGGATGCAAGCGCTAAGGGGTTTGGGTAAGTTTTAGGGTCGTCAACATGAAGAAGGATGCAAGCGCTAAGGGGTTTGGGTAAGTTTTATGGGCGTCCAAATGAAGAAGGATGCAAGCGCTAAGGGGTTTGGGTAAGTTTTAGGGTCATCAACATGAAGAAGGATGCAAGCGCTAAGGGGTTTGGGTAAGTTTTATGGGCCTCCAAATGAAGAAGGATGCAAGCGCTAAGGGGTTTGGGTAAGTTTTATGGTTCATAAAGGTAAGTGGTAGCCTGGCGCGAGGCAGTAGTGGTGAGTTTGGTAGTGTCAGATAGGGCCCACATTGGTTTGGGGAGTGTAGCTTGGATCGCGCATGCGCAAGACCTTATATATATACGAACGAACGAATATAAGAGGCCAAAAACCATTGAAAACCAGAGGCAAACGCAAGTAATTGGAAGAGGTGGACGATGGAAGCGGTCGAAAAAACAGGCTGCCGCCGCAACAAGTGATCACATCAACCTGTTTTTTACGATTGACAACTGACTGAGGCAAGTTCGGAAGATAACATACGAACGGACGTACATTTTAGGATAGAAACGTATTTGCTTATAGAATCACTCGCAAGTTCATACGAACGCACGAGCGTACGGGAAAAATAGGATGATCGGCACCAAAATCAAAGCTGTTACATGTTTCTTTGAATCGACCCCATTGTTTTTTTCTGCAGAGTTTCGGCTTTAAAGTGGACCAACACCCAGCATGATCGGCATGATCCGATCCCTTCCCGCGAGGCATCCAAAATCGGGATGCCCTGCTGTGTGAAACCCCCCAGGACGCCCAGAAACCTTACTTGGATCCCGACTCAACGGCGCATGCGCGTGCCGCATCTCGCGCTTCACTCTAGCTGCTGTGTGAAACCCCCCAGGACGCCCAGAAACCTTATTTGGACCCCGATCCAACGGCGCATGCGCGTGCCGCATCTTGCGCTTCACTCTAGCAGGGCGCGTGCCCACGCAGGCCACTTGCGAATGGCCAGCGCGGGCGCGCTCCCTGTTAGAGGGAAGCGGGAGATGCAGCCGCCAGCGTGCCCAGAGCCGCTGCGGTAAGACGTCTCATTGACGCGCATGCGCCGTAGGAGCAGAGTGGCGTGAGTTTTTACTCGCGATCTGGGGGGTTTCACATAGTGGGGCACCCCCGATCGGGGTGCCCCGGGGAAGTGGGCCAAGACCCAGGATAGTCAAAATCCTGGGTGTTGGTCCACTTTAACATGAAATGTATTATTTGTAATTTTTCTGTGTTTTCCTAATATTTTCGGGGTGAAACATATAAAAAAATTTAAAAAACATGTTGCATATTTTTGAAATAAAATGTAAATAAAAAGCATATCGCATGTAAAAGCCTGATTCCTTCTGATTACAATGGTATTACATATGTATCGGTAGACACCCATTCCTGCCCAGGGGACCACCGAAACTGAAAAAAAATGTGTGTCCGCTACCCCTCTGAATACTGCAGGGGGAGGGATCGGAGGCCCCCCGGCCGAAGAGGAGACCCCTGGTGTTGGATCCAGGATGTCAGTGTTTTTTTTCTTTGCAAATGTGGGTAATGCCAGGCACATAAAGTTCACGTGGTTAACGTTTAACTGTAGGAGAAGCAACCCCGTTTCATAGGTGATTGGCAGTTTCAGAGTAGGCAACAAAGACCAGAGGATCATCATCAGCAGTAGCAGAAAATGGCTGGCAGCAACAGTGGAATCTCCAGTGGAAAAGAAGAGGGTAGTGAGGACCAGGGCTTCGAGTCGGAAAGCCAAAGGTTGACTCCAACTCAATTTTCTCACTGTTGCCCCCAACAGGGGGTGTGCTGGTACATGGTGCGCTGAGCCCGCTTTGGAAAACCCCCTCCTTTGCAATAAATGGAATAGGCTTGTGGGGTCGTAAACAAGGCTTCATGGACACCTCCATTAGAGGCTGCCAGCGCTGGACTGACTCCTTGCCATTGATAAATATAAATATGAAAGTACTGCATGGAGGAGCTGTGGGGGAACACTGTATCTCCATAGAGGAGCTGCAGGTAAGTATAGAGTAGAGTATATAGAAAGTATATTTTTTTGTTTCTTTAAATTTCTGTAAGATTCAGACATTGTAACTAAGGGCCTTATGACTGCATGGAGACACTGAGTATAAGGGACGGGGGAGATTGGAGATCCCATTATCCATCAACACTAGAACACGTGGCTACTGCTGCTTATCACTGTTATAAATAAGGGCCTTAGATTGAAAGAACATAAAATATAAAATGTTATATGGGGCATGCAGAACATCTACACAGAGTGGCAACATATAAGCGTCACCCATCATAGAAGAGAACATATAGAACAGAACATAAATTACTGTACATCTACATTTCTTTTTGTTGCTCATCTGACCAAACCTGTTCCTGAGATTTTTGGAATGTGTGCTACAGTATCACCATTGGTTGACTTATCACTATTTCTCTTTTGGTTCTTTGGGCAGTTTTGCTGTGCGACATTTGAGCCACAAATATGGAAACAATTTAGCCCCTTTCATACACCCACACCTGTAGCAGATGGGTGTTCCTCTCCTTCTTTCAGGCATTTTCTGCTTAAATATTATGCACAATGTCAACTAAATTATTTACAGTTTTAGAACACGTCAACCCGGGTAAAACTACCACAACACATGAAACTGCTATGAGGCCATGGGGAGGGGAGTTATTTTCATGTTCAGTTGTGTTCCATGTTGCCCCTACTGTACCTATCTTGCAAGAGCATCTGTATTTGATTCTAGCCATATAGTAAAGTAGAAGTCGCTTCTTTACTGGGTCCATATTGGGTCAGTTAGAAGAGGTGGTGAAAAAATGGAATCCCCATTCAATGTGAACTACCTGGCCTGTGAAGAAGGACAGCAAGTGTCATTATGCCAGCCGGACTCTATGTTTATTAGTAATGCCCTCGTTTTTGTGAAAGGAGATATGTCTACCAAAAATATATTTTCATTTACCTAGAAACATAGAAACATAGAAGGTTGAAGGCAGAAGGAGACCATATGGTCCATCTAGTCTGCCCTTATGTGTATACTGTATGTACTCTTTATCTTAGGATAGATGTGTGCTTATCCCAGGCAGGTTTAAATTCAGTGACTGTTGATTTTTCAACTACTTCTGCTGGAAGTTTGTTCCATGCATCTACTACTCTTTCTGTAAAATAATATTTTCTAATATTGCTCTTGATCTTCCCCCCGACTAGCTTCAGGTTGTGCCCCCTTGTTCTATCATTAAGATTCTTCTTAAAAACTCTTCCCTCCTGAACCTTATTCAATCCTTTCGCATATTTAAAGGTCTCAATCATGTCCCCCCTCTCCCTTCTTTCCTCCAGACTGTAAAAATTAAGTTCTTTAAGTCTCTCCTGACAAGTTTTAAGTTTAAGTCCTTCTACCATTTTCGTTGCCTGCCTTTGGACACGTTCTATTTGAATAATGTCTTTTTGCAGGTAAGGTCTCCAGAACTGCACACAGTATTCTAGCTGTGGCCTTACCAGGGCTCTATACAGCGGCATCACAACCTCCCTCTTCCTACTGGTGATGCCTCGAGCTATGCAGCCGAGCATCCTGCTTGCATTTTCCCACTGCCTGGCTACACTGTCCACTCATCTTGCAGCTATCAGTAATCAGTGTCCCTAAATCTCTCTCCTCCAAGGTCCTGGATAACACAGTGCTGCCCATACGGTACTCAGAGCAGGGATTCCTTCTACCCAAGTGCATGATTTTACATTTAGAGACATTAAACTCTAGTTTCCACAGTTTTGACCATCTATCCAGTAAAGCTAAATTATTTTCCATGTTGCAGACACCTCCAGGAATATCCACCCTATTACTAACCTTTGTATCATCAGCAAACAGACAAACTTTTCCTACCAAGCCTTCTCCTATGTCACTTACAAATATATTAGAAAGAATGGGGCCCAGGATAGAGCCCTGCGGCACACCACTTGTAACTCGCCTTTGTTCAGATTGCACACCATTTACAACAACGCTCTGATACCGATCCCTCAGCCAGCTGGAAATCCACTGAACTATCCAGGGATTGAGTCCTACCTTCAATAACTTATCTATGAGCTCCTTATGTGGTACAGTGTCAAAGGCTTTGCTAAAATCCAGATAGGCGATATCCACAGCATCACCTTCATCTAACACTTTAGTGACATTGTCAAAGAAATCTAAGATTGGTCTGACATGATCTGCCCTCAGTAAAGCCGTGCTGGGTCCAATAGGTCATTATGGAAAATTATCTGTTTTTTTAAGAGTGTTTCCATTAATTTGACCACTATAGATGTTAAACTAACTGGCCTGTAATTACTGGCTTCTTCTCTACTCCCCTTTTTATGGATTGGTACGACATTGGCCATTCTCCAATCATCTGGAACCTCAGAGGGGCTGCAATCACAAACCTAAGTTCCCTTAGAACTCTGGGGTGGATTCCATCTGGACCCATCGCCTAATTTTTTTTTTGTAATAAGGTATATCCCATTTTTTGTACCTAATTGCACTGCAATGTTTTGTAGTCTTTGGCAGGGGTTTCAAAAAAAGGTGGTATACAAAATCATATCAGGTTGGTTCACAATGAGGCTGATCTGCTGCAAATCCAATTCCATCTATTCCTTGCTCCAAATTTGCTCTATAATTACAAAACTACTTCAGAAGGTAAAAACTATTTATATGAATTTTTGTGTGTGCAATTTTAGTATTTGTTTGATTCATTTTTAACATGGTTATAAGCCGCTGAGAACCCATATAGACCACCCAAGTGGAAACTGAGAAAATTTGAAAGTTGAAAGTGGTACTCAATGAAAAAGGTTTAGGAGCCACTGGCAATTTTCAGTAGGTTTCAATAGACCTTTCAAGAAACTGTAAAGGCAAACATTTTAAAAACTGATAAAGCTCCCCTTCTCTCCCCTGCAGCAACAGCTCTTTGCCTTTACTGAATTAAGTCCCTCAGTTTGCGTGCACAGTCACAGTAATTGGGGTACATGCACTGTATGTAATGGGGGCGGTGAGCTTTAAGTGTAGAACCAGTAAAAATATAGATATATCTGTAAGCAATCAAAAACATATGTTTTTGTTTTTTCTTTGTGAAAATAATACTTTTGCACGAGAGGTTGTGAAAGATTTGTGGACTGCCTGCTGGCTGCTGTGCTCTGCACATACTGTAGCCTAAAATGTGAGGGGAGAGAAGGAGAGAACTTCCAGCTTGCGGTAGAACTTCTTTGGTTAGCAGTAGGGATGAGCGAATCGATCCGGACGAACCCGGATTCGATCCTAATTTCATGAAAAATTCGATTCGGATCAAATCCGAATTTCCCCGCGATTCGATCGCTCGAAGTTTTCCTTTAACATCCATTCATTTACATTACAGGCATTCTAAGATGGCGGACGGGACATGTCCAGACATGTAAGCTGGGGCAGTGTATGCTGGGACAGTCACATGCAGCCTGTCAGCAGCCAGCAAGCCCGGTGACGTCACAGCGCTATTTAAGGCCGGTGGCCATCTTGCTTTTCTTCATTTCTCTATTGCATTCGTGAGAGACAGGACGCTGCTGTAGGCAGGGAGAGAGACAGTTAGACAGACAGGGACAGACAGGGACAGGCTGGAGACAGGCAGGAGACAGGCAGGAGACAGACAGAAAGTCAGCGAAAAACAGGGAAAGTTAGGAAAAATCGGAGGCAGTCACAGGGAGATTTTTTTTTTTTTCATCCAGCCTGAGTGTTACTGGCTGGCTGACAGGCTTTGTTAGCGTTTTCAGGCTGCTTATACACTTACTGTGCATATATACTGAACTGATCTCAAGTCTGCTGTGAGGCATCCCATTCTGTGACTACACCAGCCTCTATTTACTATAACCCTTTGCACTTATTCTAAAAGTCATTTGGCCTGATAAAGACACTTTTGCTGTGCATAGTACTGCTCCCAGGTGCACTCTGGTTGGGGCATCCCATTCTGTGACTACACCAGCCTCTATTTACTATAACCCTTTGCACTTATTCTAAAAGTCATTTGGCCTGATAAAGACACTTTTGCTGTGCATAGTACTGCTCCCAGGTGCACTCTGGTTGGGGCATCCCATTCTGTGACTACACCAGCCTCTATTTAGCAGGAGTCACGCTGAGAGACCTAATCTGCCAGTATCTGCTAGCGGTCGGGTCTCCACCAGTAACGCATCTGCCGTGGTAGATTGGTTGACGCGCTCATCAACAACATCATCACAACTTACGTCTGAGACCCCCAGTCTAGGGTCGGTAGGTTCCTCTGACACAACCCTGAGTTGGCATGCCCCGAGAGCAGTCCCTGTCCTCCCATTGCCTCTGTCCTACGCCGTTCCCTCCCCCAGCGACGAATCCTATGCTTTGGGTTCAGCTCCACTCTTTATTGAGGAGGACGATCAGATAGAGGACAGTCAGCAGCTACTGTCCAGCCAAGAAATGGAGGTGGCTTCTTTAGCTAGGCAGACAAATAGTGATGTGGACAGTGTCGTGGGTGCTGCGAGCGTTCCAGCTCCTGCGCCAGACACTGTTGACGAATCCACGAACATCAGTGATGTACAGCCACAACTCGGTGATAATGATGATGATGATGATGAAGCCAATCGCACTTGGGAGCCGGGTGATGAAGGGGCTTCATCATCAGGAGAAGAGGGGCGCAGGTTGCCCCGGAGTCAGCAGCTGAGGCAGCAAGGTGGTAGCAGTCAGCATGGGGGCACAATTCCAAAGGCTGGAGCCGTCCGGGGCCGGGGCCGGGGTAGAGCACCTGCTGTGCGGCAGTCTACCTTATCGGGAGGTAGTGGAGCAGGGGTTCCTGGAGTTGGCAACAGCAGCAGTGAATCAGTGAGGCCAGGGGGTGGGAAAAGTAGCTACTCGGCAGTGTGGCAGTTTTTCCTGAAGCATCCGCAGGAGGGTAACATGGCCACATGCAAGATATGTAGGCAAAAGGTGAAGCGTGGCCAGGGTCCAAATGTTGGCACCACGGCCCTGCGTCAACATATGATGCGTCACCATAAAGCGACCTGGGAGAACCGAGGCTCCCAAGGGGTGGTCCAGTCTGCTTCCTCACCAAGTGACACGCCGCTCCCAATTTCTGCCAGCCAAGGCTCCAGCACCTCAGCCGAAGGCAGCTGTGCGTCATACCCATCCTCTGTCGCTCCTGCTCCTCCTCCTCCTCCTCCAAGTCATGCATCCCACCAGCAATCCATCAGCGAAGCCATGTCCAAGAGACAGCAGTAAGCGCCCACTCATCCTACGGCGCAGAAGCTGAATGTGCTCCTGTCCAAGTTGCTGGTGCTGCAGTCGCTCCCTTTTCAGGTGGTGGAATCTGCACCTTTCAGAGAACTGATGGCTTGTGCCGAGCCGAGGTGGAGAGTCCCAAGCCGTCATTTCTTTGCCAAGAAGGCAGTACCAGCGCTGCACACTTTTGTTGAACAGAAGGTGGGCCAGTCCTTGAGCCTGTCGGTGTGTAGCAAAGTGCATGGCAGCGCCGACATCTGGAGCTGTAACTACGGTCAGGGACAGTACATGTCGTTTACGGCCCACTGGGTGAATGTGGTCCCTTTGCAGCAGCAGCAGCAACTTGGACAGGTCACGCTGCTTCGGCCTCCGCGCTCCCTGCCCGTTGGGCCTGTGACACCGTGCGACTCAGCCTCCTCATCCTCCGCCATCTCCTCACCCTCCACTGTAGGCTCAAGTCTCAGTGCCCCTCCAGTCTACCATGTGTGCAGGGCACGGAGGTGTCACGCAGTGCTTCACATGGTTTGTCTTGGCGAACGGAGTCACACAGGGGAGGAACTGCTTACATGTATTCATCAGGAAATCCAAACATGGCTTACTCCAAGAAAACTTAAAATGGGAATCATGGTTACCGACAATGGGAAGAACATTTTGTCTGCGCTGCGCCAAGGAAGCCTGACCCATGCCCCCTGCATGGCTCACGTCTTCAATCTGGTTGTCAAGCGGTTTCTGAAGTGTTCCCCCCATCTGCAAGACATCCTAACAACTTCAAGGAAACTTTGCATGCACTTCAGCCACTCATACACCGCCAAACACACCCTTCTTGAGCTACAGCGTCAGAATGGTATCCCCCAACATAGTCTGATTTGCGATGTTTCCACCCGTTGGAATTCCACCCTTCACATGTTGGACCGATTATATGAACAGAGAAAAGCCATCACGGATTTCCTGATGATCCAAGCAGATAGGGGGACTCCCCTGTGTAACTTCAATGTCAACCAGTGGCAGCTCATACGTGACACCTGCCGTTTGCTCAGGCCCTTTGAGGAAGCCACTTTGTCAGTCGGCAGGATTACGGGATAAACGACGTGATTCCACTGCTTCATGTACTACAGCACATGTTGGAAACCATGGCTGGTCAGGGCACTGGAGACATGGCGTTTACATCTTACGGCCACATGAACCCCGTTGGAGCTGAACTGGAGGAGGAGGAGGAAGAGGAGGAGGAGGAGTTGCCCAGCGAAACACAGTTTAGGCTTGGCGAAATGGCTGGTTTATCTAGTCAGCGGACAGGAGAGGAGGAGCAGGAGCAGCCAGAGAAGCTAGAGGTTTTTGAGGAAGGCGAGACAGAGGACCCGGTCACTCCGTGGCAGTATGCAGTGGAGATGGAGACAGGTAGTCCATCCGAGTCACTTGCGCAAATGGCAGGAAGCATGCTCACGTGCTTGCGTAGTGACCCCAGAATTGTTTCCATCTGTCGGCGGGATTACCTTATTGGACCCTCGCTTCCGGCACAAAATGGGGGCATTTTTTAAACCCACCGAGAGGGAGGACAAACTGAACTACTACAAAGACATTCTACGTAGGCAGTTGGCCGATGCCTATCTGCGCCATGGTCCATACTCTCGCAGGTCTGACTCGAGGGGACCTCTGTGCTCACCTTCCACTGCCATGGCCGCTGGGGGGGTTGGCAGGAGCAGCAGCAGCAGCTCCATCAGCAGCAGCCTCAGTCTTCAGTCGCTAATGAGTAGCTTTCTACACCCGCATAGTGAGGCTACTCATGAGCAGCAGGAAGACCTGGAGCAGGACCTGAACCAGCAGGTCATGTCATACTTTGACATGACCATGCCAACACACCTTGAGGATCCGCTGGACTTCTGGGCAGCCAAACTTGATTTGTGGCCGCAACTAGCAGAGTTTGCCCTGGAAAAGCTGTCCTGCCCGGCAAGTAGCGTGCCATCTGAGCGGGTGTTTAGTGCGGCGGGGGCCATAGTTACGGCGAGGAGAACTCGTCTGTCAACTAAAAATGTGGAGACTCACCTTTGTGAAAATGAATCAGGGATGGATCAGCCAGGATTTCCACCCACCAATGCCTGATGCATGCGACTAGATTCAGCATGGTGCCACGTTTTACACTTTCCAAATGGTGCAAAACATATTTATGTCTTTAGGCCAATTTTTGGGCTCCTGCTGATGCCAACTCCAGGGTGTGAATCATCCAATTTTTGGGCTCCTGAAGCCAACCCCAGTGTCTCTTTAAAGTAATGTTTGGGCTCCTGCTGCTGCTGCCACCTCCAGGGTGTGATTCATCCAATTTTTGGGCTCCTGAAGCCAACTCCAGGGTCTCTTTAAAGTAATATTTGGGCTCCTGCTGCTGCTGCTGCCAACACCAGGGTGTGAATCATCCAATTTTCGGGCTCCTGAAGCCAACTCCAGTGTCTCTTTAAAGTAATGTTTGGGCTCCTGCTGCTGCCAACTCCAGGGTGTGAATCATCCAATTTTTGTGCTCCTGAAGCCAACTCCAGTGTCTCTTTCAAGTAATGTTTTGGCTCCTGCTGCTGCTGCCAACTCCAGGGTGTGAATCATCCAATTTTTGGGCTCCTGAAGCCAACTCCAGTGTCTCTTTAAAGTAATGTTTGGGCTCCTGTTGCTGCTGCTGCTGCTGCCAACTCCTGCCAACTCCAGGGTGTGATTCATCCAATTTTTGGGCTCCTGACGCCAACCCCAGGGGCTCTTTAAAGTAATGTTTGGGCTCCTGCTGCTGCTGCCAACTCCAGGGTGTGATTCATCCAATTTTTGGGCTCCTGAAGCCAACCCCAGGGTCTCTTTAAAGTAATATTTGGGCTCCTGCTGCTGCTGCTGCCAACTCCAGGGTGTGAATCATCCAATTTTCGGGCTCCTGAAGCCAACTCCAGTGTCTCTTTAAAGTAATGTTTTGGCTCCTGCTGCTGCTGCTGCCAACTCCAGGGTGTGAATCATCCAATTTTTGGGCTCCTGAAGCCAACTCCAGTGTCTCTTTAAAGTAATGTTTGGGCTCCTGTTGCTGCTGCTGCTGCTGCTGCTGCCATCTCCTGCCAACTCCAGGGTGTGATTCATCCAATTTTTGGGCTCCTGAAGCCAACCCCAGGGTCTCTTTAAAGTAATATTTGGGCTCCTGCTGCTGCTGCTGCTGCCAACTCCAGGGTGTGAATCATCCAATTTTTGGGCTCCTGAAGCCAACTCCAGTGTCTCTTTAAAGTAGTGTTTTGGCTCCTGCTGCTGCTGCTGCCAACTCCAGGGTGTGATTCATCCAATTTTTGGGCTCCTGAAGCCAACCCCAGGGTCTCTTTAATGTAATATTTGGGCTCCTGCTGCTGCTGCTGCCAACTCCAGGGTGTGAATCATCCAATTTTTGGGCTCCTGAAGCCAACCCCAGGGTCTCTTTAAAGTAATATTTGGGCTCCTGCTGCTGCTGCTGCCAACTCCAGGGTGTGAATCATCCAATTTTTGGGCTCCTGAAGCCAACTCCAGTGTCTCTTTAAAGTAATGTTTGGGCTCCTGCTGCTGCTGCTGCCAACTCCAAGGTGTGATTCATCCAATTTTTGGGCTCCTGAAGCCAACCCCAGTGTCTCTTTAAAGTAATATTTGGGCTCCTGCTGCTGCTGCTGCCAACTCCAGGGTGTGATTCATCCAATTTTTGGGCTCCTGAAGCCAACCCCAGGGTCTCTTTAAAGTAATATTTGGGCTCCTGTTGCTGCTGCTGCCAACTCCAGGGTGTGAATCATCCAATTTTTGGGCTCCTGAAGCCAACCACAGTGTCTCTTTAAAGTAATGTTTGGGCTCCTGCTGCTGCTGCCAACTGCAGGGTGTGATTCATCCAATTTTTGGGCTCCTGAAGCCAACCCCAGTGTCTCTTTCAGCCAATGTTTGGGCTCCTGCTGCTGCTGCTGCCAACTCCAGGGTGTGATTCATCCAATTTTTGGCCTCCTGAAGCCAACCCCAGTGTCTCTTTAAAGTAATATTTGGGCTGCTCCTGCTGCTGCTGCTGCCAACTCCTGCCAACTCCAGGGTGTGAATCATCCAATTTTTGGGCTCCTGAAGCCAACCCCAGTGTCTCTTTAAAGAAATGTTTGGGCTCCTGTTGCTGCTGCTGCTGCCAACTCCTGCCAACTCCAGGGTGTGATTCATCCAATTTTTGGGCTCCTGAAGCCAACCCCAGGGTCTCTTTAAAGTAATGTTTGGGCTCCTGCTGCTGCTGCCAACTCCAGGGTGTGATTCATCCAATTTTTGGGCTCCTGCTGCTGCCAACTCCAGTGTCTCTTTAAAGCAATGTTTGGGCTCCTGCCCCTCATAGTGATGCCACTTCAACTCTCTGCAATTGTGCCGCTCTGCGATTCTATTAGCGATGCCTCTGATCTGCATGTGATATTTATTCAAAGTATTATTTAACTAACCCAGCACGCATCCTATGCGTGTTACAGCAAGGCAGAATGGTTTGCAACCCTATTGAGGCTCTAGGAGGCTCAGAAATAGCCGTTTTTAATAGCGATTCGTCGCGAATAAATTCGGGTCGAAACGATTTTTGTCGGTAAATTCGGCGAATCAGTCGAATCTAATTTTTCAAAAGTTCGCTCATCTCTAGTTAGCAGTCTGCCAAGATTAGTCAGGTAGCCAGTAATGAGCTAGAGAAAGACATGGAATACAATAGTATATAAAAATGAATTTGTTATACTCGTTATGCCTCTGTATACATCTCATAATTACTTATAATGTGAAATGTTTTCTCCATCTTCGAGAGTATTCTTCTACCTGGATAATTCTTGTAATGTCTGGCAGATCGTCAGTCTTCATTCAGGTGGCAACCCACATCACCCCTGCTGCTCTGTCCATAGTCAAGCCTCAAGTCTGAGGCTGTGGACACCTACGTACTGCTCAAGAGGGCAAACTAGAAGGCTTGGCACAGAAGGGTGGACGGATGGTCGGATTAAAGCGAGGTCCGGGGTCAGGACAAAGTTGTTATCAGGAGTTCAATATTCACAGAACTGAGGGATAAGGCAGACTCGTGGTAAAAAATAGGTACGTTTCGGTGCAGGTGGGAAACGATTCAGGTCAGGAATTAAGCAACTTTGGCAGCAAATAGACTTGGAATCACTACACTTCAGAGACAAAAGAAATGCACTGGTGGCACTCTAAATCAATAAACCCAAGCAAAGCCTGGTTAGGGAATACAAGCACCTAAACCCAAAAGCAGCCCTTTGGGACACGTGGCCCCAAAGAGCCACAACCCCCCCCAAATACACACACACACACACACACACACACACACACACACACACACACTTAGCTGCAGGGCTGGCATCAGCACCCGGCAAGGCGGGGCAGCTGCCGGGGCCCCCACCCTCCAGAGGGCCCACTGACGGGGCCGGCCTTTAGGGTGGGCAATGGCGCCTCACCGACTGTGAGGGCACCACCACAGCTGGCCCCACATACCTTAGAATGACAAGGTTCTACACAATGGGGCATCTCCAATTCAATTCCAGGAGAGGAAGGGCTTGGTTTTGTTCTGCTTTTAAGTTGCCCACCCCAGCTGATTTTCTATTCTGGGAGCATCCCATTTTGTGATACCCTATTGTGTGAAACCCCCTGGGATCACTGGCATACTCACTATGCCAGCAATTCCACTGAGTTTTGTTGGGCATCTCAATTTGGGATGCCGCTGTTTGTGAAGGAACCCCCCTGGTTTGGCCGTTAACTCAAACTGGCGATCCCACAGTGCATTCACCAGTGCGAGGAAAGTAATGAACAAAGTGAGGAAGGGGGTCACACACAGTGGCATCCAAAATTAGGAGAATCTAGATTCGTTTAGACTCCACACAAGGTCAGGTTTAAAGGGGTTTGGTGCGCTTAAAAGTAGATAGCATGATCCTTAGGGGGCATCCAGATTTGGGACAGCCCTCAGTGATGTGACGTGACTCTTCACCATAAAGGGGCCCACTTAGACCATGCTGCCCAAAGGCCCATATAAACCTGGAACCAGCCCTGCTTGGCTGCACAAAGGGTATAATATATTTTTTATTAAATTATTAAATGAAAATAGAACATCTATAATTTTTTCCTCTTTATCTGGTTTGCATACATTTAAAAAAGCATTGGCACTTTATTGAGTCAGTTTAAGGTTTTTTTTATGAATTTTTGAGATTGTTATCTGCTAAGGTATCTTTGGTGTGTATTCTGTTATGGATGTGTGGCAATATTGATATAATCCATGGTCATATGTGAACTGATATAGCGTGGGGGGGGGGGGTTAATCCCTTGTTTTCATTCTGTGTTTATTTGTGTTCTATTTCCATTCAATAATAAAAACATGTAATACCCTTTGTGCAGCCAATTGTGTGTGTGTGTGGCTTTTGTGGCTCCTTGGGATCACGTGTCCCAGGGGGCTGCTTTTGGGTTTTGAATCACTACACTTCATTTCTACTGCACCCATAGGCTAGGACGAATAGGGCAGCCATAATGAACAGGAACGGGGCTATCTTAATTGGGGCAGTGACCAGTGGGGATAAAGGGACATGAACACTGGACCATTGACCACCTAAAACCAGGGCCATTGGGCTAGATCCTCATAAGAGCCTGTTGGGGCAGTCCACCTTAAAAGCTAAACGATGTCCTGGGCTCATCGGCTTGATTGAAACAGCCCCCAATACAGCATACATAGACTGAGCAGGCGTGTGAATGCACAGCCAAAGAGTTGCTGGAGGTGTCTGGTGTTAGGTTAGCTGAGCGTGTCAGAGACAGACACAACGACACACAGCGCCACCAAGCCTCTGGGAGCTGCATGCAGCCGGAACCAGCACAGAGGGCGTGGGGGGGGGACACACCGTAGGAAAGGTAAGTTCCTAACAATTTTCTGCTGTGTCTGCTGTCCTCTTGTTAAACAAGTATGCAACACAACAAAAATGGGTTTATAGTAAAATATAGAATGCCACAAGGATTGACTGATACCTCCCACAAGGGAAAATCTTGACTCACACAGCAAATTAAGACAAATAAAAAAAAAAAACCAACTTGGCACAGCAAAACAAAATACTACCAGATTAAAGAATTGACCTTAAATGACATGATTCTGGCATGAGGCTCAATCCAGGAGGATGCTAGTTGACAGTGGGCACTCCAAAATATTTACATATACTTAAGAAATAATTTCTATCTGGTCTAAACTCTATCTGATGCATCATATAAACTCGGGGAGGCCGATTCATTAACAGCGGCAGGTAGCGACAGTTGAGCGACTGTAGCGGCATTTTCAGAGCGCCCGCTAGTAGTCGCTGTGCTTGGCCGTTGTTCGGTAGTTGATAGCGACTCAGTCGGTTTGCCATAATGTTGAATATTGGGTGAGGAGTCGCTATTTGACAGGTTCCGCGCTGTATGGGAGCGCTGTATGATAGCGACTGGTCAGAGCGACCGGCTTCCACCATATTAATTAACAAATCACGCTCAAAAAATTCTCGCGCTGTAAAATGCATGTTTAAACCTCAGAGCGCTGGCGGCGATGGGTTAAAAGTAGTTTTTTAACCCCCAAACAACCATATTTTTGGAAACCAAAAAAAAACAAGTTTTTTAAATAATTTTGTAATATGAATACATTAATAGCAGACCTGTAATATCAATTCTGCACATTTTTTTTTTATTTTTTTTTACCTTAAAAAAATTATTTAAAATGGCAGAAGTGGTCACAGAATTTTTCACATTTAAAAAAAAAAAAAAAAATTAATAGCAATTAATTATGAATATTTAAAGATTGTTCCATTGAAATGCATTGGAGAGCGCCAGGTAGCGAGAGGTCATACCTGTCGCTGTTCAAGGTCGGACGCTGGCGCTGTGGGCTGAGGCTGGAATAATGATTAATGAGTGGCTATATGGCGCTATCTCAGTCGCTAAGCAGGATTGCCTTGCTTTTTCATGAAATTTGGAATGAATCCGGGTTCGTCCGGATCGATTCGCTCATCCCTACAAATAACACATGGAACCAGATTGTTTTTTTTTTTTTTTTTTTTAAAGAAGCAGATTATTTATTTTAATTGTAAAATCAAAAAACAGATGTTGCCATCTTTATGGTGCCTGAAATGGAGAAAAAATTGTAGTTAGTTAATGTAGTTGCTTAAAAATATATTTTCCAAAATCCCCTTTTTTTGGTGTTGTTGAATTTAATTACATACAAAACACCTTGGAACTTTATAGACTGAAAGCAAGCCCCTTTGTATTTATAAATATAAACTACCACCCACATATATTTTTTTTTATTAATTTAAGCTACACATTTTTCTGTTTACTAATTTTTGACAACCCACATATTTTTAAAATAATGTTTAGATCGGCCCTGTAGAACAGTAGTTTTAGTACAGTTAAGGTGACCTAGCTTACTGAAAAAAAAGAGGGGATAAGGGGGCAAACAGCCAGGACTATACTTGTAAAATATGCGGCTCATTGTAGCCTGGCTGATCCCGCTGAGGAGGGCAGAGGTTGCCTGGAAATTCCCCCTTGCCACTATATTGAGCAGGGTACCTAGGCGAACTATTCCAGGGATGTATTGGGTGCGTCTGGTGGATGGATCGATTTTGGCCTTAATCTGATCATATAGGGACTGTAGTGCTGCACGATTCAGACGAAATCAAATTCTGATCTGCTCGTCACTTAAATCCCATACAGAGAGGCGGATGCCAAAGGATCGGGGTGCCCTAAGCCTCACAGCACCCTCCTCCCTTGACTCCTGACCTTCCTGTACGCTCCCACAACAATACATCCATAACCCAAACATCACCCTCACATCCATCTCACATGCTCTGCAGTGCTCATGCACTGGCCCCCAAAAAATACACAATCTCAACACACACACAACCAGTCCTCAGACACAATCACACAAATGCAGCTCACCACAAAACCAGATGTATAGTGGTTAGAACTAGGGATGAGCGAATCGATCCAGACGAACCCGGATTCGATCCGAATTTCATGAAAAACTCGATTCGGATCGAATCCGAATTTCCCCGCGATTCGATCGCTCGAAGTTTTCCTTTAACATCCATTCATTTACATACAGGCATTCTAAGATGGCGGACGGGACATGTCTGGACATCTATCCCGCGCCAGTGCAAGCTGGGGCAGTCACATGCAGCCTATCAGCAGCCAGCAAGCCCGGTGACGTCACAGAGCTATTTAAGTCGGCCATCTTGCTTTTCCTTCCTCATTTCTCTATTGCATTCGTGAGAGACAGAACGTTGTAGTGAGGGAGAGAGGCAGTTAGACAGGCAGGGACAGACAGGGACAGGCTGGAGACAGGCAGGAGACAGGCAGGAGACAGACAGAAAGTCAGCGAAAAACAGGGAAAGTTAGGAAAAATCGGAGGCAGTCAAAGGGAGATTTATTTTTTTTTCATCCAGCCTGAGTGTTTGTTACTGGCTGGCTGACAGGCTTTGTTAGCGTTTTCAGGCTGCTTATACTAACTAACTGTGCATATATACTGAACTGATCTTAAGTCTGCTGTGAGGCATCCCATTCTGTGACTACACCAGCCTCTATTTAAGACCATATAACCATTTGCACTTATTCTAATTGAAATTAGGCCTGATAAAGACACTTTTGCTGTGCATAGCACTACTTGTCCCTGCCAGGTGCACTGCTGTTTTTTGGGGCATCCCATTCTGTGACTACAGCAGCCTCTATTTAAGACCATATAACCATTTGCACTTATTCTAATTGAAATTAGGCCTGATAAAGACACTTTTGCTGTGCATAGCACTACTTGTCCCTGCCAGGTGCACTGCTAGTTTTTGGGGCATCCCATTCTGTGACTACAGCAGCCTCTATTTAAGACCATATAACCATTTGCACTTATTCTAATTGAAATTAGGCCTGATAAAGACACTTTTGCTGTGCATAGCACTACTTGTCCCTGCCAGGTGCACTGCTGGTTTTTGGGGCATCCCATTCTGTGACTACAGCAGCCTCTATTTAAGACCATATAACCATTTGCACTTATTCTAATTGAAATTAGGCCTGATAAAGACACTTTTGCTGTGCATAGCACTACTTGTCCCTGCCAGGTGCACTGCTGGTTTTTGGGGCATCCCATTCTGTGACTACAGCAGCCTCTATTTAAGACCATATAACCCTTTGCACTTATTCTAATTGAAATTAGGCCTGATAAAGACACTTTTGCTGTGCATAGCACTACTTGTCCCTGCCAGGTGCACTGCTGGTTTTTGGGGCATCCCATTCTGTGACTACAGCAGCCTCTATTTAAGACCATATAACCATTTGCACTTATTCTAATTGAAATTAGGCCTGATAAAGACACTTTTGCTGTGCATAGCACTACTTGTCCCTGCCAGGTGCACTGCTGGTTTTTGGGGCATCCCATTCTGTGACTACAGCAGCCTCTATTTAAGACCATATAACCATTTGCACTTATTCTAATTGAAATTAGGCCTGATAAAGACACTTTTGCTGTGCATAGCACTACTTGTCCCTGCCAGGTGCACTGCTGGTTTTTGGGGCATCCCATTCTGTGACTACAGCAGCCTCTATTTAAGACCATATAACCATTTGCACTTATTCTAATTGAAATTAGGCCTGATAAAGACACTTTTGCTGTGCATAGCACTACTTGTCCCTGCCAGGTGCACTGCTGGTTTTTGGGGCATCCCATTCTGTGACTACAGCAGCCTCTATTTAAGACCATATAACCATTTGCACTTATTCTAATTGAAATTAGGCCTGATAAAGACACTTTTGCTGTGCATAGCACTACTTGTCCCTACCAGGTGCACTGCTGGTTTTTGGGGAATCCCATTCTGTGACTACAGCAGCCTCTATTTAAGACCATATAACCATTTGCACTTATTCTAATTGAAATTAGGCCTGATAAAGACACTTTTGCTGTGCATATTCTTACTGCTGCCTGCCAGGTGCACTCCTGTTGGGGCATCCCATTCTGTGACTACAGCAGCCTCTATTTAAGACCATATAACCATTTGCACTTATTCTAATTGAAATTAGGCCTGATAAAGACACTTTTGCTGTGCATAGCACTACTTGTCCCTGCCAGGTGCACTGCTGGTTTTTGGGGCATCCCATTCTGTGACTACAGCAGCCTCTATTTAAGACCATATAACCATTTGCACCTATTATAATTGAAATTAGGCCTGATAAAGACACTTTTGCTGTGCATAGCACTACTTGTCCCTGCCAGGTGCACTGCTAGTTTTTGGGGCATCCCATTCTGTGACTACAGCAGCCTCTATTTAAGACCATATAACCATTTGCACTTATTCTAATTGAAATTAGGCCTGATAAAGACACTTTTGCTGTGCATAGCACTACTTGTCCCTGCCAGGTGCACTGCTGGTTTTTGGGGCATCCCATTCTGTGACTACAGCAGCCTCTATTTAAGACCATATAACCATTTGCACTTATTCTAATTGAAATTAGGCCTGATAAAGACACTTTTGCTGTGCATAGCACTACTTGTCCCTGCCAGGTGCACTGCTGGTTTTTGGGGCATCCCATTCTGTGACTACAGCAGCCTCTATTTAAGACCATATAACCCTTTGCACTTATTCTAATTGAAATTAGGCCTGATAAAGACACTTTTGCTGTGCATAGCACCACTTGTCCCTGCCAGGTGCACTGCTGGTTTTTGGGGCATCCCATTCTGTGAATACAGCAGCCTCTATTTAAGACCATATAACCATTTGCACTTATTCTAATTGAAATTAGGCCTGATAAAGACACTTTTGCTGTGCATAGACTTACTGCTGCCTGCCAGGTGCACTTCTGTTGGGGCATCCCATTCTGTAACATATCATACCCCTCTTTATTTACACTAAGCAGCTCTCTTATTTACACTAAGCAGGCCTGTTGGATGCTGAGTGTTACTGCTCACTTTTGGTGTGCATTATATTCTGTTTCATATAGACCCACCGCTGCCTTGGGGTTCTTAAAATATCACCTACTACCACGCCGGTTAGACTATGTCGGGCAGACAAGTGCCTGGAAGTGAAAAGAGGCAGAGGCCAAGATTCCGCAGGCAGAGCTCGCATCAGACTGGGGGCCAGTAGCAGCAGGAGTCACGCTGAGAGACCTAATCTGCCAGTATCTGCTAGCGGTCGGGTCTCCACCAGTAACGCATCTGCCGTGGTAGATTGGTTGACGCGCTCATCAACAACATCATCACAACTTACGTCTGAGACCCCCAGTCTAGGGTCGGTAGGTTCCTCTGACACAACCCTGAGTTAGCATGCCCCGAGAGCAGTCCCTGTCCTCCCATTGCCTCTGGCCTACGCCGTTCCCTCCCCCAGCGACGTATCCTATGCTTTGGGTTCAGCTCCACTCTTTAGTGAGGAGGACCATCAGATAGAGGACAGTCAGCAGCTACTGCCCAGCCAAGAAATGGAGGTAGCTTCTCTAGCTAGGCAGACAAATAGTGATGTGGACAGTGTCGTGGGTGCTGCGAGCGTTCCAGCTCCTGCGCCAGACACTGTTGACGAATCCACGAACATCAGTGACGTACAGCCACAACTCGGTGATGATGATGATGATGACGATGAAGCCGATCGCACTTGGGAGCCGGGTGATGAAGGGGCTTCATCGTCATCATCAGGAGAAGAGGGGCGCAGGTTGCCCCGGAGTCAGCAGCTGAGGCAGCAAGGTGGTAGCAGTCAGCATGGGGGCACAATTCCAAAGGCTGGAGCCGGCCGGGGCCGGGGCCGGGGTAGAGCACCTGCTGTGCGGCAGTCTACCTTATCGGGAGGTAGTGGAGCAGGGGTTCCTGGAGTTGGCAACAGCAGCAGTGAATCAGTGAGGCCAGGGGGTGGGAAAAGTAGCTACTCGGCAGTGTGGCAGTTTTTCCTGAAGCATCCGCAGGAGGGTAACATGGCCACATGCAAGATATGTAGGCAGAAGGTGAAGCAAGGCCAGGGTCCAAATGTTGGCACCACGGCCCTGCGTCAACATATGATGCGTCACCATAAAGCGACCTGGGAGAACCGAGGTTCCCAAGGGGTGGTCCAGTCTGCTTCCTCACCAAGTGAGCTCCCAATTTCTGCCAGCCAAGGCTCCAGCACCTCAGCCGAAGGCAGCTGTGCGTCATACCCATCCTCTGTCGCTCCTGCTCCTCCTCCTCCAAGTCATGCATCCCGCCAGCAATCCATCAGCGAAGCCATGTCCAAGAGACAGCAGTATGCGCCCACTCATCCTACGGCGCAGAAGCTGAATGTGCTCCTGTCCAAGTTGCTGGTGCTGCAGTCGCTCCCGTTTCAGGTGGTGGAATCTGCACCTTTCAGAGAACTGATGGCTTGTGCCGAGCCGAGGTGGAGAGTCCCAAGCCATCGTTTCTTGCCAAGAAGGCAGTACCAGCGCTGCACACTTTTGTTGAACAGAAGGTGGGCCAGTCCTTGAGCCTGTCGGTGTGTAGCAAAGTGCATGGCAGCGCCGACATCTGGAGCTGTAACTACGGTCAGGGACAGTACATGTCGTTTACGGCCCACTGGGTGAATGTGGTCCCTTTGCAGCAGCAGCAGCAACTTGGACAGGTCACGCCGCTTCGGCCTCCGCGCTCCCTGCCCGTTGGGCCTGTGACACCGTGCGACTCGGCCTCCTCATCCTCCGCCATCTCCTCACCCTCCACTGTAGGCTCAAGTCTCAGTGCCCCTCCAGTCTACCATGTGTGCAGGGCACGGAGGTGTCACGCAGTGCTTCACATGGTTTGTCTTGGCGAACGGAGTCACACAGGGGAGGAACTGCTTAAATTTATTCATCAGGAAATCCAAACATGGCTTACTCCAAGAAAACTTAAAATGGGAATCATGGTTACCGACAATGGGAAGAACATTTTGTCTGCGCTGCGCCAAGGAAGCCTGACCCATGCCCCCTGCATGGCTCACGTCTTCAATCTGGTTGTCAAGCGGTTTCTGAAGTGTTCCCCCCATCTGCAAGACATCCTAACAACTTCAAGGAAACTTTGCATGCACTTCAGCCACTCCTACACCGCCAAACACACCCTTCTTGAGCTACAGCGTCAGAATGGTATCCCCCAACATAGTCTGATTTGCGATGTTTCCACCCGTTGGAATTCCACCCTTCACATGTTGGACCGATTATATGAACAGAGAAAAGCCATCACGGATTTCCTGATGATCCAAGCAGATAGGGGGACTCCCCTGTGTAACTTCAATGTCAACCAGTGGCAGCTCATACGTGACACCTGCCATTTGCTCAGGCCCTTTGAGGAAGCCACTTTATTTGTCAGTCGGCAGGATTACGGGATGAACGACGTGATTCCACTGCTTCATGTACTACAGCACATGTTGGAAACCATGGCTGGTCAGGGCACTGGAGACATGGCATTTACATCTTACGGCCACATGAACCCCGTTGGAGCTGAACTGGAGGAGGAGGAGGAAGAGGAGGAGGAGGAGTTGCCCAGCGAAACACAGTTTAGTCTTGGCGAAATGGCTGGTTTATCTAGTCAGCGGACAGGAGAGGAGGAACAGGAGCAGCCAGAGGAGCTAGAGGTTTTTGAGGAAGGCGAGACAGAGGACCCGGGCACACCGTGGCAGTATGCAGTGGAGATGGAGACAGGTAGTCCATCCGAGTCACTTGCGCAAATGGCACGAAGCATGCTCACGTGCTTGCGTAGTGACCCCAGAATTGTTTCCATCTGTCGGCGGGATGACTTCTGGCTGTCCACCTTATTGGACCCTCGCTTCCGGCACAAAATGGGGGCATTTTTTAAACCCACCGAGAGGGAGGACAAACTCATCTACTACAAAGACATTCTACGTAGGCAGTTGGCCGATGCCTATCTGCGCCATGGTCCATACTCTCGCAGGTCTGACTCGAGGGGACCTCTGCACTCACCTTCCACTGCCATGGCCGCTGGGGGGGTTGGCAGGAGCAGCAGCAGCAGCTCCATCAGCAGCAGCAGCCTCAGTCTTCAGTCGCGCTAATGAGTAGCTTTCTACACCCGCATAGTGAGGCTACTCATGAGCAGCAGGAAGACCTGGAGCAGGACCTGAACCAGCAGGTCATGTCATACTTTGACATGACCATGCCAACACACCTTGAGGATCCGCTGGACTTCTGGGCAGCCAAACTTGATTTGTGGCCGCAACTAGCAGAGTTTGCCCTGGAAAAGCTGTCCTGCCCGGCAAGTAGCGTGCCATCTGAGCGGGTGTTTAGTGCGGCGGGGGCCATAGTTACGGCGAGGAGAACTCGTCTGTCAACTAAAAATGTGGAGAGACTCACCTTTGTCAAAATGAATCAGGGATGGATCAGCCAGGATTTCCACCCACCAATGCCTGATGCATGCGACTAGATTCAGCATGGTGCCACGTTTTACACTTTCCAAATGGTGCAAAACATATTTATGTCTTTAGGCCAATTTTTGGGCTCCTGCTGATGCCAACTCCAGTGTGTGAATCATCCAATTTTTGGGCTCCTGAAGCCAACCCCAGTGTCTCGTTAAAGTAATATTTGGTCTCCTGCTGCTGCTGCTGCTGCTGCCAGCTCCAGGGTGTGAATCATCCAATTTTTGGGCTCCTGAAGCCAACTCCATTGTCTCCTTCAAGTAATATTTGGCCTCCTGCTGCTGCTGCTAACTCCAGGGTGTGATTCATCCAATGTTTGGCCTCCTGAAGCCAACCCCAGTGTCTCTTTAAAGTAATATCTGGGCTCCTGCTGCTGCTGCTGCTGCTGCTGCCAACTCCAGGGTGTGAATCATCCAATTTTTGGGCTCCTGAAGCCAACTCCAGTGTCTCTTTAAAGTAATATTTGGGCTCCTCCTGCTGCTGCTGCCAACTCCAGGGTGTGATTCATCCAATTTTTGGGCTCCTGAAGCCAACTCCAGTGTATATTTGGGCTCCTGCTGCTGCTGCTGCCAACTCCAGGGTGTGATTCATCCAATTTTCGGGCTCCTGAAGCCAACTCCAGTATCTCTTTAAAGTAATATTTGGGCTCCTGCTGCTGCTTGCAACTCCAGGGTGTGATTCATCCAATTTTTGGGCTCCTGAAGCCAACCCCAGTGTCTCTTTAAAGTAATGTTTGGGCTCCTGCTGCTGCTGCCAACTCCAGGGTGTGAATCATCCAATTTTTGGGCTCCTGAAGCCAACCCCAGTGTCTCTTTAAAGTAATATTTGGGCTCCTGCTGCTGCCAACTCCAGGGTGTGATTCATCCAATTTTTGGGCTCCTGAAGCCAACCCCAGGGTCTCTTTAAAGTAATATTTGGGCTCCTGCTGCTGCTGCTGTCAACTCCTGCCAACTCCAGGGTGTGATTCATCCAATTTTTGGGCTCCTGAAGCCAACCCCAGTGTCTCTTTAAAGTAATGTTTGGGCTCCTGCTGCTGCTGCCAACTCCAGGGTGTGAATCATCCAATTTTTGGGCTCCTGAAGCCAACCCCAGTGTCTCTTTAAAGTAATATTTGGGCTCCTGCTGCTGCTGCTTGCAACTCCAGGGTGTGATTCATCCAATTTTTGGGCTCCTGAAGCCAACCCCAGTGTCTCTTTCAGCCAATGTTTGGGCTCCTGCTGCTGCTGCTGCCAACTCCAGGGTGTGATTCATCCAATTTTTGGCCTCCTGAAGCCAACCCCAGTGTCTCTTTAAAGTAATATTTGGGCTGCTCCTGCTGCTGCTGCCAACTCCAGGGTGTGATTCATCCAATTTTTGGCCTCCTGAAGCCAACCCCAGTGTCTCTTTAAAGTAATATTTGGGCTCCTGCTGCTGCCAACTCCAGGGCGTGATTCATCCAATTTTTGGCCTCCTGAAGCCAACCCCAGTGTCTCTTTAAAGTAATATTTGGGCTCCTGCTGCTGCTGCTGCAAACTCCAGGGTGTGATTCATCCAATTTTTGGGCTCCTGAAGCCAACTCCAGTGTATATTTGGGCTCCTGCTGCTGCTGCTGCCAACTCCAGGGTGTGAATCATCCAATTTTTGGGCTCCTGAAGCCAACCCCAGTGTCTCTTTAAAGTAATATTTGGGCTCCTGCTGCTGCTGCTGCCAACTCCAGGGTGTGATTCATCCAATTTTTGGGCTCCTGAAGCCAACTCCAGTGTCTCTATAAAGTAATCTTTGGGCTCCTGCTGCTGCCAACTCCAGGGTGTGATTCATCCAATTTTTGGGCTCCTGAAGCCAACTCCAGTGTCTCTTTAAAGTAATATTTGGGCTCCTGCTGCTGCTTGCAACTCCAGGGTGTGATTCATCCAATTTTTGGGCTCCTGAAGCCAACTCCAGTGTCTCTATAAAGTAATCTTTGGGCTCCTGCTGCTGCCAACTCCAGGGTGTGATTCATCCAATTTTTGGGCTCCTGAAGCCAACTCCAGTGTCTCTTTAAAGTAATATTTGGGCTCCTGCTGCTGCTTGCAACTCCAGGGTGTGATTCATCCAATTTTTGGGCTCCTTAAGCCAACCCCAGTGTCTCTTTAAAGTAATGTTTGGGCTCCTGCTGCTGCCAACTTCTGCCAACTCCAGGGTGTGATTCATCCAATTTTTGGGCTCCTGAAGCCAACCCCAGTGTCTCTTTAAAGTAATGTTTGGGCTCCTGCTGCTGCTGCTGCCAACTTCTGCCAACTCCAGGGTGTGATTCATCCAATTTTTGGGCTCCTGAAGCCAACTCCAGTGTATATTTGGGCTCCTGCTGCTGCTGCTGCCAACTCCAGGGTGTGAATCATCCAATTTTTGGGCCCCTGAAGCCAACTCCAGTGTCTCTTTAAAGTAATATTTGGGCTCCTGCTGCTGCTTGCAACTCCAGGGTGTGATTCATCCAATTTTTGGGCTCCTGAAGCCAACCCCAGTGTCTCTTTCAGCCAATGTTTGGGCTGCTGCTGCTGCCAACTCCAGGGTGTGAATCATCCAATTTTTGGGCTCCTGAAGCCAACCCCAGTGTCTCTTTAAAGTAATATTTGGGCTCCTGCTGCTGCCTACTCCAGGGTGTGATTCATCCAATTTTTGGGCTCCTGAAGCCAACTCCAGTGTATATTTGGGCTCCTGCTGCTGCTGCTGCCAACTCCAGGGTGTGAATCATCCAATTTTTGGGCCCCTGAAGCCAACTCCAGTGTCTCTTTAAAGTAATATTTGGGCTCCTGCTGCTGCTTGCAACTCCAGGGTGTGATTC
The DNA here is from genome assembly GCA_027917425.1 of Gastrophryne carolinensis. Classification (NCBI taxonomy): domain Eukaryota; kingdom Metazoa; phylum Chordata; class Amphibia; order Anura; family Microhylidae; genus Gastrophryne; species Gastrophryne carolinensis. The sequence goes on along the minus strand of CM051240.1, from coordinate 41,722,233 downwards.
ATCCAATTTTTGGCCTCCTGAAGCCAACCCCAGTGTCTCTTTAAAGTAATATTTGGGCTGCTCCTGCTGCTGCTGCCAACTCCAGGGTGTGATTCATCCAATTTTTGGCCTCCTGAAGCCAACCCCAGTGTCTCTTTAAAGTAATGTTTGGGCTCCTGCTGCTGCCAACTCCAGGGCGTGATTCATCCAATTTTTGGCCTCCTGAAGCCAACCCCAGTGTCTCTTTAAAGTAATGTTTGGGCTCCTGCTGCTGCTGCTGCCAACTTCTGCCAACTCCAGGGTGTGATTCATCCAATTTTTGGGTTCCTGAAGCCAACCCCAGGGTCTCTTTGAAGTAATGTTTGGGCTCCTGCTGCTGCCAACTTCTGCCAACTCCAGGGTGTGATTCATCCAATTTTTGGGCTCCTGAAGCCAACTCCAGTGTATATTTGGGCTCCTGCTGCTGCTGCTGCCAACACCAGGGTGTGATTCATCCAATTTTTGGGCTCCTGAAGCCAACCCCAGTGTCTCTTTAAAGTAATATTTGGGCTCCTGCTGCTGCTGCTGCCAACTTCTGCCAACTCCAGGGTGTGATTCATCCAATTTTTGGGCTCCTGAAGCCAACTCCAGTGTATATTTGGGCTCCTGCTGCTGCTGCTGCTGCCAACTCCAGGGTGTGAATCATCCAATTTTTGGGCCCCTGAAGCCAACTCCAGTGTCTCTTTAAAGTAATATTTGGGCTCCTGCTGCTGCTTGCAACTCCAGGGTGTGATTCATCCAATTTTTGGGCTCCTGAAGCCAACCCCAGTGTCTCTTTCAGCCAATGTTTGGGCTCCTGCTGCTGCTGCTGCCAACTCCAGGGTGTGATTCATCCAATTTTTGGCCTCCTGAAGCCAACCCCAGTGTCTCTTTAAAGTAATATTTGGGCTGCTCCTGCTGCTGCTGCCAACTCCAGGGTATGATTCATCCAATTTTTGGCCTCCTGAAGCCAACCCCAGTGTCTCTTTAAAGTAATATTTGGGCTCCTGCTGCTGCCAACTCCAGGGCGTGATTCATCCAATTTTTGGCCTCCTGAAGCCAACCCCAGTGTCTCTTTAAAGTAATGTTTGGGCTCCTGCTGCTGCCAACTTCTGCCAACTCCAGGGTGTGATTCATCCAATTTTTGGGCTCCTGAAGCCAACTCCAGTGTATATTTGGGCTCCTGCTGCTGCTGCTGCCAACACCAGGGTGTGATTCATCCAATTTTTGGGCTCCTGAAGCCAACCCCAGTGTCTCTTTAAAGTAATATTTGGGCTCCTGCTGCTGCTGCTGCCAACTTCTGCCAACTCCAGGGTGTGATTCATCCAATTTTTGGGCTCCTGAAGCCAACTCCAGTGTATATTTGGGCTCCTGCTGCTGCTGCTGCCAACTCCAGGGTGTGAATCATCCAATTTTTGGGCTCCTGAAGCCAACTCGAGTGTCTCTTTAAAGTAATATTTGGGCTCCTGCTGCTGCTTGCAACTCCAGGGTGTGATTCATCCAATTTTTGGGCTCCTGAAGCCAACCCCAGTGTCTCTTTCAGCCAATGTTTGGGCTCCTGCTGCTGCTGCTGCCAACTCCAGGGTGTGATTCATCCAATTTTTGGGCTCCTGAAGCCAACTCCAGTGTATATTTGGGCTCCTGCTGCTGCTGCTGCCAACTCCAGGGTGTGAATCATCCAATTTTTGGGCTCCTGAAGCCAACCCTAGTGTCTCTTTAAAGTAATATTTGGGCTCCTGCTGCTGCTGCCAACTCCAGGGTGTGATTCATCCAATTTTTGGGCTCCTGAAGCCAACTCCAGTGTCTCTTTAAAGTAATATTTGGGCTCCTGCTGCTGCTTGCAACTCCAGGGTGTGATTCATCCAATTTTTGGGCTCCTGAAGCCAACCCCAGTGTCTCTTTAAAGTAATGTTTGGGCTCCTGCTGCTGCTGCCAACTCCAGGGTGTGATTCATCCAATTTTTGGGCTCCTGCTGCTGCCAACTCCAGTGTCTCTTTAAAGCAATGTTTGGGCTCCTGCCCCTCATAGTGATGCCACTTCAACTCTCTGCAATTGTGCCGCTCTGCGATTCTATTAGCGATGCCTCTGATCTGCATGTGATATTTATTCAAAGTATTATTTAACTAACCCAGCACGCATCCTGTGCGTGTTACAGCAAGGCAGAATGGTTTACAACCCTATTGAGGCTCTAGGAGGCTCAGAAATAGCCGTTTTTAATAGCGATTCGTCGCAAATTTATTCGGGTCGAAACGATTTTTGTCGGAAAATTCGGCGAATCAGTCGAATCGAATTTTTCAAAAGTTCGCTCATCTCTAGTTAGAACCATCAGCCTACTGAAAGTATGCTTTCAAAGTTTGGCACAACCAAGAGGGGAGTTGCTGCACAACCCACAAAAGGTCCCCAAAACAATCCACACTTGCTGGATGCTACACAATATTTGCAGATGCCACCAAAACAAATCTCACAAAGAAACAGCACTGATGCCAGAAAAGCTCAACAAAGCCACAGACAGTAATCACTAAACACAGCAAGCCACTTTGTGCAAGCTAGGGCAAAGTAACAACTAGGGATGAGCGAATCGATCCGGACGAACCCGGATTCGATCCGAATTTCATGAAAAATTTGATTCGGATCGAATCCGAATTTCCCCGTGCTTCGATCGCTCGAAGTTTTTCTTTAACATCCATTCATTTACATTACAGGCATTCTAAGATGGCGGACGGGACATGTCCAGACATCTACCCCGCTCCAGTGCATGCTGGGGCAGTCACATGCAGCCTATCAGCAGCCAGCAAGCCCGGTGACGTCACAGCGCTATATAAGGCGGCGGCCATCTTGCTTTTGTTCATTTCTCTATTGCATTTGTGAGAGACAGGACACTGCTGTATTCAGGGAGAGACAGTTAGAGAGCCAGGGACAGCCAGTAGACAGGCAGGAGACAGGCAGGAGACAGGCAGGAAGTCAGCGAGAAGCAGGGAAAGTTAGGAAAAATCGGAGGCAGTGACAGGGAGATTTTTTTTTTTTTCATCCAGCCTGAGTGTTACTGGCTGGCTGACTGGCTTTGTTAGCTGTTTCAGGCTGCTTATACACTTTTGATGTGCATATATACTGAACTGATCTCAAGTCTGCTGTGGGAACATTACCATTTTGTAAGATCTCATTAGCCTCTGTATTTCCTCTAAGCTGCACACTTATTTAAAGTAATTTGGCCTGTTTGAGCCTGCTTAGACACTTTTACTGTGCATATATACTGATCTCAAGTCTGCTGTGGGGGCATCCCATTCTGTAACATCCCATTAGCCTCTGTATTTCCTCTAAGCTGCACACTTATTTAAAGAAATTTGGCCTGTTGCAGCCTGCTTAGACACTTTTACTGTGCATATATACTGATCTCAAGACTGCTGTGGGGCATCCCATTTTGTAACATCCCATTAGCCTCTGTATTTCCTCTAAGCTGCACACTTATTTAAAGTAATTTGGCCTGTTGGAGCCTGCTTATCCACTGTTGCTGTGCATATATACTGTTCTAAAGCCTGCTTGGGGGTATCCCACTCTATAACATACCATACCCCTCTTGATCTTCACTAACATGCACACTTATTTAAAGTAATTTGGCCTGTTGCAGCCTGCTTAGACACTTTTTTTGTGCATATATACTGATCTCAGGTCTGCTGTGGGGGTATCCCATTCTGTAACATCCCATTAGCCTCTGTATTTCCTCTAAGCTGCACACTTATTTAAAGTAATTTGGCCTGTTGGAGCCTGCTTATCCACTGTTGCTGTGCATATATACTGTTCTAAAGCCTGCTTGGGGGTATCCCACTCTATAACATACCATACCCCTCTTGATCTTCACTAAGCTGCACACTTATTTAAAGTAATTTGGCCTGTTGGAGCCTGCTTAGACACTTTTACTGTGCATATATACTGATCTCAGGTCTGCTGTGGGGGCATCCCATTTTGTAACATCCCATTAGCCTCTGTATTTCCTCTAAGCTGCACACTTATTTAAAGTAATTTGGCCTGTTGCAGCCTGCTTAGACACTTTTTCTGTGCATATATACTGTTCTAAAGCCTGCTTGGGGGTATCCCACTCTATAACATACCATACCCCTCTTGATCTTCACTAAGCTGCACACTTATTTAAAGTAATTTGGCCTGTTGGAGCCTGCTTATCCACTGTTGCTGTGCATATATACTGTTCTAAAGCCTGCTTGGGGGTATCCCACTCTCTAACATACCATACCCCTCTTGATCTTCACTAAGCTGCACACTTATTTAAAGTAATTTGGCCTGTTGGAGCCTGCTTATCCACTGTTGCTGTGCATATATACTGTTCTAAAGCCTGCTTGGGGGTATCCCATTCTGTAACATAACATAACCTACCTCTCTTATTTACACTAAGCAGCTCTCTTATTTAAACTAAGCAGGCCTCTTATTTACACTAAGCAGCTCTCTAATTTAAGCTAAGCAGCTCTCTTATTTAAACTAAGCAGGCCTCTTGGAGGGTGATTGTCCACTTTTGGGTGTGCATTATATTCGGTTTCATATACAGTGGGGTATCCCAATTTGTAAGATAACCTACCCCAACCATGTAAACTAAAGAGGCCTGTTGCAACCTGAGTTTCTCTGCTTGCGTATGGTCTGCATTACAATCTGTCTCTTTCAATGACACTGCTGCCTGGGGTATCCCAATTTGTAATATAACCTACCACAACCATGTAAACTAAAGGTTACGTCCTTCCAGAAAGAAAACTTATGCCGAACACTATTTTTGTTGGGGGCATTGACCTTTGGATTGATCGGCATGAAATTAAGGATTTTTTTTCAAAGTATGGCGCTGTAAAGAAGGTCAAAATTATTTCTCATACTTGGATTAGTGTTAAAAGTTTCTGCTCAGCTTAAAATACATTACGCCACACTGGCATCCCAAGGCACATGCTATTTAACCCTATTTGTTAAGCACAAGCATTTCTCATACTTGGATTATTGTTACTTTTTGTTCAGCTTGAAATATACCAGGCCACACGGGCATCCCAAGGCACATGCTAATTAACCCTATATGTTAAGCTAAAGCATTTCTCATACTTGGATTATTGTTACTTTTTGTTCAGCTTGAAATATACCAGGCCACACGGGCATCCCAAGGCACATGCTATTTTAACCCTATTTGTTAAGCACAAGCATTTCTCATACTTGGATTATTGTTACTTTTTGTTCAGCTTGAAATATACCAGGCCACACGGGCATCCCAAGGCACATGCTATTTTAACCCTATCTGTTAAGCTAAAGCATTTCTCATACTTGGATTATTGTTACTTTTTGTTCAGCTTAAAATATACCAGGCCACACGGGCATCCCAAGGCACATGCTATTTAACCCTATTTGTTAAGCACAAGCATTTCTCATACTTGGATTATTGTTACTTTTTGTTCAGCTTGAAATATACCAGGCCACACAGGCATCCCAAGGCACATGCTATTTTAACCCTATCTGTTAAGCTAAAGCATTTCTCATACTTGGATTATTGTTACTTTTTGTTCAGCTTAAAATATACCAGGCCACACGGGCATCCCAAGGCACATGCTATTTTAACCCTATCTGTTATATAAGCGTTGATCAGCATCAGCTGCTTTATTAAGCTACTTCAGTTTGCACTTGTTTTTGACTGCTTTTAATAAACCAGGCCGCAGGGCACCCCAAAGCTGCACCTTGCACCCTATCTGTTATACAACATAAGTGTTGATCAGCATCAGCTGCTTTATTAAGCTACTTCAGTTTGCACTTGTTTTTGACTGCTTTTAATAAACCAGGCCGCAGGGCACCCCAAAGCTGCACCTTGCACCCTATCTGTTATACAACATAAGCGTTGATCAGCATCAGCTGCTTTATTAAGCTACTTCAGTTTGCACTTGTTTTTGACTGCTTTTAATAAACCAGGCTGCAGGGCACCCCAAAGCTGCACCTTGCACCCTATCTGTTATACAACATAAGCGTTGATCAGCATCAGCTGCTTTATTAAGCTACTTCAGTTTGCACTTGTTTTTGACTGCTTTTAATAAACCAGGCCGCAGGGCACCCCAAAGCTGCACCTTGCACCCTATCTGTTATACAACATAAGCGTTGATCAGCATCAGCTGCTTTATTAAGCTACTTCAGTTTGCACTTGCTTTTGACTGCTTTTAATAAACCAGGCCGCAGGGCACCCCAAAGCTGCACCTTGAACCCTATCTGTTATACAACATAAGCGTTGATCAGCATCAGCTGCTTTTTTAAGCTACTTCAGTTTGCACTTGTTTTTGACTTCTTTCAATAAACCAGGCCGCAGGGCACCCCAAAGCTGCACCTTGCACCCTATCTGTTATACAACATAAGCGTTGATCAGCATCAGCTGCTTTATTAAGCTACTTCAGTTTGCACTTGTTTTTGACTGCTTTTAATAAACCAGGCCGCAGGGCACCCCAAAGCTGCACCTTGCACCCTATCTGGTATACAACATAAGCGTTGATCAGCATCAGCTGCTTTATTAAGCTACTTCAGTTTGCACTTGTTTTTGACTGCTTTTAATAAACCAGGCCGCAGGGCACCCCAAAGCTGCACCTTGAACCCTATCTGTTATACAACATAAGCGTTGATCAGCATCAGCTGCTTTATTAAACTACTTCAGTTTGCACTTGTTTTTGACTGCTTTTAATAAACCAGGCCGCAAGGCACCCCAAAGCTGCACCTTGCACCCTATCTGTTATACAACATAAGCGTTGATCAGCATCAGCTGCTTTATTAAGCTACTTCAGTTTGCACTTGCTTTTGACTGCTTTTAATAAACCAGGCCGCAGGGCACCCCAAAGCTGCACCTTGCACCCTATCTGTTATACAACATAAGCGTTGATCAGCATCAGCTGCTTTATTAAGCTACTTCAGTTTGCACTTGTTTTTGACTGCTTTTAATAAACTAGGCCGCAAGGCACCCCAAAGCTGCACCTTGAACCCTATCTGTTATACAACATAGGCGTTGATCAGCATCAGCTGCTTTATTAAGCTACTTCAGTTTGCACTTGTTTTTGACTTCTTTCAATAAACCAGGCCGCAGGGCACCCCAAAGCTGCACCTTGAACCCTATCTGTTATACAACATAAGCGTTGATCAGCATCAGCTGCTTTATTAAGCTACTTCAGTTTGCACTTGTTTTTGACTGCTTTTAATAAACCAGGCCGCAGGGCACCCCAAAGCTGCACCTTGCACCCTATCTGGTATACAACATAAGCGTTGATCAGCATCAGCTGCTTTATTAAGCTACTTCAGTTTGCACTTGTTTTTGACTGCTTTTAATAAACCAGGCCGCAGGGCACCACAAAGCTGCACGTTGAACCCTATCTGTTATACAACATAAGCGTTGATCAGCATCAGCTGCTTTATTAAGCTACTTCAGTTTGCACTTGTTTTTGACTGCTTTTAATAAACCAGGCCGCAGGGCACCCCAAAGCTGCACCTTGAACCCTATCTGTTATACAACATAAGTGTTGATCAGCATCAGCTGCTTTATTAAGCTACTTCAGTTTGCACTTGTTTTTTACTTCTTTCAATAAATCAGGCCGCAGGGCACCCCAAAGCTGCACCTTGCACCCTATCTGGTATACAACATAAGCGTTGATCAGCATCAGTTGCTTTATTAAGCTACTTCAGTTTGCACTTGATTTTGACTGCTTTTAATAAACCAGGCCGCAGGGCACCCCAAAGCTGCACCTTGCACCCTATCTGTTATACAACATAAGCGTTGATCAGCATCAGCTGCTTTATTAAGCTACTTCAGTTTGCACTTGTTTTTGACTGCTTTTAATAAACCAGGCCACAGGGCACCCCAAAGCTGCACCTTGAACCCTATCTGTTTATACAACATAAGCAAATACATAAAAATGTCAGGCAGACAAGTGCCAGGATGTTCAAAGAGGAGTGGCAGAGGCCAAGATTCAGCAGGCAGAGGTCGCAGCAGACTAGGGGCGAGTGGCAGCAGGAGTCACGGTGAGAAACCTGATCTGCCAGTATCTGCTAGCGGTCGTGTCTCCACCAGTAACGCATCTGCCGTGGTAGATTGGCTAACGCGCTCATCAACATCATCACAATTTACGTCTGAGACCCCCAGTCAAGGGTCGGTAGGTTCCTCTGACACAACCCTGAGTTGGCATGCCCCGAGAGCAGTCCCTGTCCTCCCATTGCCTCTGTCCTACGCCGTTCCCTCCCCCAGCGACATATCCTATGCTTTGGGTTCAGCTCCACTCTTTAGTGAGGAGGACGATCAGATAGAGGACAGTCAGCAGTTACTGCCCAGCCATGAAATGGAGGTGGCTTCTTTAGCTAGGCAGACAAATAGTGATGTGGACAGTGTCGTGGGTGTTGCGAGATTTCCAGCTTCTGCGCCAGACACTGTTGAGGAAACCGAGAACATCAGTGACATACAGCCACAACTCGGTGATGATGATGATGAAGCCGATCGCACTTGGGAGCCGGGTGATGAAGGGGCTTCATCATCATCATCAGGAGAAGAGGGGCGCAGGTTGCCCCGGAGTCAGCAGCTCAGGCAGCAAGGTGTTAGCAGCATGGTTGGCAGTCAGCATGGGGGCACAATTGTAAAGCCTGGAGCCAAACGGCTCCGGGGTAGAGCACCTGCTGCGCGGCAGGCTACCTTATCGGGAGGTAGTGGGGCAGGGGTTCCTGGAGTTGGCGACAATAGCAGCGAATCAATGAGGCCTGTTGGTGGGAAAAGTAGCTACTCGGCAGTGTGGCAGTTTTTCCTGAAGCATCCGCAGGAGGGTAACATGGCCACATGCAAGATATGTAGGCAAAAGGTGAAGCGTGGCCCGGGCCCAAATGTTGGCACCACGGCCCTGCGTCAACATATGATGCGTCACCATAAAGCGACTTGGGAGAACCGAGGCTCCCAAGGGGTGGTCCAGTCTGCTTCCTCACCAAGTGGCACGCCGCTCCCAATTTCTGCCAGCCAAGGCTCCAGCACCTCAGCCGAAGGCAGCTGTGCGTCATACCCATCCTCTGTCGCTCCTGCTCCTCCTCCTCCTCCTCCAAGTCATGCATCCCGCCAGCAATCCATCAGCGAAGCCATGTCCAAGAGACAGCAGTATGCGCCCACTCATCCTACGGCGCAGAAGCTGAATGTGCTCCTGTCCAAGTTGCTGGTGCTGCAGTCGCTCCCTTTTCAGGTGGTGGACTCTGCACCTTTCAGAGAACTGATGGCTTGTGCCGAGCCGAGGTGGAGAGTCCCAAGCCGTCATTTCTTTGCCAAGAAGGCAGTACCAGCGCTGCACACTTTTGTTGAACAGAAGGTGGGCCAGTCCTTGAGCCTGTCGGTGTGTAGCAAAGTGCATGGCAGCGCCGACGTCTGGAGCTGTAACTACGGTCAGGGACAGTACATGTCGTTTACGGCCCACTGGGTGAATGTGGTCCTTTTGCAGCAGCAGCAACTTGGACAGGTCACGCCGCTTGGGCCTTCGCGCTCCCTGCCCGTTGGGCCCATGACACTGTGCGACTCGGCCTACTCATCCTCCGCCATCTCCTCACCCTCCACTGTAGGCTCAAGTCTCAGTGCCCCTCCAGTCTACCATGTGTGCAGGGCACGGAGGTGTCACGCAGTGCTTCACATGGTTTGTCTTGGCGAACGGAGCCACACAGGGGAGGAACTGCTTAAATTTATTCATCAGGAAATCCAGACATGGCTTACTCCAAGAAAACTTAAAATGGGAATCATGGTTACCGACAATGGGAAGAACATTTTGTCTGCGCTGCGCCAAGGAAGCCTGACCCATGCCCCCTGCATGGCTCACGTCTTCAATCTGGTTGTCAAGTGGTTTCTGAAGTGTTCCCCCCATCTGCAAGACATCCTAACAACTTCAAGGAAACTTTGCATGCACTTCAACCACTCATACACCGCCAAACACACTTTCTTCTTGAGCTACAGCGTCAGAACGGTATCCCCCAACATAGTCTGATTTGCGATGTTTCCACCCGTTGGAATTCCACCCTTCACATGTTGGACCGATTATATGAACAGAGAAAAGCCATCACGGATTTCCTGATGATCCAAGCGGATAGGGGGACTCCCCTGTGTAACTTCAATGTCAACCAGTGGCAGCTCATACGTGACACCTGCCGTTTGCTCAGGCCCTTTGAGGAAGCCACTTTATTTGTCAGTCGGCAGGATTACGGGATGAACGACGTGATTCCACTGCTTCATGTACTACAGCACATGTTGGAAACCATGGCTGGTCAGGGCACTGGAGACATGGCGTCTACATCTTACGGCCACATGAACCCCGTTGGAGCTGAACTGGAGGAGGAGGAGGAAGAGGAGGAGGAGTTTCCCAGCGAAACACAGTTTAGGCTTGGCGAAATGGCTGGTTTATCTAGTCAGCGGAGAGGAGAGGAGGAGCAGGAGCAGCCAGAGGAGCTAGAGGGTTTTGAGGAAGGCGAGACAGAGGACCCGGACACACCGTGGCAGTATGCAGTGGAGATGGAGACAGGTAGTCCATCCGAGTCACTTGCGCAAATGGCAGGAAGCATGCTCACATGCTTGCGTAGTGACCCCAGAAATGTTTCCATTTGTCGGCGGGATGACTTCTGGCTGTCCACCTTATTGGACCCTCGCTTCCGGCACAAAATGGGGGCATTTTTTAAACCCACCGAGAGGGAGGACAAACTGAACTACTACAAAGACATTCTACGTAGGCAGTTGGCCGATGCCTATCTGCGCCATGGTCCATACTCTCGCAGGTCTGACTCGAGGGGACCTCTGCGCTCACCTTCCACTGCCATGGCTGCTGGGGGGGTTGGCAGGAGCAGCAGCAGCAGCTCCATCAGCAGCAGCAGCAGCCTCAGTCTTCAGTCGCTAATGAGTAGCTTTCTACACCCGCATAGTGAGGCTACTCATGAGCAGCAGGAAGACCTGGAGCAGGACCTGAACCAGCAGGTCATGTCATACCTTGACATGACCATGCCAACACACCTTGAGGATCCGCTGGACTTCTGGGCAGCCAAACTTGATTTGTGGCCGCAACTAGCAGAGTTTGCCCTGGAAAAGCTGCCTGCCCGGCAAGTAGCGTGCCATCTGAGCGGGTGTTTAGTGCGGCGGGGGCCATAGTTACGGCGAGGAGAACTCGTCTGTCAACTAAAATGTGGAGAGACTCACCTTTGTCAAAATGAATCAGGGATGGATCAGCCAGGATTTCCACCCACCAATGCCTGATGCATGCGACTAGATTCAGCATGGTGCCACGTTTTACACTTTCCAAATGGTGCAAAACATATTTATGTCTTTAGGCCAATTTTTGGGCTCCTGCTGATGCCAACTTCAGGGTGTGCCTTCCAACCAATTTTTGGCCTCCTGCTGATGCCAACTTCAGGGTGTGCCTTTCAGCCAATGTTTGGGCTCCTGCTGCTGCTGCTTGCAACTCCAGGGTGTGATTCATCCAATTTTTGGGCTCCTGCTGCCAACTCCAGTGTCTCTTTAAAGTAATGTTTGGGCTCCTGCTGCTGCTGCTTGCAACTCCAGGGTGTGATTCATCCAATTTTTGGGCTCCTGCTGCCAACTCCAGTGTCTCTTTAAAGTAATGTTTGGGCTCTTGCTGCTGCTGCTTGCAACTCCAGGGTGTGATTCATCCAATTGTTGGGCTCCTGCTGCCAACTCCAGTGTCTCTCTCAGTCAATTTTTGGCCTCCTGCTGCTGCTGCTGCTGCTGCCAACTCCAGGGTGTCTTTCAAGCAATGTTTGGGCTCCTGCTTATGCTGCTGCCAACTCCAGGGTGTGCCTTCCAGCTAATGTATGTGCTCCTGCTGCTGCCAACTTCAGGGTGCCTTCCAGCCAATTTCAATTTCCCTGCTGCTGCTGCTGCCAACTCCAGTGTCTCTCTCAGCCAATTTTTGGCCTCCTGCTGCTGCTGCCAACTCCAGGGTGTCTTTCAAGCAATGTTTGGGCTCCTGCTTATGCTGCTGCCAACTCCAGGGTGTGCCTTCCAGCTAATGTATGTGCTCCTGCTGCTGCCAACTTCAGGGTGCCTTCCAGCCAATTTCTAGGTTCCTGCTGCTGCTGTTGCCAACTCCAGGGTGTTTCAGTCAATTTTTGGGCTCCTGCTGCCAACTCCAGTGTCTCTTTAAAGTAATGTTTGGGCTCCTGCTGCTGCTGCTTGCAACTCCAGGGTGTGATTCATTCAATTTTTGGGCTCCTGCTGCCAACTCCAGTGTCTCTTTAAAGTAATGTTTGGGCCCCTGCTGCTGCTGCTTGCAACTCCAGGGTGTGATTCATCCAATTTTTGGGCTCCTGCTGCCAACTCCAGTGTCTCTTTAAAGTAATGTTTGGGCTGCTGCTGCTGCTTGCAACTCCAGGGTGTGATTCATCCAATTTTTGGGCTCCTGAAGCCAACCCCAGTGTCTCTTTAAAGTAATGTTTGGGCTCCTGCTGCTGCTTGCAACTCCAGGGTGTGATTCATCCAATTTTTGGGCTCCTGCTGCCAACTCCAGTGTCTCTCTCAGCCAATTTTTGGCCTCCTGCTGCCGCTGCTGCTGCTGCCAACTCCAGGGTGTCTTTCAAGCAATGTTTGGGCTCCTGCTTATGCTGCTGCCAACTCCAGGGTGTGCCTTCCAGCTAATGTATGTGCTCCTGCTGCTGCCAACTTCAGGGTGCCTTCCAGAACATTTCTAGGTTCCTGCTGCTGCTGCTGCCAACTCCAGGGTGTGTCAGTCAATTTTTGGGCTCCTGCTGCCAACTCCAGTGTCTCTTTAAAGCAATGTTTGGGCTCCTGCCCCTCATAGTGATGCCACTTCAACTCTCTGCAATTGTGCCGCTCTGCGATTCTATTAGCGATGCCTCTGATCTGCATGTGATATTTATTTACAGTATTATTTAACTAACCCAGAACGCATCCTATGCGTGTTACAGCAAGGCAGAATGGTTTACAACCCTATTGAGGCTCTAGGAGGCTCAGAAATAGCCGTTTTTAATAGCGATTCGTCGCGAATACAAATTCGCCGAAACAAATTTTGTCGGAAAATTCGGCGAATCAGCCAAATCGAATTTTTCAAAAGTTCGCTCATCTCTAGTAACAACAAACACCACAGCATTTGCCACAGTGTATCAAGAAAAGAATGATTAAAGTATTTGGAATTTATACTTAACTTATCCAAAGGACTGGTCCGCTTAGCAGCCTCTTGCGTTTGTTAGCAGTTTCCGGTCTGCAATTAGCTTACCACAGGTGTTGCGGAAACGCCTACTGCTTCCATAATAGCGTACTTGTGTGGATCTGGTTGCACAGACATCTTTTGGCCAATCCAAGGTAAGCTTTTCAAATAGCCGTTTTTGGCACACCATTTCCAATGTTAAGAGACATGGATCCCATTACTTCCTAATGTCTATCTGGCTTGGTAAGTAGATAATTAATTAGTTTATTGGCTGCAACAAATGTTTGGCTGAAACATCAGTCATTGTAGTCAAGATGTATCTCCAAACATCTGCACAGTATGTGTCAATCAATTAACTGGGCCTGTTTGTTATTGGTTACTAAAGCACATAAATTCTGCCAGACACATTCAGCAGTTGTTGCCATTCTGTAGTTTGCATGCGTCCTTGTGTGTTTGTTGTTTGGTGGTGTGTGCAGCTACAGGATGGAGCCAAATTCTGGACATCTGCCGGCCACTGCTGTGTCTCCTGGTGGGCCCAGTACCAGTGGTTTGCGTCATCCTTCCTCTAGGAAAAGGTCACAGCCTGAAGGTGAAGCCCCACCCAAAGCCAAGCGTCCATTTGCCAAGAGGGAGCCATAATTTAATTTGGCGGATAATAATACCGTTGTGCGTCTGACACTGGCTAAATGGGAGTTATTATTTGGCGCCCAAAGTCAGTGTTTAGGCAAACAAGAAAGGAGCAAATTGTGGGATGCCATTGATGAGCAGCTTACCAGCACTGCTCAATACCCACTTAGTGGCCCAGCCTGCAAGAAACGCTTCTACACTTTGCAAAGGGCCCTTATGCTAAAGAAGAAGAATGATCTACTTGTAGACAGTGGGACAAAGCAGGGTCCAAATAGTAAGTACAGGCCATATGAGGAGATGCTGAAGTGCCAGATTCCACTTTGTCGGCTGCAGGGTGTGGATGCTGGGGATGACACCACTGGTTGGGGAGAAGGTACATTGATTTAACCTTGTAAATTATTGTTGTTAATAATGTTGACCCATTTCTGTAACCAAACTCTTTCTCATACTAAAAGTAGGTCAGGGTAAGTATCATATTATAGCTATGTATTTTTTTAATCAAATTTCTCTTGGTTTATGCATAGAGGATTCGCAGGAGTCGGGTGATGAGGGGTCCCAGAATCCTGCCCTTCCCACAGCCTCAACCTTAACCCAGTCTGAGGTTGAAGGTAAATAGTCTTGATAATGTTAATCGTTGTTGCTGTTTATTTTTTCAAGAGCACATTAACAATGCATAATTATTATTATTTGTTTCACATAGATGCCCTCAGAATTGCACCAGCATCTCCTCATGAGTCTACCTACTCTGGCTTTTGTTAAGTAATTTAAATGTGTGAATGTATCTCAATCATGCTTTAAAATTTGTAGGCCAAGTCTTGCTTCATCTTGGACCCCACTTCCTGTGTTGCAAGCCTACAGGACCCTGTTGGTGTGTATTGCAAAGCACACTGTATCCTTTGTGTATTTTGTTATCGAATGTGTAGATTTTATTATGTCAAAATGGCAAACTATGATACTTCACATTCCAAGCTGTATAGTTGGTTATGTTTGTGCAGCAAACGGAAACTATTTCCGAGTTCTCAAATGATGAAAATGTAAAATACATGTTTTGGCATTAGGCTGCTATTCTAATACATTTACATTACCAATACTATGGCAGCTTAAAGTAATACCAATTCTGCTTTATGTTAGGCCCGAATACAGGAAGTGCTGGTCCTGAAAGGGCCCTTCACTGCGCGGCTGCTAGGGATGAGGGTAAGAATGTGTTTGAATTTGTTAAGGTAAGGATGTTGTTTTTCATGAAATGTTGTGTGCCTCTTGACATTTGCTTTGAACCATGTATTTTTAGGGCAAAGCTCTAGTGATGGCCTAAGTCTGGACATATCCAAGGTGGTGGGTATGTGTGTTTTTAGATTTGTGATTATGATCTGTGTGAACACAATGAGTTTAGGGTGTTTGTTTAACATCGATCTTTCTTCCTAGTATCTACTAAATGTAAAGGGTGTGTGTATTGGCCAATGGGTAACTTTGGACAGGTATTGACTCTATGCTTGTTAGAAAAAGTGGACACACAATAACAACAGCCAAACAAATAACACAACTTTTCTCTTTAGCATATGTGATGTTGCCGCCACTCTCGGATGATGATTTGCCCCTTTCTGGCAGCCAGACACCTGTACTATTGGAGGAGGAGCCCACTCAGGTACCATTGATGAATTGTTTATCGTTGAGCAACGGTTACATGTTTTGGGGATACTCAGGTAAACCCATGTAACATACAACATACTTTGATCTTAGCAGGAATCCTTGGCGCCAACCCAGGATGTGCCCTCCTCACAAGTCCCATGTAGCCAGGCTACAGAGGCAGTACCAATGGTACAGTTTTATCTGCTAAATACAATCTGGAAAATAATATATTGCTTTCTGTTTTAGCCTGCGCAACAACCAACTTCCCGATCTGCCCCCACAAGTGCCGAGCTGTATGAGTTAGGGGGCCGGATGCAGGAGGTCTACAGTCACCAACAGCCACGTGATGGAACTCAGGAGCGCACTACGGCATTGGAAACCCAATCGCTGGTGGACCAACAACAAATTCGGGAACTGAGGCAAGAAGTTAGAGATTTGCGAAACCAACCAAGGCCAAAATGATGCATGCCATTCAACAATTGATGCATGGCATCCAACAATCTATAGCGCGCCACGACGAAACTTTGTTGTTGTTACATCAGCTAATACAGCAGCATTTTATATACTGCACTGTTGGCCCCCAACACCGCCCCTAACAATGAGTCGGCACCACCAAGGCCACCCAGGGACTAATTTCTTTTGGGGGGGGTCAAATCAAATGCTGTTATAATTTGGTTTGACTTTATTTAATTTAATACATTCTTGTATATCTTGACTAATGTGTGTTTGGTATCTAATTACACACAATTAAATGTAAAAAATGGTAAAATTTTAATTGTTAAAAAAAAAGGCCAACATGGCCAATTGAAAATTCCGCAGAGCGGCCAAACCCATACCCCCCACCCTATGGCTGTTTTTTCTTTCCCAGCAGCAGAAATCGGGTTCGGTGGACGTACTGCCACAGTCTGCGATGCTCATTATTGCAAGCTGTAGGGAGAAAAAAAGCTCATTATTGTTGTGACATGGATCAAAACGTAAGCATATTAATTACAAATTAATAGTTGTTATTCATTATGTTGCCACATTCTTCACATTATGCTAAACTCTGTGAATATCTGGTTACATGACATTAGTTTTTTTGGCTTACATGTGCAATTTTTCGCACTACCCTATATGTTTACATTACCTCTTTTATGAATTGAAGGCCTACGTAAGATTGGGAGCATTGTTTTTCCGGTTTTCCTAAAGTACTCATGTCCATAGTACTAACTAAACAAATCCTTCTGCTATTCCTATTATAGTTATCAAAATTAATATTGAATGAGATTGTTATTGAACAAACACACTCACAGGCCGAATGTATTATGTATTTACATTTAAACAAAGGGGAGGCAACAATCTAGCATGCATACATGCATTTCTGATTGTGCCTCGGCCAAATGTCATCTACATGTCTGCTAATTAACCCCATAATGACATTAACCCTTATGTGTGGTTATTTCTGAAGACATATGTTGTAAAAGTGTGTTTTGCAAACAAGTAATTGGACTCACCATCGCAGCTGTGGCTAGGGACCATGCTGCTGGGGGTTCATGGAGCTGGGGTAGGGAGTATGGTGACAGGGTCCGTCTGCATGGAAACATCTGTGTAGACAAAAACCCAACAAAAAACGTCATAAGCTTGAATCTTATACTTCTACATCCACCTGTTTTTTGTCTGATCTAAATCATGCTAACAAGGTTTTACACATGTTTAGAAGACATTAGCATGGTATTTAGTGGTTCATGAGGTCAGCTGTATAATTTAATTAGGCCACATGGAGCACTCAATAACATTGTCCTGTTTTTACATACATTTTTGGTACACATTGAAACTGGGGGGGGGCAGAATCGGAGGAATAGCTGGGGAGACGTCTGGCAGGGCGTCTGGGCCGCATGATGGATCTTCGTAGGAGGAAACCGGAAGTAGCAAAAACGAAAGTGAAAGCTAAAAATCTGACACTTCTTGCATTAATAATACGCAAACATACGGCAAGGATACGCAAAGGTTAAAATAGCGTAAAACATAACAAGCTCAGCCGCTCCATACACACAAGCTCAACATATTTTTGTTTATATTGCGTAATTCTTTTTTGCAACGTAATTTCAGAGAGAGTAACACATACATTAAGACCTCTTTATATATAGATATGTGAATGTGTTAAAAACATGACTACAGAAATAGGTTGGGATACATTTGAATGCTTCAAGAATGTAAGGGGGAACAATGTGTTTCACAATGTTATCACTAATGGGTAAATATTAACTTTAACTATGGTTTCAAGGCCATGCTAGTGCACTCAGATGCGCGAAAATCTTTGCCGCTTATTCAACAACAGCAACTCTTGGCGTTACAAGGAATTTCATGGTCCAAAAAAAAAAAAACACATGTATGAACAGCACAGCGCCACAGCCAGCGACAGGTAGCGACTGGGCACAGGGATTGGCCCTCGCCACAATAACCCAGATTCAACAAGAAATTTCTAGGAAATAGCGTGGGCGCTGTTTTTTGGCTGATTGCGGCATAGAGCGACAGACACGGTTAGATTAAAGTGATTTTTTGTGGTGTAAATAAAAGTTAAAAACTGGAAAAATAACGGGAATGACATTGGGGTAGGGGTGTGAGTTTAAAATTTAAGTGGCACACTACAAATTAACTTCGAAAAAAAAAAAAACATTGGAAACATTACATACACTTCAGGAATAATGTCTAACACATTTGTATTTTGAAAAAATATATATATATATATAATACCCAAAAAATACATTTGAGTCTCTGCCATTGAAATGTATGGGAGAGCACCAGGTAGCGAGAGGTAATACCTGGCGTTCGGCAAGGCTGAACGCAGGCGCTGTTTGCTGAGGCTGAGATCATGTTGAATCTAATGCTACATGGCATTCTCCCAGTCGATAAACAGGATCGGCTTCATAAATGTGTAATTGCATACTTGAGCCGGCGTTCTCGTGCCGATGCCTCTCGCTACCTGTCGCTAAAGAGTCACTACCTGGCGCTATCCCTTCAGAAATAAGGGCCTGAGTGGGCCCCTGAAGATGCCAGGGGCCCTTGCAATTGCGCAGGTTTGCCCTGTGCTGACGCCGGCTCTGTCACTGGTGATAATGATTATATGAGATCAGATATCGCTGAGATATTCTCTAGCTGACTTTCCTTTCTGAATGAATCATTCGGCCATACTTCTTCTACTTCAGGTTCTGCCAGATGTAATTTCTCCACCCTTTCATTACAGGTAATAGAAGCTTAGCTCACGTTCAGACATGTTCATATCAGGCTGCATCTCAAGTGCCAGTATAAATTACACCAGCCTGGGCAGAGTCTTGCCAAGAGGATACTAACTGATCTGGCAAGGCGAGCATAAACAGTAATTATCCATTAGGAAGTTTATATAGGTGTTGCTTTAATTTTAAATGTCAAGATCCAGTGACAAGTGTAAATGAGCAAATTTATCAGAAATTGAATTTGGACGATTAGAAGAATTTCCCCAAGTTCATCAACTTTTAATGAATTGAATAAAAATAAAACTCACCCTCTGCCTCTCTCCATTGTCTGATGTGGCTGTCCCATGCTGATCCCCACTCTGTGTATTGATCACTCAGCCTGGAATATAAAATCCTAGAGGAAAATCACACTGATGGCATCCAGTCCATACACTGTCCCCATATCACTTAGGGAGGAGGGAAAAACTGAGGGGAAAAATTGGTATGTGTCTACCTCATTACCCTTGTGGCTGTACATCGTCAGAGGGTGCTGGTGTCCTTAGCCCGTTAGTCCAGCTATTGAGGATTATTTGGGAGGTGTTCCCACATGCGATCATCTGTGCTGAGTGGCAGTGATTGACCCCACTTTCTGTGTGTTATGCATCACTTGTGGATGATGTCCTACTTGCCCACATCCACTCCATTACAATTGTCTGTTTTTTCCCTACCTCTTTGAATGGTATGGTGGAGGCCTATGGGCCAGGTGATGGTGTGTCTCAACCAGTGTGACTGCCTTCTCAGAACTCATATTCTGGGGTTAGTGCTCTATTCACAGAGCGGGAAGAAGCATGGGACTTCATCATGTAGGGTCAAGTTACATAAGCAAGGGCACAAAACTAGCATGCTTTGATTCAATTATGATTGATTATTCTAAAAAGAGGGTCTCCATGTATGAATGTCAACTCTAGATTACCACTAACGTGTGATCATGATCATGGACACATACATATGCATGTCTACAAGCTTATTGTCAAAAATAACATTACTCACCATCACTGTTGTGGCTTGGGCCCATGCTGTTGGAGGGTCCTGGAGATGGGGTGGGGAGAATTACCATGGGGTACGTCTGTATGGAAACATCTGTATCAAGAAAGAGCACAACAGGAATAATCATAAGAACATTGTATTTGGAAGTTTAAAAATAACCCTCAAAATTATCTTTAGGGAATTGTTCAATCTGACTAATTATTGGGACACACTTGGCCACCATGTGTTAGCAAAAAAATAAATTACTTTAGCTAACATGTAAATATTGTAACTAGAGATGAGCGAACTTTTGAAAAATTCGATTCGACTGATTCGCCGAATTTTCCGACAAAAATCGTTTCGACCCGAATAAATTCGCGACGAATCGCTATTAAAAACGGCTATTTCTGAGCCTCCTACAGCCTCAATAGGGTTGTAAACCATTCAGCCTTGCTGTAACACGCACAGGATGCGTGCTGGGTTTGTTAAATAATACTTTGAAGAAATATCACATGCAGATCAGAGGCATCGCTAATAGAATCGCAGAGCGGCACAATTGCAGAGAGTTGAAGTGGCATCACTATGAGGGGCAGAAGGAGCCCAAATATACACTGGAGTTGGCCTCAGGAGCCCAAAAATTGGATGAATCACACCCTGGAGTTGGCAGAAGTTGGCAGCAGCAGCAGGAGCCCAAATATACACTGGAGTTGGCTTCAGGAGCCCAAAAATTGGATGAATCACACCCTGGAGTTGGCAGAAGTTGGCAGCAGCAGCAGCAGGAGCCCAAATATACACTGGAGTTGGCCTCAGGAGCCCAAAAATTGGATGAATCACACCCTGGAGTTGGCAGAAGTTGGCAGCAGCAGCAGCAGGAGCCCAAATATACACTGGAGTTGGCCTCAGGAGCCCAAAAATTGGATGAATCACACCCTGGAGTTGGCAGAAGTTGGCAGCAGCAGCAGCAGGAGCCCAAATATACACTGGAGTTGGCTTCAGGAGCCCAAAAATTGGATGAATCACACCCTGGAGTTGGCAGAAGTTGGCAGCAGCAGCAGCAGGAGCCCAAATATACACTGGAGTTGGCTTCAGGAGCCCAAAAATTGGATGAATCACACCCTGGAGTTGGCAGGAGTTGACAGTAGCAGCAGCAGGAGCCCAAATATACACTGGAGTTGGCTTCAGGAGCCCAAAAATTGGATGAATCACACCCTGGAGTTGGCAGGAGTTGACAGCAGCAGCAGCAGGAGCCCAAATATACACTGGAGTTGGCCTCAGGAGCCCAAAAATTGGATGAATCACACCCTGGAGTTGGCAGAAGTTGGCAGTAGTACCAGCAGGAGCCCAAATATACACTGGAGTTGGCCTCAGGAGCCCAAAAATTGGATGAATCACACCCTGGAGTTGGCAGAAGTTGGCAGTAGTAGCAGCAGGAGCCCAAATATACACTGGAGTTGGCTTCAGGAGCCCAAAAATTGGATGAATCACACCCTGGAGTTGGCAGAAGTTGGCAGTAGCAGCAGCAGGAGCCCAAATATACACTGGAGTTGGCTTCAGGAGCCCAAAAATTGGATGAATCACACCCTGGAGTTGGCAGAAGTTGGCAGCAGCAGCAGCAGGAGCCCAAATATACACTGGAGTTGGCCTCAGGAGCCCAAAAATTGGATGAATCACACCCTGGAGTTGGCAGAAGTTGGCAGTAGTAGCAGCAGGAGCCCAAATATACACTGGAGTTGGCTTCAGGAGCCCAAAAATTGGATGAATCACACCCTGGAGTTGGCAGAAGTTGGCAGCAGCAGCAGCAGGAGCCCAAATATACACTGGAGTTGGCCTCAGGAGCCCAAAAATTGGATGAATCACACCCTGGAGTTGGCAGAAGTTGGCAGTAGTAGCAGCAGGAGCCCAAATATACACTGGAGTTGGCTTCAGGAGCCCAAAAATTGGATGAATCACACCCTGGAGTTGGCAGAAGTTGGCAGCAGCAGCAGCAGGAGCCCAAATATACACTGGAGTTGGCCTCAGGAGCCCAAAAATTGGATGAATCACACCCTGGAGTTGGCAGAAGTTGGCAGTAGTAGCAGCAGGAGCCCAAATATACACTGGAGTTGGCTTCAGGAGCCCAAAAATTGGATGAATCACACCCTGGAGTTGGCAGAAGTTGGCAGTAGCAGCAGCAGGAGCCCAAATATACACTGGAGTTGGCTTCAGGAGCCCAAAAATTGGATGAATCACACCCTGGAGTTGGCAGAAGTTGGCAGCAGCAGCAGCAGGAGCCCAAATATACACTGGAGTTGGCCTCAGGAGCCCAAAAATTGGATGAATCACACCCTGGAGTTGGCAGAAGTTGGCAGTAGTAGCAGCAGGAGCCCAAATATACACTGGAGTTGGCTTCAGGAGCCCAAAAATTGGATGAATCACACCCTGGAGTTGGCAGAAGTTGGCAGCAGCAGCAGCAGGAGCCCAAATATACACTGGAGTTGGCCTCAGGAGCCCAAAAATTGGATGAATCACACCCTGGAGTTGGCAGGAGTTGACAGTAGTAGCAGCAGGAGCCCAAATATACACTGGAGTTGGCTTCAGGAGCCCAAAAATTGGATGAATCACACCCTGGAGTTGGCAGAAGTTGGCAGCAGCAGCAGCAGGAGCCCAAATATACACTGGAGTTGGCCTCAGGAGCCCAAAAATTGGATGAATCACACCCTGGAGTTGGCAGAAGTTGGCAGTAGTAGCAGCAGGAGCCCAAATATACACTGGAGTTGGCTTCAGGAGCCCAAAAATTGGATGAATCACACCCTGGAGTTGGCAGAAGTTGGCAGTAGCAGCAGCAGGAGCCCAAATATACACTGGAGTTGGCCTCAGGAGCCCAAAAATTGGATGAATCACACCCTGGAGTTGGCAGGAGTTGACAGTAGCAGCAGCAGGAGCCCAAATATACACTGGAGTTGGCTTCAGGAGCCCAAAAATTGGATGAATCACACCCTGGAGTTGGCAGAAGTTGGCAGCAGCAGCAGCAGGAGCCCAAATATACACTGGAGTTGGCCTCAGGAGCCCAAAAATTGGATGAATCACACCCTGGAGTTGGCAGAAGTTGGCAGTAGTAGCAGCAGGAGCCCAAATATACACTGGAGTTGGCTTCAGGAGCCCAAAAATTGGATGAATCACACCCTGGAGTTGGCAGAAGTTGGCAGTAGCAGCAGCAGGAGCCCAAATATACACTGGAGTTGGCTTCAGGAGCCCAAAAATTGGATGAATCACACCCTGGAGTTGGCAGGAGTTGACAGTAGCAGCAGCAGGAGCCCAAATATACACTGGAGTTGGCCTCAGGAGCCCAAAAATTGGATGAATCACACCCTGGAGTTGGCAGAAGTTGGCAGTAGTAGCAGCAGGAGCCCAAATATACACTGGAGTTGGCTTCAGGAGCCCAAAAATTGGATGAATCACACCCTGGAGTTGGCAGAAGTTGGCAGTAGCAGCAGCAGGAGCCCAAATATACACTGGAGTTGGCTTCAGGAGCCCAAAAATTGGATGAATCACACCCTGGAGTTGGCAGGAGTTGACAGTAGCAGCAGCAGGAGCCCAAATATACACTGGAGTTGGCCTCAGGAGCCCAAAAATTGGATGAATCACACCCTGGAGTTGGCAGGAGTTGACAGTAGCAGCAGCAGGAGCCCAAATATACACTGGAGTTGGCTTCAGGAGCCCAAAAATTGGATGAATCACACCCTGGAGTTGGCAGAAGTTGGCAGCAGCAGCAGCAGCAGGAGCCCAAATATACACTGGAGTTGGCTTCAGGAGCCCAAAAATTGGATGAATCACACCCTGGAGTTGGCAGGAGTTGACAGTAGCAGCAGCAGGAGCCCAAATATACACTGGAGTTGGCCTCAGGAGCCCAAAAATTGGATGAATCACACCCTGGAGTTGGCAGGAGTTGACAGTAGTAGCAGCAGGAGCCCAAATATACACTGGAGTTGGCTTCAGGAGCCCAAAAATTGGATGAATCACACCCTGGAGTTGGCAGAAGTTGGCAGTAGCAGCAGCAGGAGCCCAAAAAATGGCCTAAAGACATAAATATGTTTTGCACCATTTGTAAAGTGTAAAACGTGGCACCATGCTGAATCTAGTCGCATGCATCAGGCATTGGTGGGTGGAAATCCTGGCTGATCCATCCCTGATTCATTTTGACAAAGGTGAGTCTCTCCACATTTTTAGTTGACAGACAAGTTCTCCTCGCCGTAACTATGGCCCCCGCCGCACTAAACACCCGCTCAGATGGCACGCTACTTGCCGGGCAGGACAGCTTTTCCAGGGCAAACTCTGCTAGTTGCGGCCACAAATCAAGTTTGGCTGCCCAGAAGTCCAGCGGATCCTCAAGGTGTGTTGGCATGGTCATGTCAAAGTATGACATGACCTGCTGGTTCAGGTCCTGCTCCAGGTCTTCCTGCTGCTCATGAGTAGCCTCACTATGCGGGTGTAGAAAGCTACTCATTAGCGACTGAAGACTGAGGCTGCTGCTGCTGATGGAGCTTCTGCTGCTGCTGCTGCCAACCCCCCCAGCGGCCATGGCAGTGGAAGGTGAGCGCAGAGGTCCCCTCGAGTCAGACCTGCGAGAGTATGGACCATGGCGCAGATAGGCATCGGCCAACTGCCTACGTAGAATGTCTTTGTAGTAGTTGAGTTTGTCCTCCCTCTCGGTGGGTTTAAAAAATGCCCCCATTTTGTGCCGGAAGCGAGGGTCCAATAAGGTGGACAGCCAGAAGTCATCCCGCCGACAGATGGAAACAATTCTGGGGTCACTACGCAAGCATGTGAGCATGCTTCGTGCCATTTGCGCAAGTGACTCGGATGGACTACCTGTCTCCATCTCCACTGCATACTGCCACGGTGTGCCCGGGTCCTCTGTCTCTCCTTCCTCAAAAACCTCTAGCTCCTCTGGCTGCTCCTGCTCCTCCTCTCCTGTCCGCTGACTAGATAAACCAGCCATTTCGCCAAGCCTAAACTGTGTTTCGCTGGGCAACTCCTCCTCCTCCTCTTCCTCCTCCTCCTCCTCCAGTTCAGCTCCAACGGGGTTCATGTGGCCGTAAGATGTAAACGCCATGTCTCCAGTGCCCTGACCAGCCATGGTTTCCAACATGTGCTGTAGTACATGAAGCAGTGGAATCACGTCGTTCATCCCGTAATCCTGCCGACTGACAAATAAAGTGGCTTCCTCAAAGGGCCTGAGCAAACGGCAGGTGTCACGTATGAGCTGCCACTGGTTGACATTGAAGTTACACAGGGGAGTCCCCCTATCTGCTTGGATCATCAGGAAATCCGTGATGGCTTTTCTCTGTTCATATAATCGGTCCAACATGTGAAGGGTGGAATTCCAACGGGTGGAAACATCGCAAATCAGACTATGTTGGGGGATACCATTCTGACGCTGTAGCTCAAGAAGGGTGTGTTTGGCGGTGTAGGAGTGGCTGAAGTGCATGCAAAGTTTCCGTGAAGTTGTTAGGATGTCCTGCAGATGGGGGGAACACTTCAGAAACCGCTTGACAACCAGATTGAAGACGTGAGCCATGCAGGGGGCATGGGTCAGGCTTCCTTGGCGCAGCGCAGACAAAATGTTCTTCCCATTGTCGGTAACCATGATTCCCATTTTAAGTTTTCTCGGAGTAAGCCATGTTTGGATTTCCTGATGAATACATTTAAGCAGTTCCTCCCCTGTGTGACTCCGTTCGCCAAGACAAACCATGTGAAGCACTGCGTGACACCTCCGTGCCCTGCACACATGGTAGACTGGAGGGGCACTGAGACTTGAGCCTACAGTGGAGGGTGAGGAGATGGCGGAGGATGAGGAGGCCGAGTCGCACGGTGTCACAGGCCCAATGGGCAGAGAGCGCGGAGGCCGAAGCGGCGTGACCTGTCCAAGTTGCTGCTGCAAAGGGACCACATTCACCCAGTGGGCCGTAAACGACATGTACTGCCCCTGACCGTAGTTACAGCTCCAGATGTCGGCGCTGCCATGTATTTTGCTACACACCGACAGGCTCAAGGACTGGCCCACCTTCTGTTCAACAAAAGTGTGCAGCGCTGGTACTGCCTTCTTGGCAAAGAAATGACGGCTTGGGACTCTCCACCTCGGCTCGGCACAAGCCATCAGTTCTCTGAAAGGTGCAGATTCCACCACCTGAAAAGGGAGCGACTGCAGCACCAGCAACTTGGACAGGAGCACATTCAGCTTCTGCGCCGTAGGATGAGTGGGCGCATACTGCTGTCTCTTGGACATGGCTTCGCTGATGGATTGCTGGCGGGATGCATGACTTGGAGGAGGAGGAGGAGGAGCAGGAGCGACAGAGGATGGGTGTGACGCACAGCTGCCTTCGGCTGAGGTGCTGGAGCCTTGGCTGGCAGAAATTGGGAGCTCACTTGGTGAGGAAGCAGACTGGACCACCCCTTGGGAGCCTCGGTTCTCCCAGGTCGTTTTATGGTGACGCATCATATGTTGACGCAGGGCCGTGGTGCCAACATTTGGACCCTGGCCACGCTTCACCTTTTGCCTACATATCTTGCATGTGGCCATGTTACCCTCCTGCGGATGCCTCAGGAAAAACTGCCACACTGCCGAGTAGCTACTTTTCCCACCCCCTGGCCTCACTGATTCACTGCTGCTGTTGCCAACTCCAGGAACCCCTGCTCCACTACCTCCCGATAAGGTAGACTGCCGCACAGCAGGTGCTCTACCCCGGCCCCGGCCCCGGCCGGCTCCAGCCTTTGGAATTGTGCCCCCATGCTGACTGCTACCACCTTGCTGCCTCAGCTGCTGACTCCGGGGCAACCTGCGCCCCTCTTCTCCTGATGATGACGATGAAGCCCCTTCATCACCCGGCTCCCAAGTGCGATCGGCTTCATCGTCATCATCATCACCGGGTTGTGGCTGTACGTCACTGATGTTCGTGGATTCGTCAACAGTGTCTGGCGCAGGAGCTGGAACGCTCGCAGCACCCACGACACTGTCCACATCACTATTTGTCTGCCTAGCTAAAGAAGCCACCTCCATTTCTTGGCTGGGCAGTAGCTGCTGACTGTCCTCCTGTATCTGATCGTCCTCCTCACTAAAGAGTGGAGCTGAACCCAAAGCATAGGATACGTCGCTGGGGGAGGGAACGGCGTAGGACAGAGGCAATGGGAGGACAGGGACTGCTCTCGGGGCATGCCAACTCAGGGTTGTGTCAGAGGAACCTACCGACCCTAGACTGGGGGTCTCAGATGTAAGTTGTGATGATGTTGTTGATGAGCGCGTCAGCCAATCTACCACGGCAGATGCGTTACTGGTGGAGACCCGACCGCTAGCAGATACTGGCAGATTAGGTCTCTCAGCGTGACTCCTGCTGCTACTGGCCCCCAGTCTGATGCGAGCTCTGCCTGCGGAATCTTGGCCTCTGCCACTCCTCTTTTCACTTCCAGGCACTTGTCTGCCCGACATAGTCTAACTGGCGTGGTAGTAGGTGATATTTTAAGAACCCCCAGGCAGCAGTGGGTCTATATAAAACAGAATATAATGCACACCAAAAGTGAGCAGTAACACTCAGCCTCCAACAGGCCTGCTTAGTGTAAATAAGAGAGCTGCTTAGTGTAAATAAAGAGGGGTATGCTATGTTACAGAATGGGATGCCTCAACAGAAGTGCACCTGGCAGGCAGCAGTAAGCCTATGCCCAGCAAAAGTGTCTTATAATATAAATATAATAAGAGCAAATGCTTATATGGTCTTAAACAGAGGCTGCTTTAGTCACAGAATGGGATGCCCTGGGCAGGAATGGACCTGGCAGGGTCCAGTAGGGCTTTGGCCAGCAAAAGTGTCTTTATCAGGCTAATTTCAAATATGATAAGAGCAAATGCTTATATGGTCTTAAACAGAGGCTGCTGTAGTCACAGAATGGGATGCCCCGGGCAGGAATCGACCTGGCAGGGTCCAGTAGGGCTTTGGCCAGCAAAAGTGTCTTTATCAGGCCTGATTTCTATGAGAATAAGTGCAAATGTTTATTATGCTATTAAATAGAGGCTGCTTTAGTCACAGAATGGGATGCCAGTGCCACAAAAACCAGAGAGCATGCACAGCAAAAGTGTCTTTATCAGGCCTGATTTCTATGAGAATAAGTGCAAATGTTTATTATGCTATTAAATAGAGGCTGCTCTAGTCACAGAATGGGATGCCAGTGCCACAAAAACCAGAGAGCATGCACAGCAAAAGTGTCTTTATCAGGCCTGATTTCTATGAGAATAAGTGCAAATGTTTATTATGCTATTAAATAGAGGCTGCTTTAGTCACAGAATGGGATGCCAGTGCCACAAAAACCAGAGAGCATGCACAGCAAAAGTGTCTTTATCAGGCCTGATTTCTATGAGAATAAGTGCAAATGTTTATTATGCTATTAAATAGAGGCTGCTTTAGTCACAGAATGGGATGCCAGTGCCACAAAAACCAGAGAGCATGCACAGCAAAAGTGTCTTTATCAGGCCTGATTTCTATGAGAATAAGTGCAAATGTTTATTATGCTATTAAATAGAGGCTGCTTTAGTCACAGAATGGGATGCCAGTGCCACAAAAACCAGAGAGCATGCACAGCAAAAGTGTCTTTATCAGGCCTGATTTCTATGAGAATAAGTGCAAATGTTTATTGTGCTATTAAATAGAGGCTGCTTTAGTCACAGAATGGGATGCCAGTGCCACAAAAACCAGAGAGCATGCACAGCAAAAGTGTCTTTATCAGGCCTGATTTCTATGAGAATAAGTGCAAATGTTTATTATGCTATTAAATAGAGGCTGCTTTAGTCACAGAATGGGATGCCAGTGCCACAAAAACCAGAGAGCATGCACAGCAAAAGTGTCTTTATCAGGCCTGATTTCTATGAGAATAAGTGCAAATGTTTATTGTGCTATTAAATAGAGGCTGCTTTAGTCACAGAATGGGATGCCAGTGCCACAAAAACCAGAGAGCATGCACAGCAAAAGTGTCTTTATCAGGCCTGATTTCTATGAGAATAAGTGCAAATGTTTATTATGCTATTAAATAGAGGCTGCTTTAGTCACAGAATGGGATGCCAGTGCCACAAAAACCAGAGAGCATGCACAGCAAAAGTGTCTTTATCAGGCCTGATTTCTATGAGAATAAGTGCAAATGTTTATTATGCTATTAAATAGAGGCTGCTTTAGTCACAGAATGGGATGCCAGTGCCACAAAAACCAGAGAGCATGCACAGCAAAAGTGTCTTTATCAGGCCTGATTTCTATGAGAATAAGTGCAAATGTTTATTGTGCTATTAAATAGAGGCTGCTTTAGTCACAGAATGGGATGCCAGTGCCACAAAAACCAGAGAGCATGCACAGCAAAAGTGTCTTTATCAGGCCTGATTTCTATGAGAATAAGTGCAAATGTTTATTATGCTATTAAATAGAGGCTGCTTTAGTCACAGAATGGGATGCCAGTGCCACAAAAACCAGAGAGCATGCACAGCAAAAGTGTCTTTATCAGGCCTGATTTCTATGAGAATAAGTGCAAATGGTTATTATGCTATTAAATAGAGGCTGCTTTAGTCACAGAATGGGATGCCAGTGCCACAAAAACCAGAGAGCATGCACAGCAAAAGTGTCTTTATCAGGCCTGATTTCTATGAGAATAAGTGCAAATGTTTATTGTGCTATTAAATAGAGGCTGCTTTAGTCACAGAATGGGATGCCAGTGCCACAAAAACCAGAGAGCATGCACAGCAAAAGTGTCTTTATCAGGCCTGATTTCTATGAGAATAAGTGCAAATGTTTATTATGCTATTAAATAGAGGCTGCTTTAGTCACAGAATGGGATGCCAGTGCCACAAAAACCAGAGAGCATGCACAGCAAAAGTGTCTTTATCAGGCCTGATTTCTATGAGAATAAGTGCAAATGTTTATTGTGCTATTAAATAGAGGCTGCTTTAGTCACAGAATGGGATGCCAGTGCCACAAAAACCAGAGAGCATGCACAGCAAAAGTGTCTTTATCAGGCCTGATTTCTATGAGAATAAGTGCAAATGTTTATTATGCTATTAAATAGAGGCTGCTTTAGTCACAGAATGGGATGCCAGTGCCACAAAAACCAGAGAGCATGCACAGCAAAAGTGTCTTTATCAGGCCTGATTTCTATGAGAATAAGTGCAAATGTTTATTATGCTATTAAATAGAGGCTGCTTTAGTCACAGAATGGGATGCCAGTGCCACAAAAACCAGAGAGCATGCACAGCAAAAGTGTCTTTATCAGGCCTGATTTCTATGAGAATAAGTGCAAATGGTTATTATGCTATTAAAAAGAGGCTGCTTTAGTCACAGAATGGGATGCCAGTGCCACAAAAACCAGAGAGCATGCACAGCAAAAGTGTCCTTATCAGGCCTGATTTCTATGAGAATAAGTGCAAATGGTTATTATGCTATTAAATAGAGGCTGCTTTAGTCACAGAATGGGATGCCAGTGCCACAAAAACCAGAGAGCATGCACAGCAAAAGTGTCTTTATCAGGCCTGATTTCTATGAGAATAAGTGCAAATGTTTATTATGCTATTAAATAGAGGCTGCTTTAGTCACAGAATGGGATGCCAGTGCCACAAAAACCAGAGAGCATGCACAGCAAAAGTGTCTTTATCAGGCCTGATTTCTATGAGAATAAGTGCAAATGTTTATTATGCTATTAAATAGAGGCTGCTTTAGTCACAGAATGGGATGCCAGTGCCACAAAAACCAGAGAGCATGCACAGCAAAAGTGTCTTTATCAGGCCTGATTTCTATGAGAATAAGTGCAAATGTTTATTATGCTATTAAATAGAGGCTGCTTTAGTCACAGAATGGGATGCCAGTGCCACAAAAACCAGAGAGCATGCACAGCAAAAGTGTCTTTATCAGGCCTGATTTCTATGAGAATAAGTGCAAATGTTTATTATGCTATTAAATAGAGGCTGCTTTAGTCACAGAATGGGATGCCAGTGCCACAAAAACCAGAGAGCATGCACAGCAAAAGTGTCTTTATCAGGCCTGATTTCTATGAGAATAAGTGCAAATGTTTATTATGCTATTAAATAGAGGCTGCTTTAGTCACAGAATGGGATGCCAGTGCCACAAAAACCAGAGAGCATGCACAGCAAAAGTGTCTTTATCAGGCCTGATTTCTATGAGAATAAGTGCAAATGTTTATTATGCTATTAAATAGAGGCTGCTTTAGTCACAGAATGGGATGCCAGTGCCACAAAAACCAGAGAGCATGCACAGCAAAAGTGTCTTTATCAGGCCTGATTTCTATGAGAATAAGTGCAAATGTTTATTGTGCTATTAAATAGAGGCTGCTTTAGTCACAGAATGGGATGCCAGTGCCACAAAAACCAGAGAGCATGCACAGCAAAAGTGTCTTTATCAGGCCTGATTTCTATGAGAATAAGTGCAAATGGTTATTATGCTATTAAATAGAGGCTGCTTTAGTCACAGAATGGGATGCCAGTGCCACAAAAACCAGAGAGCATGCACAGCAAAAGTGTCTTTATCAGGCCTGATTTCTATGAGAATAAGTGCAAATGTTTATTATGCTATTAAATAGAGGCTGCTTTAGTCACAGAATGGGATGCCAGTGCCACAAAAACCAGAGAGCATGCACAGCAAAAGTGTCTTTATCAGGCCTGATTTCTATGAGAATAAGTGCAAATGTTTATTGTGCTATTAAATAGAGGCTGCTTTAGTCACAGAATGGGATGCCAGTGCCACAAAAACCAGAGAGCATGCACAGCAAAAGTGTCTTTATCAGGCCTGATTTCTATGAGAATAAGTGCAAATGGTTATTATGCTATTAAATAGAGGCTGCTTTAGTCACAGAATGGGATGCCAGTGCCACAAAAACCAGAGAGCATGCACAGCAAAAGTGTCTTTATCAGGCCTGATTTCTATGAGAATAAGTGCAAATGTTTATTATGCTATTAAATAGAGGCTGCTTTAGTCACAGAATGGGATGCCGGTGCCACAAAAACCAGAGAGCATGCACAGCAAAAGTGTCTTTATCAGGCCTGATTTCTATGAGAATAAGTGCAAATGTTTATTGTGCTATTAAATAGAGGCTGCTTTAGTCACAGAATGGGATGCCAGTGCCACAAAAACCAGAGAGCATGCACAGCAAAAGTGTCTTTATCAGGCCTGATTTCTATGAGAATAAGTGCAAATGTTTATTATGCTATTAAATAGAGGCTGCTTTAGTCACAGAATGGGATGCCAGTGCCACAAAAACCAGAGAGCATGCACAGCAAAAGTGTCTTTATCAGGCCTGATTTCTATGAGAATAAGTGCAAATGTTTATTATGCTATTAAATAGAGGCTGCTTTAGTCACAGAATGGGATGCCAGTGCCACAAAAACCAGAGAGCATGCACAGCAAAAGTGTCTTTATCAGGCCTGATTTCTATGAGAATAAGTGCAAATGTTTATTATGCTATTAAATAGAGGCTGCTTTAGTCACAGAATGGGATGCCAGTGCCACAAAAACCAGAGAGCATGCACAGCAAAAGTGTCTTTATCAGGCCTGATTTCTATGAGAATAAGTGCAAATGTTTATTGTGCTATTAAATAGAGGCTGCTTTAGTCACAGAATGGGATGCCAGTGCCACAAAAACCAGAGAGCATGCACAGCAAAAGTGTCTTTATCAGGCCTGATTTCTATGAGAATAAGTGCAAATGGTTATTATGCTATTAAATAGAGGCTGCTTTAGTCACAGAATGGGATGCCAGTGCCACAAAAACCAGAGAGCATGCACAGCAAAAGTGTCTTTATCAGGCCTGATTTCTATGAGAATAAGTGCAAATGTTTATTATGCTATTAAATAGAGGCTGCTTTAGTCACAGAATGGGATGCCAGTGCCACAGAAACCAGAGAGCATGCACAGCAAAAGTGTCTTTATCAGGCCTGATTTCTATGAGAATAAGTGCAAATGTTTATTGTGCTATTAAATAGAGGCTGCTTTAGTCACAGAATGGGATGCCAGTGCCACAAAAACCAGAGAGCATGCACAGCAAAAGTGTCTTTATCAGGCCTGATTTCTATGAGAATAAGTGCAAATGTTTATTATGCTATTAAATAGAGGCTGCTTTAGTCACAGAATGGGATGCCAGTGCCACAAAAACCAGAGAGCATGCACAGCAAAAGTGTCTTTATCAGGCCTGATTTCTATGAGAATAAGTGCAAATGTTTATTATGCTATTAAATAGAGGCTGCTTTAGTCACAGAATGGGATGCCAGTGCCACAAAAACCAGAGAGCATGCACAGCAAAAGTGTCTTTATCAGGCCTGATTTCTATGAGAATAAGTGCAAATGTTTATTATGCTATTAAATAGAGGCTGCTTTAGTCACAGAATGGGATGCCAGTGCCACAAAAACCAGAGAGCATGCACAGCAAAAGTGTCTTTATCAGGCCTGATTTCTATGAGAATAAGTGCAAATGGTTATTATGCTATTAAATAGAGGCTGCTTTAGTCACAGAATGGGATGCCAGTGCCACAAAAACCAGAGAGCATGCACAGCAAAAGTGTCTTTATCAGGCCTGATTTCTATGAGAATAAGTGCAAATGTTTATTATGCTATTAAATAGAGGCTGCTTTAGTCACAGAATGGGATGCCAGTGCCACAAAAACCAGAGAGCATGCACAGCAAAAGTGTCTTTATCAGGCCTGATTTCTATGAGAATAAGTGCAAATGGTTATTATGCTATTAAATAGAGGCTGCTTTAGTCACAGAATGGGATGCCAGTGCCACAAAAACCAGAGAGCATGCACAGCAAAAGTGTCTTTGTCAGGCCTGATTTCTATGAGAATAAGTGCAAATGTTTATTATGCTATTAAATAGAGGCTGCTTTAGTCACAGAATGGGATGCCAGTGCCACAAAAACCAGAGAGCATGCACAGCAAAAGTGTCTTTATCAGGCCTGATTTCTATGAGAATAAGTGCAAATGTTTATTATGCTATTAAATAGAGGCTGCTTTAGTCACAGAATGGGATGCCAGTGCCACAAAAACCAGAGAGCATGCACAGCAAAAGTGTCTTTATCAGGCCTGATTTCTATGAGAATAAGTGCAAATGTTTATTATGCTATTAAATAGAGGCTGCTTTAGTCACAGAATGGGATGCCAGTGCCACAAAAACCAGAGAGCATGCACAGCAAAAGTGTCTTTATCAGGCCTGATTTCTATGAGAATAAGTGCAAATGTTTATTATGCTATTAAATAGAGGCTGCTTTAGTCACAGAATGGGATGCCTCACAGCAGACTTAAGATCAGTTCAGTATATATGCACAGTTAGTTACTATAAGCAGCCTGAAAACGCTAACAAAGGCTGGATGAAAAAAAAAAAATCTCCCTGTCACAGCCTCCGTTTTTCCTACCTTTCCCTGGCTTTCTGTCTGTCTCCTGTCTGTCTCCTGCCTGTCTCCTGCCTGTCTCCAGCCTGTCCCTGTCTGTCCCTGCCTGTCTAAGTGCCTCAGCTACACAGCGTTCTGTCTGTCACGAATGCAATAGAGAAATGAGGAAAAGCAAGATGGCCGCCGTTAAATACCGCTGTGTGACGTCACCGGGCTTGCTGGCTGCTGATAGGCTGCATGTGACTGCCCCAGCTTGCACTGGCGCGGGATACATGTCCAGACATGTCCCGCCCGCCATCTTAGAATGCCTGTAATGTAAATGAATGGATGTTAAAGGAAAACTTCGAGTGATCGAATCGCGGGGAAATTCGGATTCGATCCGAATCGAATTTTTCCTGAAATTCGGATCGAATCCGGGTTCGTCCGGATCGATTCGCTCATCCCTAATTGTAACAATGGTAAACCATTAAAACATGGGGAACCGCGCTAGAAAAACTAGACTATTGTATGTCTAAATTCCAAAATAATACAAAACTGCTCAACGTGAAATGTCCTCTCTCCACAAGAACACAATTGCAATATATAGTAAAAACACACAGAGCAAAAATATCGTTTTACAAATGGCTAAAAGTTCTGAATGTGTGAACTAGCACGTTGTCATCATACACATTATCCCACGGTGCATGCACTTCACACAAGCATGTGCAAATTATCCTCCACCGATAGTGCAAACTCTTACCGGCTTCAGATCAAATAAAGCGTGTTATAAATGGTTTGTAGCTTCAAATGGCGTCTGCATCAGATTCCGTACTTAACAGACAGTGCTCAGACCTTGTAACCACTTCTCCTCTATAGAGCACTCTTGAATAGATTATATTGCCGTTGGTACCGCTTCCAAAACCATATCCTTACTGAGCAACGCTCAGATGGTATAATCACAACCAAAGCCGCAGGCAGCCCCGAGCGCGTCCGTCCCCGCGGACGTTACCAACGGCAATATAATATATTCAAGAGTGCTCTATAGAGGAGAAGTGGTTACAAGGTCTGAGCACTGTCTGTTAAGTACGGAATCTGATGCAGACGCCATTTGAAGCTACAAACCATTTATAACACGCTTTATTTGATCTGAAGCCGGTAAGAGTTTGCACTATCGGTGGAGGATAATTTGCACATGCTTGTGTGAAGTGCATGCACCGTGGGATAATGTGTATGATGACAACGTGCTAGTTCACACATTCAGAACTTTTAGCCATTTGTAAAACGATATTTTTGCTCTGTGTGTTTTTACTATATACTTTAGCTAACAGATAATCAAGCCACATAATAGTTTGAAGTTGGGGTACAGCAGAAGAGAGGCTACTGTGACACGTGGTCACTTCACAACAATATCAGGTCTCATTTTCTAAGACAATGATATAGGCCAAGAACAATGAATGCATATAGTTATCTAACAAAATTAATGTAATTCTTACCTCGACTATGCCCGAGTGCCAAAACTCCAGCATCTGTGGAGGAGGTATCGGCGCTATGATGCCCTGAAAAACATTTTTAAGAACAAAGTTACACAACAATGTAACAATTGAACTACAAAGCAAAACTAACTAAGTCCACTCACCAGGGGATGACGTGTTGCTTGCTTGAAGGCAGGGAGCATCCACTCCTCAAAATGGGCCCAGCAGAGCACAAACCCGAGAGGCCACCCTCCTCCCTCTCACTCCCTGATCCCTCAGGGAGTGTGGTGGAGTCCCTTCCCTCCTCCCCACTGGGGCTCCCCACTTGAGAGTGGCCCCCAGGTCGTTGGGACTCTGCAGAGTCCAAATCGGAGGAGCTGATGCCCCACACTGCCCTCACCCCAGCAGCAGACTCCACTGGGGCATTATCCCCTTCCTCCTCTGGGTCCTCAATTTGGGATTGGCGAGAGGGTCCCTCCCCCCGCAGACTCTTCCGACCCAACCACACGTCTGTGGAGGAGGAAACCCTTCACGTGCTTACCCAGGGGAAGATGCTTATCTGTGGAGAGGGAAAAAACACAAAGGAGAAATTTTAAGAAATCAGCAGTTTAATTTGTAGATATGTAAGAACAGTGTATGTGTATGTGTGTTAAACTTACCAGAAGCATAGGCATCATAAAGCCTATACATGCCCTCATTGTCCCGGCGATTAAAGTCGGACCACCTTTGCATGATAGCTTTATTCTTCAAATCAGTTTTGAAGCGCCGGGATATGGCAGCCTTCACCGCCTCCACAATGCTGCTCTTGGCACTCAGGGCATAGTCGTACTCCTTTATACACTTTATAAGTCCTAGATGTAGAGAAAGTAAAAAAAACTAAAATTTTAAACATTTAACAATATATATATTTAACATTAAATTAACATTATATAAATATTAACGATAAATATATTGGACAATAAAAAATATTTCTTGGTTTCCTTTAACCCTTTAAGTGCCAAGCATGTAACACCTACGTGCTCGCATGTCAGTGCCTTCAGTGCCAAGCACGTAGGTGTTACGTGCTTGACTTTCCCCCCCTGCTAGTTAAAAAAAAATAAAAAAAATACTCACCTGACCCCTCGTTGGATCCAGCCGGGTCTCCTCTTTAATTTGGTGCCATCCGATCCACCATGGGGGCTCGGACGGCTCCAGGAGAGCCCCCGGAATAGCGCCCCCCCCTTTGGCAGCAGGAGCTGCTAACTGTAAAAAAATATTAAAAATGACATTTACTTACCTGCGGTCACGCTGCCTTCCGACAGGTCTCCTCTTCACTGGGGGGCCTCCGATCACCCCCCCAGCCTCTTCCGTGGCGAGGAGAGGGCAGAAATTGCCCTCCCCCCCACTTCCTGGATCGTGACTGCTAGCCCTGCCCCTGGGGGCGGGCCGGGTGACATCATTGTGATGTCACCAGCAGCTGGCTTCTTAAGACCAGCACCCGAGACTAAGAATCAGTCTGCTCGGGTGGTTGGAGGAGAGAGGTGGGGAGGGGGAGAGGGCTGTGATCCCCCCAGGCTCTCTTCTCCAAACACCCGTCGTCGGAGATCGCTGGGGGACAGAGGATCGGAGGTGAGTAAAGTAAAAAAAAATGTCATTTTTTTTCTTATGTGTCAGTGTGTATATTTTTACATTTAACCCCTTGTGAACTGGTAAGGGGTCCCCTTATACCAGTTCACAAGGCCGGGGGCTGGCATTGCCATTAACCCTCGGAACCCCTATTACCTGCCTCCCCAAAGCCCAGGGGGGGCAGAAGAGCCTAGGCCCACATAGGCTATGTGGACTTGTAGGCTGCAGGGTGGGGGGGCCACAAAAGCTGGCCCCTCCACTCTGTTCCTACAAGCCCCCATAGCTGGTCCCGGGCTGGTAATGCTGGGTAAGGGGGACCCCATTTAATTATTTGGGGGGATTTTTAAGGGTTTTAACCCTATGGGTGACCCCATATTTTTGGGGGAGTTTTAAGGGTTTTTTAACCCTTACAATTCCCCAAACAATGCCCCCCCCCCCCCCAGGAGGGGGGACCCTATGTCATTTTTTTTTTTTAATTAACCCCTTATGTTTATAGTATGGATAGTAGTAATATTTTATTTGTAAATGTTATAA
Organism: Gastrophryne carolinensis; assembly: GCA_027917425.1. Classification (NCBI taxonomy): domain Eukaryota; kingdom Metazoa; phylum Chordata; class Amphibia; order Anura; family Microhylidae; genus Gastrophryne; species Gastrophryne carolinensis. The sequence goes on along the minus strand of CM051240.1, from coordinate 41,684,609 downwards.
AGTGCTATTGTCAGTTTAGGGGGTCTCCTGGGCAAGAATGGGGGGCTACCAATACATATGTGGTACCATTGTAATCGGGAGAAATTGGGCTTTCACATGCAATATGGTTTTCTCTAATAAAGTAAATGTTTTATTTAAAATAAAGGAGACAATTGTCTAAAAATATATTTATTTATTTATTTGTTTTTTTACACAAAAATATAAAAAAAAAAGTAGAAAATTTACAAACAAGATATTTCATGTTAAAGCCTAAACTCTGCTGAAAAATATATATCTATAATTTTCCTGGAAATTTCGGCAAAAATCACGGTTAAACATGGCACAGAATGGGGAAAAATGACCTGTCAACAGAGGGTGACAAAACTTCAAGTAGGCTGGCAGTTAAAAGAGTTAATAGTACCTATGCATGTTGGGTATTGTTCTGCTCGGAGGACCTTGTTCTTTCAGATTTATCTTGTTTTTTCTTGTTTGCATATTTATATTTTAGGAAAACATGTTATTTATTCATTTTTTTTTATTCATTTTTTTAGGGAAACCCTGTGCAACCTAAGAATTCCTCGAGGGATTACTTCCATAAAGGTGAGCCTACTACAACAAGCTAGTTACTCTTAGAAAGCTTAACATGTGTACTTTCAGGGAATATATGGGATATTCCAAATGTAAAGGGTTGTTTTGGTTGAAAAATTGCAAGGTGGGCACTTCGTCTGCAGAGCTGAAATTTTTAAGTAAAATTACTGTTACGCGCACGCTTTACTTTGTGGTGTTTGCCAACTCTTCCCTTAACAGTACTGATAAGGAAACCGTGGGCTGACCCCTTTGTTCTCCACGGTTCAGAGATTTTCCTAGTTTCGTTCAGTCTTCCAAAATAATCTAAGGGAGTGAAATATACGCGTAACAAAGAACACAGACAGACAGCGTGTTCCAAGCTACACGGGAGAGCGCTCTCTGCCCCCCCCCCCCCCCCGCCCAGTGGCACTTTATTTTTTATATCAAAGTAAAAAAACACAGAACATGTCATCTATTGGACATCATCATATAAGGGAAAAATCTAATTACTGGCTCAATGATTGGTCATCACAGCCAAAACTGATATTCTTAGGAATGTTAGGGACGCCTAGGGGGCTGTATAAGACAAGATGTGTCCGGCTCCTCAGCGCCATCTTGCTCACAGTAAGATGTAAATAGCAGTGTGCTTCATTAACTTCATTGCTCTAAATTCAGTACAAGCAAAGGAAAGAATCAGCGCAGAGATAAGTGGCTTACTGAGGGTCTATTTCACCTTCATTAGCCACTATAGCATACAATGCAGAGAGAGGGGATGTTCAGCTATTCATTTTATTTATTCTGACCTCCATTCAACACAGTACCTATGCATGTTGGGTATTATTCTGTTTGAGGCATGTTGCTTTTTGAGATTGTACTTGTTATTTCTTGTTTGAATATAGTTTTTTTTAGGAAAATGTGGCTTGATTCTTCAGTTTTATTCTTTTTTAGGGAAACTTTGTGCAACCAAAGAATACATTGATGGATTACTTCCAGAAAACTAAGCCCACATAAACAAGCTTGGTACACCTAGAAAGCTTGAGGTGTGTACTTCCAGAGAATATATAGTTTGTTGGGGGTATTTCAAATGTAAAGGGTTGTTTCTCTGGAAAAACTGCAAGGTGTGCATAGCGCAGTTGTATTTTATTTGAAAATCTCCTAAAGCTCTGTTTCATTTTGGGGGAGTATCCTGGGCAGGAAAGGGTGTCTACCAATACATATGTGGTACCGCTGTGACCGGAAGAAATTGGGGTTACGCATGCAATGAAATTTTATTGACACTACAAATTGCAAAAAATAGATTTTTTTTTTTGCACATATTTCACCAATATTGAGAATACACTAAAAAAGGCCAAACAATACATTTCATGTTGAAGCCCAGACTCTGTTAAAAAAACAATATATAATTTTCCTTGGAAATCCTTTCAAAAATCACAGTTGAACATGTGTAGCGCAAAATAGTGAAACATGGTCTGGCAACAGACAGAAAAATAACACATTGAAAGAAGGCCACAACAGAGTACATAATGCATGGATATACATTTCATATAAAAACTTACCTTAACTATCTGCCCATTGACCCGTGGGTCCACACGCTGCCTCTTCCTGGGGGGGGGTTCATCAGAGGATGAGGAGTAGGGATGAGCGAATCGATCCGGACGAACCCCGATTCGATCCGAATTTCAGGAAAAATTTGATTCGGATCGAATCCGAATTTCCCCGCGATTCGATCACTCGAAGTTTTCCTTTAACATCCATTCATTTACATTTACAGGCATTCTAAGATGGCGGACGGGACATGTCTGGACATGTATCCCGCGCCAGTGCAAGCTGGGGCAGTCACATGCAGCCTATCAGCAGCCAGCAAGCCCGGTGACGTCACACAGCGGTATTTAACGGCGGCCATCTTGCTTTTCCTCATTTCTCTATTGCATTCGTGAGAGACAGAACGCTGTGTAGCTGAGGGACAGACAGTTAGACAGGCAGGGACAGACAGGGACAGACAGGGACAGGCTGGAGACAGGCAGGAGACAGACAGGAGACAGACAGAAAGCCAGGGAAAGGTAGGAAAAAACGGAGGCTGTGACAGGGAGATTTTTTTTTTTTTTCATCCAGCCTGAGTGTTACTAGCTGGCTGACAGGCTTTGTTAGCGTTTTCAGGCTGCTTATAGTAACTAACTGTGCATATATACTGAACTGATCTTAAGTCTGCTGTGAGGCATCCCATTCTGTGACTACACCAGCCTCTGTTTAACCCTTTAAGTGCCAGCCTACCTGGAGTTTTTGTCACACTCTGTTGCCAGACCATTTTGCACTATTTTGCGCTCCCCATGTTCAAATGTGATTTTTGAAGGGATTTCCAGGGATTTCCCAGGAAAATGATATATTGTTTTTTTCAGCAGAGTCTGGGCTTTAACATGAAATGTCTTGTTTGTCATTTGTTAGGTGTATTCTTAATATTTTTGGGTGAAATATGTGCAAAAAAAAAAAAAAAAAAAAATTTTTTACATATTGTAGTTTTTTTTGGAATAAAAAATGTAAGTTTGTCAATAAAATCTTATTGCGTGTGAAATCCCAATTTCTCCCGGTTACAGCGGTACCACATATGTATTGGTAGACACCCTTTCCTGCCCGGGAGACTCCCCCAAACTGAAACAGCGCTTTAGGAGATTTTCAGATAAAATACAACTATGCTATGCAATATGCGCACCTTGCGGTTTTTCCAGAAAAACAACCCTTTACATTTGAAATACCCCCAACAAACTATATATTCTCTGGAAGTACACACCTCAGGCTTTCTAGGCGTACCAAGCTTGTGGATGTGGCCATAGTTTTCTGGAAGTAATCCCTCAACGTAATCTTTGGTTGCAAAGAGTTTCCCTAAAAAAAGGATAAAAAAGCAGAATCAAAGCCACATTTTCCTAAAAAAACTATATACAAACAAGAAAAAACAAGTTTAATCTGAAAACGCAACATCCCCCAAACAGAACAACACCCAACATGCATAGGTTCTGTCAAGGGAAGAGTTGCCAAACACCCCAAAGTAAAGCATGCGCATAACGGTAATTTTACTTGAAAATTTCAGCTCTGCAGACAAAGTGCGCACCTTGCGATTTTTCAACCAAAACAACCCTTTACATTTGGAATATCCCCCATAAACCATATATTCCCTGAAAGTACACACGTTAAGCTTTTTAAGGGTACCCAGCTTGTTGTAGTGGGCTCATCTTTCTGGAATTAATTCCTCAAAGAATTCTTTGGTTGCGCAGGGTTTCCCTAAAAAATTTATAAAAAAGCTGAATAAAAAACACCTTTTCCTAAAATATAAATATGCAAACCAGAAAAAACAAGCTAAGTCTGAAAGCGCAAGGTCCCCCGAACAGAACAATACCCAACATGCATAGGTACTATTAACCCTTTTAATTGCCAGCCTACTTGAGATTTTGTCACCCTCTGTTGACAGGCCATTTTCCCCATTTTGCGTCATGTTTTGCGACATGTTTTGCGCCATTTTTGCTGTAACTTTCAGAAAAATGATATATATATTTTTTGCAGCAGAGTTTAGACTTTAACATGAAATGTCTTGTTTGTAATTTTTTTTTTTTTTTTTACAATATTATTAAGTGAAAAAAAAAATAAATAAATAAAAAATTTTTTTTAGAAAATTGACTCCTTTATTTTAAATAAAAAATGTATTTTATTAAGGAAAATCATATTGCATGTGAAAGCCCCATTTCTACCGATTAGAACGGTACCACATATTTATCGGTAGCCCCCCGTTCCTGCCCAGGAGACCCCCCTAACTGAAACAAGTATTTTATAACATTCACAAAAAAAATACAAAAACCATCCACACTACAAAGGGTTAAATCGGGAAAAAAAATGACATAGGGTCCCCCCTCCCAGGGGAGGGAGACCCCATTTTTTTTTTTATTTTTAAGGGTTGAAAACCCTTAAAAATCAAAAAAAAAATTGACGTGGGGTCCCCCTTACCCAAAGTAACCAGCCCGGGACCAGCTATGGGGGCTTGTAGGCACAGAGTGGGGGGGCCAGCTTTTGTGGCCCCCCCACCCTGCAGCCTACGAGCCCACATAGCCCATGTGGGCCCGGGCTCTTCTGCCCCCCCCCTGGCCTTTGGGGAGGCAGGTAATGGGGGTGCCAGGGGTTAATGGCAAGCCACCCGCTAGCGCAGGTGGCTTGCCATCCCCCCAGCCTTGTGAACTGGTATAGGGGTCATGGACCCCTTACCAGTTCACAAGGGGTTAAAAGGAAATAATGACACAGACACACATAAAGAAAAAAATATTTTATTAATTTTTTTTTTTTTTTTTACACTGTACTCACCTCCCATCCATCCTGGAGCACTCTGTCCCTCGGCGATCACTGGCTTCTGCTCACTTGCTAGAAGCCTTTTATAGCTGCTGGATGACAGATTACAAAGGGTTAATCAAAAAAAAAAATGACATAGGGTCCCCCCTCCCAGGGGGGGCGGACCCCATTTTTTTTTGATTTTTAAGGGTTAAAAACCCTTAAAAATCAAAAAAAAAATTGACGTGGGGTCCCCCTTACCCACAGTAACCAGCCCGGGACCAGCTATGGGGGCTTGTAGGCACAGAGTGGGGGGGCCAGCTTATGTGGCCCCCCCACCCTGCAGCCTACGAGCCCACATAGCCCATGTGGGCCCGGGCTCTTCTGCCCCCCCCTGGCCTTTGGGGAGGCAGGTAATGGGGGTGCCAGGGGTTAATGGCAAGCCACCCGCTAGCGCAGGTGGCTTGCCATCTCCCCAGCCTTGTGAACTGGTATAGGGGTCATGGACCCCTTACCAGTTCACAAGGGGTTAATAGTAAAAAAAATAACACACACACAGAGAAAAAAAAATCTTTATTTTTCTTTTTTTACACTATACTCACCTCCGATCCGACGTCCCTCGCCGCTGTTTGTCCCGCGCCGCTGTCACTGACAGATGCCGGTAGTGATCGGCGCAGGGCGGGTGACAGGCGAGGGGGCTCCGATCGGAGCCTCCTCACCTGACACCCGCCCTGCTCCGATCACCACCGGCATCTGACAGATGCCGGAGCTCGGAGGGGGTATAGGAGGAGCGGGATGACGTCATCCCGCTCCTCCCACAATGGGCGGGGCCAAGCGGCGGCGGCCATCGCCGCCATTACAAGAGGTGAGGACCCGGAAGAGGGTCCTCACCTGAAGACTGCGCAGCCCAGGGGGGGGATCGGACCCCCCCTGGTGAAGAGGAGACCCGGACAGAAGGCTCGGGCGCGGAGGTGAGTAAATGACAGTTTTATTATTTTTTTTTTTTTACAGCGGCGATCAGCGCTGGAAACGGGGGGGGGGGGCGGCTGGTTTCGGGCCCCCCCCTGAAGACGGAGGACGACGGGGGGGCGATCGGATGCCCCCCCAAGGAAGAGGGGACCCCAGGCTTCACAGGGATACCGGAGGTAAGTGATTTTTTTTTTCTATTTTTTAACTGTTTGGGGGAAATGCCAGGCACGTAGTTTCTACGTGCTTGGCACTTAACGGTAGGAGAAGCAACCACGTAGAAACTACGTGCTTGGCATTTAAAGGGTTAAGACCATATAAGCATTTGCTCTTATCATATTTGAAATTAGGCCTGATAAAGACACTTTTGCTGGGCAAAGCACTACTGGACCCTGCCAGGTGCACTCCTATTTGGGGCATCCCATTCTGTGACTACAGCAGCCTCTGTTTAAGACCATATAAGCATTTGCTCTTATCATATTTGAAATTAGGCCTGATAAAGACACTTTTGCTGGGCATAGCACTACTGGACCCTGCCAGGTGCACTCCTATTTGGGGCATCCCATTCTGTGACTAAAGCAGCCTCTGTTTAAGACCATATAAGCATTTGCTCTTATCATATTTGAAATTAGGCCTGATAAAGACACTTTTGCTGGGCATAGCACTACTGGACCCTGCCAGGTGCACTCCTATTTGGGGCATCCCATTCTGTGACTAAAGCAGCCTCTGTTTAAGACCATATAAGCATTTGCTCTTATCATATTTGAAATTAGGCCTGATAAAGACACTTTTGCTGGGCAAAGCACTACTGGACCCTGCCAGGTGCACTCCTATTTGGGGCATCCCATTCTGTGACTACAGCAGCCTCTGTTTAAGACCATATAAGCATTTGCTCTTATCATATTTGAAATTAGGCCTGATAAAGACACTTTTGCTGGGCAAAGCACTACTGGACCCTGCCAGGTGCACTCCTATTTGGGGCATCCCATTCTGTGACTACAGCAGCCTCTGTTTAAGACCATATAAGCATTTGCTCTTATCATATTTGAAATTAGGCCTGATAAAGACACTTTTGAGGGCATAGCACTACTGGACCCTGCCAGGTGCACTCCTATTTGGGGCATCCCATTCTGTGACTACAGCAGCCTCTGTTTAAGACCATATAAGCATTTGCTCTTATCATATTTGAAATTAGGCCTGATAAAGACACTTTTGCTGGGCAAAGCACTACTGGACCCTGCCAGGTGCACTCCTATTTGGGGCATCCCATTCTGTGACTACAGCAGCCTCTGTTTAAGACCATATAAGCATTTGCTCTTATCATATTTGAAATTAGGCCTGATAAAGACACTTTTGCTGGGCAAAGCACTACTGGACCCTGCCAGGTGCACTCCTATTTGGGGCATCCCATTCTGTGACTACAGCAGCCTCTGTTTAAGACCATATAAGCATTTGCTCTTATCATATTTGAAATTAGGCCTGATAAAGACACTTTTGCTGGGCAAAGCACTACTGGACCCTGCCAGGTGCACTCCTATTTGGGGCATCCCATTCTGTGACTACAGCAGCCTCTGTTTAAGACCATATAAGCATTTGCTCTTATCATATTTGAAATTAGGCCTGATAAAGACACTTTTGCTGGGCAAAGCACTACTGGACCCTGCCAGGTGCACTCCTATTTGGGGCATCCCATTCTGTGACTACAGCAGCCTCTGTTTAAGACCATATAAGCATTTGCTCTTATCATATTTGAAATTAGGCCTGATAAAGACACTTTTGCTGGGCATAGCACTACTGGACCCTGCCAGGTGCACTCCTATTTGGGGCATCCCATTCTGTGACTACAGCAGCCTCTGTTTAAGACCATATAAGCATTTGCTCTTATCATATTTGAAATTAGGCCTGATAAAGACACTTTTGCTGGGCAAAGCACTACTGGACCCTGCCAGGTGCACTCCTATTTGGGGCATCCCATTCTGTGACTACACCAGCCTCTGTTTAAGACCATATAAGCATTTGCTCTTATCATATTTGAAATTAGGCCTGATAAAGACACTTTTGCTGGGCATAGCACTACTGGACCCTGCCAGATGCACTCCTATTTGGGGCATCCCATTCTGTGACTACAGCAGCCTCTGTTTAAGACCATATAAGCATTTGCTCTTATCATATTTGAAATTAGGCCTGATAAAGACACTTTTGCTGGGCAAAGCACTACTGGACCCTGCCAGGTGCACTCCTATTTGGGGCATCCCATTCTGTGACTACAGCAGCCTCTGTTTAAGACCATATAAGCATTTGCTCTTATCATATTTGAAATTAGGCCTGATAAAGACACTTTTGCTGGGCAAAGCACTACTGGACCCTGCCAGGTGCACTCCTATTTGGGGCATCCCATTCTGTGACTACAGCAGCCTCTGTTTAAGACCATATAAGCATTTGCTCTTATCATATTTGAAATTAGGCCTGATAAAGACACTTTTGCTGGGCAAAGCACTACTGGACCCTGCCAGGTGCACTCCTATTTGGGGCATCCCATTCTGTGACTACAGCAGCCTCTGTTTAAGACCATATAAGCATTTGCTCTTATCGTATTTGAAATTAGGCCTGATAAAGACACTTTTGCTGGGCAAAGCACTACTGGACCCTGCCAGGTGCACTCCTATTTGGGGCATCCCATTCTGTGACTACAGCAGCCTCTGTTTAAGACCATATAAGCATTTGCTCTTATCATATTTGAAATTAGGCCTGATAAAGACACTTTTGCTGGGCATAGCACTACTGGACCCTGCCAGGTGCACTCCTATTTGGGGCATCCCATTCTGTGACTACAGCAGCCTCTGTTTAAGACCATATAAGCATTTGCTCTTATCATATTTGAAATTAGGCCTGATAAAGACACTTTTGCTGGGCATAGCACTACTGGACCCTGCCAGGTGCACTCCTATTTGGGGCATCCCATTCTGTGACTAAAGCAGCCTCTGTTTAAGACCATATAAGCATTTGCTCTTATCATATTTGAAATTAGGCCTGATAAAGACACTTTTGCTGGGCAAAGCACTACTGGACCCTGCCAGGTGCACTCCTATTTGGGGCATCCCATTCTGTGACTACAGCAGCCTCTGTTTAAGACCATATAAGCATTTGCTCTTATCATATTTGAAATTAGGCCTGATAAAGACACTTTTGCTGGGCAAAGCACTACTGGACCCTGCCAGGTGCACTCCTATTTGGGGCATCCCATTCTGTGACTACAGCAGCCTCTGTTTAAGACCATATAAGCATTTGCTCTTATCATATTTGAAATTAGGCCTGATAAAGACACTTTTGCTGGGCATAGCACTACTGGACCCTGCCAGGTGCACTCCTATTTGGGGCATCCCATTCTGTGACTAAAGCAGCCTCTGTTTAAGACCATATAAGCATTTGCTCTTATCATATTTGAAATTAGGCCTGATAAAGACACTTTTGCTGGGCAAAGCACTACTGGACCCTGCCAGGTGCACTCCTATTTGGGGCATCCCATTCTGTGACTACAGCAGCCTCTGTTTAAGACCATATAAGCATTTGCTCTTATCATATTTGAAATTAGGCCTGATAAAGACACTTTTGCTGGGCAAAGCACTACTGGACCCTGCCAGGTGCACTCCTATTTGGGGCATCCCATTCTGTGACTACAGCAGCCTCTGTTTAAGACCATATAAGCATTTGCTTTTATCATATTTGAAATTAGGCCTGATAAAGACACTTTTGCTGGGCATAGCACTACTGGACCCTGCCAGGTGCACTCCTATTTGGGGCATCCCATTCTGTGACTACAGCAGCCTCTGTTTAAGACCATATAAGCATTTGCTCTTATCATATTTGAAATTAGGCCTGATAAAGACACTTTTGCTGGGCATAGCACTACTGGACCCTGCCAGGTGCACTCCTATTTGGGGCATCCCATTCTGTGACTAAAGCAGCCTCTGTTTAAGACCATATAAGCATTTGCTCTTATCATATTTGAAATTAGGCCTGATAAAGACACTTTTGCTGGGCAAAGCACTACTGGACCCTGCCAGGTGCACTCCTATTTGGGGCATCCCATTCTGTGACTACAGCAGCCTCTGTTTAAGACCATATAAGCATTTGCTCTTATCATATTTGAAATTAGGCCTGATAAAGACACTTTTGCTGGGCAAAGCACTACTGGACCCTGCCAGGTGCACTCCTATTTGGGGCATCCCATTCTGTGACTACAGCAGCCTCTGTTTAAGACCATATAAGCATTTGCTCTTATCATATTTGAAATTAGGCCTGATAAAGACACTTTTGCTGGGCAAAGCACTACTGGACCCTGCCAGGTGCACTCCTATTTGGGGCATCCCATTCTGTGACTACAGCAGCCTCTGTTTAAGACCATATAAGCATTTGCTCTTATCATATTTGAAATTAGGCCTGATAAAGACACTTTTGCTGGGCAAAGCACTACTGGACCCTGCCAGGTGCACTCCTATTTGGGGCATCCCATTCTGTGACTACAGCAGCCTCTGTTTAAGACCATATAACCATTTGCTCTTATCATATTTGAAATTAGGCCTGATAAAGACACTTTTGCTGGGCAAAGCACTACTGGACCCTGCCAGGTGCACTCCTATTTGGGGCATCCCATTCTGTGACTACAGCAGCCTCTGTTTAAGACCATATAAGCATTTGCTCTTATCATATTTGAAATTAGGCCTGATAAAGACACTTTTGCTGGGCAAAGCACTACTGGACCCTGCCAGGTGCACTCCTATTTGGGGCATCCCATTCTGTGACTACAGCAGCCTCTGTTTAAGACCATATAAGCATTTGCTCTTATCATATTTGAAATTAGGCCTGATAAAGACACTTTTGCTGGGCAAAGCACTACTGGACCCTGCCAGGTGCACTCCTATTTGGGGCATCCCATTCTGTGACTACAGCAGCCTCTGTTTAAGACCATATAAGCATTTGCTCTTATCATAATTGAAATTAGGCCTGATAAAGACACTTTTGCTGGGCATAGCACTACTGGACCCTGCCAGGTGCACTCCTATTTGGGGCATCCCATTCTGTGACTACAGCAGCCTCTGTTTAAGACCATATAAGCATTTGCTCTTATCATATTTGAAATTAGGCCTGATAAAGACACTTTTGCTGGGCATAGCACTACTGGACCCTGCCAGGTGCACTCCTATTTGGGGCATCCCATTCTGTGACTAAAGCAGCCTCTGTTTAAGACCATATAAGCATTTGCTCTTATCATATTTGAAATTAGGCCTGATAAAGACACTTTTGCTGGGCATAGCACTACTGGACCCTGCCAGGTGCACTCCTATTTGGGGCATCCCATTCTGTGACTAAAGCAGCCTCTGTTTAAGACCATATAAGCATTTGCTCTTATCATATTTGAAATTAGGCCTGATAAAGACACTTTTGCTGGGCAAAGCACTACTGGACCCTGCCAGGTGCACTCCTATTTGGGGCATCCCATTCTGTGACTACAGCAGCCTCTGTTTAAGACCATATAAGCATTTGCTCTTATCATATTTGAAATTAGGCCTGATAAAGACACTTTTGCTGGGCAAAGCACTACTGGACCCTGCCAGGTGCACTCCTATTTGGGGCATCCCATTCTGTGACTACAGCAGCCTCTGTTTAAGACCATATAAGCATTTGCTCTTATCATATTTGAAATTAGGCCTGATAAAGACACTTTTGCTGGGCATAGCACTACTGGACCCTGCCAGGTGCACTCCTATTTGGGGCATCCCATTCTGTGACTACAGCAGCCTCTGTTTAAGACCATATAAGCATTTGCTCTTATCATATTTGAAATTAGGCCTGATAAAGACACTTTTGCTGGGCATAGCACTACTGGACCCTGCCAGGTGCACTCCTATTTGGGGCATCCCATTCTGTGACTACAGCAGCCTCTGTTTAAGACCATATAAGCATTTGCTCTTATCATATTTGAAATTAGGCCTGATAAAGACACTTTTGCTGGGCATAGCACTACTGGACCCTGCCAGGTGCACTCCTATTTGGGGCATCCCATTCTGTGACTACAGCAGCCTCTGTTTAAGACCATATAAGCATTTGCTCTTATCATATTTGAAATTAGGCCTGATAAAGACACTTTTGCTGGGCAAAGCACTACTGGACCCTGCCAGGTGCACTCCTATTTGGGGCATCCCATTCTGTGACTACAGCAGCCTCTGTTTAAGACCATATAAGCATTTGCTCTTATCATATTTGAAATTAGGCCTGATAAAGACACTTTTGCTGGGCAAAGCACTACTGGACCCTGCCAGGTGCACTCCTATTTGGGGCATCCCATTCTGTGACTACAGCAGCCTCTGTTTAAGACCATATAAGCATTTGCTCTTATCATATTTGAAATTAGGCCTGATAAAGACACTTTTGCTGGGCAAAGCACTACTGGACCCTGCCAGGTGCACTCCTATTTGGGGCATCCCATTCTGTGACTACAGCAGCCTCTGTTTAAGACCATATAAGCATTTGCTCTTATCATATTTGAAATTAGGCCTGATAAAGACAATTTTGCTGGGCAAAGCACTACTGGACCCTGCCAGGTGCACTCCTATTTGGGGCATCCCATTCTGTGACTACAGCAGCCTCTGTTTAAGACCATATAAGCATTTGCTCTTATCATATTTGAAATTAGCCTGATAAAGACACTTTTGCTGGGCATAGTACTACTGGATCTTTCTTGGGGGGCATCCCATTCTGTGACTAAAGCAGCCTCTGTTTAAGACCGTATAAGCATTTGCTCTTATCATATTTGAAATTAGCCTGATAAAGACACTTTTGCTGGGCATAGCACTACTTGTCCCTGCCAGGGCATCCCATTCTGTGACTAAAGCAGCCTCTGTTTAAGACCATATAAGCATTTGCTCTTATCATATTTGAAATTAGCCTGATAAAGACACTTTTGCTGGGCATAGTACTACTGGATCTTTTTTGGGGGCATCCCATTCTGTGACTAAAGCAGCCTCTGTTTAAGACCATATAAGCATTTGCTCTTATTATATTTATATTATAAGACACTTTTGCTGGGCATAGGCTTACTGCTGCCTGCCAGGTGCACTTCTGTTGAGGCATCCCATTCTGTAACATAGCATACCCCTCTTTATTTACACTAAGCAGCTCTCTTATTTACACTAAGCAGGCCTGTTGGAGGCTGAGTGTTACTGCTCACTTTTGGTGTGCATTATATTCTGTTTCATATAGACCCACCGCTGCCCGGGGGATCTTAAAATATCACCTACTCCCACGCCAGTTAGACTATGTCGGGCAGACAAGTGCCTGGAAGTGAAAAGAGGAGTGGCAGAGGCCAAGATTCCGCAGGCAGAGCTCGCATCAGACTGGGGGCCAGTAGCAGCAGGAGTCACGCTGAGAGACCTAATCTGCCAGTATCTGCTAGCGGTCGGGTCTCCACCAGTAACGCATCTGCCGTGGTAGATTGGTTGACGCGCTCATCAACAACATCATCACAACTTACGTCTGAGACCCCCAGTCTAGGGTCGGTAGGTTCCTCTGACACAACCCTGAGTTGGCATGCCCCGAGAGCAGTCCCTGTCCTCCCATTGCCTCTGTCCTACGCCGTTCCCTCCCCCAGCGACGTATCCTATGCTTTGGGTTCAGCTCCACTCTTTAGTGAGGAGGACCATCAGATAGAGGACAGTCAGCAGCTACTGCCCAGCCAAGAAATGGAGGTGGCTTCTCTAGCTAGGCAGACAGATAGTGATGTGGACAGTGTCGTGGGTGCTGCGAGCGTTCCAGCTCCTGCGCCAGACACTGTTGACGAATCCACGAACATCAGTGACGTACAGCCACAACTCGGTGATGATGATGATGACGATGAAGCCGATCGCACTTGGGAGCCGGGTGATGAAGGGGCTTCATCGTCATCATCAGGAGAAGAGGGGCGCAGGTTGCCCCGGAGTCAGCAGCTGAGGCAGCAAGGTGGTAGCAGTCAGCATGGGGGCACAATTCCAAAGGCTGGAGCCGGCCGGGGCCGGGGCCGGGGTAGAGCACCTGCTGTGCGGCAGTCTACCTTATCGGGAGGTAGTGGAGCAGGGGTTCCTGGAGTTGGCAACAGCAGCAGTGAATCAGTGAGGCCAGGGGGTGGGAAAAGTAGCTACTCGGCAGTGTGGCAGCTTTTCCTGAGGCATCCGCAGGAGGGTAACATGGCCACATGCAAGATATGTAGGCAAAAGGTGAAGCGTGGCCAGGGTCCAAATGTTGGCACCACGGCCCTGCGTCAACATATGATGCGTCACCATAAAACGACCTGGGAGAACCGAGGCTCCCAAGGGGTGGTCCAGTCTGCTTCCTCACCAAGTGAGCTCCCAATTTCTGCCAGCCAAGGCTCCAGCACCTCAGCCGAAGGCAGCTGTGCGTCATACCCATCCTCTGTCGCTCCTGCTCCTCCTCCTCCTCCTCCAAGTCATGCATCCCGCCAGCAATCCATCAGCGAAGCCATGTCCAAGAGACAGCAGTATGCGCCCACTCATCCTACGGCGCAGAAGCTGAATGTGCTCCTGTCCAAGTTGCTGGTGCTGCAGTCGCTCCCTTTTCAGGTGGTGGAATCTGCACCTTTCAGAGAACTGATGGCTTGTGCCGAGCCGAGGTGGAGAGTCCCAAGCCGTCATTTCTTTGCCAAGAAGGCAGTACCAGCGCTGCACACTTTTGTTGAACAGAAGGTGGGCCAGTCCTTGAGCCTGTCGGTGTGTAGCAAAATACATGGCAGCGCCGACATCTGGAGCTGTAACTACGGTCAGGGGCAGTACATGTCGTTTACGGCCCACTGGGTGAATGTGGTCCCTTTGCAGCAGCAACTTGGACAGGTCACGCCGCTTCGGCCTCCGCGCTCTCTGCCCATTGGGCCTGTGACACCGTGCGACTCGGCCTCCTCATCCTCCGCCATCTCCTCACCCTCCACTGTAGGCTCAAGTCTCAGTGCCCCTCCAGTCTACCATGTGTGCAGGGCACGGAGGTGTCACGCAGTGCTTCACATGGTTTGTCTTGGCGAACGGAGTCACACAGGGGAGGAACTGCTTAAATGTATTCATCAGGAAATCCAAACATGGCTTACTCCGAGAAAACTTAAAATGGGAATCATGGTTACCGACAATGGGAAGAACATTTTGTCTGCGCTGCGCCAAGGAAGCCTGACCCATGCCCCCTGCATGGCTCACGTCTTCAATCTGGTTGTCAAGCGGTTTCTGAAGTGTTCCCCCCATCTGCAGGACATCCTAACAACTTCACGGAAACTTTGCATGCACTTCAGCCACTCCTACACCGCCAAACACACCCTTCTTGAGCTACAGCGTCAGAATGGTATCCCCCAACATAGTCTGATTTGCGATGTTTCCACCCGTTGGAATTCCACCCTTCACATGTTGGACCGATTATATGAACAGAGAAAAGCCATCACGGATTTCCTGATGATCCAAGCAGATAGGGGGACTCCCCTGTGTAACTTCAATGTCAACCAGTGGCAGCTCATACGTGACACCTGCCGTTTGCTCAGGCCCTTTGAGGAAGCCACTTAATTTGTCAGTCGGCAGGATTACGGGATGAACGACGTGATTCCACTGCTTCATGTACTACAGCACATGTTGGAAACCATGGCTGGTCAGGGCACTGGAGACATGGCGTTTACATCTTACGGCCACATGAACCCCGTTGGAGCTGAACTGGAGGAGGAGGAGGAGGAAGAGGAGGAGGAGGAGTTGCCCAGCGAAACACAGTTTAGGCTTGGCGAAATGGCTGGTTTATCTAGTCAGCGGACAGGAGAGGAGGAGCAGGAGCAGCCAGAGGAGCTAGAGGTTTTTGAGGAAGGAGAGACAGAGGACCCGGGCACACCGTGGCAGTATGCAGTGGAGATGGAGACAGGTAGTCCATCCGAGTCACTTGCGCAAATGGCACGAAGCATGCTCACGTGCTTGCGTAGTGACCCCAGAATTGTTTCCATCTGTCGGCGGGATGACTTCTGGCTGTCCACCTTATTGGACCCTCGCTTCCGGCACAAAATGGGGGCATTTTTTAAACCCACCGAGAGGGAGGACAAACTCAACTACTACAAAGACATTCTACGTAGGCAGTTGGCCGATGCCTATCTGCGCCATGGTCCATACTCTCGCAGGTCTGACTCGAGGGGACCTCTGCGCTCACCTTCCACTGCCATGGCCGCTGGGGGGGTTGGCAGCAGCAGCAGCAGAAGCTCCATCAGCAGCAGCAGCCTCAGTCTTCAGTCGCTAATGAGTAGCTTTCTACACCCGCATAGTGAGGCTACTCATGAGCAGCAGGAAGACCTGGAGCAGGACCTGAACCAGCAGGTCATGTCATACTTTGACATGACCATGCCAACACACCTTGAGGATCCGCTGGACTTCTGGGCAGCCAAACTTGATTTGTGGCCGCAACTAGCAGAGTTTGCCCTGGAAAAGCTGTCCTGCCCGGCAAGTAGCGTGCCATCTGAGCGGGTGTTTAGTGCGGCGGGGGCCATAGTTACGGCGAGGAGAACTCGTCTGTCAACTAAAAATGTGGAGAGACTCACCTTTGTCAAAATGAATCAGGGATGGATCAGCCAGGATTTCCACCCACCAATGCCTGATGCATGCGACTAGATTCAGCATGGTGCCACGTTTTACACTTTCCAAATGGTGCAAAACATATTTATGTCTTTAGGCCATTTTTTGGGCTCCTGCTGCTGCTACTGTCAACTCCTGCCAACTCCAGGGTGTGATTCATCCAATTTTTGGGCTCCTGAGGCCAACTCCAGTGTATATTTGGGCTCCTGCTGCTGCTGCTGCCAACTTCTGCCAACTCCAGGGTGTGATTCATCCAATTTTTGGGCTCCTGAAGCCAACTCCAGTGTATATTTGGGCTCCTGCCGCTGCTACTGTCAACTCCTGCCAACTCCAGGGTGTGATTTATCCAATTTTTGGGCTCCTGAAGCCAACTCAAGTGTATATTTGGGCTCCTGCTGCTGCTGCTGCCAACTTCTGCCAACTCCAGGGTGTGATTCATCCAATTTTTGGGCTCCTGAAGCCAACTCCAGTGTATATTTGGGCTCCTGCTGCTGCTACTGTCAACTCCTGCCAACTCCAGGGTGTGATTCATCCAATTTTTGGGCTCCTGAGGCCAACTCCAGTGTATATTTGGGCTCCTGCTGCTGCTGCTGCCAACTTCTGCCAACTCCAGGGTGTGATTCATCCAATTTTTGGGCTCCTGAAGCCAACTCCAGTGTATATTTGGGCTCCTGCTGCTGCTACTGTCAACTCCTGCCAACTCCAGGGTGTGATTCATCCAATTTTTGGGCTCCTGAGGCCAACTCCAGTGTATATTTGGGCTCCTGCTGCTGCTGCTGCCAACTTCTGCCAACTCCAGGGTGTGATTCATCCAATTTTTGGGCTCCTGAAGCCAACTCCAGTGTATATTTGGGCTCCTGCTGCTGCTACTGTCAACTCCTGCCAACTCCAGGGTGTGATTCATCCAATTTTTGGGCTCCTGAAGCCAACTCCAGTGTATATTTGGGCTCCTGCTGCTGCTGCTGCCAACTTCTGCCAACTCCAGGGTGTGATTCATCCAATTTTTGGGCTCCTGAAGCCAACTCCAGTGTATATTTGGGCTCCTGCTGCTGCTACTGTCAACTCCTGCCAACTCCAGGGTGTGATTCATCCAATTTTTGGGCTCCTGAGGCCAACTCCAGTGTATATTTGGGCTCCTGCTGCTGCTGCTGCCAACTTCTGCCAACTCCAGGGTGTGATTCATCCAATTTTTGGGCTCCTGAAGCCAACTCCAGTGTATATTTGGGCTCCTGCCGCTGCTACTGTCAACTCCTGCCAACTCCAGGGTGTGATTCATCCAATTTTTGGGCTCCTGAAGCCAACTCCAGTGTATATTTGGGCTCCTGCTGCTGCTGCTGCCAACTTCTGCCAACTCCAGGGTGTGATTCATCCAATTTTTGGGCTCCTGAAGCCAACTCCAGTGTATATTTGGGCTCCTGCTGCTGCTACTGTCAACTCCTGCCAACTCCAGGGTGTGATTCATCCAATTTTTGGGCTCCTGAGGCCAACTCCAGTGTATATTTGGGCTCCTGCTGCTGCTGCTGCCAACTTCTGCCAACTCTAGGGTGTGATTCATCCAATTTTTGGGCTCCTGAAGCCAACTCCAGTGTATATTTGGGCTCCTGCTGCTGCTACTGTCAACTCCTGCCAACTCCAGGGTGTGATTCATCCAATTTTTGGGCTCCTGAGGCCAACTCCAGTGTATATTTGGGCTCCTGCTGCTGCTGCTGCCAACTTCTGCCAACTCCAGGGTGTGATTCATCCAATTTTTGGGCTCCTGAAGCCAACTCCAGTGTATATTTGGGCTCCTGCTGCTGCTACTGTCAACTCCTGCCAACTCCAGGGTGCGATTCATCCAATTTTTGGGCTCCTGAAGCCAACTCCAGTGTATATTTGGGCTCCTGCTGCTGCTGCTGCCAACTTCTGCCAACTCCAGGGTGTGATTCATCCAATTTTTGGGCTCCTGAAGCCAACTCCAGTGTATATTTGGGCTCCTGCTGCTGCTACTGTCAACTCCTGCCAACTCCAGGGTGTGATTCATCCAATTTTTGGGCTCCTGAAGCCAACTCCAGTATATATTTGGGCTCCTGCTGCTGCTGCTGCCAACTCCTGCCAACTCCAGGGTGTGATTCATCCAATTTTTGGGCTCCTGCTGCTGCTGCTGCCAACTTCTGCCAAATCCAGGGTGTGATTCATCCAATTTTTGGGCTCCTGAAGCCAACTCCAGTGTATATTTGGGCTCCTGCTGCTGCTACTGTCAACTCCTGCCAACTCCAGGGTGTGATTCATCCAATTTTTGGGCTCCTGAAGCAAACTCCAGTGTATATTTGGGCTCCTGCTGCTGCTGCTGCCAACTTCTGCCAACTCCAGGGTGTGATTCATCCAATTTTTGGGCTCCTGAAGCCAACTCCAGTGTATATTTGGGCTCCTGCTGCTGCTACTGTCAACTCCTGCCAACTCCAGGGTGTGATTCATCCAATTTTTGGGCTCCTGAAGCCAACTCCAGTATATATTTGGGCTCCTGCTGCTGCTGCTGCCAACTCCTGCCAACTACAGGGTGTGATTCATCCAATTTTTGGGCTCCTGCTGCTGCTGCTGCCAACTTCTGCCAACTCCAGGGTGTGATTCATCCAATTTTTGGGCTCCTGAAGCCAACTCCAGTGTATATTTGGGCTCCTGCCGCTGCTACTGTCAACTCCTGCCAACTCCAGGGTGTGATTCATCCAATTTTTGGGCTCCTGAAGCCAACTCCAGTGTATATTTGGGCTCCTGCTGCTGCTGCTGCCAACTTCTGCCAACTCCAGGGTGTGATTCATCCAATTTTTGGGCTCCTGAAGCCAACTCCAGTGTATATTTGGGCTCCTGCTGCTGCTACTGTCAACTCCTGCCAACTCCAGGGTGTGATTCATCCAATTTTTGGGCTCCTGAGGCCAACTCCAGTGTATATTTGGGCTCCTGCTGCTGCTGCTGCCAACTTCTGCCAACTCCAGGGTGTGATTCATCCAATTTTTGGGCTCCTGAAGCCAACTCCAGTGTATATTTGGGCTCCTGCTGCTGCTACTGTCAACTCCTGCCAACTCCAGGGTGTGATTCATCCAATTTTTGGGCTCCTGAAGCCAACTCCAGTGTATATTTGGGCTCCTGCTGCTGCTGCTGCCAACTTCTGCCAACTCCAGGGTGTGATTCATCCAATTTTTGGGCTCCTGAGGCCAACTCCAGTGTATATTTGGGCTCCTGCTGCTGCTGCTGCCAACTTCTGCCAACTCCAGGGTGTGATTCATCCAATTTTTGGGCTCCTGAAGCCAACTCCAGTGTATATTTGGGCTCCTGCTGCTGCTGCTGCCAACTTCTGCCAACTCCAGGGTGTGATTCATCCAATTTTTGGGCTCCTGAGGCCAACTCCAGTGTATATTTGGGCTCCTTCTGCCCCTCATAGTGATGCCACTTCAATTCTCTGCAATTGTGCCGCTCTGCGATTCTATTAGCGATGCCTCTGATCTGCATGTGATATTTCTTCAAAGTATTATTTAACTAACCCAGCACGCATCCTGTGCGTGTTACAGCAAGGCTGAATGGTTTACAACCCTATTGAGGCTCTAGGAGGCTCAGAAATAGCCGTTTTTAATAGCGATTCGTCGCGAATTTATTCGGGTCGAAACGATTTTTGTCGGAAAATTCGGCGAATCAGTCGAATCGAATTTTTCAAAAGTTCGCTCATCTCTAATGAGGAGGATAAGGAGCTTGAAAGTCGCCGGCTAATCTCCTGGGGGCCATTGCTGCGCATAGGAAAACCGGAAGTGCACAAAACGAAACCGAATGCAAAACCTTTAACCCCATTGAGCGCTATGAAAGGCCCAATACACGATATTTACGCTGTAGAACGCACGAACACAATACCTAACATTACTCTACAACTTAAAAATACAAAAACAAGGAAATAAAAAAAAATATTCAACAACAATGCTTTGCATTTTATAAATATTTTACATTTGTTTATATATAACTTTCACATTATGTACTTCAGTTACTGTAATAATAGGCTCCAAGATCTAAAGCATTCATACTGTTTCCCTATTTGCTACAGCGTACACAAGGCGGGGTTCAAAACAATAGCGGCCATGCCTACACCACATCTAGCAATGGTGCAGCACTAGAGGTAGAGACTGCTCAGAGCATCTGGCACTCTGCGCTTCACACCATATTCAACAAAAAAAAACAGACTCACACAGTGTCGACGCTCTAAATTTGTTCGCTGTAGCATAGATCGCCAGATGCTGCGTGATTAAAGTCTGTTTTTGAGCACATATCCACCAGTAACAAAGCGAAAAAACATGGAATGACATTGTTGAAACACTGTGACATTAACACTTTAGTGCCAGACCTGTAATGACAATTCTGCATAAAAATACAAAAAATCAAAAACATTTTCAAAAATGCAAAACAATTATTTGAGAGGAAAACATTTAGAATCAGCAAAGAGATTAGAAGGAACGTCCATTGAAATGTTTGGGAGAGCGACAGGTAGCCACAGGTAAGACCTGTCGCTCTGGAAGCTAGAGCGCCGGCGCTATAAGCTGAGTCGCCTGTAATGATGAATTGTACGCTACATGGCGCTGTTAGAGTCGTTCACAAGAATTGCCTTCATAAATGTGGTTTTGCGTACAGCGCCCAGCTTTCACCAGACGCTGCCTGCTGCTACAAGGCACTACCTGGCGCTAGACCTTCATGAATAAATCCCATAGCCACCAGCATGCAGCCCAACTCACACAGAATCTAAATTCACTCCTTCATCTTCTAACATCTTAACCACTCTCTTCATACCCACCCCCTCCTGTAGTCAAGCAGGGGTGCACCTGTAAATAGGCCAATCAACCTGCTTTTTCATGTATATTTTAATTAAGATATATTCACATTTTTACTCTCTCTCATTAGTGGTTAAGTTCAGATTGTGGTGATTCTGTATGTTGTTATGTTTTTCTTTTACAAAAATTTTTATTGGGTTTTCATATAAAATATACATGAGTCAGACATTACTTATGCATCAATGTTGACAGGTGAACAGGCTTACAAAATGTACATTATAACACAGTATTAAATAGTTATCAAAAGAGATATTGAACTTCCTGAGTGTGTTTACACTTGCACAATAAACAATAGTTATTAGACAGGTTGTAAAGGTTCCTGAGTGTTATTTCTCTAAAATTTAGTATTAGCTATTAAGATCAGCTTCTGGCACAAAACAACAAGTGCTTGAGGTACCATGAGTTGCAGTCTGAGCTGGATAGCTTGCACCAGAGGAGAATGCTTATCTTTACAATTCTTCGCTGGTGCTAAGGATCCATGTTCAAGGCTTAACATTAATGCATAGTCGATAGAAATGGTTGACAGTGGAATAGGAAGAGAAGAAAAAGACGGGGCAGAGAGAGAGGAAGAGAAGGGAAGGGGCTGAGGAGAGGGAAGAGGGGTGGGGGTGGGTCCCAGGTCGGGGGCCAAGCCCAAAGTGAAATTGGGTTTTTTTATACTCAAACTGGGTGGACCGGGTCTGTCTGGTGATGATCAACATCTATATATTCAAGCCAAGGGGTCCATATGTCAAGGTATCTTTTATAAGCGTCGCTATTTATTGCTGTAATTTTTTCATTACACAGTGTATCTGAGATTCTGTTCAGGATCTCTTGCCAGGGGATTCTAGGCGATTTCCAGTTTCTGGCAATGGTGAGGCGGACAGTAGCCAAGATATGCTGAATTAATTTCCAGTGGTTTTTAGAGTATTTGCCTGATTTGTAAGAAAGTAATGCCTCTTTAGGGTTCTTGGTCATCGGGAGATGAAGGATATCAGAAAGCAGTCTATACACCCTGTTCCATATGGCCAAGACTATAGGGCAGTCCCACCAGATGTGAGCCATTGATCCCACAGAAGGACATCCCCTAAAGCAGAGCGGGGAAGTCGATGGGGAGAACTTATGAATCCGGTCGGGCGTGAGATACCATCTGAAGAGTGTCTTATAAGCATTTTCTAACACTACTGTGTTACAGGAAATCTTCTTTGTGTTATCCCACATTCTTTGCCACTCATCTTCCTCCACATCGCACCCCAGCTCTCTCTCCCACTGAGACATGTAGTTATGCCCAATAGGTGATGGTGGGGACACCAGAGTTGCATAAAGGCTCGATATCAAGCCCCCACTGAAGTGGTTCCTGATACACCGGGACTCAAAGTCAGTACTCTGATATGGAGGAGGAGAGCGGGCCAGCATGCTGTTAACAAAATGTTTGATCTGTAAGAATCTAAAGGTTTCAGACGGGGGCAGGTTCTCTCCTGAGTTAAAGTCCTGAGCTGTTTTCATCCCCCTTGAGGTGCAGAAGTTCTCCACCGTGGTATAGCCCCTCTTCACCCACCATCTAAAGTTATTGGAATGAGTAACACCTGGGGGGAACAAGGGGTTCCCGAGTATCGGGGAGGCCGGTCCCAAGGGGGAGGCAAACTGGGATTTCACCCCATCCCAGACAGAAAGGGAAAACGCCAAGATAGGGGGCAAGGACTTAGGTCGGGAGGCCTTCGGAATCCATAACAGCGAAGCTGGGGAGATGGGTGAGCATTTTAGGAAGTCATTCGATACCCAGATCGGCCTATCATGTGTCGCATGGAGCAAGACCAGGGGTGCCATCTGGGCTGCTATATAATACTTTTTGATTGAGGGGAACGCCAGGCCCCCCTTCTCCCTTTTACACATCAGGGTTGCTTTATTAATTCTGGGCCTAGCCTTGCTCCACGCGAAGTGCATGAATTTTTGTTGAAGAGAGTCCAATGTTTTTTGGGGGACACGGACTGGAAGTACTCTGAATAGATATAGAATTTTGGGTAGAATCGTCATTTTAAGAGCAGCAATGCGGCCTAGCCAGGAGAGCTTTACATAGTGCCAGGCATGGAGCAGGGAGTCAATTTTTTTAATAATTCCCGGGTAATTTGCTTTAAAAATGTCATCAATATTTGCTGTCAGAATGATTCCCAGGAAAGGCAGGCGCTGTGTCCATGTCCATGAGAAGTTGTGTGAAAGGGTTTGTTTAGTGGTATCAGACAGGGATATGTCAAGCGCCATGGACTTGGAAGTATTCAGCCGGAGTCCAGAGATCCGACTAAACTCAGCCAAATCTTGAAGTGCATTCGGGGCTGAGACGTGGGGGTTAGACAGCATAAGTAACATATCATCTGCGAACAGTGAGATTTTTTGCTCTGTGGAGCCCATTGGGATGCCCTTAACCGTCGGGTTCTGTCTAAGTTTTTAGGCTAGGGGTTCGAGTGCTAATATAAACAGGATGGGGGAAAGGGGGCAACCCTGTCTAGTCCCCCTCTGGATTGAAAAAGTGGTCGAGGAGAAGCCAGCATATTTGACACAAGCAGTGGGGCGGGAGTAAAGCGCCCCTATCCAAGAAAGGAAGCCCGTGCCAAATCCCCATCTTTCAAGGGAACAGCGGAGATATTGCCAAGATAGGGAGTCAAATGCCTTCTCCACGTCCAGAGAGAGAAGCATTGACTCAACCCCACTTTCCCTCGCCTCCTGTATTAACTGCATGACCCGTCTCACCCCATCCCCCGCTTGTCTCCTGGGCACAAAGCCCACCTGATCTTTATGGATCATCTCGGACAAAAACATGTTAATTCTGGTGGCTAGGATTTTGGTAAGGATTTTGAGATCTATGTTCAGTAAAGAGATGGGTCTGAAATTAGTCCACTTTCGGTGGTCCTTTCCGGGTTTCGGAATCATGACTATGGATGCTCTAAGCATCTCTGGGTCAAAGTGGTTCCCCTCTTTGACATGGTTGAAAACTGCTGCTAGTCTGGGGGCCACTATGGGGCCATGTTTTTTATAGAATAGTGCGGTAAATCCGTCCGGCCCGGGCCTCTTATTGTTTTTCAGGGTTTTAATGGCCTTCAGGACCTCATCTGTGGTAATGTCCCCATCTATAAAAGATCTTTGATCTTCCGAGATGTGTGGGGTATTAATGCCATCAAAAAATGTATGTGCTCGTTGTAAGTCCAGGGGCGGGGGGGCCTCATATAAGCTGGCTAATCCCTCTGAGAACTCCTTCACTACTGCCAGGGGGTTGCTGGTCTCTATACCCTCCCTGGTTTGTAATTTGACAGGAGCTATGTATTGGTCCTGACATTTCAGCCGTGAGGCTAGAAGTGTCCCTGGTTTGTTGGCGGAGGTGTAGTAAAGATGTTTGGAGCGCCTATATCGCTTCTCAGCCTGCTCTGTTTGTAAGAGATTTAATTTCGTTCTGGAGGTCTCCAGCTGGCGAAGACGCTTTGGGGAGGGGTTTGCCTTAAAGGCCTGAGCGTCCACTAAGTATTGTTCATTAAGTGCTGTTGCTAGCGCCATCCTCTCTTTCTTTTTCCGAGAGGAGAGAGCTATGTAGTGGCCTCTCATTACAGCTTTAAAGGCGCCCCAAACCATTGTTGGGGGGGAGTCTGGGGACTCATTCAACGTGAAAAAGTCTCTGGCTCGTGTACAGGAATCCTCCACCAGGGTGGCTGAGGAAAGCAAAGAGTCATTAAGCGACCACGAGGAGGATCTGGATCCAGAAATCAGCGATTTACAAGAGATTGAGACCAATTCGTGGTCAGACCAGGGTATAGGATGGATTCTAGCAGCAGTGATCTGGGGGAGAAAGGAGGTCTGCACAAAAATATGGTCTATTCTCGTAAAAAGTTTATGGGGGGCAGAATAGTGAGTGAAGTCTTTCTTATGGGGGTGCTGGTCTCGCCAGGGGTCCACTAAGTTAGAATTATTAATTATGTCCTGGAATTGTTTTCCCTCCTGCCTGGACTGTGTATTTGGGGGGAGAGATCTATCTATATCAGGTTGTAAAGTTAGATTTGAGTCTCCACATAGGAAGATAGTACCCTTCCCATGTGTCTGGATCATGGAACACATTTGTGATATAAAGGGTAGCTGCTTAGTGTTGGGAGCGTAATAGTTCAGAAAGGTTACCTCTGAGTCTTGAAGTGTTCCCTGGAGTAGAATGTACCTGCCGCCAGGGTCTGCGATTTGTTTGTGGCATATAAAGGGGACTTCTTTACGGAAGGCGATGAGAACACCTCTCTGTTTGCTATGTCCTACTGCTTGGAAGAAGAGAGGAAATTTGTAGTTAAGAGTTTTAGGTGTGGAGGACTTCGTATAGTGGGTCTCCTGAAGACATACCACGTCTGCATGAATGGAGTTAAAGTGTTTAAAAGCTCTAGACCGCTTATTGGGTGAGTTCAGACCCTGAACATTGAGTGACACTACTTTAAGTGACATTTTTGGGAGGATAGGGCAGCTGCCCCCAAGTGTATGTTAGGTTTTGGGCCCAAGACCCCGGCTGGGACGGGACAGGAGGAGGGGGGGTAGGGAAAGAGGGGAGGGGAAGGTAGAAAAGGAGAGAGGGGGGGGGGAGAGGGAGGAGAGAAGAAAATACATAGAACATTTAAAATTAACATACAATTTAAAGCTCTATTGAAACTGCACAGCCGTGCAGGATGGTGTCCCTGAGGCTCAGACCACAAAAAAAGTCGGAACCAAAGGGAGTTGGGGGTGCGCCAGAGTGAGTCGGGAGGCAAAACTGGCACAAACGTATAAACATATAACAACACAACAACATATTTCAATGCAGTAAAAAGTGCAGAAGGCCACAGTTAGGACACAGGTGTCCCCCGCCTCCGTGGACACGCGGGGGGCGCACAACCCGCAGTCCCGGGAGGGCTCACCCCACGGTTCCAGGAGCGGAGGAAACGCAACTACTTATGGGGAAGGGGTGGCAATATAATGACAGGAAGCAGGAGGGGAACTATCCACAGTTATATACCAGCTTGGGGGCCTGGAGGTGGAGAAGCCCTCCAGGACCTGTTAGGGTTCCTCCGCCTCCGGCCATGTGGCCAGTGATTAAGGGGGATTAGGGCCCTGCTATTGCCCCAGGGGGGGGACATGCAGTGGCGAGTATAAGTTTTCTGTTAATTAACTACAGGGGTTTCCACTGCTGGGGAGAGCTGTTTTCAAGGAGTGAGTTAAATAAGTTCACTGTTATAGTAAAGTGAAGTCCTCTGCAGCAGCCCAGTTTTGACAGCTAGTATTAGCCAAAGTATTCTAGCTGTAAGGCAGGTAGTTCACCGGTTGAGAGGCAACAGCAGCAACAACAGCATTAAAGTTACAGAGGGGGTTCCCACAGTGACATGTTTCAGCTCATGAGGATTTTAGTATTAACCAAAGCATTTCAACTGTAAGGCTGGTAATTCACTGATTGGAATATAACAGCAGCAATAACAACATTAAAGATACAGAAGGGACTCCTACAGTGACATGTTTCAGCCCGCGGAGAACAACAATGACTGCACATGGCATAAGGGGAAATGATCTGCAAGAGGTAAAGATACAAACAGGGTGAATCTGAGCTTATTCTATAGGGAACAGATAGGTATTAATAAGCATAGTATGACCCCGGTATTTGGGGCATTGCGCAGTGATCAATTACTGAATCATACCAGGCGTGGGGGCTAATACAGAGAAACTTGTTGCAGGGGCATGTTTCAATCTTTGGGGACTAGGTAGGAGGGCTGAGGCGGGGGTCATTTTTATAGCTGGTCCCCTTACTAAAGGTATTGAACACTGTGAGGTCTTCTACAGCAACATGTTTCAGCTCTTGAGAATGACAGTGGCTACGCCTGGCATGAAGGGGAGCAATAACAGAGCAAAAACAATGCAATGAAAAAAGAGTCCAAGTATGATCTGTAAGGAGCAAAAAATGTGAGTAAACATTGCTTGATTCAGATAACTGGGTTTTTGTACAGTGATAAGATATTAGACCTTAACTAGCATGTAGGTGAATACAAAAGGATATTGCAGGGGCTTATCAGCCCTTGGAGACCGGCTGAAATGACTGAGATAGTAGCCGCTTGATTGCTTGGTTGATTCTCGGATGAGGTTCCACTCTTGGAGAGGGGGTGGCCTGGGGGGTAGATCTGCGGGGCAGTCCTGGGGTTCTCGGAGTAGTGGGGAGTGATGAGGTTGTAGGATCCATGTCTGGGATTCTAATGTCCAGGGCTTTAAGCTTGGCCAGGAGTTCTGGGGGCGAAGAGACCTGGATCTGCTTGGATTGATTTGTAAATGAGAGTTTAAAGGGGAATCCCCAGCGGTAGCGGATCACTTGTGCTTGCAAGACTTGGAGTAAGGGTCTGAAGGCCCGCCTCTTCAGGATAGTGGTCTGGGAAAGATCTGCAAAAATTTGGTAGTTGTGCTTCTGAAAGTATAGGGGAGATTTTTCTCTAGAGGCCTTGAGTACAGCTTCTTTTGTTAAGTAGTGGTGGAACTTGACGATGATGTCTCGCGGTGGGCCCTCTGTGGGTTTTCTTGCTAGGGCCCTATGTGCTCTGTCCAGCTCGAGCCTGGCTACCGGTATATCTGGGACCAGCTCCTGGAGGAGAGC
Source organism: Gastrophryne carolinensis (assembly GCA_027917425.1). Classification (NCBI taxonomy): domain Eukaryota; kingdom Metazoa; phylum Chordata; class Amphibia; order Anura; family Microhylidae; genus Gastrophryne; species Gastrophryne carolinensis. The sequence goes on along the minus strand of CM051240.1, from coordinate 41,656,722 downwards.
GGTGATAGTGGCTGTGGCGTCCTCCATCGTTTCAGGGAGGCCGCGGAATCGCAAGTTAGATCTGCGATTTCTATTCTCGAGTTCCTCGTTTAAACTTTTAAGTGAGGTAATCTCGTCCTGCATTTGGCCCAGCAGGGAATTGTGATTATCAAGGATCAATGTGGAGTCATCCATGCGGGATTCTAGGGCGTCAGTGCGGGTTCCAATGTCCCTGATTTATTTTAAAAGTGTCTCTGTGTGCTTTGCTGACACTGCTGTGACCTCTTCTCTGATAACAGCTCTGAGCTGTGTGATCAGGGTCTGATTTTCTGAGGAGAGCTGAGCTGGGGCTTTGTGAGCTGAGCTGTGTGGGGAGGAGGGGAATTGTGGCCAGCTATCATTAGATTCTTGGGAGAGATCATCTGCACTCACCCTCAGGGCTTCATCTCTGTCCTCTCCTGCTCTGGAACAGGCTGCGTCCTCAGAAGCTGCAGTCTCCTCAGCTAGCTGCCTTGCTGCGGCCGCCATCTTGGATCCTGGGGCTGCCGACTTCCGACCCTCCTTGTGGCCCCTCTTTTTAGCTGGGGTGGCAGACATCTGGCCCAGGTAAGTCCTGGGGTCCTCCGCAGTCGTCCTGGGTGCAAATTTGGGGGTCTGGCGGTGTTGGTTGGGCTCTGTGCCTCCCGACTGCACGGAGCTCACTCAGCAGACGTCCATGCTGCGCGGTCACGTGCGCGCGCCATGTTGTTATGTTTTTAAGTCAATTATTGGTGGCTAAGCAGCCATGGCTCACCTTCTATCCCTACCCCCCCCCCGTATTGCGCTGTGAAGTGGAGGGGCATTTTTCTATGGTTCACCTCAGGCAGCATAGAGGCTACATTTACCCCTGCAGCCAAGACACCCCAGCCCTAAACATACCCACATCTGCCATCAGTGCCACATTATGAGGATGCAAGGGGCGTGCACCCCGGGGCCTCCACCACTTGCACTGCAAGGGGGGCCTCCACCAACCTTTGGGTTATGGTCTGGTCCAGGAAGCTTTTCAGTCTTTAGTCTGACAGGCCACAGATCCAGTAGCAAAGCCGCCATCAGCAACGCTACAGTGATGGGTGGGTGCAGAGCTGTCAATCGGCAGCCACTCACTGCTCAAGGCAGGGAACTGTTTTCTGCTGGACCAGCGGAGCGACTACACCCCCACCCCAGCCAGAGAGGCAGAGCAGGAGTTCCCGAGCAGCATGCACCCGCACAAGGGTGGCACAAGGAACTTGTAGACCAAAACCCAGCACCATCAGACCAATTGATTCCCTCCCCCCGGGGCATCCAAAATTGGGATGCCCTGCTGTCTGAAACCCCCCAGGTCACCCCGTTCACTTACCTTGCTTCCCGGTCCAATGGCACATGCCGTGACCGCATTCCCACTATCCCTCTAGCAGGGCATGTGCCTGCGCAGGGCTCCCTGATAGAGGGAAGCAGGGGATGCGTCCGCTCGGAGCTAGACGACGTGATATCAGCGGCTCCGAGCACTCTGATTGAACGAGTGGCCGCGCATGCGCCGTAGGATCGGGAGGAGGTGAGTTGCGCTCAGCGATCTGGGGGGGCTTTGCACAGTGGGGCACCCCCTATCGGGGTGCCCAGAGGGAAAGGACCAAAACCCAGGATAGTCAAAATCCTAGATTTTGGTCCACTTTGATCTGACGTTCAAGTAAGTGGGCAGGTGTCAGACATTCGCCATGTATCTGGGGCCTCCACCAGATTTTCCATTTTATACTTCAGTCTGAGCACACGGAGAGTAGGCTCCACCCCCTGGGAGGAAACACAAACTGTACAGAGATTAAAAACCCACCACTTCCTGTCTACCTCAGTTCTTTGTGTTTCCTCTCTGGGGGAACCACTGGACGGAGTGGTCTGAAGATGGTTATTTGATGGCCAATTTAGTTATTTTAGTTTATTTTAACAACCCGAGCTTGGCGGAATAGCCCACTGTACCCATTTTTTCACATACGTGAAGTCGCATCTGCTGAATTGGGGCAGCCAGGGCAGAAATTATTCCCACATAGCCTTTATTGACCTATCCACTAGTTGTGTAACAAATCCTGGCAATTTTCTTTGTTACTGCAGATATGCCAGCTTCTGGTTGCGCACCGGCTTCAGGCTAAGGCAGATCAGCTGTTTCTTTGTTTTTACAGCTGATTTCCCTCCAAGAATTTCAAATTTGGGGGCAGAGCCAAGGCCAGGCCAGCACAGACATGGGGCGCTGTAAGCAACATTCCTCCCCGGCCAGCGTTCAGGTCGGAGGGAGGTGAGGCAGACTTGAGCGGTGGTTAGCGTCAGCGATGTCTGAAGACGGGCAAGTGTTCAGCGTTCACTGCGGGAGCCCCGGCAGTCGCAGTGAGTCCCCCGGACAGCGACGCTCTTAAAGCTACAGCACCAGAGGCGACATGTTCAAGTAACTGGTAGGATGGTACCTGTTTGTTGCCCGGAAAGTGTAATAGTTTATAGGTTAATGCTAATATTGTTGTTAGGTTGTTTAGCCTTGATCACCTAAAGTTAAAGACACTGATCCCCCAATACCTAGGAAAGCTCTTAAACGGGACCAACACCCGGTCACGTGAGGGGCCCTGCCGGCGGCCGGCACAGAGAACACAACTACAGCCCATGTGACCGGCCGCCGGCCAATCACAGGACTCCTTTCCTGGCACTGGCTCGTTAAAAGGTGAGTCTTTTACGTGTCCTGTGCATTTAGGTGCGAGTGGGCTCCAGCGTTCTGGATGCCCCTCGAGCTTCTTTCTAGCGCAGGACTCCTTTCCTGGCACTGGCTCATTAAAAGGTGAGTCTTTTACGTGTCCTGTGCATTTAGGAGCTTCTTTCTAGCGGCAAAGACCCGGACCAACACCTGTTAATGTAATAACGGGTGTTGGTCCGGTTTAAGTTGTCTAAGCGGTGTAAGGTTGTTAATGTGTACTTCTGGATGCATGGCAGAGGCCTTTATGTATAGTTTGTAGGGAAGCTAAAAGGGATACTGATGCGGCTACCATATTAAAGGAGATCCTTGTAACTAAGCTCACCTCGAAAGGGAGCGTCCCGTACCATCCATTGCTACCGCACAGTTGGTTAGTTTGGTGGTTGAAGGATTGGGGGCATCCTGTGTGATATTTTTGTTGGCCCGCTGCAGCTTAGTGCAGAACTGGAATCTGGGGAGGATATATGGCCTGATGCAGAGCCTCCCCTGAACTGACCTTAAAACCTTCCGATTGTCCGGGGTCCCGTTTGAATCGTGGCTCAAATGTGATGCAGAGCCTCCGTCGGAATGGCTCCCTAACTGATCCGTCAATTTGTCTTCACTCGGGAAGTTTTTTGGCTCTCTCGGGTGCCTTCAATTTGATCGGGGCTTCCGTTCCCATTCACATGGGCGGCCCGTTTTTCCCTGCTTTTTCCTTGGTTTTTGAACGTACCTGCTTGCCTTCCGTCGTATTTGACCTTCCATTTTGGTGTTTTTTTCAAGTATACTTACATCTCCATGGCTCTTCAGTTGCCAATCTGGCTACACGCAAGCGCACATCCCTCAACCTCCATTGGAATATACATATGGCAACAACTGCCAATTTGGCACATATATATATATTTAATTAAAATTTTTGTTGTTCCTTCTTCCTTGCCATTAATGCATACCTTAATCTCCTTTGTTGTTCCTTCTTCCTTGCCATTAATGCATACCTTAATTGTTTCTGATTGTTTTTGATTTATTGTCCCATATCTAAACCTTTTGTGTCATGTAAATGTGTGATGATGTTATGTGATTGTACATTTGCAGGAAAGACAACTCTCAAAATCTTTGTTATTTTTATTTATTCCAACGTTGGAATTTATAATTTCTTTTTCTGTTTTTTCCTAATTTTTTTTTTTAATTTAAAACCAAAGAAACTATTTACATTTTAAGACAAATTAAAAAGCTTTAGGCCTCGTGTTCTTGTGGCTGTGATTTTCTGGTATCTGTGAATGAAAAACAACATTAGTTTAGCATTGTTTTTATGGTTTGGTTTTGCGTGATTTTTTTGGGGCCCTTTTTAAACCGGACCTTCAGCGTGATTTAATGAAAAGGCCAAACTCTTCAAATACAAGACCGCAGGATTTGAAACTAATATTTTAAAAGTTTTTAGTCACTAACTAATTATTCTTTCCCCCACTGGCCTGCAACTCTGTTCTGGAATTTAGGATACGTGCGCCGCCATCTTGACTCAGAAGTATCACACTTACTGAGGAGAGGAGAGTGGGATAAGGTACAGGGGGTGGGTTATAGCTGTGCTTTGCTCACACAGAGCAGAGCTGTGCTCTTGAAAAGGTCAGCAATCCCAGAATGCAGAGCAGCACAGTTACAAGGCACTTCCTTTTTGCAGGCTGCCTGATAAGATGGGGGCTTCCATAATCAGCCATCTTGGATGTTTAAAGGCTCATAACATGCATTAGGTGCAGGTAGGATGAATTTTAATGTGGCCAATCTGTATGTACAGGGTGTGGGAAACATATAAGAGAGACTCTTATTCAGAGTAAATGGTCCGCTTTAAGGGCTATTTTTTTTTTTTTATTTTTTTTTTTTTGGGCGATGTTTTTGGCAATGGAATTGTTAGTTCATTTACTTTGACCAAATAAAAAAACACTTACAATGTTTGGGGCGCACATTGCGTCGGGGGCGTCTCCTTTCTTCCTCCCTGGGTTGCTGCTGTGAATCTGTTTGGATGACAAACACACTGATATTAGAGACTGTTGTTGTATCATGAATATAATATTAAGTTAGGCTTCTAGGTATCAATCTATTCACCTTCCCCAGCCACCTCTTCCTCGTCGCCCCCTTCCTCCCTCGCTCATCCCTTGGGATGTCCCTGCGACGTCTGAATCTACAGTACAACTAACAATAGTGCACATGAGTATATGAATTTAATGCATGTATTAGCACATCTCTAACTATATTTCCCTTACCGGAGTCAGGTTGAGGCTCATTTAGGCTCGACTCCCTGCCGTCAGATCCCCCCCTCCCCTGCATGCTGAGGTCCAGAGGCTCCTCATACTCACTGGCAGAGGAGGGGGTGGCCGTTGACACTGGCAGTGGACCACCTACACCTTCACCTGTTTCGCCCAACACTGGGCTGCGTGTCCTGGTCCGGGTGGGGCGGAAGCGCATATTCCATTCATGTGCTGAAATACAAACACAATCATAAAACCACGCCCAGGCGAGGCCAGGGTTATAGGTGCATTTACATTTTCAACACTTACATGGGAAATGTTTGGCGAAGTACCGCCTCACCCGGGGCTTATGCCTTCGCTTCAAATCAGACCAGTGTTGGGCGATCTGGGTGAAGGTATAGGTGGTTTGTGATCGGCGTGCGATCGCGTCCACCACCGCCAGGGCCAACGTCCACTTCTCATAATCTGACGGCAGGAAGTCGTAGCGATTCCTCAGCATCATCTGTAAAAAAAAGATACAAGGACCCACCATTAATCCACCAAATACATTACCAAGTTTCCTGGCCTAACTAAAGTCACTTTATTAACCTCTTGCTGCCTCACATTGCCCTAGTTCTTCTATCTGCATCTAGCCTAGTTTGTAGCTGCGTACATGTGTTAAACTAAGGTGGGCTTGTATTTAACGTGACAAACTAAGTTGTTTCAGACTATTCTTGCGCTTTGTTTTTTTTTTATTATAAGGAATGTGTACGCGCACATAAACGCACGCTCGCATACTCACATCCATGATGATGTCATCCTGCTTGTGGGTAAAGATTGCGGGCGACATATTTTCTTGCTTTTCCTGGTCTAGCTCTGATGTTCCCCCGCGTTGACGTGCGTGCTTGCGCGCAGGCGCGCACCCGCTGTTGTCAACGCCCACACGGGAAACATATTTAAAGCACAAGGCACTCAGCTCTGTGTTGGATAACATATCAATATGGGCAGACCTAAAGGGAGCAAAAATAGGCAACCAAGGCCCGAGGCACACAGCAGCCACACACATGCCTCATCCTCCAAAAGACAGAAGAGCAGGCACCAGACACAGGCAGAACATGCCCCAACTAAAACGCTGGATACTCCACACACACAGGCACATTCAAAAAAATGCAGGACCAAGGAGACATTCACCCATTCACCACCACCTGCCAAAAAAGCACGAACACACAAGGGTGCCAAATCGAGTAAGACCCTGCAGCATCCTCAGCCTCAACACACCAAGCATACCCACAAAACAAAACACATCAGCAAGGGAAAGCGTATTGCCAAACCCACCACCCCACCAAGGTCACTCACCCCTCCACCTCAACCCTCTGGTTCTCCCAATTCCAGTACCTCACATTCCACATGCAGCTCCACATCTGATAGCTCAACAGGAACCCAGACATTAAGCCATAGCAGCACACACACAACATCACCCTCCCCCATAAGCCCCAGAACCACACACGACTCACCAGATAGCCAACCATCAATTTCCACAGATGCAGGGGACACCACACACCCATGTGGCCGACAGCTACGCCGTGGCTCCCTAACTGCACGTTTTTGCGATGCTCAAAGCATGGCTGTGGCAAATGCAGTTTGTGAGCATTATGATGCCCTATTTGGCAGGAGCTCCAAATCAACCACTAAGCAGGCTAAGCTGGAGATCTGGACGAATATTTGCCGCCAAGTAAATAGTGTGGGATCTGTCAGGCGAGATATTCAACAAATCAAAAGGAAATTTGGGGACCTGAAATACTACAGTAAAAAAAAAATGGACATGCGCCATCAGCAGAGGTAAAGGGCAAATTAAATGCATTTGTAGTCACATTGGTAACAGGATGTAACACTTATTAGGTGTAATTTAATCTTCCCCAGCCAACAGTCAGGGGGTGGAGCAGAGGTAAAGGGCAAATTAAATGCATTTGTAGTCGCATTGTTAAAAGGATGTAACACTTATTAGGTGTAATTTAATCTTCCCCAGCCAACAGACAGGGGGTGGCTTACCCACTAAAATAATCCTTACACCCGCCGAGGAACATGTATATACATACATACACCCGGCCAGCATCCAGGGCCTGGCAGAGGCACAAGACACAGACCGGAATGTAAGGTCCCAAGGTGAGTCTGAATTTGCCATGACCTATTACAAAAAGTTCAATAAGGCAGTGTTAGGCTACACAACACACTGTACTTGGCCATTTAGCTAATCTTCAAATCTACATTCTAAGGAACCAAGTCAACAGGACCCACCAAGCACCCAAAACCCTACGTTAGAATCGAGGCCAAGGGCACACCAGGATTCTATACCACGAACCCAAATTGTGGATTGCGATGAGGTAAGTCAATGGTCATTGGTGTGTACTTTTAACATTGATCTTTGAGAGCTTTTGTGGACAGAAATAAACTAAAAGGAACCTATATTTCTTTACAGACCACAGGAAGCCCACCCATCATCGACCATATAAGAGATTTGGAGGAGGACACCCCACATATGTCACTAACCACTACGGCAACAGTGGCAGCAACGCAGTCAACCCACCACCACATCCACAACCACCTTCTGAACCAGAACCAACCACCCGTCCCACTGCTCCAACCCAGTCCAGACGCCATATTTCCCAAAGAAAGCAACTTCAAATTTTGGAGGAAGCATGGAGGCAGGAAAATATAGCCTTTTCAGCGACAACACAGCAATTCAATGAGACTGTGTGCACCCAACTCACAAACCTCAACGCCCAATTAGAGGTATTAAACAGAAATATCTCTGCCCTAACCAGCCATATGGGTGAGATTAATCAAAGCCTGGCCCACATTGCAGCCAATTTGCAGGCACAACATCATTCCTCGTCAACATGCACTCCAACATACCACTAATTTTTGGGGAATACATTTTTTTACCCCACGTGTAATTTTTCTTTTGGTCCAAAAAAAAACAAATGACACACCAAAATTTGTTGGTAAAATAAAAAAAAATAACCAAAAAAAAAAGTTTGGTCTACTAAACAATAACAACACTAAACAATAGTTGTGCACGGATGGTTTGCGCGGTGCCACTTTGGGTGCAAGAAAATGGAGGGGTGGGGACGTCTGAAACTAAAGGTTGTGGAGTAGCCCACAAGCCATGATTATTTTTAGGACCGTTGCAGGCGTCTATTGTAGTGCCCCCCCAGTCTCATCAAGACAACGGAAGCTCATCTTCAAGAGATCAAAGCCCCCCTCCACCACAGAGCGAGTCCTCCTGGGGGCAGTATTGTAGCGCTCCTCTGCCTGTGAAGATGGGTGCAGGATGGGGGTCATCAGCCAGGGGAGCAAAGGATAGCCAGAGTCTCCTGCCAAACCAAAAAAAATAAATAAATAAATAAAAAAAAGGTGTGCATTGCAACAATAGAAAAGAGGGACAAATAGGTGAGCAGGGTAGGGTGGGAGGAAAGGACATTTCTAATGAGACTACATGCACATCCAACCTGTACACTCATTAAAAAAGTCTGGGGAATACTACTTACATAAGAGGGCAAGAACATGACGCAATAGGGTACAATCACTTAACCCATTTAATTTGTAGCTCAATAATTAGGCTCAAAATATACTACGAAAATTGTTGCAAAATAGTGTGTTAAGGGAAAAAACACAGTCAGACAGGGTGGGCAACCAATGCAAGTTTCATACACATACCCAGTAGCCAGCCACCAAAAAGATCGCCAGATTTGAATCGCTCATCTAGGCAGGAATTCCTCAAGATGTGCGCATCATGCGTCGAGCATGGAAAGCCAGCAAAACGACTCCCAAAAACCCATTCTGAGACAGCCAGTGCCTGCACATTTATGCACATTTATGCAATGTCCCATCTTCCAGTTCCTGCACACAGGCAATAAAAAAAAAAATTAGGTAGACCCTGTAAAAAGGACCCCCCCCCCCAAAAAAACCCCAAAAATATAACAAATACTCATGCCATCGATGTCCAAAGGCATGCGGTGCAGCCTGGTTTCTGCCATACTCAGCAGGACAAGACCGCTGAGCTGGACTGCATATTATTGCCCGAGTGCAAATACGGCTGCTCTGACTGCCCGTAAGTGAAGGCTCGGCGGCCCCGTTTTATTAGGGTGATTTCAATCGGAAATCAAGGCTCTGCATCACTGAAAAGAACGGACCAATGAACGAGGCGTCCGTTTTCCCGGGAAACAGCCTCGTGCGAGCTGACAATTGGAAAGGCGGCTGAGCGCAAACCTGATCGCATAAACGCACACTAAAATCAACGTAGCACCGTTTCCTGATCCGATCAAAGCCCAAAACCAACGGGAAAACGCACGGGATAGCTGAACGGGGAGGCTCTGCATCAAGCCAATAGCCTCTTTCATATAGTCGTTCCGTGGCATCTGATGGTATCCTAAGAAGCATGGCAAGTCTTAATAACTTAAAGGGCTATCTGGAATGCAATACTCCAGGGGGGAGGCCTTCTTAAAGGAGCAGTATCGCAAATTTTTCTTGGTGACTTATATTTAAATGGTACTTTGAATGTAGGTAGGTGTTGGAGTAAGAATTACAAATGTAGAAAAAAATGATGTGTGTGTTGAACAGCTGGAGTCTAATAGCTCATGTTTATGTCTTGTCAGTGTCGGGAGCCGACACTCTGGCCTGTTCCACACTGAGGAGAGGGAGATACAAATGTATCAGTTCCACGCTGAGGAGAGGGGTAAACAATGTATCAAAGTCTCAGCTGTTCAGTGCTGGCAGCCGTCCAGCATCAGATAACATTGCAACATTGCCTGGCCAGAACTTATATATATAAAACAGAGAGAAAAGCTCTAGAAGTCATTTAGCTGATTTTGACAGTTTTCCCTTCATGTTGGCTCTGCTGCAGAATCTTTCAGTTTACCATTTTCTCTTTCATATTCTTATTTTTCATTTTTCCATATGATCTTTCTTTCAGCTTTGTGTGTTTTGAGCAAAGCCCAACCCAGGATTTTCAATATCTGGAGTTTTGTTTTGTGCCTAGGGGTATCCCGGCTTGGGATGCCCTGATATGTGAAATCCCCAAGTTCACCTGTGAAAACGTACCTTTCCCTGTCCCACAGCGCATGCGCAGGCTCTCATCCAATCAGCTCTGTTTGCACGCAGATGGGGAACCTGAGCAGTAACCTTCCTGGCCGCCCGGCCTGTCTAAATGACTATCTGCATGAGCGCGCCAGAAAAATGGGGGGATCTGTGGTTATCCAGGGGTCGTTTCACACAGTGGGGCATCCTGATTTAGAATGGGGTTTTGTTCCACTTTAATACCTTTAGATTTTCCTGCACAGTTATTCAAAGAAGAATTTCAGTAGTTTTCAGTCAGTTTAGTTTATTTTGTATAGATTTTACACATTTGAGTCACCTGGTCTCATAACAAAAGCAGCACCTCACACACACACAGCCGTTACAGTGTCAGCCTCTGAGGTAAAGTGTTGCTAGGAGACCAGTGGGCTAAATGAAGCAGCTCACTAAAAACAACCCAGCAGATCCCCCTATTCAGTAAATGGACTGAGCCATTGTAATTATACAATTTAAAAGAGAGGCATATATTTTTTTCTTTTTCTATTGCCAGATTATTTATACACATGTTATAAGCTATTGTGTGGCTATTTAATTATTTATCTTTTTAAATGCAAATTTCGCGATACTGCTCCTTTAAGGTTCTTCCACCTTTTTATAGAGCTGTTTGTTTCCTGACTGATGCTTCTGCGGAAAATATAATGGCCACTTCAAGGATTTCGGCCTTAGTTTCCTGTATTCGGAGGGCACTGTGGCTAAAGACCTGGTCAGGGGGTTTAGGGCAAAGTTGTGTGGGCTTCCCTTTCATGGTTATTCCCTCTTGGTAATTAAACTGGTAAGAAGTTTCCAGTTAAAAGGAATAGAGGCAGAGCTAAGGTAAGTATTATTCAGCAGAAAATGCAAGTTCTCAGGCAAGGCATAAAAGAAGGTTGGATGGGCAGTTTGGGCCAGTAGCGATCTTGGCAAGTTGCCAGTGGGGGGGGGGGGGGGGGCAGACTTTCCAGGTTTGTAGCCTCCTGGAGAACAGTCACTCAAGGTCAGTTGTGCTACAATCCCTACAAGAGGGGTATCGATTAGAGTTGCCATCCCCCCACTGCAAGTACCTGCGATTTGCTGTGCGGTTGGGTCGGGTGATTCTGAATTACAAGTACAGAGCTCTGCCATTCGGCCTGTCCCCATGTAAAGATCCTGGCGGAAACAATGGCTCACCTAAGGTAACAGGGCATCACAGTAATCCCTTATTTAGACGACCTTCTACTATTAAACTGGTCAGAGCAGCAGCTACTGGTAGATCTCAGAAAGACCCTGGCCCTACTGGAGATTCTCGGGTGGGTAGATGACCTAGAGAAATTTACTCTAACACCCAGTGAGCAGTGCAAGTTCTGGGGTTCATCATAGACAAAATTCTGCTTTTTTTTCTTCCGCAGGACGCTAATAACAAGTCCTCAAGTGTTCATAAGACAAACCATGCAGTTGTTCGTCAAGATATCAGCAATCCTGAGAGTACTCTGGGCTCAACTTAATACAAGAGTATTGTATGGGTTCTCTCTAGTTCTATGGGAAAGACTTCAGGGGTCACTAGATCAGTTTGTTCAACTAACTTCCTGGGTGATAAAAGAACCTAGAATGGTGATCCAATCCACTAGTACTGGAGGAAGGCAAACCAACCCAGTGATAATCACAAAAGATGCCCATGTAAACAATCTTCAGAGAGCTCCTGGTGGTCAGGTTGGCCCTGAATTTTTATTTTCAGCTGGTCATAGCAGGTAGGGAAGTACTGATAAGGTCAGACAACGCCTCAACAGTAGCCGTCTAAACCATCAGGAAGAAACAAGGTCCCTTGCATTAATGAACCTGTCAAATACAATTCTTCTACCCCTCCAAACAGGTTCTGTCCATCACAGCAAGTCATCTGAGGAGAACCCTCAACACCTTAGCAGACTGTCTGAGCAGGGTAAGGGTTCAGCAAGTAAGAGTGGTGTTTGAACCAGGAAGTATTTCTTCAGGTTGTAGGTGTTTGGGGGTTTTCCACAGGTGGATCTGTTTGCCAACAACACAACATTGTTTTCACTATCATGCTCTAGCTCAGCCGTGGAAGTTTCAACTTGCTTATACTTTTCCTCCTTTCAGAATTCTGCCACAGGATAGCACAGGAGGAAATCCAAGGCATCCTGATTGCTCCGTTCCGGCTAAAAAAGAGCGTGGTTTGCAGATTTGAGAAGAGTGGTGAAGAAGGGTCCTTGGCGGCTTCCAATTCTTCCGGGGCAAAATTCTGCATTCGAATCTGTCAAGACTTCAATTGACAGCGTGGATTTTGAAAGGGTCATCCTAGAGAGTAAGGGGTGTTCCACAAGTGTGACTAAAACGCTACTAGTCAGCCGAAAATTATCTATTAGAAAGATCTACGGAAAGGTATGTAAGGGTTTTTCTTCTTATTGTGAAGTTAAAGATAGGAAAAGATAGCTATAGTTCTCGAATTCCTGCGGGAAAGATTTGAAAAAGGGGCTAGCAGTAAGTACTCTATAGACTCAGACTTGCGCCTTTTCTTGAACAGAAACTAAATTAGAATTAACTTATCAATCGTTTTTTTCAAGCCAGTCAGTCAATAAAGGCTAACGCCTTTTAAGGGTTTTCCTACATGGGACTTATCGATTGTATTTAAAGGTCTGTTAGAACCTCCTTTTGAGCCACTGGTTGGGGTCCCAGAGAAGGGGTTCTCTCTTAAGTTTTGTTTTTTGTCAGTGAACTGCAGGCTCTGTTGTCAAAAGAGCCGTATTGTTCAATACTCTGAGATAAAAAATTTTTGAGACCTTTGCCTCGATTCAATAAAGATAGAAAAAAATTCTCATGGTAGTAAAATATTCAATTCATGAGAAAAAAGCCTGAGAATGTCACTGTTGCTGAATCACCAGCTAAGAAAACAATGAAAGTCAATGGTACTTTTTTACTCCTAAGAAAAGTAGAGAACTGTTTACTCCTGTTTACTCTACACTGTAGTAAAAGCTGCCATTGACTTTCATTGTCTTTTTATCTAGTGATTCAGTAACAGTAAAATTCTCTGGCTTTTTTCTTATGAATTGAATTTTTTACTACCATGAGAATTTTTTTCTACCTTTATTGAATCAAGGCCCTGATCTTTTATTTTTGTCAAAGATTGTGACTACAACTAATAGGATGCAGGAAATAGTTCTTCCGACTCTACCAGTAGGAGCTGGCAAGGAGGAATATCTCTTGCTATTGTACAGGCTTTAGTTACTAAGGGGGTTTCTCCCCCAGAAGTACCTGCCAACTCTACACGAGCAATGTCCGCATCTTGGGCAGAAAGGACTGGGGCTCTATTGGAAGAGATTTGCAAAGCAGCAATGTGGACCTTCGCCCCACATCTTCCTCAAACATTATATACTTGACTTATTATCTGCAAAGCATCAGGCCTTCGGTAGAAGGGTACTACTTGTAGCTTCCCACCTCAAAGGTATAATTACTTGCCTAATCATCTCCATATGGTCAGACTAAAGTATGAAATAGAAAAAACCCCATTAGACTTACCGGTAACGGCTTTTTCATGAATACTTCATGTTGACCACATATTACCCGCCCATAGTCCAGATGGTTATATGGGTTTCTTTACAAAGACTGAGGTTGACAGGAAGGGGTGGGCTTTTAATCTCTGTCCAGTTTTTGTTTCCTCCCGGGGGGGGGGGGGGCTGAAGTATTCATGAAACGAAACAGCCATTACCATTAAGTCTAACAGGGGTTTTTGTGCCCAGGGGTCTCCACAACGCTTAATCCAGCCTTGCCTGCCATAGTATCTGCATCTACAATACTAATGCTTCAATATGATAAATAGTGTCCATATCCATGCCTCACCATCATCTATCCCTGCAATGCTATAGCCTCATATGAGGAACACACCACACTGACCAGCTGGGAGGCACATTAGGGCCTGGAAACTCATTGACTAGTCATGGGCTTTCCAGGACCAGTAAAATTCCAGGCTGATTTTGGCTCTAATTGACGCATGGTAACATGTTTTTGGGATGCCCTATTCTTTTCTGTTACACTACTTTCTATTGTGTAAAAGTAAGGAAGAACTTCAATTTAGCGCCATTTTTAGCTGAGAAAAGAAAAAGTGTTGACGCTAAAAAAAAAAAATTATATATAAAAGCTGCCCAGCAGGTTACAGGTTGCAGCTACAAGAAATGCTTGGGCTCTTGGTCAGCTCCTGAGTCTGCCTGAGCATTGATGATATTTGAAGGAAGATTATACTGATTGTTATTTAAATTAGAGCTTATCACCAGCTATCCATCTGGGTGTTATTTTTATCGTGACACCATTGGCCTGATGTTTACTTAGTCAATAACACATACAATTACATTACAGGTGTGTTCATTGGTTCATAGGTGATAATACAGCCACCTGTGGCATTTACAGAATCCCTAATAATCTATACTTGAATGGGAGCTTGACTTTCTACATCTCAGAAAAACCTGGTGCTCTCCTATTTAGAAGGTGGCAATAAAGCGGGATTCCGGCCTCTGGGTAACCAGAGATATAAGGCTCGATTCAGAGAGACAAAAAAAAAACTTCAGTTTTAGTGCCGATCTGTTTTTTTTTGGAAATGCTTCCGCTCTCGTATGAGTGTGCGAGCGATTCTGTGCATGCATTGAAAACCTTCTGTAAAGCTTCTGTCTGTTAGTACGGCAGATTACGAATACGAGGATGTCAATTTCCATCAAGATTTTTCTGTTTCATTTTCACATGTTACAACGTAGGCTTTCGTTTTTGCCCATCGTATCCTCCCACGAATCCTTTACGTTTCCCGTTAGTTTCTGTTTCCCTTTTTCAATAAATAATTGTCCAGACAGAAATCCTTACGATCTTGCGCCTGCGCACTACAAACTTAACTCATTAAAGTACTCGCCTACATATTTGCTACCCTCACTTCTACTACAATGTTTAGCTAAATCACTTAGCACTATCCATCATCCCTTTTGGACCCTTAACCCTTGTAGTGCCAGCTACGTGACTCTCACGTAGCTGCCTCTCCAACCGTTAAGTGCCAGCTACGTGAGAGTCACGTAGCTGATTTTAGAGCCCCATAAAAAAAAAGTAAAAAAGATTCAGACTTACCTGACCCCTCATTTGAAATTGCCAGCAATTCTGTACAAGAATCAAGTAGTAGATTTTCACCCCTGGCTTCTGATCTTCAGGAGGGGGCCCGGAATAGGCCCCCCTCCGCCGGCGCCAACATCTGAAAGAAAAAAAAAAGTAAATGTCATTTACTCACCTCACAGCGCGATGGTTCTCCCCGGGTCTTCTCTTCACCAGGGGGGGCTCCGATCCCCCCCCTGGGCTTTCCACGCTTCGGGTGAGGGCCCAGAAACAGGCCCTCACCATCCTCTTCGGCCGACGATGGCCCCGCCCCTAACCCCGCCCCTAACCCCGCCCACTTGGTGGCGTCATCCCGCTCCTCGGGTTACCGGCACCCGGGCTCCGTTCTGTCAGTTGTCGGTAGCGATCAGAGCAGGGAGGGTGGCAGGCAGGGAGGCTCTGATCTCCCTGCCTCCCTCCCTCCCTGCTCCGATCACTACCGACAACTGTCATCTGCAGCGGTGCGGGACACGGGATCAGAGGTAAGTATAAGTGAAAAAAGAATAATAAAAAATTTTGTGTCTATGTCTTTTTTTTTTTACTTAACTCTTTGTGAACTGGTAAGGGGTCCATGAGACCCCTTATACCAGTTCACAAGGCTCTGGGTATGGCAGGTCACCTGCGGCAAGCGGGTGACTTGCCATAACCCCCAGCCCCCCATTACCTGCCTCCCCATCGGCCAGGGGGGGGCAGAAGGGCCACGTGGCTATGTGGGCTAGTAGCCTGCAGGGCCAGGGGCCACCAACGCTGGGCCCTGCGCCCTGTTCTACAAGCCCCCATAGCTGGTCCGGTTCGGTAATGCTGGATAAGGGGTACCCTACGTCATTTTGTGGGGGGATTTTAAGGGTTTTTAATCATATTGCATAGTTGTATTCTATCTGAAATCTCCTAAACTGCTGTTTCAGTTTGGGGGAGTTTCCTGGGCAGGAAATGGTGTCTACCAATACATATGTGGTACCGTTGTAACCGGGAGAAATAGGGCTTTCACACGCAATAATATTTTATTAACAAACTTACATTTTTTATTAGAAAAAAACACTACAAATTGTAAAAAATAGTTTTTTTTTTATTTTTTTGCACATATTTCACCCAAAAGTATTGAGAATACACTAAAAAAAGGCCAAACAAGACATTTCATGTTGAAGCCCAGACTATGCTGAAAAAAACAATATATCATTTTCCTGGAAAATCCCTGGAAATCCCTTCAAAAATCCAGGTTGAACACGTGTAGCGCAAAAACGTGAAAAGTAGTCCGGCAACAGAGTGTGACAAAAAATCTCGGTAGGCTGGCACTCAAAGGGTTAAAGCTCACCCAAACCACTTCGCGGTTAGGTTCTTCTTCCATTTTAGCCCCCTAAAACTTACCCAAATCACTTCTCGGTCATGTGAATATTCATCTATAAATATTTCTGGGCCCATTAGTTTTGCGTTAATGTATTTTGTAAATGAAATGACACTGTAACATTTTTTTTTATTCCATCATAAAATATAACATTTTGAAAATTTCAAATTTTTACAACTATAAAAAACAAAATACGTAGCAATGGCAGCTCCTGCATCTCGCCCACCAACTGAAGGACCCTGACACTCAGTTGTGCCACTTTGGCACGTGTGGTCCCTGTTAAAAAACGTAAATTAAAATATTGGTATAACCTTGTTGGGGTCATACTGCAGTGCCCCCCCCCCCGTATGGTCCAAACACCTAGATCTGGACTTCAAAAGCCAGAGGGCCCTCGCCACTACAGCCCGGGTTTTGCATAGTGCCCGATTAGAGAACCCCTGGCCCACATTCTGCAGGCAAAGAACGGGCATCAGGAGCAAGGGCGAGTGGCACATCTTGCGGTTCCTGCAACCAAATATAAAATAATTACACAAAGCAAAGGTAACCAACTAAAACAATAACTCCTACAACAAATTAAGATTCAAGTTCAATAATCCAAATATAATTCACAAAGGACATAAGTCTAAACAAATATAGCAATTATATGGATGTGTTCGAAAATAAAGGTTTACATGCTAAGGACCAATTAAGGTCAGCATTAAAATGCTTCTATAAGGCATACATGAAATGTATTGATTCAGGTATGCATTGCTATACAATTCATGGCCTCGGCCATGCTGATACATGCAATGCCTTGGTGCTAAAGGCGCGCAGACTCCTCCACATAGCCGCAAAACATGTTCAACAATAGCAATCCGAGCCCTCAAAGGTCCCGTAAGTGAATCGGAAAGGAAACGGATTTATAGGGTGGTGGTCCATCGGAAATCAGCTCTCTGAATCAGACGGGAACCCATCCCAATAACGGAAGTTATCTGAACGAACAAAAAATATCCGATTTTGTTTGGAAAATGATCCGAACTAACAGAAATTATCCGATTTGCTTCCGTTCATCGAAAGCGCATATACACATTTTCCCGAACGTTCGTACGATTGAAAAATTAACGAAAAAAAGCAAAAAAAATGACAAACACCCACCAAAACTTTCACAGACAGCTAGGGAAGTACAGACGAATGTGGCTCTGAATCGAGCCTATTGTATGAGCTATGAGCCCAGTTTCTCAAGCTTATGTCAGCGATGTGATTATCATCCTAGACAAACAAAAACTTGTGTTGATTTACCCAACACACACACACACACACATATATATATATATATATATATATATATATATATATATATATATCAGCAATTTAGATATCACTATAGCTTACAGTGTTACCAAGCAGACTAAGGAGGGAGCTGTTGTCAGAATTGGTGTGATATATAGGCCCCCTGGACAATCTAAAGATTTAGATAACCTGTTAAACTGGACCTTCAGCCTGATTTAATGAAAAGCCCAAACCCTTAAAAAAACTATTCCCCGTCTAAAATTAATATACTTTAAGTTTTTATTCGCTTACTAATATTCTCCCCCCCCCCCCCCCCCTGGACCTCTGTTCAGGACTCTAGGATACGGGGCCTCCATCTTGACTCAGAAGCATCACATACTGAGGAGAGGTGACCGGGATAAAGAAGACATTTCCTGCCTGATGTTCCATGAGCCACCATCTTGGATGTTTAAAAGCTCATAACATGCAGTAGATGCTGTTTTAACTTTCCAACAGAGTTAGTGTTTTTACCCATATGTGCATATATTTTTGTGCCTTTAGTTTTTGACTAATAAATGAATGTCTTTGTTTTGGCAGTTTGTGTAGTCTGCCTGTTGTTTCTCGCCAGCCCAGCATTTAACCATGTTGCTGTTTGTATGTGTTTTCCCCTGCAGTAGATGCAGGTAGGATGATTTTTAATGTGAGCAATCTGTATGTTCAGGGAATGGGAAACATATAAGATATGCTCTTATTCAGGGTGAAGGTCCGCTTCAATAGATGAAACCAGTGGAATGGCAGTGAAGGGGGAAATTGTAATTATGAGTGCATCAACATGCAAGAGCAGAAATGTATTAGATGGAACATCTTTAAAAAAAACTTGTGATGTCACCAACTAGAGGAGATAACAATTTGGACTGGTTCAGGATAAAAATAGACATTGTGCAATCCCACACCGAAAGTGCTAGACTTTAGGAAAACAAACTTAAAGGAAATGGTGGTCTATGTAGAAAGGGAATTAGGCGAGTGGAACAGAGTAACAAACTAGCAAGAATAAAAGGAAGAATAAACCAATACGGTTTACTAGGGAAGTCAGTACTATCATAAAATAAAAGAAGTCTGCCTATAAGAAGTATAAAGAACGTAGAAGTGTAGCTGGCGTATAAAATTAAACAGAGGGAAGCAAAACTATTAAAAATGCAGTGGTTGACCATCTGAATAGCAACTTTTGTTAAGTATTTTCAGATAGTGGCTTTCAAACCTATAGCAAGTATGGCCATAGCATAGCATCCAGCTGGGAGGGCCCAGCTCTGGAGTTTTTCGAGGCTGATGTCTTAACTGGGCTGGCACATCTAAAGGTAAGTAAGGCATTAGGTCCAGGTGGAATTCACCCCAGAGTTTTAAAGGAACTCAGATTTGTGATTGATGAGGTTCCAGATGATTAGACAATGGCCAATGTCATACCAATCCATAAGAAGGGGAGTAAGGAAGAAGCTAGTAATTACAGGCCAGTTAGTTTAACACCTATAGTGGTAAAAATTAGAGATGAGCGAACTTTTGAAAAATTCGATTCGGCTGATTCACCGAATTTTCCGGGAAAAATAGTTTCGGTCCGGATTTATTCGCGACGAATCGCTATTAAAAATGGCTATTTCTGGCCGTCCAAGAGCCTCCATAGGGTTGCAGAACGTTTTGCTTGGCCGTAACATGCATAGGATGCATGCTGGAGTTAGTGAAATACTATTGTAAAGAAGTATGACATGCAGATCAGAGGCATCGCTATTAGGATCCCTGATGCAGAGCGGCACATTTACAGAGCCTTGAGGTGGCATCAGCATGATGAGCCCATATATTGCCTAAAAGACACACAGTGGAGTTGGCAGTAGCATAGGAGCCCATATATTGCCTGAAAGACACACCCAGAAGTTGGCAGCAGCATAGGGAGCTCATATATTGCCTGAAAAACACATTGGAGTTGGCAGCAGCATTAGGAGCCCATATATTGCCTGAAAGACACCCCCTGGAGTTGGCAGCAGCAGGAGCCCAAACATTGCTTGAAAGAGACACTGGACTTGGCAGCAGGAGCCCACAAATTGGCCTAAAGACACACTGGAGTTGGCAGCAGCAGCAGGAGCCCAAAAATTGGCATAAAGACACACTGGAGTTGACAGCAGCAGCAGCAGGAGCCCAAACATTGGCTGAAAGAGACACTGCAGTTGGCAGCAGGAGGCCAAAAATTGGCCTAAAGACACACTGGAGTTGGCAGCAGCAGCAGCAGGAGCCCAAACATTGTCTGAAAGAGACACTGGAGTTGGCAGCAGGAGCCCAAAAATTGGCCTAAAGACACACCCTTGAGTTGGCAGCAGCAGCAGGAGCCCAAACATTGCTTGAAAGAGACACTGGAGTTGGAAGCAGGAGCCCAAAATTGGCCTAAAGACACACTGGAGTTGGCAGCAGCAGCAGGAGCCCAAACATTGGCTGAAAGAGACACTGGAGTTGCCAGCAGGAGCCAAAAAATTGGCCTAAAGACACACTGGAGTTGGCAGCAGGAGGCCAAACATTGCTTCAAAGGCACACTGGAGTTGGCAGCAGCAGCCTAAAAATTGGCCTAAAGACACACCCTGAAGTTGCAAGCAGCAGCAGCAGGAGCCCAAACATTGCTTGAAAGAGACACTGGAGTTGGCAGCAGGAGCCCAAACATTGCTTGAAAGAGACACTGGAGTTGGCAGCAGCAGGAGTCCAAACATTGCTTGAAAGAGACACCCTGGAGTTGGCAGCAGCAGCCCAAAAATTGGCCTAAAGACACACTGGAGTTGGCAGCAGCAGGAGCCCAAAAATTGGCCTAAAGAGACACTGGAGTTGGTAGCAGCAGCAGCAGGAGCCCAAAAATTGGGTGAAAGAGACACTGGCGTTGGCAGCAGGAACCCAAACATTGACTGATAAACACACCCTGGGGCTGGCAGCAGCAGGAACCCAAAAATTGGCTGAAAGGCATACCCTGAAGTTGGCATCAGCAGGAACCCAAAAATTGTCTGAAAGGCATACCCTGAAGTTGGCATCAGCAGGAACCCAAAAATTGTCTCAAAGGCACACCCTGAAATTGGCATCACCAGGAACCCAAAAATTGTCTGAAAGGCATACCCTGAAGTTGGCATCAGCAGGAGCCCAGAAATTGGCCTAAAGACATAAATATGTTTTGCACCATTTGGAAAGTGTAAAACGTGGCACCATGCTGAATCAACTCGCATGCATCAGCCATTGGTGGGTGGAAATCCTGGCTGATCCATCCCTGATTCATTTTGACAAAGGTGAGTTTTTTTTTAGTTGACAGACGAGTTCTCCTCGGCGTTACTATGGCCCCTGCCGCACTAAACACCCGCTCAGATGGCACGTTACTTGCCGGGCAGGACAGCTTTTCCAGGGCAAACTCTGCTAGTTGCGGCCCAGAAGTCCAGCGGATCCTCAAGGTGTGTTGGCATGGTTATGTCAAGGTATGACACGACCTGCTGGTTCAGGTCCTGCTCCAGGTCTTCCTGCTGCTCATGAGTAGACTCACTATGCAGAGGGCCCCCCGAGTCAGACCTGCGAGGGTATGGACGATGGCGCAGATAGGCATCGGCCAACTGACTACCTAGGATGTCTCTGTAGTAGGCCAGTTTGTCCTCCCTCTCAGTGGGTGTAAAAAATGCCGGTAGCGAGGGTCCAATAAGGTGGAGAGGCAGAAGTCATCCCGCTGACAAATGGAAACAATTCTGGGGTCACTACGCAAGCACATGAGCATGCTTAGTGCCATTTGTGCAAGTGACTTGGAGGGACTACCTGTCTCCATCTCCACTGCATACTGCCACGGTGTGTCTGGGTCCTCTGTCTCGCCTTCCTCACAACCCTCTAGCTCCTCTGGCTGCTCCTGCTCCTCCTCTTCTGTCAGCTGACTAGATAAACCAGCCTTTTCGCCAAGCCTAAACTGTGCTTCACTGTGCCACTCCTCCTACTCCACCTCCTCCAGTTCATGTGGCCGTAAGATGTAGACGTCATGTCTCCAGTGCCCATGTGTTGTAGTACATGAAGCAGTGGAATCACGTCGTTCATCCCGTAATCCTGGCGACTGACAACTAAAGTGGCTTCCTCAAAGGGCCTGAGCAAACGGCAGGTGTCACGTATGAGCTGCCACTGGTTGACATTGAAGTTACACAGGGGAGTCCCCCTATCCGCTTGGATCATCAAGAAATCCGTGATGGCTTTTCTCTGTTCGTATAGTCGGTCCAACATATGGAGGGTGGAATTCCAACGGGTGGAAACATCGCAAATCAGACTAAGTTGGGGGCTACCGTTCTGACGCTGTAGCTCAAGAAGGATGTGCTTGGCTGTGTAGGAGTGGCTGAAGTGCATGCAAAGTTTCCTTGCCGTTGTTAGGATGTCTTGCAGATGGGCGGAATACTTCAGAAACCGCTTGACAACCAGAGTGAAGACGTGAGCCATGCAAGGCGCATGGGTCAGGCTTCCTTGTTGCAACGCAGACAAAATGTTCTTACCATTGTCGGTAACCATGGTTCCCATTTTCAGCTTTCTTGGAGTAAGCCATGTTTGGATTTCTTGATGAATACATTTTAGCAGTTCCTCCCCTGTGTGACTCCATTCGCCAAGACAAACCATGTGAAGCACAGCATGACACCTCCATGCCCTGCACACATGGTAGATTGGAGGGGCACTGAGACTTGACCCTACAGTGGAAGGTGAGGAGATGGCGGAGGATGAGGAGGCCGAGTCGCACGGTGTCACAGGCACAACGCCCAGGGAGCGCGAAGGCAGAGGCGGAGCTGCTGACTCCGGGGCAACCTGCGTCCCTTTTCTCCTGATGATGATGATGATGATGAAGCTCCTTCTGCACCCGGCTCCCAAGTGCGATCGGCTTCATCATCATCATCGAGTTGTGTCTGCACGTCACTGATGTTCTTGGTTTCCTCAACAGTGTCTGGTGCAGGAGCTGGAACGCTCGCCACACCACCTCCCACGCCACTCTCCACATCACTATTTGTCTGCCTAGTGAAAGAAGCCACCTCCATTTCTTGGCTGAGCAGTAGCTGCTGACTGTCCTCTATCTGATCGTCCTCACTAAAGAGTGGAGCTGAACCCAAAGCATAGGATACGTCGCTGGGGGAGGGAACGGCGTAGGACAGAGGCAATGGGAGGACAGGGTCTGCTCCCGGGCCATGCCAACTCAGGGTTGCGTCAGAGGAACCTACCGACTGTAGACTGGGGGTGTCAGATGTAACTTGTGATGATGTGGATGACCGCGTTAACCAATCTACGACGGCAGATGCGTTACTGGTGGAGACACGACCGCTAGCAGATACTGGCAGATCAGGTCTCTCACCATGACTCCTGCTGCCACTCGCCCCTAGTCTGCTGCGACCTCTGCCTGCTGAATCTAGGCCTCTGCCACTCCTCTGTGAACATCCTGGCACTTGTCTGCCTGACATTTTTATGTATTTGAAATGCGCAACAGGCACTTTAAAAAATGTGTTTACTTTAAAAAGCAGAAGCTAAATAAACTGAGGAACTGCTTCTGTGTAACAGATACTATGAAAATTGGCAATATGGGATGCCCAGTGGGCAGGGGTTTTTACAGAAGACACAAAAACAATTAAAACTGTGCTCTAGTTAGATTAAATCCCCTTTAACACCTGCTTGTGTGTAACAGATAGGGTTAAATGTGCTAATATGGGATGCCCAGTGGGCAGGGATTTTTACAGCAGACACAAAAACAATTAAAACTGTGCTCTAGTTAGAAGAAATCCGCTTTAACACCTGCTTGTGTGTAACAGATAGGGTTAAATGTGCTAATATGGGATGCCCAGTGGGCAGGGGTTTTTACAGCAGACACAAAAACAATTAAAACTGTGCTCTAGTTAGAAGAAATCCGCTTTAACACCTGCTTGTGTGTAATAGATAGGGTTAAATGTGCTAATATGGGATGCCCAGTGGGCAGGGGTTTTTACAGCAGACACAAAAACAATTAAAACTGTGATCTGGCTGTTAAATCAAATGAAAATAAAAAAAAGCTTTCTCTGTCACTTTGTCTGCTGTTCCTGCCTCGATCTTTCCCTGGCTCTCTGTGGTTCTCTGTGGCTCTCCCTGGCTCTCTGTCTTTCCCTGTCTTTCCCTGTCTCTACCCAGCTCCATTCTCGCCACAATACAACGCTGAAATGCGCACCAGCAAGATGGCTGCCGCTTATATAGTGCCGTGACGTCACCGGGGTGCCTGGCTGCTGATAGGCTGCATGTGACCTTCCCATGATACCTTGCCCCAGGGGATATGTCCAGACATGTGCATCCACCATTTTACAATGCCTGTAATTGCAGTAAATTGAGTTTAAAGGAAAAATTCAATTGATCGAATCGCGGGGAAATTCGGATTCGTTCAGAATCGAATATTTCATGAAATTCGGAACGAATTCGGGTTCGTCCAAATCGATTCGCTCATCTCTAGTAAAAATAATGGAAACTCTCTCAAACAAACAGATTATTTTCCATCTAAAAATTAACAACCTGTTGGACCCAAAACAGCATTGCTTTACCGAGGGCAGATCATGTGACACCAATCCTATTGATTTCTTTGACAATGTCATTAAAGTGTTGGATAAAGGTGGTGCTGCGGATATTGCTTATCTGGATTTTAGCATTTGACACTGTACCACACAAAGAGCTCATAGATAAATTATTGAAGTTAGGACTTAATCCCAGTACAGTTCTGGGGATTTCAAGCAGGCTGAAGGATCGGTATAAGATTGCTGTTGTTAATGGTGTGTTACAGGTGGTGTGCCACAAGGCTCTGTTCTGGGCTCTGTCCTAGCCTAAGATAAAGAGTACATACACATAAGGGCACGCTAGATGGACTGCATGGTCTCCTTCTGCTGGTAACCTTCTATGTTTCTATGGGTAATACATTGTATCACAGATAAGATTCAGTGTTTAATAATCACCTGCATCCACCCATGAACCTGCTGAGGATTTCGGAATGAGTCAAGAAGAAGACGTTTCTTGGCCCACATCCACCCATAGATCTGCTGAGGAGTTGAAGATATGTAGACAGGAAGCAATTTCTTGGCCTGCATCCACAATCATTCCTCAGGATATATTGTATGGGCTTCAGGTGAGATCTGACACGTGAGACTTTCCACACTGCATGTCAGGCTCTAATGAGTGTTGATTTAGGAAATTAATATTCATTTTGATATGGATATGCAAATAGTTTTCTGGGGCAAATTCAATTCTGGCTTTTTATATATTATTAGCCAAAGCCTAGGCGTTGCCTTTCTTTAGAGCACTATGATAAGAACTGCACAAAGACTCACAGCACTGTGATATAAGAAATATAAATAATAAATGCCAGAAAAAACACATAAATATACTGCACATCCAAATAAATAGGTAAGATATGACCTGATTGTGCTATTTGAGGAGAGGTTCTGAAAACACTGCTCTAGATCAGGGGTTCCCAACAGGAGGTACTAGTATCACTGGTGGTACTCAAGATCCTCTCAGGTGGTACTAATCAAGACTACAGAGTTACATGTACCCCAATCTGATCTGCTGCCATCTATACTAATGCCTGATTTGCACCATAAATAAAATAAGCTATCAAATTTTTAGTGTGATTCTTCACTTTAAATGGCATTTTGATTATGGTTTTAGGTGGCAGAAAATTCTCAAACACCACCTAGGTGGTACTACCTACTACATATATATATATATATATATATATATATATATATATATATATATATATATCCAGAAAATGGGAAGTGGTACTTGGTGAAAAAAGGTTGGCTTGATGAAAACCCCTGCTCTAGATGACCATGTAAGTGTCCACACAATACTATCACTAAAGTAATATGTTTCTTGGATCAGAGGCCATGATGTTATTTAGGGGAATCCTTAGAACTAGAGATGAACTTTGGTTCGGCCAACTCTTGGGGAAATTTGGATTTGGCCGAACAGAGCATTTAACTAACTCTCTCTAATAACCAATAAAAAAAAATGTTACCCACATCCCCGTCCCACGTTGCTCTCCGCAGAAATCCAAGCCCCAGCTGTGCTCCCTGCATCTTGTTCCCTGCCGCAGTGAGGGGCATTTAGGTGTGACCTGTGACATCACGGGTCATGTACAATATAAGTAGCTTCTCCCTGCAGCGGAGAGTGAGCTGTCACTGAGTGCAGAGACTGGCAAACGCCAGGCACATGACGTCCACCGATCTCCCCGACTGTCAGTGACAGCGAGTGGTGGACCAGGTGGGACCAGCCTTTGGATTCTGTGGAGACCAGCCATGGATAAAAAGCAAGTATAAATAATATAATATTTTTTTCTTGGGCTACCAGACCTGCATAACTGGTGCCCAGGCTGGTTTTACTGGATAGGGGGGGACCCCACTCCACTTTCTTTGATTTTTTAAAGGTTTAGAGAGGTGCACCCTATGTGTTTTTTTTTCCATTTCTAAGAGTTAAACATTTAAACATTTTTGAAAAAATGACCTAGGGTCCCCCTCTCCAGGAGGGAGAACCCCCCACCCTTTTTAATACCTAAGGATTAAACCCTTTTTTTAAACAATGTGGGGTCCGCCATATCCAGTAAAACAAGCCTGGGCACCAGCTATGCAGGTCAGAGTTTTCTTTCGATTTGAAATTGGAAAAATGCACAGTAGAAAGGCATGAAAGCAAAAAAGCCTGGGAATCAGGGGGAGGGAATTAGTATGTGTCTGCTCATAAAATGTTTAATGATACACATATCAGAAGCCCTGACCCACCTTAATTTTCATCTGTG
Organism: Gastrophryne carolinensis; assembly: GCA_027917425.1. Classification (NCBI taxonomy): domain Eukaryota; kingdom Metazoa; phylum Chordata; class Amphibia; order Anura; family Microhylidae; genus Gastrophryne; species Gastrophryne carolinensis. The sequence continues at coordinate 41,630,176 of CM051240.1, read as the reverse complement.
TGCCTGTCAGGTCTTGCAAAACAGCTTTAGGTGAGACATAGATAAAAAGAAACGAAACTGAAACTTACAGTTTAGAGCTTGTGTTTTTTGCTTGTCTGAAGACACAACCCTGTACTTAAAGCAGGACAAAACCCACCAGCGGGCAACTGTAAATCCACTAACTAAAGACCAAATATCAATAACTTATCTATGTGCTCTTTTTCTAGTACTGTGTCAAAAGCTAAAATTCAAATGAGTGATATCCACAGCACCTTCTTCATCCGACACTAAGGGGGTTATTTAAGAAACCCTAACGCCACGTAGTACCACGTACCATCAGGTGAACGCCGGGCACAGTATGTGAAAACCATATATATGAAAGTCAATCTGGTGAGCGCCTCTAATAGCGTCATTTAGTGTAGAATGTATTATTAGCGGCAGCTCAGTGTACAGCGCCGGTGATGTATGTTCAGCCGCGTCACGTAGCACCTGACGCTCAGTAGTGTTATCTCATACATTTCAATGCTTGTTTTTTTGCTTGTGTATAAATAGCGTTTTAATAAAAAAAAATTCTCAATTTTAATACAAATTATTGTATGACCTCTTCTGCCCAGGAACCAATCACTTATATTTTTATATTTTGATTTTTTTTTTTTTATGCTGAATTGTATGTGTTGGTGTGCCATTGCAGTGTCGGAGTTACAGTGTTAAAACAATGTTATTCCATGTGTTTTCGCTCTGGTGCTGGTGTATATGTGTTGAGAAACAGACTTTTTTCAATGCTAGAGCGCCCAGTTTTAGAGCGCCGGTGCTGGTTTTGTTAAATATGGGCGTTCGCTGCAGCATTGTCCTGTTGTTATATATAGTGTTGCTCAGGACTGCTTTACCTCGGGGCACTACACTACATATGCATTGATTGAGGGAGAACACTTCTACAGCGCCCTCCAGACATCACATTTATCATTGCTGGACAGGATACTACAGCGTCACTTGGTTATAGCGCCAGACACACACTTGCACCGTCCACTAGCGGATGCTCTAAGCACCGCTACATAGATGCTCAAATGGCAATATGTGGTGCTAGTCTTAAATCAGCCTCTCAAGTGACAGTGGGGACTTATTTTTTCAAGAAGGTTTCCATTGGTTTCACCACTACAGATGTTAAGGTAGCTGTGCTGTAGTTACTGGCTTCTTCACTATTCCTCTCCTTATGTATATGTACAACATTGGCTATTCATTCAATCATATGCAACCTCACCTGCTATAAATGAATGGTTAAAGGGACTCTGCAGGCAGCTCACCACCTAATGGCTGCCCTCTCTCCTCCTGTCAGCACACAGCTGCTCCTAGAAATAGAAAGGGCAAAAGAGTAGTGGCAGTCTCCTAAATTTCTTTGCCATAGACCACCAATCACCTTTGATATGTGGTCTATAGTTCCGCCCCATTTTGTCAGCTCATCAAGAATGAGCACAGTAGTAATATGCAGCCTCAGCCACGCAAGCCATTGCAGTCAGCATAGCCTTTCCCCCCACTTCCCTCCTTGTGCCTTTCACCCTCAACCATGGCCCTAATTAGCATATGAAGAGTCTGAACTAATTAGCGTTTCAATCACTGATGCACCTAATTCGCTTTTAAATGGCCAGTGGCTGGCTGTGTGCTTGTGGTTGTAATTAAGTTAAACAATCACAACTTTGGAACAAGACAATAGGGTCTGCACACATTTCCTTCACTATTGATCATCAGACTGTGGACAGTGTGAATTAGAAATGACTCTGCTGGTGTGTAACAACTAATTCTATGCAATGTATAAGAACACTAGCAACACGGAGTGAGGGAGGGAGCACAGCCAAGGTGTTTGAAGCATAAAATCAGGCTCTTACAGACCCTGCCTATTATGCTGATTATTATGCAGAATCACATTTTCAAGGGCCTCACTTGCTTCAGAAGGTAAATCAAAATGTGAAACTGTAAACCTTGATATCTCTGGCATTTCTTATTCAGTTTAAAAATGGAAACAGTTTATGACAGTGCCAAACAGAGCCCGACACAATGGTCTTACAATTGCCTTTGCTTGCTGTAGCACTTTAAGTATATCAGTTCGAGATGCAGCAATCACAAATCTGAGTTCCCTAAGAATCCATTGCCTTATTTTTCTTTAAAGAGGAACCCTCCCTCCTCATGGGGGGAGGAGCAATCTGCAAAGAAGCTGGGACATTGATTGACATTGATAATAAAACTTTAAAAACACTAAACAAGGGCAATAACAAATTCACAATTAAATAACACTGTTAGGGCGAGCGCTGCGCCTTCCCCGCGCAGCGCCTCCCTCCGTGCCTCTCCTCGGGCGAGCGCTGCGTCCCCTTCCTGCAGCGCTCCCCGCTCTACCGCCATCTGGGCGTCCGCTGCTGGCCCCCCAGGCTGCGTTGTCCCCTTACCTGGTCCCCGCGCTTCCTCCTCTGACCGGCATGGCCGCCGGCTTCCTCCTTCTGCTGCAGTTCCGCCTTCCGTGCGCGCACGTCCCCGGCCACTAGGGGGCGCGCGCGTCAACCTTCATAGATTTAAAGGGCCAAGGTCCTGATTATTGGTTTCTGGCCATCCAATCCCTTTTCGTCTCTTCCTATAAATTGTACCCTGCCTTCCTTCCTGTGCCGGATCTTCGGTGTTCTTCCTTGAATGACAGACGCTGTATCGCTTGATTCCTCGTGTATGACCTCGGCTCTCCCATTGACCTTCGAACCTGTGCTGCCCGTCCCGACCTCGGCTTGTCTCTCCGCTATTGAACCCGCGCTGCCAGTCCTGACCTCGGCCTTCTCCTTCGACCACTGTTTGTCTCTACTGCACGTCACCTCAGCAGTTTGTGGAACTGTGCCGCTGTTGGGGGGTAGCGACCTGGGAGTCACCTGCCGCACAAGACCATCCCGCCTTGCGGTGGGCTCTGGTGAAAACCAGTGGCTCCTTAGACTCCGCTCCCCTGACGCGGTATCTGCCAAACAGTTCTGCAGACCCTGCGGGTCCACTTCTTCGCACCCGGTGCGTAACAGTAAGATCCGGCCATGGATCCCGCTGAGGTGCCCTTGCCGGAGACTTCCGAACTCCCAGCGTTGGTGGCTTTGCAGTCCCGGCAGATTAATCAGCTTACCGCTATGATGCAGCAACTCTTGACCCAGCAGCAGTCGCCTTCTCCACCGCCACCGGTGCCGCCACCGCAGTCTCCAGCAGCTTCCTCATCCAGAATCCGCCTCTCCTTACCAGCAAAATATGAGGGGGACGCGAAGTTGTGCAGAGGCTTTCTAGCCCAGTGCTCTATGTACCTGGAATTATTGTTCGATCAATTCCCCACCGAACGCTCTAAAGTGGCCTTCATCATTAGTCTGCTCTCCGGAAAGGCCTTGGCTTGGGCCACTCCCTTGTGGGACCGTAATGATCCTCTCACCTTCACCGTCCAGGCCTTTGTTACAGAATTCCGTCAGGTTTTTGAAGAACCCGCTCGAGCCTCTTCTGCCGAGTCCGCTCTATTGAATTTAACGCAAGGCGATCTTTCTGTTGGTGAATATGCTATTCGATTCCGTACTTTGGCCTCCGAGTTAGCATGGAATAATGAGGCTCTCTGCGCTTGTTTTAAGAAAGGTCTCTCTAGCAAGATCAAAGATGTTCTAGCGGCCTGAGAGATTCCTGACTCCCTTTCTGAACTCATACATCTCGTCACTCGCATTGACATACGCTTTGCTGAGAGGCGTGAAGAACTTCGCCTGGAGAGAGATTCCCAACGCGACAGGAGGATGTTTCGTTTGGCCCCTACCTTTCAGAAACCTTTGTCTGTACCATCATCTCCAGAGGTGGAAGCCATGCAAGTCGGTCGTTCTCGCCTAACCTCCGTGGAGAGGTCTCGCAGGAGGAATGAAAATCTCTGTCTGTATTGCGCCAGTCCTGATCATTTTCTAAGAGATTGCCCCATTCGTCCTTCTCGACTGGGAAACGGGCGCACCTAGACTCGTTGGGAGAGGCGTCTCTGGGTGTGTGTGCTTCCTCTCCAAGATTTACCGTACCTGCACAGCTTTGTCTCTCATTGGCCTCTGTGCTTATTTTGCCGGTCTTCCTGGATTCTGGTTCGGCGGGCAATTTCATAGAGGCCTCCCTGATCAAGAAACACGACATAGCAGTTAACCGCTTGGCCAAACCGTTATTCATCGCCTCAGTTAATGGAGATAGACTGAATTGTATGGTGCTGTACCGTACCAAGCCTTTGCTCCTTAAGATTGGCCTCTTTCACCAGGAATACTTGGAACTCTTTGTGTTACCCCATTGTACTTCCCCAATCCTATTGGGTCTTCCTTGGCTTCAACTCCATAATCCTACCCTAGACTGGGTCACAGGGGACATCAAGGCGTGGGGTACGACCTGCCTAAAGAATTGCTTGAAAGCCTTACCCGTTCGAACCGTTCGTCCTACCACATCTCTACCGGGCCTACCCGAAGTTTACCAGGCCTACGCTGACGTCTTCTGTAAGAAGCAAGCTGAGATCCTTCCGCCACATCGCCCTTATGATTGCCCGATCGATCTCCTGCCTGGAACCACTCCTCCTCGCGGCCGTATCTACCCACTATCCGTCCCCGAAACTCAAGCAATGGCTACTTACATACAAGAAAATCTGCAGAGGGGCTTCATCCGGAAGTCCTCTTCTCCCGCTGGGGCAGGCTTTTTTTTTGTACAGAAAAAAGACGGTTCTCTCCGACCCTGTATTGACTATCGGGGTCTTAACAAGATCACGATAAAGAACCGATACCCCTTACCTTTAATCCCAGAACTCTTCGACCGTCTTCGTGGCTCCAGGATCTTTTCCAAACTAGATCTTCGAGGAGCCTACAATCTGATCCGCATCCGCAAGGGAGACGAATGGAAGACTGCCTTTAATACCCGTGACGGTCATTTCGAGTATTTGGTGATGCCCTTCGGGCTTTGTAATGCTCCTGCCGTATTTCAAGAGTTTGTCAATGACATCTTCCGGGACTTGTTGTACTCCTGTGTCGTGGTCTATTTAGATGATATCCTCATCTTCTCTTCTTCCCTCGAGGAGCATCACCGGCACGTTCGTCTGGTACTATCCCGCCTTCGGCAGCATCATCTTTATGCCAAATTAGAAAAGTGTCTTTTCCACCAGACCGCTCTGCCTTTTTTGGGTTATACTGTTTCAGCCCAAGGACTTCAAATGGACCCTAGCAAATTGAGAGCGGTATTAGACTGGCCTCGGCCTGTTGGTCTGCGTTCCATTCAACGATTTCTGGGCTTCGCCAACTATTACCGTCAATTCATACCCCATTTTTCCACTATCGTGGCCCCCATTGTGGCTCTCACCAAAAAGGGAGCCAACCCCAAGTCATGGCCTCCACAGGCGGAGGCAGCCTTTTTAACATTGAAAAAAACATTCTCTATGGCCCCGGTGCTCTCCAGACCAGACCCTTCTCGTCCCTTTTCTCTGGAGGTTGACGCTTCTTCCATCGGAGCAGGAGCTGTACTCACTCAGAGGTCTCCATCAGGGAAAAATCTTACTTGTGGGTTTTTTTCTAGGACCTTTTCTTCCGCGGAGCGAAATTATTCTATTGGGGATCGTGAACTTCTGGCTATCAAATTAGCTCTTGAAGAGTGGAGACATCTACTAGAAGGGTCGCTTCACCCCATATCTATTTTTACCGACCATAAAAACCTTTTGTATCTACAGACTGCTCAGCGCTTGAATCCTCGCCAAGCTCGTTGGTCACTATTCTTCGCGCGGTTTAATTTCCGCATTCACTTTCGGCCTGCCTCTAAGAACATCAGGGCAGATGCTCTGTCTCGCTCCTCGGACTTCACTGACATGGACACTGCTCCTCAATTCATTATATCCCCTGATCATTTGATTCATTCTGCTCCTGCCTCTCTAGTGCATGCTCCGCCTGGGAAAACCTATGTCCCGGTTCGCCGACGCCTCCAAATATTAAAATGGGGTCATGCTTCCCGTATTGCCAGGCATGCTGGTATCAAAAAGTCTAATGCAATTATTGCCAGATATTATTGGTGGCCCTCCATTGAGAAGGATGTGGCAGAATTCGTGCAAGCTTGTACCACCTGTGCACGTAATAAAACCCCTCGCCAAAGACCGGCGGGCCTTCTTCATCCTCTTCCTATTCCTGAAATCCCTTGGTCCCACATCGCTATGGACTTTATCACGGATCTTCCTCCATCTCAAGGCAATACAGTGATCTGGGTTGTTGTGGATCGTTTTTCAAAGATGGCGCACTTCGTTCCGCTACCAGGACTCCCATACGCTCCCCAGTTGGCTAAGAACTTTTTTAAGCATATTTTTCGGCTCCATGGACTTCCTTCCCACATTGTCTCCGACAGGGGAGTACAGTTTGTTTCAAAATTCTGGAGGGCTCTCTGTACTCAGTTAAAAGTGAAATTAGATTTTTCCTCGGCTTACCACCCCCAATCCAACGGCCAAGTGGAGAGGGTCAATCAGGTTCTAGGACAATATCTACGTCACTTCATTTCGGCCCGACAAGACGACTGGGTCGATCTCTTGCCTTGGGCGGAGTTCTCCTATAATTTCAAAGATTCTGAAGCCACCAAAAAATCTCCATTTTTCATTGTTTATGGCCGCCAACCTTTGCCTCCTCTACCCTTACCTACACAGTCGGGGGTACCCGCCGTGGATGACTTAACACAGTTTTTTTCCTCTATCTGGCGTGAAACACGACATTCTCTTGTTCTAGCCTCTACCCGTATGAAGAACAACGCTAATAAAAGAAGGAGAATCGCTCCTGTTTTCCTTCCTGGAGATAAAGTTTGGCTTTCAGCCAAGTACATTCGTTTCAAGATACCCAGTTATAAATTGGGCCCTCGCTATTTAGGGCCGTACAGGATCAAGCAACAAATTAATCCGGTCTGTTACAAACTCCATCTGCCTGCCTCCTTACGTATTCCCAACTCTTTTCATGTTTCATTATTAAAACCTCTGACGACTAATCGATTCTCTTCTAAAACGTTGGAGCCACTTCCGGTCGCGGGTACCGAAGATGCCTTCTCGGTGAGAGAGATTCTGGCTTCCAAAACATCTAGAGGGAGACGATACTTTCTAGTGGATTGGGAGAATTGCGGTCCAGAAGAGAGGTCCTGGGAGCCTGAGGAGAATATCCTCGATCGGAGCCTTATTTCAAACTTCCTCGGTCCCAAAAAGAGGGGGAGACCTAAGGGGGGGGTACTGTTAGGGCGAGCGCTGCGCCTTCCCCGCGCAGCGCCTCCCTCCGTGCCTCTCCTCGGGCGAGCGCTGCGTCCCCTTCCTGCAGCGCTCCCCGCTCTACCGCCATCTGGGCGTCCGCTGCTGGCCCCCCAGGCTGCGTTGTCCCCTTACCTGGTCCCCGCGCTTCCTCCTCTGACCGGCATGGCCGCCGGCTTCCTCCTTCTGCTGCAGTTCCGCCTTCCGTGCGTGCACGTCCCCGGCCACTAGGGGGCGCGCGCGTCAACCTTCATAGATTTAAAGGGCCAAGGTCCTGATTATTGGTTTCTGGCCATCCAATCCCTTTTCGGCTATTCCTATAAATTGTACCCTGCCTTCCTTCCTGTGCCGGATCTTCGGTGTTCTTCCTTGAATGACAGACGCTGTATCGCTTGATTCCTCGTGTATGACCTCGGCTCTCCCATTGACCTTCGAACCTGTGCTGCCCGTCCCGACCTCGGCTTGTCTCTCCGCTATTGAACCCGCGCTGCCAGTCCTGACCTCGGCCTTCTCCTTCGACCACTGTTTGTCTCTACTGCACGTCACCTCAGCAGTTTGTGGAACTGTGCCGCTGTTGGGGGGTAGCGACCTGGGAGTCACCTGCCGCACAAGACCATCCCGCCTTGCGGTGGGCTCTGGTGAAAACCAGTGGCTCCTTAGACTCCGCTCCCCTGACGCGGTATCTGCCAAACAGTTCTGCAGACCCTGCGGGTCCACTTCTTCGCACCCGGTGCGTAACAAACACTAATACCAAGACTCTGTTATAGAAGAAATATGTGAACCAGTAAGATGAAGCAGTCAAAATAGATGACAAAAGTCAATCACATAAAATGCCAAAAGTCAATTACATAAAGTGAAAATTGCATCTAATACAGTATGTGCTGTATGTAAGTCTACATTTATGTAAGAGTTTTTTTTTTCTTCTGTGAACTACACCCAGTCATAGAAAATTTCTGACATTGTTGAAGTTTTTGGGTATTATTAGCCAATTGATGCTTAATTATACTATTTTTATTCCCTGACCTACCACTATACTTATATATCAGATATCATACATTTTGTCTGGAGTTAGATTTTACATATTATATTACAGATGTGCATTTTCTTAAACCGGACCTTCACCCTGAATAAGAGCCTATCTTATATGTTCCCGCACTCTGTACATACAGATTGCCCACATTTAAAATCATCCTACTTACATCTACTGCATTTTCTGAGCCTTTAAACATCCAAGATGGCGGCCCATGGAGTCCAGGCTACCTGCAGACAGGAAGTGTCTTCTGACTGTGCCGCTCTGCATTCTGGGATTGCTGTGCTTTTTCTGATTTTTTCTCTGCTCTGTCCGAGCAAAGCACAGCTATAACCCAATCCCCTTGCAGTCCTCCCTCCTCTCCTCAGTATGTGATGCTTTTGAGGCAAGATGGCGGCGCCTGTATCCTAGAGCCCTGAACAGAGTTGCAGTCCAGTGGGGCTGCTGAGCAGCCAATCAGCCAACTTTTCAGGTTCAGCTGAAATGTCAAACTTGAACACGGACTTCTTGCTGCAACTGTACTGCTGAAGCTGGACTGTAGGATAGATAGTTAAGCTCCACTTTCCCTGATTGTGATTTGTGAGACTTGTGAGATGGAGCATTGTCGTCAATCAGCAACACACCTGCTGACAACTTCCCCTGGCATTTCTCTTTGATTGCCTCATGTAATGTCTTTATTGCTGAAGTATACTGTAGGCATTTCTAGTAATTGTTGTCTTGCGTGGCATAGGTTCTAATAAAAAAACACGTGTCCCAAAATACCTTTTCAGCTGAGTGATGCACACATTTATCTATGATTAAGGACTGAACGGCGTCTGAAACGCGTAAGAGGGCTGTTGGGACTTTATTATTTCATTTTATCACTGTATACTCTGCTTTTAGATATTTTTAAGAGGACCTGAATAAAAGTTATTTTTTTAGGAGTGCTGACCTTCCAAGCTTTTTTTCTTCCCGGTACATGGGGTGTGGGAAACCCCGGTCATTGCACCCATCGCAGCTTTGTCATCTAGTGTGCATCCTTTTTTCAATTCTTTTGATGCACACATATACTTTGGAGTTGGTATCCAATTGTGCTTCCATTGCATGGACTCTTGTTTGGTCTCAGGATCATGTTGGTAGACCCATGTTTCATAGAAGTCTTCTGGATTTTCTCTAAGCAGGTCTAAAATTTTTTGGCTAAATTGCTGGCGATATGTTTTTTGAACGTGTGTTTGTCGCAGCCACCAGGAACCAACCTGGTCAGTTCATCATCAGAACATCATGAATGACACCAGAAACAATTCCAAATTGAATGCCCAATTCACGAGCTACAGCACTGACCTGACCCTCTTCTAAAAGCGTGGCCTCCATTTTACAGCAAATCTCCACTGAAGATGCTACAACAGGTCCTCCTAAAAGGGGGCATTCCCTACCCCATTTAACGCCATAGCTGTTTTGGACATGTTTTCCCATTTGATAAAAGGAGCCTCTAGGTTTGCTTGAGCAAACTGTTGACCCTTAATGCCCCCTGACCCTGTGTACCATGACCCCTCACTCAGTTATGTGTGTCTGGAGCTGCCCTTGCCAATAAAATGTCCTTGCTAATGAATGCCCTTGCTAAAGGGGGCACAACCTGAAGCTAGTTGGGGGGAAGATCAATAGCAATGTTAGAAAATATTATGTTACAGAAAGAGTAGTAGATGCTTGGAAAAAAGTTCCAGAAAAGGTAGTTGAAAAATCGTCAGTCTGTGAATTTAAACATGCCTGGGATAAGCATCCATCTATCCTAAGATATATACAAAAAGCTATGTAAATACATAGAGCAGACTCCGCAGGAAATCAAGGGTTAAACAGTCTCTTAGGAACTTCACCAGCAGTGCTCGTCTCAGATCACAGTGTAGCCCCACAACCAGAATCACATTGCACGTACCAGATTTCTCTTTACAATAAGCCCGTCAGAAATAACTCAGCTCCTAGTAGGAACAGTGATCCACAGTGGTTGTCCTCTATTATTTCATATAACACGCCTCAGTGATTTCAAAGTTGCAGGGAAAAATTAAAAACCGGACATAGCATAATACCGTTTTCAAATGGATGTATATAAAACTTTATTGCGCTTACCCCGTAACAATTCAAACTTGCATCTCATAGATCACTCCAAATATAATTATTGCCTTGATCTTCCTCTATTCCTATATGGGTCATTCAAAGCAAACCTCACCGCCCTGGCCGTGGGCAATAGGGGTAAAATACAGCGGCTGTAGCTGCCAGACAAAACGTAGTGACGCCGTGGAGGGTCCCGCCCAACGCGTTTCGTCTATTCTGACTTTCTCATTAGGCAGCGGGCCCTCCACTTCGTCACTAATTTATTCACCTCGCTGGGTGACGTATTGGTAGGAGTGTTAACTCCTTCATTACTTTCTTTCTAATTCAATATAAATGTAAAAGGCGATTGTCATTTCCGCTCTAAGCAGCGCGGCATTAATTACACTGCTATGAACATTCATTTTATTTACTTCATACAGGGGAATTAACTCCTTCTTTACTGGAACTAACTCTATGTATCTATATATGAATCTAATATCTTAAATAATTATTTAATCCCCCAATTCATAAATATATGTATAAAAATGATTAGATAAATATACTATTTCAAGAATTATCCCAGATATATATTAGAATTCCCCTAAAAGGAGTATAAGGTGATAAAGGCAACTTAACAATTATTATAGGATCACACAAAATATTTTTCTTTATACATAAGAATATATAATAAACTCAAAACATATTAAAATCCAAATATAACTCAGCAACAAATATTACTATTTTAAACCACTATCAATTGTAAATCCTAAGATAAAGAGAACATACAGTATACACATACTAGATGGAGCGTATGGTCTCCTTCTATACAACCTTCTATGTTTCTATCTATGTTTCTATGTAATGAATGTTTGGAAGTTATTTCTATTTCCCTAGAATAGTTAGGGGTTAAACTGCTTGGCCCAAAGACAGTGTGACTGACTGCCCTAGTTACCTAGGACGGCTGTGCTGCCCCCCTTATTTGTGCTGTTGCAACACCCCCCCCCCCACACCCTTGTCAGGGACACTTGCTGCGGAGGGTTCTATCCCTCTATCTGTCTGTCCCTCTACCTATCTATCTCTCTGATATCCGTCCCGCTATCTATCCAACCCTCTTTTAGGTTTAGCTGAGCAGACTGCAGGCAGTAGTGTTGCCCCTTCACCCTGTTTGCTTGGACCCCACACTGTGCACTGTGTGTCTGGAGCTGCCTTTTCTCCCTCAGAACAGTGAGGGAGTTACCATAACATTCATATGAATCAGCCCTAATAAACCGTTAATATTTGCATTTATACTATAGGTTGGGCCCCTGTGTCAATTCTACTGGTGGGCAAAATACACCCAAAGTCTAAATCTGTTCTTAGCTCTACTGAGGAAGCATTCTCCAAAGTGGAAGTGGAAAAGCACTCTACACTTTAATAATGAACCTGTTTGAACCAAATGGCCCTATGCTTTAGACTTGGGTGACTTTTTTTTCTTGTAGACATCTGAGTGCCTGAAGTCCAATTCCAACTACACCTCCCTCATCAGATTTATAAAGGATTGGACTGCCAGGTGATCCACTAGGCTTCTGCTGCTAAGTTGCGGGCTTTCTCCATAAGCTGGCCAAGCTGCACATCAACAAGACCTGTAAAAAATGTAAAAGGCATCCATGTAAATTTAACATATTAGTGTTTTCACAATGTCTAGCAACCCCCCCCCCCAACTTTCCATCCCCTAAGCAAATTCATTGATGTTCCAATCTTTAATACTCACCCTTCCTGGGCCAGAGTGTAGTGTTCTGGTGGCCATTCACAGTATGAAGTGAAGCAAAGTGCTGGACAAAATGTTACCCTCTTTGACATCACAGTGAATAGAATGTTTAGCTCTATTTACTGTGTACATAGGAGAAACTCTCTCTGAATGAGATGGCAAGGGCACGTGCATGGACCTCATAGCCATATCTTTAAGATCAGTGTGGAGAGAAGATCTAAACACTGAGGGGTCTACTGCAGGGGTGGAAGGTGAGTATAGGATTTTTTTTGTTTGTTTTATTCTGGTAAGGTCCTTTCATTTTCATAGGAAATTCTGTATTTCTCTCTACAACTCAGATGTGATCCTAGAAGGTCATGAGGATATTAACGTTGTTATGTCTAGAATAGGGAGAGTTTATTAGAAAACCTCCTATTCTGCTGACACAGCCCTGTGTGATATTCTCTTGCCTGAATATGTCTAATATGCTGTAGCGATAACCCTTATCGCCGGAGGGCTTCACCGCCCGAGACGTCCTTTTCCCAATCGTAAGAGGTGCTGCTGGAATTCCAGAGTCGTCCGTGAGGAAACAGGAATAGCCCTTACAAGGGCTAGTGAATTGTAATATAGCGTTTCCCCCAATAAGAGACAGAACTTCAGTATTGAGGGTGAAGGTTAAGTGTTTTTATTAGTGCCACTCTAGGCCATATATACACAAGTCTCCATGCAAGGTGGACCTGATGGAGAACTGCATGACAAACACACCGACCAATAGCAGCAGGGCACACAATCTCTCAACTCTGCCGGTGACGCCATCAGCAACACAATAGACGTCTGTAACGCCATCAATCAGAACAATGCCATTGTCTGTGACGTAATCAATCAACACAATGGCAGTCTGTAATACAATCCAAACTACAATGACATTGCCTGTAACAGTATCAAAATACAATGACATTTGGCTTGATGCAGAGCCTCCCCATTCACTTCTCCCGTGCGTTTTCCCGTTGGTTTTGGGCTTTGATCGGGTCAGGAAAGGGTGCTACGTTGATTTTAGTGTGCGTTTATGCGCTCAGGTGTGTGCTCAGCCGCCTTTCCGATTGTCGGCTCGCACGAGGCTGTTTCCCGGGAAAACGGACGCCTCGTTCATTGGTCCGTTTTTTTCAGTGATGCAGAGCCTTGATTTCCGATTGAAAACACCCTAATAAAACGGGGCCGCCGAGCCTTCACTTACGGCAAGTCAGAGCAGCCGTATTTGCACTCGGGCAATAATATGCAGTCCTCTGTTGGAGCACATCAGCGGCGCCAGCTCTGCGGTCTTGTCCTGCTGAGTATGGCAGAAACCATGCTGCACCTATTTGAGCTCACCCGCTTTACTGGGTATGTGTATGAAACTTGTATTGGTTGCCCACCCTGTCTTTTATTTTTTTTCCCTTAACACACTATTTGGTAATTTTTTTGTTAGTATATTTTTAGCCAAATTTTTTAACTTTAAATTAAATGGGTTAAGTGATCGAACCCTATTGCGTCATGTTCTTGCCCTCTTATGTAAGTAGTATTCCCCAGACTTTTTAAATGAGTGTACAGGTTGGATGTGCATGTAGGCTCATTACAAATGTCCTTTACTCCAACCCTACCCCGCTCACCTATTTGTCCCTCTTTTCTATTGTTGCAATGCACACCTTTTTTTATTTTGTTTTTTGTTTTTGGGGGGGGGGAGACTCTGGCTATCCTTTGCTCCCCTGGCTGCTGACCCCAATCCTGCACCCATCTTCACAGGCAGAGGAGCCCTACAATACTGCCCCCAGGAGGACTCGCTCTGTGGTGGAGCGAGCCTTTGGTCTCTTGAAGATGAGGTTCCGTTGTCTTGATCAGACTGGGGGGGGCACTACAATATACGCCTGCAAAGGTCATTAAACTAATCATGGCTTGTTCCGCTTTAAGAGAGGGAGTCTGCCATTTCTGAGTAAAGTCTCAGTAAAAAGGGTTTCACACAGTGGGGCATCCCGATCTGGGATTTCCAGGGGGAAGACCAGTGGCCGCTCTGGGTTTTGTTCTGCTTTATGTGAGGGAACCTGTGTTACTTTAATAATAATGTAAAGGAGGTGGGTTATTCCATCCTAACCTGATTTGGTCATGATGTTTTAAAGCAGGCCAAAACCCATGTAACCCAGCCCTTTGGAGTGTGAAGAAATCCAGGGTTGGGTTACAGGCATCATGTCTCTGGGGCATTCCAATTTGGGATGTCCTGCACGTCACTGCGGGGGAACGTCAGAGCTATACCAGGAGCTATGCCATCTTTACACAGGAGCAGGACGACATCATCATGGATGTGAGTATGCGAGCGTGCGTTTATGTGCGCGCACACATTCCTTATAATAAAAAAAAAACAAAGTGCAAGAATAGTCTGAAACAACTTAGTTTGTCACGTTACATACCAGCCCACCTTAGTTTAACACATGTACGCCGCTACAAACTAGCCTACATGCAGATAGCAGAACTAGGGCAATGTGAGGCAGCAAGAGGTTAATAAAGTTAGGCCAGGAAACTTGTTAATGTATTTTGTGGATTAATGGTGGGTCCTTGTATCTTTTTTTAGCAGATGATGCTGCGGAATCGTTTTTTAAGAGTTTGGGCTTTTCATTAAATCACGCTGAAGGTCCGGTTTAAAAAGTGCCCCCAAAAAAACACGCCCAACCAAACCATAAAAACAATGCTAAACTAATGTTGTTTATCATTCACAGATACTAGAAAACCACAGACACAAGACCCCGAGGCCTAATGTTTTTTATTTTGCATTAAAATTTTAATTGTTTTTTAGTTTTGGCAAAAAAAAAAAAAAAAAATGAAAAATCCAAATCCAAAAAAAAATAAAAACAACGTTTGAATTAAAAACAAATAAAAAGATTTGGTGTGTTGTCTTTCCTGCAAATGTACAATCACACAACATCATCACACATTTACATGACACAAAAGGTTTAGATATGGGACAATAAATCAAAAACAATCAGAAAGAATTAAGGTATGCATTAATGGCAAGGAAAAAGGAACACCAAAAATTTAACAGAAATATATATATATATATGTGTCATATTGGCAGTTGGTGCCATATGCATATTCCAATGGAGGTTTAGGGATGTGCGCTTGCATGTAGCCAGATTGGCAACTGAAGAGCAATGGAGATGTAAGTATACTTGCTAAACCCACCAAAATGGAAGGTCAAATACGACGGAAACCAAGCAGGTACGTTCAAAAAGCCAGGAAAAATCAGGGAAAAACGGGCCGCCCGTGTGAACGTGAACGGGAGCCCCGATCAAATTGAAGGCACCCGAGAGAGCAAAAAAAGCTTTCCGAGTAAAGTGAAATTGACGGATCGGTTAGGGAGCCATTCCGACGGAGGCTCTGCATCACATTTGAGCCACGATTCAAACGGGAGACCCGGACAATCGGAAGGTTTTAAGGGCAGTTCAGAGGAGGCTCTGCATCAGGCCCATTGTCTGGAACCTAATTAAGAAAAGGCCGGTGGGCAATCGAATAGTGATGACATCCAAAAGGCAGAGCGTCTGTCACATATGCTATAAATATAACAGCTACAGCCAAGGTACAGTATAAGCCTATAAGGCACATCCAAAACACACTTTTAGTCAGATCTTAGGAATGTATTTTGAAGGCAACGGGCTGGCAAATGGACTTCGTTGCAAAGAGTTTTAAACGCAAAGACTAAGGCCCTTATTTATCACGGGCTAGCGCCAGGTAGTGTCTGACAAGCGCCAGGTAGCGGCAGCTAACGGCGACTACCGACTCAAGTACGCCCGGCGGCGCTCACAATGACGCATTTATCAAGCAAAATGAGGCTAGCGCCGGCGAGAGCGACGGCTAGCGCGGCATTCATCATGAAGCCACCTGGACCGAACAGCGCCGCTGCAAATTCCCTCACAGCGCCAGGTATGAGCTGTCGCTCCCTGGCGATGTCCAATGCATTTCAATGGAGCAATCTATAATTATTTTTTGCCATATAAGACGCACTTATTTTTCCCCAAAAGTGGGGGAGAAATGTCCATGCGTCTTATTGGGCGAATGTTAAAAAAAAATAAAAAAAAAAAAATAAAATGAACTCACCCATTACGGGCGCTCCCGCGCGGCTGTAGGGGCTGTCTGCCACACTGCGGGAGGCCAAAAGAAGCTAAATGAGCAGCGGGCTCTGTTCCCCTCCCCGCTGCTGCTATAGTTGTCTTTTCCCACAGTGACAGCAGTGGTAGAGACAGAGACAGTGCCCGCCGATCCTCCGTCTGCTGGAGGGCAGGAGAAGATGGAGGCTTGACCCCCCCAGGTCATCCTGTTCCACTCACCTCATCCAGCCTCATCCCCTGCACACCTGCCAGCCATGACGTGCCGCACTGCCCATTCAGGAAGTCCAATTCGGGATGCCCCAAGGACTTGTACTCGGGAGGCCGATGTTCCTATTTAAAAAACAAATGATATCTAATCTGGGAAATTTTAACTTAATTGTGTTATAAGGAAAAGTGGCTTCAAATCTTTTACAGCTCATTTGCTAAATGCTGAAAAGACCACAATACCTAAACCAGTGGTGTTTTAACAGAGAGCCAGCAGTGAAGTAGATGATCTGACTAAATAATAGAAATGGAGGTCTTGGAGGCTCAATGCAGAGATATGCAGAATTGATAGAGGCATTTAGAGCCATCGCCATTGAGCTCTCTATCAGTAAAATATGTCTTTTAATACAAGTGGGTATTATATTTTCATTATTTGAAACTAAATCCCTAACATTCCCCAAATGTTTTTTTTCATATATATATTATATATCATATATATATATAGGCTCTCTCTCCTATCACTTGTGAGGGACTGGTGGGCCAGAAAGCGGTAGGGTAATGGGGGTCAGAAAGAGGTAGAGTAATGGGGGGCTATGATTCTCCATTGCACGTTTTCTTATAACATTTTCCAAGTTGAGAGGGGACTGCTCTTAATTTTTGAGTTAAAGTGGATCAAAACCCACATTTTTAACTAGCATCCGCTGAATTGCTCCCCCCATGAGCAGTACCTTTTGGCAATTTTCCCTGCTCCTGGTTCACTCTGCTGCCCGCTAATACTGCTTGTTTTAGCTGTAAAGCCTTGCCTCCGCCATGCAATACTACTGTAGTGAGCGGCAATAATGTCATTGTCGCACCTATGCAATGGCTGAAAGCAAAAAAATCTGTGTTCCAGGACAATTATGTAGACGATAATATCTTTCTAATGCTTTATAGTGCTGCACCCTAAGAAGGGAGCATTGGAAGGAGCTTTGGCCAAATTAGTTTCACAAGCTTGGTGGGTTTTGGTCCTCTTTAAAGGGTCCTCTTTAATATTAGCCATATTAGGGTGATGGGGGTCAGAAAGAGGTAGAGTAATGGGGGGCTATGATTCTCCATTGCACGTTTTCTTATAACATTTTCCAAGTTGAGAGGGGACTGCTCTTATTTTTTGAGTTAAAGTGGATCAAAATCCACATTTTTAACTAGCATCCCCTGAATTGCTCCCCCCATGAGCAGTACCTTTTGGCAATTTTCCCTGCTCCTGGTTCACTCTGCTGCCCGCTAATACTGCTTGTTTTAGCTGTAAAGCCTTGCCTCCGCCATGCAATACCACTGTAGTGAGTGGCAATAATGTCATTGTCGCACCTATGCAATGGCTGAAAGCAAAAAAATCTGTGTTCCAGGACAATTATGTAGACGATAATATCTTTCTAATGCTTTATAGTGCTGCACCCTAAGAAGGGAGCATTGGAAGGAGCTTTGGCCAAATTAGTTTCACAAGCTTGGTGGGTTTTGGTCCTCTTTAAAGGGTCCTCTTTAATATTAGCCACAGGATATGACTGTCTCTTCTAGAATTCAGATAAGTATTACATTTGAGCATTGCCTATTCACTTTGGCTTGGCCAGGCACGAATAACGACAATGTTTGTGTCAAAATGTTCGCCACTTTTATTTTTATAATTTTTAACTACAAAAAAAAAGGCAAGCCCCCCGGGCTACCAGCCCAATGCAGCCAGTCTTAGGGGCCCGTATGCCCAGGAATTGGAGACTGAAAGCTCAGCTCTTCCCTGGGCATACAGCCCCTATTGCTTTCGGCACAGGTCTGCCGATCCTCCATCATTGGGGTGGGGGCACCAATGGACACCAGACTGCTCCCCACCATGTGTCTAGCTCCAGGGCTGACACACTCCCTGGCCAACCTCAGTGCTTGTCCTGAGTCTGACCCTAGTCATGAAGACTCCCTTGTTGATTGACAGCAGGGGGGCATCACTTGGGCATTCACGTCAGATATCCTCAGCAGCACTTTCAGATTGAGCCTCAAAGCTGCCAGTAACCAGACCGGCTCAGTTTACAGGACTATGTCAAATTGATCCTGCAAGCTGTTAGGTAAGATATGTTCTTTTTTTTCATTAGCCTGGGCAATCCCTTTCTCTGAAAATCATGTTTGTGAACACGGAGTATGTGGCAGACTGGGTGTCAAACAAAGGAATTTGCAGTGGTTGAAAATCTTGCTGAAGAATACATTAAATCTCAGCTGTATGGTCACATATTTACCTTTAAAGTTTATTTTAGACAGTAGGGAAAGCAAAGAAAAGGTTGGACATATTTTAAGCCCTTTAAGAAAAAGACCTCAGCCCGAAGATATATGGTGTGAAGAAAATTAGCCAGAGGGACAGCAGTCTATGCTGTATCTTAACACACCACCTGGTCTTTATGTAAACAGCAAGGACTAAAAATGAGCAGAAGAGAAGAGGGAAAGGCAAAACAAAGTGAACTGAAAATACAGTATATGAAGTATATGGAGACGAAGACAGAAGAGGAGAAAGACAGGAAAAGAGTGAAGAGATTAGAGGGTATAGGAAGAATGGTGAGAAAAGGGAATAAAAAATAAGAAATTGGAAGTACAAGTAAATGACAAAAAGAAGTCTTCAGTATGCTGCACATGCAATCATGTTAGCATACACAAGCATAGTGGTTTCAGCCACAGGTATGGCAAGCTGTCAGCTTCCCATCGCTCCTGAACTTCAATCTTTACACAAACATTCAGCATTGAATACACAGCTCAGAGATGTATATGTCAAACCATCCTCAAAGACTTGACTTTGAGCATATTGCGCTCCCCTTTTGTGTATCTATGCTTCAGAAGATGTTGCTTAACTAAATTCCAAGTTCCTGTCTCAATACTACACAGGCTTTGCTATGCCCCCTACCAGCAGTGTAGGCATCACATCCGCAGCCTGGGGGTTGCCCTCCACAACTAGGGAAGTCTATATGGGAAGGTGTCCCTAGAAACGGGCCACACTGCATCGAGAAGTGCCTCAGGTTTTGGGAGCAGGGGAAGGTTCTCACTCAGAGCCCTGGGTAGTCTCACAGCCACACTTCCAGACAACTTCAGGTCCACTTAAGCATTAAAATAATTTCAGGCAGAGGCAGAGCGTAACTTTAACCAGGCTTCCCCTCTTCATTTGGGACACTTCAAGCAAGGGATCCCTGACATGTAGGGGTCTTCTAGTTTCCCTCCCCACTGTCACCACCAGCCTGGCTTTGGCCTGTTACAGGTGGTACTTCTCCCTGCTGACCTCCAAGGTAGGAAGTTCTTCTGGGATGCCTCATCATGCAGCCCTGGAGATATGCACCAGTATTGGGCATTGGACTTTTTCAGCCTCCTGAGTCAGCATCAACAGATCTTCCTTCACACTCTCAACAACACTGGTCTGGAATCAATTATTGCTTGGGGGGGCAGTCCCTAACTAGTGTCTAAAATGTAACCCCTCTGCAGCCGGGAGGCTGTTAGGCCTATGCTGTCCCTGTTGCAGTCCTAAAGCAAAAAGCTTTGTGTCTGGGTGTTCCCTTTCACTGCTATTCCATTGTGACCTCAGTTCAGACCTCAACTCCCCTCTATTGATTTACATATCGGACTTACTACACAATGTTTACCTTTAGCTGACTGTAACTAATAGACATGTGCTGCCTGTCCCTGTTCCTGCTACAGTCCCAGTTCTTAACCTGTGCCATGGGCCCATTACTTTGGCTTTTCTTACAGACTACCCAGAACCCTCTGTGCTTTCTGTGCTCTTGCAGATTGCATGGCATTAATCTTTCTGGCCCAAACCATGACTGACCATCATCTCAGGTGGACAGCCCAAGTTTTCCTACCTCTACGGTCCATCACCACAATAAGGGCCTTAAAGGACATTCCAAGCAAATGTTTAATAGCTTTTTTTTAGTTGGGAGTTTTTTTTTAAGTCTTTAAAAAATGTTTAAAAAAATGGTATGGAGTCCCCCCTATCCAGCAAAACCAGTTCGGACACCATCTATGGGGGCTGGTAGACCAGGGCATAGAGGCCGAGCAGCCGCCCTTCGGCCCTGAAGGTTACCAGCCCACATACCCTACATGGGCCATAGGCTCTTCTGCAACCCCCCTTTTCGGGCTTTGGGGATGCAGGTAATGGTGCCTGAGGCAGTGGCAACTTGCCAGCTCCTCCTGCACTGTGAATTGGTATAGGGGGTCTCAAGGACCTATAACTGCAAGATATCAGCTACTATACTCACCACATAATTGTTGTCTGTCGCTGCAGACCTTCAAAACATTGAGTCATCATAAGTGTGCCCATCAGGTTTGAGAACCCCACTTTTTATTCATATTGGGACTTCAAGGGTATATACGATGGTAGGATAGAGCTTAGACACATGAGATGGAAATGGACATTTTTGGTCCAAGTTCTTCTTTGCAATAACCAATATTTAACCTTAATATTTACTTCAAAGGACTAACATGGTGTAAGTGACCTGATAGTAACATTAGATTGGTCTATGAATGGCTCATAGTAACCTTTTTCCTTTTGCACTTAGTCCCTAAAATGTAGATGTCTAACTGAATTGGCCACAAAGAGACAATTAAACATGGAAACAGCCAATACAAATACCTTTTCCTTTCTATATACATGCCATGTAAACCCACATCAGATAAATACAAAGGCAAAGCAACAATGATGGTGCCCCTGACCTCATGGCCACTGATGTGGTCCCTAACTCTACACCCTGTAGTTACATCCCTGTTCACTAACGTTATAAAGCTAGAAATTGTTGCTGAAGAATTTAGGTCAGCCAACACACCTACCTCTCATAATCAGCCATGTTTTTTGTCAAATCGTCATTTTTCTGAATACTTTGTCAATGTCAGCAGCATAGTTCTTTTTTTTCAGTTTTTTTTTCTTTTTTGATGTATGTCTTACTTAAGCTATCACTGTAGGTGAGGGCAGGAACATTTTTTTTGTCTGACTAATGTGTCACGCACAAATGTGCCCCTCCTTCCACTGCAGCTCTTGGCCATATGAGATCTTTGTAAACTGGAAATGATGACAAGGGTGAAATAATGATCGATACACCACAAGAAACACCCTACATACACTAAAGGTCAAAAGATTTAGAACGCTTCAATTGTTCCAGTTTTTATTGATATTTACACAGTTTTTTGGATGTATTTTCAAATGTATTTTGGAATGTATAGAATCAATAAAAATATATTCAAAATACATACAAATATAAATAAAAAGATATTACATATAAAAATAATAGATTCACTTGCTACAACTGCATTCATAAAATGCTTAAAATGGCTTCTTAACATGCTGCACTTGTAGGTTGCTTTGATTTCACCCTTCTGTCCAGTACATCGCAAACAAGCCTAGTGGGGTTTGTGTAACATAGTAACATGTATGTACTGTATGTAAGACTGAAAAAACATAAGTCCATCCAGTTCAGTCTATCCATTAAATACATACAATAGACTATAAGCCATTGCTGGTAATAGTATGACATACAATGAAGGCATCCAAGCCACTTTTGACTTTGTTTAGTGTATTTCTCATGCCTACCTTTTTTGGCAGAGAGTCTCACTGATCTTACAGAGAAGAATCCCCTCCTATGCCGATGTAAGAAGCACCTTTCTTCTAACCTTAGCAGAAGTTGCCATCTCTCACCCCTGGAGAAGCAGTAGCGGAGTGGCAGAGTCTCCTGCCTTCAATCCACTGCCTGATGATTAGTCACGTTTGACCACAAGGACAGTATGATCTTTATTTTTTCTTTCCAGTGATTGCTTACTACCTCAGCTCCCTTAAACAGCCCTCTGTACTAACAGCACGGGTTTATAGTTGGAAATGGTTTTGATGAATTATTTGTAGTAATTACCTTTTTATATTTGTGTTTTTTGCACAAAGTGGAGTAAATGAACACTCACTTGAGTAATTAGAAATATATATAAAAAAAAATAATTCTGGGCTATTTGTGGAGTTATTAAATACTGATTTCTATTTGTACTTTTTGATACCTTGTGGTCTTCTATAATATGGATTGCTAAGTATCTTAGCATCACAGGAATAGTGGATGAATTGATTTTAACAGTGGCTTTGTGTTGCATGTGTGTTTTTATTTTTGCTATAGTGTAACATTTAATATAATATTATTATTTTATGGTATTCGTGAAGCTGTGCCCCTTTCTTATGACCCTTGTCAATTTGTTTTGGCCCATGTTAGTAGCTTGACAGGTCAGGCAGCACGCTCAGTTATCAATATTAAAAGCTGTGCCCATTATTTAGTATAAGTAGTACTTTTAATGCTATATTAACTGGGACAAAATGGGGTGATGATACTCTTACCACTTTTATAAGTATGATCCCTAAACCAAAGACAGATCACACAGTATGGTCAATCTACAGACCAATATCTCTATTACATTTGGATATTAAACTGTTGGCTAAAATACTAGCCACTAAACTCAATACTACTAAACAGTCTTATCACTAGAGATCAGGTCAGTTTTATACTTTATAGGTGTATTTCACAACATTTAGCCACAAAGAAAGAAACAAGGAGCCATGCTAGTAATGCTAGATATCAAAAAAGCATTTGAAACCATTTCCTGGCACCACCATTTTGAGTCAGACCATGCAGGAAACAGCAGCAGGCAGTGTTGAAACTCATCTGTCTGGGCGAAAGACCACACACCACCCGGGAGCTGTGGACTGGCATCTAGGAGCAGACAGATGATTGCTGCCGCTGAACCTAAAGCTTGGCAAAACCTTCCCACCCACCGCCTCATAGGTGATGTGCCAACCAGGTGGAATTCCATTTTACATACTGTGTGTCTGAAAGGGTCGTGTGAGCAGCAGCAGGAGCCAATAGCCAATAAATTGGACATGGGGCAAGAGCTTGCCATCTATGCCTTGGAGGTGCTGGTTTGCCCTACGACAAGTGTCCTATCAGAACGTGTGTTCTTAATCGCAAGGAGGGTGTCATCATCGACAAGAGAATCCACCTATGCACAGCCAATGTGGACATCCAACTGGACATGGATCCCACAGGACTTGGTTGTGCCAGCACCTGAGCGAACAATTGAAGTGTTGGCTACCTCTCTCTTCCACCTAAACTGCCACATCCACCTCCACCCCTGGACCTCTGACATCTGTTAAAAAAATTTTTTTTTACTTAATTTGTTTTTAATTTATCTTGCATTTTTAATTTATTTTTCATTTCTTTGTGGATTTATTTAATTTTTATGAGGGGAGACGCCTCTTCCTACTCTCACATCTACTGCCACTGCCTCTGAAACCGCCATCCTCTTCTGTCACCACCAGCATGTCCTGGGATGCCTACATAAACAAATCCATGGTCGGTGGGGTGTAGGACAGCCATCTACAGCCTGGTCCCCCCACACAGGGTGTTTAAAGGAAAATTCCCTTTGTGGAAGGTTTTTGGTGTCTTTGGTGTCATTGCCTTATTGTTCTCCTTTTGGAATGTAAAATAATCATTTGTGTTGCTACAGTGGGAATGGTTTTCCTGGCCTTCCTGGACTAAAAGTCCCAGAATGTATCCAATGTACTAGGTGAGGTTATCAGCAGCTTTGGCTAAATCATGTTGCTAGGTCCACATCACTCAGACGCGGACAACTAAACATGGGCAGGGATGTTACAACTCTTTAACTGCCCACTGTGCTAATGTAGTGGCGGCGGTGCCCAAGCCGCAAAGCGCTTTGGCGTGTATACATTCACCACCCAAGATTGTCGGGAATTTCCCTTTAAAGCTGCCTGTCCCTGGATGTGCTATGAAAAGGACAATTTCTATGTGGCACAGGAGCTGCCTGTCTCTGGATATACAATTAAGAAGAACAGTCAGCAGATGTTTTTAAATGTGTCCAGTAGCTGGCAAGTCGTGGACATGCAATTAAATGAACAAAGAGCAGATGTTGCCGCCTGACTGCAATACAATTGGGCACAGCTGTCTTATTATGTATTATAAACCCAGTATGTACAATGCAGATGGCCTAAGGTGAGTAGTAGTATCAAACCCACAGTAAGTAGAATGCAGATGGTGTCAACAAGTAAGTAGATTTTTCTAACACCCAGCAAGTAACATGGCAATCGAGAACTGATGCGGCACATGCAGGTGTTTAAGCAAATATGATGACGAAAAGGACCTCTCATCGCAACAGCAAGGGACCAGTTTCTCAGCCAGCAAAACCAATTTCTCAGCGAAACATTGCTGGCTGTAGGATATAACATGGTTGAGAAGAAGGCAGTGGCCCAATAACACAATGGATCAAGTACCAGTCAACCCTATCCTCTACCATATTAAGTTGAAGTACTTGCAGACAGAGTTGCTTCATCCTGGATAAGCGATGCCCATTTGGCTGACACAATGATCAGCTTTTAGATGACTATAAGAAAGGAGATCTTCGCATCATGCCTGACTCCAATGATTCTCCTCCAGTGGAAAGAGAGCCAGGAGAGGTTGTGGACAGCCTGGCTGGGAAGCAAGGGAAATATGCCAAAGAAGATGGATCAAAAATATCACTTAACAAAAATGTAAAAAAATTAAAAGAAGAAAATGTATTACTACACAAACATGGCTTTTTTGTTTAATCTAGGCTGGAACATAATGTTGTGTGGCACTAATTAAGTTGTATCAAAGCACAAGCGGGTCTAACACAAGGTGTGCCAACTAATAACTAGTTCATTAAAGCCCCAAAGGCTTTAATGCAAGGTGTGGCAACTAGTAACTAGTTTATCAAAGCCCAAAGGAGTTTAATGCAAGGTGGGCCCATTAGTAACTAGTTTATCAGAGCTCCAAAGGATCTAATGCAAGGTGTGCCAAGTAACTGGTTTATCAAAGTACAAAAGGGTCTAATGCAAGTTGTGCCAAGTAACTGGTTTATCAAAGTACAAAAGGGTCTAATGCAAGATGTGCCAAGTAACTGATTAATAGAGTCTAACGGGTCTAATGCCAGGTGTGCCCACAATTAAATAATTTATCAAAGCCAAAATGGTCTAATGACAGTTGGGCTCACAAATAAATAGTGTATCAATGCCAAAGGGATCTAATGCCATGTGTGCCCACAATGAAATAGTTTATCAAAGCCTAAAGGGTCTAATGCCATGTGTGCCCACAATGAAATAGTTTATCAAAGCCTAAAGGGTCTAATGCCATGTGTGCCCACAATGAAATAGTTTATCAAAGGCTAAAGGGTCTAATGCCATGTGTGCCCACAATGAAATAGTTTATCAAAGCCTAAAGGGTCTAATGCCATGTGTGCCCACAATGAAATAGTTTATCAAAGGCTAAAGGGTCTAATGCCATGTGTGCCCACAATGAAATAGTTTATCAAAGCCTAAAGGGTCTAATGCCATGTGTGCCCACAATGAAATAGTTTATCAAAGCCTAAAGGGTCTAATGCCATGTGTGCCCACAATGAAATAGTTTATTAAAGCAAAAGGGGTATAATGCCAGGTGTGCCCACAGATGAGCTGTACTACATGCCCAGAATGTGCCCCAGCTACTGCCCGTCCTCAGGGTGCAATGAGAACAAGCAGATGTCCCTCTCCCTATCTGTCCCTCACTGGCAAAATCTGCTCTCCCTAGCTATGTGTCCTAATAAGGGCAGTTTGAGATGCAGCCAGCCTCCTCTCCCCTCCTATGTGTGCTCAAAATCACACAGCCTTATCTGTCCCTGATTCAGCAGCGGCACCTCTCCCTATCTAAACAAAGCAGGAATGCCATTGGCGTGATGCTCAACCCTGCCCTTTATAGGACGGGGTCACATGTCCAACCTGGCCTGTAACAGCCATGCCTACCATGTGCATGACTGTGGTTTTGAGTTGTATAAATATTCTTGGTTTCTCGCTAAAGCGGAACTTCAGTTAAAATTGCCCCCTGCCCTGCCATCCTACCCTGACACTTAGGCAGGATGGGGGGTTACAAAGAAGAAAGACCCTTACCAGGCACCCACTCGGTCTCCCATGGCCACCACAGGAAAAGAAGCCAAGCTGCATCCCCCGGCTCTGCGCACACTCCCACCGCCCATTCACTTGAATGGGTGGATGGGAGCGCTCACAGAGCCAGGAAATGCAACTCTGAATCTTCCATACAAGATGGCAGCAACCAGGATATGGAGCACCAGGGAAACGGCACGGGTGTCTGGCTAAGGTTTTTTCTTTGTAATGCCCCCATTCTGCCTCAGCGCCAGCTTAGGATAGCAGGGTGAGGTGGGTCAATTCAACTGAAGTTCTGCTTTAAGTCTGTGCTCAGGTTCGGGTTAAGAACCCAAACTTTGCAACTTGGGCCTTCTGATGTTAATGCTAATAATTTGTAGTTTTTTTGTAATAATTGTAATGCTCTTACTGTACTATGTGCACTAGTGTCAGGGAAAATGCCATATATTGTAAATATGTAGCAGAAATAAACTGATTCGGATTCTTTTCTGACATAACCTAAAGGTATGATTAGGATTGTCTCACTGTAATATGAACCACTGATCAAATAGATGCACACCAGAGGGTATTGCATGGCATTTTAAAATGTTGTGGCAGTTTTAAGTCCAGTGTTTGTGTCACCCTGTGCAAGTTGGGTAATTCTAGATGGATCAAACAAAAGAACCACAGGCCATCTTGCTTCCTTCTCTATGTTTCACAGTTCGCATTCATACACTGAGAAACCAAATTTTAAATAGTGCTCTCGTGCCATTAGCAATATATAATCCATCAACCAGGAAACAATTTGAATTCCCTTCTAAACAAGTAGCTGGGTACAATTTATCATACTACCTTAATGGGTGACTCATGAGTCCATGTGGGAAATTAACACGTTGACTGCCCTTGTCCCTGAAGGTCAAGTTATCCACGTCAATCCCAGTCTAATTTCATAGATAAGGATGAATTCCAGGAGGCAATAGAGAGAGATTTGATTTAACTCCAAAATGCACCTAGAGAGAAAAGAAAAAAGCTCTAATTTAGCCCAGCAGATTCAATAATACAAAAAGATTTATAAAGCCGTTATGCCATACCATAAAGCAAGACATTGATATACAACAAAAATTGTCTTTAGATGGTAGGAAACATTTCACTTTCTCCTTAGCCATGACCTCCAGATCTTGGGATGCCTTTTGTTTATCCAGCAAAATCGATATTAACATTTTGTTGGCCAAGGACCCATTGCACTATACCTTTTCAACACTTTTGTTGTGAGCTTTTTATTTTAAGGCACTTCAATTTTTAACCAAGGGATTTAGTGGTGTAATAAAAATCATTACATTCGGTGTTCTCTTGATGCTTTATCATCATTTCCTCATTTTCATTTTTTTCTATCAAGATAAGATCTATACATATTTATGTCAGGCTTCCAGAGATGCCGGGGGCGTGGAGGATGCCACTGAGGAAGATGGATAGTGTTCCGCAGCCCCAGGACACACTGTTTCTCAAGCCTGCGGTATGTGTACCTCAAGGTGCATATGCTGAAGGATGAAGGAGTATTCAGTGATCGGGAGGTTTTTAGGGGTGGACAAGCTATGCAACTGCATAAAGTGTATATTGAATGTTAACATTTTTCCTTCAGGCTTCTTGTGTATTGTCCACAGGGATCAAAATCACCTTAGGTCCTTATTTAAGAAGGGATAGCGTCAGGTAGCACCTGGTTAATGAGAGGTAGCGACAGATAGCGACTGGTCAACACTGGACACGGCACGCAATTTCACATTTATCAAGCAGAATCTGTTTAGCGACTGGAATAGCGCCATGTAGCATCTGATTCATCATTTTCACGCGAACAGCGCCAGGTATGACCTCTCGCTACCTGTCGCTCTCCCATACACTTCAATGGACGATCCTTTTCTTCTCTTTAAACTGGGTTTTTTTTTTTTTTTCTTAAAAAGCATTTCATGTTAATCAGCAGTGTGCACATTATACTGATGGGAGTGCTCTCCCATTCGAGGAGTGCTCTTCCATACAAGACATGCTGTTGTGATAAGGGCAGTGGTGGTTTAGCATTGTCTCACTGAAATATAAAGGCGACACTGTCTTGATAGGAGCATATGTGGTCCTAAAACCTCTAAACACAGCTCAGCATTGATAGTGCCTTTCAAGGTGTATAAACTGCCCATGCCATATGCACTTAGAGGCCGATTCATCAATAGCGCCAGGTAGCGACAGATGAGCGACTGTAGCGTGATTTTTTCAGCGCCAGCCAGTATTCGCTGTGCTTGGCCGGCATTAGCTTGATGACAGCGACTCAGTCGGTGTGCGGTAATGGTGAATACGGGCTGGGGGGTCGCTGTTTCACAGGTCCAGCGTTGTATGGGAGCGCCTGACAACGAATGGCCAGAGCGAACGGCTAGCTTCATATTCATCAAAAAATCACGCTCCGAATGTGCTGTCGCTGTCCATTCCTTGTTTAAACCCCAGAGCGCTGGCGGTGATCTGTATTAACTAGTTTTTAACCCCTAAACAACCATATTTTTTGAATGTAACATTATACATGTTTTTAGAATCATTTTGTTATATGAATACATTAATCTCAGACCTGTTAGATCAATTCTGCACATTTTTTTTTTTTTTTGACTTAAAAATAAATCCTAACATTGCAGAAGTGTTCTCCGATTTTTTGACATTAAAAAAATTAAAAAAAAAAATTATTACCAATTAATCATGAATTATTATAGATTGCTCCATTGAAATGCATTGGACATCGCCAGGGAGCGACAGCTCATACCTGGCGCTGTGAGGGAATTTGCAGCGGCGCTGTTCGGTCCAGGCGGCTTCATGATGAATGCCGCGCTAGCCGTCGCTCTCGCCGGCGCTAGCCTCATTTTGCTTGATAAATGCGTCATTGTGACCGCCGCCGGGCGTACTTGAGTCAGTAGTCGCCGTTAGCTGCCGCTACCTGGCGCTCGTCAGACACTACCTGGCGCTATCGCTTGATGAATAAGGGCCTTAGGCTAACCCATTCCATAAAACCTTTTACTGTCTGTTGACATCAAGATGGTTGGTCCTTGTCTTACCGTCTGCAGAATATGGCATCTGTTTTTTTTACATAAGGAATTTTAAATTCTGATTCATTGGCTGCATTTATGGATTGTGTTAAATTATGGCTCCTTTGCCTGACACAGCTTTACTGTTTAGATTGCATGTCAAACTATGCTCACAGATAATGATTTCTGATTTTCACTAGGCAAACTGGGGTTTTTTCACATAGCGCAGAATCTCAATTCGGGTTTTGCTCCACTTTAAGTGAAACAAAACCCAGGATTTCACTATCCTGGGCTTTGATACTTACTTAGGAACAACCAGATTTGTGATGCCCCACTCTATAAAACCCCCCAAATCTCCCCACTGTCATGGCTGGGGGGGGGGGGGGGGTTCATGAGGGGGCATTAAAGTGCCAGCACCTTTATTTCACCTTTTTTTTTCTATAGTACAGTAACCACATACTATGGCACCTGCCCTTGCAAGTGGCTGCACTAGGCGCATGCCTAGGTTTGTCTAATGGTAAATACAGCCATGCAGGTAATGAACTGGTAGCTTTCATCCCATAAATTGAACCGATTAGTGATAGCACAGTTTAGCTTTGGAGCCATGCATGGGACCCAGTTGAACCTACAGCTGTTACAAGCAGGTACATTAGACCCAAACTTCTCGGTCTCTGCCACTTGGTTGGATATCCAGCATTCCACAACATTGGGCACGGTCTCCCAGCTTGATAAATAGAAGAACATGGGACAAGCAAGCCCTATTCTGAAACACTGCACCTTTCCATTAAAGAAGGCCACCAACCAGTACTGTCCTTCTCCCAGGTGTTACTCTGTGACAGGGCATCTTAATTTGGGATGCCCAGTGTGTTGGACCCCCCACCACTTTCAGCAATCCCACAGAGCATGCAGACAGGCAATGAGCACGCTCAGCGCAACATTCAGCACAAAGCTAGCTAAGGGGGGGGGGGGGGGGGGCACTGGCCACACCCCCTCCTCACCTGGTGCACGCCTCAGATGAAGTTAAAGCAGGGATGTGGCCATAGCCCACACATTCACTGTTGGATTGCCAGCTATGCAAGTACTGCAGGGGCTACACACAGCAGCACATCACAAATCAGAATCAGCCCTGGAGTCTTTTAGCCATTGGTGTTAAATGGCCAATAAGGGGTAGCCCTGTAACTGGACAAGCTCAACCTCAACTGTTCCAATTACACTCTATACAGGTGACCAGCAAACATAGCCGCCCAGGATACACAATCACTGTAACCAAGCAGCCACCCACGGGCAGGTGTACAGCTCTGCCACCGATATCTTTTAATCTGGCACCTGGACAGTACAGACTATAACGGGCAACCCGTGCCCACGGCCCTTGGCAGGCTGGAAGCCACCAGGCACTGGGCTGTAACGTGACGACCACCCACCTGGCTCTATGAACGCTAAATAAGTTGGAACCTCCTCTCTTCCCTGGAAGCTTCCAGAAGTAACCGAACTGAAAGTATAGTGAACGTGCGGCAGCCTCTCCCGCTTACCTATCACAGTGTGAAGCAGCCGCCGGTGTGCGCTATGCCTCTCTCCAGACCCGCCTAGCGCTCTGCCTCCAGCAGTCCTCGTCAAATAGCGACGCCTCCCCCTGCAGTGGCTCAGCCAACCAGCGTGGCTATTGGTGGAAGCCGCGCCTCCCCCAGCAGTGCGCGCACTCTCCTGCCGCTCGCCTCTGCCCCCATTTTATTGCATCCCACAATGCCGCGATGGCGGCGCTTCTCTCGGCTCTGCCTCACACACGCAGTACGGAAAAGTTTGTGAATGACCCGCTATGGAGAGTGGCGTTCATTCCTTCTACGCTACGCCATACCTCCCAAATGTGAAAAGAGGGACATTTTAAACCACGCCCCCAGTCATGCCCCCAGCCACGCCCTTAAAGGGAAACGCCACCTAATAAATACATAGTAACAAATTACATGAAAACACCCCCCCCCCCCACACACACACAGCTCCTGCTGCCAACTCCAGTGTCTCTTTCAGCCAATGTTTGGGCTCCTGCTGCTGCTGCTTGCAACTCCAGGGTGTGATTCATCCAATTTTTGGGCTCCTGCTGCCAACTCCAGTGTCTCTTTCAGCCAATGTTTGGGCTCCTGCTGCTGCTTGCAACTCCAGGGTGTGATTCATTCAATTTTTGGGCTCCTGCTGCCAACTCCAGTGTCTCTTTCAGCCAATGTTTTGGCTCCTGCTGCTGCTGCTTGCAACTCCAGGGTGTGATTCATCCAATTTTTGGGCTCCTGCTGCCAACTCCAGTGTGTCTTTCAAGCTATGTTTGGGCTGCTGCTGCAGCTGCTTGCAACTCCAGGGAGTGATTCATCCAATTTTGGGCTCCTGAAGCCAACTCCAGTGTGTCTTTCAAGCTATGTTTGGGCTGCTGCTGCTTGCAACTCCAGGGTGTGATTCATCCAATTTTTGGGCTCCTGCTGCCAACTCCAGTGTGTCTTTCAAGCTATGTTTGGGCTGCTGCTGCAGCTGCTTGCAACTCCAGGGAGTGATTCATCCAATTTTTGGGCTCCTGAAGCCAACTCCAGTGTGTCTTTCAAGCTATGTTTGGGCTGCTGCTGCTTGCAACTCCAGGGTGTGATTCATCCAATTTTTGGGCTCCTGCTGCCAACTCCAGTGTCTCTTTCAGCCAATGTTTGGGCTCATGCTGCTGCTTGCAACTCCAGGGTGTGATTCATCCAATTTTTGGGCTCCTGAAGCCAACTCCAGTGTCTCTTTCAAGCTATGTTTGGGCTGCTGCTGCTGCTGCTTGCAACTCCAGGGTGTGATTCATCCAATTTTTGGGCTCCTGCTGCCAACTCCAGTGTCTCTTTCAAGCTATGTTTGGGCTCCTGCTGCTGCTGCTGCTGCTTGCGACTCCAGGGTGTCATTCAGCCAATTTTTGGGCTCCTGCTGCTCCTGCTGCCAACTCCAATGTCTCTTTGAGCCAAATCCAATGTTTGGGCTCCTGCTGCTGCCAGCTCCAGGGTGTGTTTTTCAGGCAATATAGGGGACCCTCATAGTGATGCCACCTCAACTCTCTGTTAATGTGCCAAACTTGATTTGTGGCCGCAAGTAGCAGAGTTTGACCTGGAAAAACTGTCCTGCCCGGCAAGTAGCGTGCCATCTGAGCGGGTGTTTAGTGCGGCGGGGGCCATAGTTACGGCGAGGAGAACTCGTCTGTCAACTAAAAATGTGGAGAGACTCACCTTTGTCAAAATGAATCAGCCAGGATTTCCACCCACCAATGCCTGATGCATGCGACTAGATTCAGCATGGTGCCACGTTTTACACTTTCCAAATGGTGCAAAACATATTTATGTCTTTAGGCCAATTTTTGGGCTCCTGCTGATGCCAACTTCAGGGTGTGCCTTCCAACCAATGTTTGGCCTCCTGCTGAGACCATCTTCAGGGTGTGCCTTTCAGCCAATGTTGGGCTGCTGCTGCTGCTGCTTGCAACTCCAGGGTGTGATTCATCCAATTTTTGGGCTCCTGCTGCCAACTCCAGTGTCTCTTTCAGCCAATGTTTGGGCTCCTGCTGCTGCTTGCAACTCCAGGGTGTGATTCATCCAATTTTTGGGCTCCTGGAGCAAACTCCAGTGTCTCTTTCAAGCTATGTTTGCTTATTTAGTATAACAGACGTGGTGCTTGTTGCAATTTTGGGATACCCCAGGCACAGGTTTAATGTCAGCAGGCAGAAAGCAATGCAAAATTTAATAACTTAGTACAGCTCAGGCTGAAGCACGCTTATTTTGTATAACAGATGGGGTGCTAGGCGCAATTTTGGGATACCCCAGGCACAGGTTTAATGTCAGCAGACAGAAAGCAATGCAAAATTAAACTACTTAGTACAGCTCAGGCTGAAGCACGCTTATTTTGTATAACAGACGGGGTGCTCGGTGCAATTTTGGGATACCCCAGGCACAGGTTTAATGTCAGCAGGCAGAAAGCAATGCAAAATTTAATAACTTAGTACAGCTCAGGCTGAAGCACGCTTATTTTGTATAACATATGGGGTGCTAGGCGCAATTTTGGGATACCCCAGGCACAGGTTTAATGTCAGCAGACAGGAAGCAATGCAAAATTAAATAATTTAGTACAGCTCAGGCTGAAGCACGCTTATTTTGTATAACAGATGGTGTGCTAGGTGCAATTTTGGGATACCCCAGGCACAGGTTTAATGTCAGCAGACAGGAAGCAATGCAAAATTAAATAACTTAGTACAGCTCAGGCTGAAGCATGCTTATTTAGTATAACAGACGGGGTGCTCGTTGCAATTTTGGGATACCCCAGGCACAGGTTTAATGTCAGCAGAGAGAAAGCAATGCAAAATTAAAAAACTTAGTACAGCTCAGGCTGAAACACGCTTATTTAGTATAACAGACGGGGTGCTCGTTGCAATTTTGGGATACCCCAGGCACAGTTTTAATGTCAGCAGACAGAAAGCAATGCAAAATTAAAGAACTTAGTACAGCTCAGGCTGAAGCACGCTTATTTAGTATAACAGACGGGGTGCTCGTTGCAATTTTGGGATACCCCAGGCACAGGTTTAATGTCAGCAGACAGAAAGCAATGCAAAATTAAACTACTTAGTACAGCTGAGGCTGAAGCACGCTTATTTAGTATAACAGACGTGGTGCTCGTTGCAATTTTGGGATACCCCAGGCACAGGTTTAATGTCAGCAGACAGAAAGCAATGCAAAATTAAACTACTTAGTACAGCTGAGGCTGAAGCACGCTTATTTAGTATAACAGACGGGGTGCTCGTTGCAATTTTGGGATACCCCAGGCACAGGTTTAATGTCAGCAGACAGAAAGCAATGCAAAATTAAACTACTTAATACAGCTCAGACTGAAGCACGCTTATTTAGTATAACAGACGGGGTGCTTGTTGCAATTTTGGGATACCCCAGGCACAGGTTTAATGTCAGCAGACAGAAAGCAATGCAAAATTAAAGAACTTAGTACAGCTCAGGCTGAAGCACGCTTATTTAGTATAACAGACGGGGTGCTCGTTGCAATTTTGGGATACCCCAGGCACAGGTTTAATGTCAGCAGACAGAAAGCAATGCAAAATTAAACTACTTAGTACAGCTGAGGCTGAAGCACGCTTATTTCGTATAACAGACGGGGTGCTCGTTGCAATTTTGGGATACCCCAGGCACAGGTTTAATGTCAGCAGACAGAAAGCAATGCAAAATTAAACTACTTAGTACAGCTGAGGCTGAAGCACGCTTATTTAGTATAACAGACGGGGTGCTCGTTGCAATTTTGGGATACCCCAGGCACAGGTTTAATGTCAGCAGACAGAAAGCAATGCAAAATTAAACTACTTAGTAGAGCTCAGGCTGAAGCACGCTTATTTAGTATAACAGATGGGGTGCTCGGTGCAATTTTGGGATACCCCAGGCACAGGTTTAATGTCAGCAGACAGAAAGCAATGCAAAATTAAACTACTTAGTACAGCTCAGGCTGAAGCACGCTTATTTAGTATAACAGACGGGGTGTTCGTTGCAATTTTGGGATACCCCAGGCACAGGTTTAATGTCAGCAGACAGAAAGCAATGCAAAATTAAATAACTTAGTACAGCTGAGGCTGAAACACGCTTATTTTGTATAACAGATGGGGTGCTAGCTGTAAGTTTGGGATACCCTGGGCCCTGGTGTAAAGACAGCAGTCAGAAACCAATGCAAAATTAAACTACTTAGTACAGCTCAGGCTGAAGCACGCTTATTTAGTATAACAGACGTGGTGCTCGGTGCAATTTTGGGATACCCCAGGCACAGGTTTAATGTCAGCAGACAGAAAGCAATGCAAAATTAAACTACTTAGTACAGCTCAGGCTGAAGCACGCTTATTTAGTATAACAGACGGGGTGTTCGTTGCAATTTTGGGATACCCCAGGCACAGGTTTAATGTCAGCAGACAGAAAGCAATGCAAAATTAAACCACTTAGTACAGCTGAGGCTGAAGCACGCTTATTTAGTATAACAGACGGGGTGCTCGTTGCAATTTTGGGATACCCCAGGCACAGGTTTAATGTCAGCAGACAGAAAGCAATGCAAAATTAAACTACTTAGTACAGCTCAGGCTGAAGCACGCTTATTTAGTATAACAGACGTGGTGCTCGGTGCAATTTTGGGATACCCCAGGCACAGGTTTAATGTCAGCAGACAGAAAGCAATGCAAAATTAAACTACTTAGTACAGCTCAGGCTGAAGCACGCTTATTTAGTATAACAGACGGGGTGTTCGTTGCAATTTTGGGATACCCCAGGCACAGGCTTAATGTCAGCAGACAGAAAGCAATGCAAAATTAAATAACTTAGTACAGCTGAGGCTGAAACACGCTTATTTTGTATAACAGATCGGGTGCTAGCTGTAAGTTTGGGATACCCTGGGCCCTGGTGTAAAGACAGCAGTCAGAAACCAATGCAAAATTAAACTACTTAGTACAGCTCAGGCTGAAGCACGCTTATTTAGTATAACAGACGGGGTGCTCGTTGCAATTTTGGGATACCCCAGGCACAGGTTTAATGTCAGCAGACAGAAAGCAATGCAAAATTAAACCACTTAGTACAGCTGAGGCTGAAGCACGCTTATTTAGTATAACAGACGGGGTGCTCGTTGCAATTTTGGGATACCCCAGGCACAGGTTTAATGTCAGCAGACAGAAAGCAATGCAAAATTAAACTACTTAGTACAGCTCAGGCTGAAGCACGCTTATTTAGTATAACAGAC
This sequence comes from Gastrophryne carolinensis, assembly GCA_027917425.1. NCBI lineage: Eukaryota > Metazoa > Chordata > Amphibia > Anura > Microhylidae > Gastrophryne > Gastrophryne carolinensis. The sequence continues at coordinate 41,594,036 of CM051240.1, read as the reverse complement.
GGGGTGCTCGTTGCAATTTTGGGATACCCCAGGCACAGGTTTAATGTCAGCAGACAGAAAGCAATGCAAAATTAAACTACTTAGTACAGCTGAGGCTGAAGCACGCTTATTTAGTATAAAAGACGTGGTGCTCGTTGCAATTTTGGGATACCCCAGGCACAGGTTTAATGCCAGCAGACAGAAAGCAATGCAAAATTAAACTACTTAGTACAGCTGAGGCTGAAGCGCGCTTATTTAGTATAACAGACGGGGTGCTCGTTGCAATTTTGGGATACCCCAGGCACAGATTTAAAGTGGACCAACACCCAGGATTTTGACTATCCTGGGTATTGGTCCACTTCCCCGGGGCACCCCGATTTGGGGTGCCCCGCTGCCTGAAACCCCCCCAAACACCCCGAAAACTCACCTCTCCACGCTCCCACGTGAGTGCGCTGTCCAATGCCCGCCGACGGACAAGTGACGTCCGTCGACGGACAAGGGATCGCGCCCGCCGCCGCCTCCCGCGCGTCACTCTTGACATGTGCTCGCCCGCGCCGGCCATTCAGAGACGGCGGGCGCGCGCACATCTAGAGGAGCACGAGAGAGGCGGCGGCGGAAGCAGCGGCTGGAGAGGTAAGGTTTTTTCGGGGTTTTGGGGGGGTTACACCCCGCGGGACATCCCGATCTCGGATGTCCCGCGGTGTGTGAGGTGATCGGCCCGGGAATCTCATAGATTCCCGGGCCGATCACCCCTGGGTGTTGGCCCACTTTAATGTCAGCAGACAGAAAGCAATGCAAAATTAAACTACTTAGTAGAGCTCAGGCTGAAGCACGCTTATTTAGTATAACAGATGGGGTGCTCGGTGCAATTTTGGGATACCCCAGGCACAGGTTTAATGTCAGCAGACAGAAAGCAATGCAAAATTAAACTACTTAGTACAGCTCAGGCTGAAGCACACTTATTTAGTATAACAGACGGGGTGCTCGTTGCAATTTTGGGATACCCCAGGCACAAGTTTAATGTCAGCAGTCAGAAACCAATGCAAAATTAAACTACTTAGTACAGCTGAGGCTGAAGCACGCTTATTTAGTATAACAGACGGGGTGCTCGTTGCAATTTTGGGATACCCCAGGCACAGGTTTAATGTCAGCAGACAGAAAGCAATGCAAAATTAAACCACTTAGTACAGCTGAGGCTGAAGCACGCTTATTTAGTATAACAGACGGGGTGCTCGTTGCAATTTTGGGATACCCCAGGCACAGGTTTAATGACAGCAATCAGAAACCAATGCAAAATTAAACTACTTAGTACAGCTGAGGCTGAAGCACGCTTATTTAGTATAACAGACGGGGTGCTCGTTGCAATTTTGGGATACCCCAGGCACAGGTTTAATGTCAGCAGACAGAAAGCAATGCAAAATTAAACTACTTAGTAGAGCTCAGGCTGAAGCACGCTTATTTAGTATAACAGACGGGTGCTCGTTGCAATTTTGGGATACCCCAGGCACAGGTTTAATGCCAGCAGACAGAAAGCAATGCAAAATTAAATAACTTAGTACAGCTCAGGCTGAAACACGCTTATTTAGTATAACAGACGGGGTGCTCGTTGCAATTTTGGGATACCCCAGGCACAGGTTTAATGTCAGCAGACAGAAAGCAATGCAAAATTAAACTACTTAGTACAGCTCAGGCTGAAGCACGCTTATTTAGTATAACAGACGGGGTGCTCGTTGCAATTTTGGGATACCCCAGGCACAGGTTTAATGTCAGCAGACAGAAAGCAATGCAAAATTAAACTACTTAGTACAGCTCAGGCTGAAGCACGCTTATTTAGTGTAACAGACGGGGTGCTCGTTGCAATTTTGGGATACCCCAGGCACAGGTTTAATGTCAGCAGACAGAAAGCAATGCAAAATTAAACCACTTAGTACAGCTCAGGCTGAAGCATGCTTTTTTAGTATAACAGACGGGGTGCTCGGTGCAATTTTGGGATACCCCAGGCACAGGTTTAATGTCAGCAGGCAGAAAGCAATGCAAAATTTAAGAACTTAGTACAGCTGAGGCTGAAGCACGCTTATTTAGTATAACAGACGGGGTGCTCGTTGCAATTTTGGGATACCCCAGGCACAGGTTTAATGACAGCAATCAGAAACCAATGCAAAATTAAACTACTTAGTACAGCTGAGGCTGAAGCACGCTTATTTAGTATAACAGACGGGGTGCTCGTTGCAATTTTGGGATACCCCAGGCACAGGTTTAATGTCAGCAGACAGAAAGCAATGCAAAATTAAACTACTTAGTAGAGCTCAGGCTGAAGCACGCTTATTTAGTATAACAGACGGGTGCTCGTTGCAATTTTGGGATACCCCAGGCACAGGTTTAATGCCAGCAGACAGAAAGCAATGCAAAATTAAATAACTTAGTACAGCTCAGGCTGAAACACGCTTATTTAGTATAACAGACGGGGTGCTCGTTGCAATTTTGGGATACCCCAGGCACAGGTTTAATGTCAGCAGACAGAAAGCAATGCAAAATTAAACTACTTAGTACAGCAGCTCAGGCTGAAGCACGCTTATTTAGTATAACAGACGGGGTGCTCGTTGCAATTTTGGGATACCCCAGGCACAGGTTTAATGTCAGCAGACAGAAAGCAATGCAAAATTAAACTACTTAGTACAGCTCAGGCTGAAGCACGCTTATTTAGTGTAACAGACGGGGTGCTCGTTGCAATTTTGGGATACCCCAGGCACAGGTTTAATGTCAGCAGACAGAAAGCAATGCAAAATTAAACTACTTAGTAGAGCTCAGGCTGAAGCACGCTTATTTAGTATAACAGACGGGTGCTCGTTGCAATTTTGGGATACCCCAGGCACAGGTTTAATGCCAGCAGACAGAAAGCAATGCAAAATTAAATAACTTAGTACAGCTCAGGCTGAAACACGCTTATTTAGTATAACAGACGGGGTGCTCGTTGCAATTTTGGGATACCCCAGGCACAGGTTTAATGTCAGCAGACAGAAAGCAATGCAAAATTAAACTACTTAGTACAGCTCAGGCTGAAGCACGCTTATTTAGTATAACAGACGGGGTGCTCGTTGCAATTTTGGGATACCCCAGGCACAGGTTTAATGTCAGCAGACAGAAAGCAATGCAAAATTAAACTACTTAGTACAGCTCAGGCTGAAGCACGCTTATTTAGTGTAACAGACGGGGTGCTCGTTGCAATTTTGGGATACCCCAGGCACAGGTTTAATGTCAGCAGACAGAAAGCAATGCAAAATTAAACCACTTAGTACAGCTCAGGCTGAAGCATGCTTTTTTAGTATAACAGACGGGGTGCTCGGTGCAATTTTGGGATACCCCAGGCACAGGTTTAATGTCAGCAGGCAGAAAGCAATGCAAAATTTAAGAACTTAGTACAGCTGAGGCTGAAGCACGCTTATTTAGTATAACAGACAGGGTGCTCGTTGCAATTTTGGGATACCCCAGGCACAGGTTTAATGTAAGCAGACAGAAAGCAATGCAAAATTAAACTACTTAGTACAGCTGAGGCTGAAGCACGCTTATTTAGTATAACAGACAGGGTGCTCGTTGCAATTTTGGGATACCCCAGGCACAGGTTTAATGTAAGCAGACAGAAAGCAATGCAAAATTAAACTACTTAGTACAGCTGAGGCTGAAGCACGCTTATTTAGTATAACAGACGGGGTGCTCGTTGCAATTTTGGGATACCCCAGGCACAGGTTTAATGTAAGCAGACAGAAAGCAATGCAAAATTAAACTACTTAGTACAGCTCAGGCTGAAGCACTCTTATTTAGTATAACAGACGGGGTGCTCGTTGCAATTTTGGGATACCCCAGGCACAAGTTTAATGTCAGCAGACAGAAAGCAATGCAAAATTAAAAAACTTAGTACAGCTGAGGCTGAAACACACTTATTTAGTATAACAGACGGGGTGCTCGTTGCAATTTTGGGATACCCCAGGCACAGGTTTAATGTCAGCAGACAGAAAGCAATGCAAAATTAAACTACTTAGTACAGCTGAGGCTGAAGCACGCTAATTTAGTATAACAGACGGGGTGCTCGTTGCAATTTTGGGATACCCCAGGCACAGGTTTAATGTCAGCAGACAGAAAGCAATGCAAAATTAAATAACTTTTAAATAACTAAAATTAATTAAACACGCCTATTTAGTATAACAGATGGGGTGCTCGATGCAGGTGTGGGATTTGGTTTAAAAGATAGGGTCACCTGCTGAAATGGAATGCCCATGTGGGCTGGGGTTTGTACAGCAGACAAAAAAAATTAAACTAATCGAGATATAATAAATGTTAAATGTGCCACTGCCAACATGGTATGCACAGTGGCCAGGAATTTAAAGCTGATCTGGCAAATGAATTGAAATGAAAATTAAAAAAAGCTTTCTTTCCCTGTCACTTGCTCTGCTGTCCCTGCCTCCGATTTTTAACTATCTTTCCCTATCTTTCCCTGGCTCTCCCTGGCTCTCCCTGGAACTTTGTGGGTCCCTGTCTTCTCTCCCTACCTATCTCTAACTCTGTCCCTGTCTGTAAGGAGCTGTGCTCTGGCCGCAATAGAACGCTGAAATGCGCACAAGCAAGATGGCCGCCGCTTTATATAGTGCTGTGACGTCACCGGGCTTCCTGGCTGCTGATAGGCTACATGTGAGTGTCCCATCATACCTTGCCCCAGGGTACATGTCTGGACATGTGCCGTCCACCATCTTAGAATGCCTATCATTGAAATGAATGGAGTTTAAAGGAAAACTTCGATCGATCGAATCGCGGGGAAATTCGGATTCGTTCAGAATCGAATTTTTCATGAAATTCAGAACGAATCCGGGTTTGTCCGGATCGATTCGCTCATCTCTACCTAAAACTAATAAAAACACCTACTTGTTGGGTAGAAAAGAATTGTTTCAAATACAGGGAACTCCACATTTAGGTACCCAGGGGCAAAGGAGAATGAAAAGTGAGTTTCCCTTTTAATTCAGTTAAATCCCTCTGTACCACAAACTGTGATCTCCTGTAATTGACCTCAATTTCATCTGACCCACTTGTGTAGCTGATTCATCTGATATCCCTGCTGCTACTGTGCCCAGCATTCTACTGTGCCATAGCAGTTCATGGGCTCAGGTGACATAATTTGCGCTCATTCAAGGCCACATGTACCATAGATGTAATTAGATTTCTTTCCAGCCTTCATTTGAATGTGATCAATAATGCAGTGGAAGAGTAGCAGAGGAATCCGTAAGATTGGCAGCAATGGGCAGCAGTGCACCCCTTTTGACCACCCAGGGTCTTTGCCAGAAGTAGTTAGTGAGGCAGTGGAGTGTGGAATACCACCTGCTAATCACTGAGCTTCACTGCTTGGCTTTTCTCTCCAACACCATTTTCTGCAGTGAGGAGTAGGGGGTGCTCCCTGAGGCTCACCTCCTAGCATGGACATTATGTCTAAGGGCAATATCTGAAAAGATAGTAGTGAAAGATATGAAGATGTACAGTAGGAATGGTGACTGCTGTATATTCAGGTGGGGCTGGGATAACTTGGTCTGTATACTGGACTGCTGTGGTTACACATGTGGGGAGACACATATAGAGACTATCTGGTTTTTCACCTGTTATTAATATTGTTTTTTCTGGACAATTTATCTATAAACACCATTCGCTATTGTTGCACTATTAGGCTCTGAAAACATCCCCATGGCCTATTCATCTTTAGATACCATGGTCTAGATGCTATTGACTACTGTGATACAAAAGAGACACTCCCTCTATTTTATCATCTGATTGTGTTAACTTTAACTATGCCCCTAAACTATAGATACTATGGGCATCAAGTCTCCTCCAAGTGGAGCCTAAAATGGTTGCCTGGACAAGGGGATCCTTGGCAAGGAGATCTATTCACAGTTCCCACCCAATATAATAATTGTACTAATGGTGCCCTTTTATAAGTTATTTTCCATTATGTGACCTCTATCCCCTATCCAATGTACTTGCCATCCTGCCACAAGAAAACTTGTATGTAAGTAATGCTTATAATAAAGTGAATTCAGACGAGTCATTATCTATTACTAAGAGACCTGTGTTTAGACTGTAGGTATTGCATAGCATTGGTAATGTAAAATTAGGTAATGATGCTCCCTAGTGGGAACTTTTTGCTAAACATCCTGCAAGTCAAAACCATAAACAATATAAGTCCCCAACTATTGTTAACATAAAAGCTACATTGAACACTATAGGGTTGATTCAGCACATTAGAAAAATCACTGCTTTATGACCATTCACTTTCATTGTCTACCTTGGGAGTGATTCAGCACCAGGTGAAACTTTACATCCAACTGCTGAATCAGCCCCAAGGCAGACAATTACATTGAATGGTAGTTTTCTCTCCTATAGTAGTGACTGGTGCTGAATTGACCCTTATGAGATGTTTGGAAAGCATGGTTTAAGTGAATAGGATGTAGGAGTCCTAAAGAGGCAGTTCCACTGAGAGTAATGAAACTTGTTCTGTACAAGATAACTAGCAGGAAAGGTCTTGTTACATTGTAAAAAGCCAGCCAGTTCACTTCTGTTTTACTTGCAAACATCCAGGCACATGGCTGCAGTTACAATGTAACAGTGGCTGTTTCCTACTGTTAGATTGCATACCAGCTAAGTACCCTGCTGTCATAATTCAAACATCTTCACACCTGACCCGAGAGAGTGTATGTATATGACTTTTATGTAAACATTTATATTTATCCCCAGGGATTGCCCGCTACACTCTACATAACTGCTATACCTTTAGGCTAGGCATTTACCTGCTCCAGGTATTTCGAGATGGCTGTGCCCTACAGCTAGAGGTGAGCAGGGTTGCATCAAGAATCTGAATAGAACATGAGCTGCTGATTGGCCCGTGCCGTGGGAATGGATGGAAAGTGAGTTTTGGGGTGATCCCAGGGGATACACACAGTGGGGTAATCATGGGAGTGTTTAATTGGTGAGGCATTGGAATCAGAAATAGGTAAGCCATTGTCGCATTAACCCCCATGCATGGTGCTGGCAATACCCTGGCCTCTGTGCCATGTACCCTGCCAGCCTCAATACCTCCACAAATCTTCTTGTATTGTGGACAGCCCACAAGCCACACAGCAGGGGTCCACAAGCCATATGTGGCTCCAGAGCTGCAGGTTTGGGATTCCTGGTATAAACCATAACTAGCTTAGACTTTTGCTTTCATGGTGGGACAGCAGAATACTGGGGCCAAAAATCAGCTTGGGATTTTACCATCCATCCATCCATCCATCCAGCCCATGACATCCCCACTAAGCCCCCCTCCCAATGTGTTTCTCAAGCAGTTAATGAGTGGGCTCCACAGCTAAGGCTATAACTTTTCCAGTTAATGAACAGTTAATGAACAGGGACGCGTATAGTATAGCCACTTCTAAGGTCTTGACCTCCCAGAAGGAGAAGAATCTGATTGCTTTCCTCCAACAGAAATCTCCCACTTAGGCCCTTATTTAAGAAGGGATAGCGTCAGGTAGTGGCTGGTTAATGACAGTTAGCGACAGGTAGCGAAGGGTGAACGCCAGACACGGGACGCAATTACACATTTATCAAGCAGAATTGCAGAGCGCCAGGTATGACCTCTCGCTACCTGTCGCTCTCCCATACATTTCAATGGACGAACCTTTTCTTCTCTTTAAACGGGGTATTTGTTTTTTGTTTTTTTTTCAAAAAATCACAATCAAAATTCTGTGACCTCTTCTGGCATTGAAATAGCAGTTTTTTCTAAATTTTTTAATTTTTTATATATTACTTCAGAAATGACATTACAGGTCTGCCATTAAAGTGTTCATGTTACAATGTTATTACAATGTAATTCCATATGTTTTCGCTTTGTTACTAGTGGATAGATGCTGAAAAACAGACTTTAAACACACCGCCTCCTGCGCTCTGGGCTTCAAACAAGCATTTTTCAGCGCCAGAGATTTGTGAGGCTGTTTTTTGCTGAATATGGTGTGAGTCGGTCGCTATGAGCAGTCGCTAACATGCGCTCCCATACAGCGCTGTACTGGTCAAATAGCGACTCCTCACAAATGTATTCAACATTACTGAACAGCGACTGAGTCGCTATAAAGAGCACAGTGACTACTAGCGGGCACTCTCAAAATGCCTGCTACAGACGCTCATCTGTCGCTACCTGGCGTTAGTGATGAATCAACCTGCCCGTTATATTCAGCCTCTGCCAGTGCAGCAATATAAAGGTATTAGGTATTAGGTATTGATTTGAAATTGTATCCTAGGTAGGCAAAGCTCTAGCACAATGTAGCATTTTAGATAGCTTACCATCATTCTATTAAATTATAATAATAATAATTTTTACTTATATAGCACCAACATATTCCGCAGCGCTTTACAATCAGAGGTTTTGGGCACAAACAGGGTAATAAATTACATAACAAAAATGGGTAAACCAATAAAACATAACAGAATGAGGGCCCTATTCACAAGCTTACAATCTAAGAGGAGAATGGGGGTGACGCTAAAGGTAGTAAAAAAGTGCCATTTACTTTCATTGTGTTCCCAGCTGGTGATTCAGCAACATTTTTTACTAACAGGAGAGTTTTTTCAACTCATACTGAATCAAGGCCATAATCAAAGAAATCAGCAAGATTAAGAGGTCGATTCATTAATAGCGGCAGGTAGCGACAGTTGAGCGACTGTAGCGGCATTTTCAGAGCGCCCGCTAGTAGTCGCTGTGCTTGGCCGTTGTTCGGTTGTAGATAGCGACTCAGTCGGTGTGCAGTAATGTTGAATATTGGGTGAGGAGTCGCTATTTGACAGGTTCCGCGCTGTATGGGAGCGCATGATAGCGACTGGCCCTAGCGACCGGCTCCCACCATATTCATTAAAAAATCACGCTCAAAAAATTCTCGCGCTGTAAAATGCTTGTTTAAACCCCAGAGCGCTGTCGGCGATGGGTTAAAAGTAGTTTTTTAACCCCTAAACAACCATATTTTTGGAAACAAAAAAAAACAAGTTTTTAAAATAATTTTGTAATATGAATACATTAATATCAGACCTGTAATATCAATTCTGTACAATTTTTTTTTTTACCTTAAAAAAATTACCTAAAATGGCAGAAGTGGTCACAGAATTTTTCACATTAAAAAAAAAAAAAAAAAAAATCATAATTAATTATGAATATTTAAAGATTGTTCCATTGAAATGCATTGGAGAGCGCCAGGTAGCGAGAGGTCATACCTGTCGCTGTTCAAGGTAGGATGCTGGCGCTGTGGGCTGAGGCTGGAATAATGATGAATGAGTCGCTATATGGCGCTATCTCAGTCGCTAAGCAGGATTGGCTTGATAAATGTGTGATTGTGGTGGGGAGCCGGCGTTCTTGTGGCGGGGCCCGTCATTACCGGCCGCTCACCAGTCGCTACCTGTCGCTATTCCATCATAAAAATCCAGAGCACCTGTTATAGTGCCAGGTAATGAGCCATCCATCAACAGCACCGGCGATGGGATGAGTGCCGGCACTGAGTTCCCTACAGTACCAGATAGGGACAGGTGCTCACCTGCACTGTGTGGCATAATCCCATACATTTCAATGGGCTGAGATGGTTACAATTATTTAAGCAATTTAGTAAAAAAAATGTATACTTTTTTGGGCTGGCGCATGTGCCACAGGATCCCTGAGCTGGTTGGGATTATTTTTATATGCATTTTTAGCACTTTTTTTGTGCAAACTTGTGATTTGGGCCATGAGCAAGCTATGTCATGTTTGTCTAATGTCCCTAATTCCATTTTTTAATAAAAAAAAAAAAATAAAAAAATAAAACATTGGCAATCCAACAGGCGCTGTGTGCCTGAATTCCCCATTTTTGAGCGCCTCTTGGAGAGCCTATTATTTTTTTTTTAAATTGTATCAGCTTGCAGCGCTCTCGGGTGGCGCTAGGTATCTGTAGCGCATAGGATTATAGAAGCCTTGCACTGCGAATGCTGCCTTGCCAGGAACGCTATAGCTGAAAAGCGTCGTTGGCCAGAAGTGGACGCTGGGGTGCGGGCGCTGCTGAGTATCTCAGATGAGCTCAAGTGGCGCTCACATCAATAGTAACATAAATCTACCAATAGTTATTATAAAAAAACTTTAAAACCTGAGAAATCTTACCTTTCTCCTCGGTCACATGGTTTGCAGGCTGTTTCGGGGTATCTAGCCGCCGGCAATCACAGCAGTCAATATTGCAGGGGTATCGGCAAAATTTCTCCAGATTAACGGGGGGTCATGTGCAGGGGTGCATCGGCAACCAGCAACTAGAAATAACACTAATTTTGGGAAAAATGGGTGTAATTTCAGTTCAAGAAAGTAGCAGGAATCATAATAGACTTGTACTGTCCTTAAAGCAGACCTCCAGGATGCAGTGTCCAGGGTGTTGGCAGGTTCACTTCTGTTTTTCCTCTCCCATGCTAGTTGGAAGCCCCCTGGGTGTTCCAGGGTTTTCTTGGTGACCTCAGGTCATACCAGTTACTCTCCTACAAAACCAAAGGAAAAGTACAGGTTAATCCAGAGCTGTCCAAGAGAGTGGAGTCTAAATTCCCCTTCCCCTTTAAGTGTTCACTTAACCAATGCCTTCCTTGAGCTCGGCAGAATCTGCTGGGTTTGCATTGTCCAGTGGTAACGGGGCCTCCATGTCCTATGTATAGCCTGTCCTCTATAGGTGCACCTTTCTGGTGGGCATCGCATGGCACATGCACCCATTGGGCCAGTCACAATTATAACCATATGGCAGGGGGGGTCCTGGGTAGAGTCCCCACTCTTCTTATGGAATGGGTTCAAGGGATGGAGAATCCCCCAGCTCATCAGAGTCCCTGTTCTAGTCCAGCTGATGGGATTAGGGATAGATCCTGGGTAAGAATCATCCTGCATAGGGTTATTATCAGAACCACTCTGGGAAGCAATCATCAGAAGGATCATGGTGGGTTAAGTTATTCTCTTTTATGAAGTGGGTGGTGCCTAGATTGGTATATGTGGTCCACATCTCTAGTTTAAAAGAGAACCTGTTGTGGCATTGCTATGGACAAAGGCAGATGTACAAAGGCGTAGGGAAAGACAAGAGTTAATCTGCCCAGTGTACCCTGGTTACGCAGCTGGTAAGTCTCTGACCCCCGTCATGTGCCGCCATCTGCCTCTATTATACTGAGGTCATTGCCCACAAGACCTGAAGTGTTTAAGGATTCCATTCATGAGAAAGACCCTGTGTTTCATGGAAACAATTGCTGGATCGCCCTGAACTCAAGTTGCTGCCCCCATGCTACTGAGTCCTATGATAGTTTTGGAAGTTTCCACAGTGGGATGTACCGCTACTGCTTTTCCAAGCCCACCCCTTCCTGTAGACTATCGTGTCCAGGCCTGTCTCTATCCTGGGAGGAAATAAAGTGTAACCCCTCAGAGAGAGGTCTCCTCGATGTAGGTTGGCCCCCTCAGCTTCCCTACCCCACTGCCATCTGATACAAGTAAGCCTATGAACATAAGAGTAATGGCTGTTGCTAATCTGGAACTTTGAACTGTGGGCCTTATTTATGATGTGCACCATTTAGCATCTTTTTTGTGGTTATAGCTAGGGATGAGCGAATCGATCCGGACGAACCCGGATTCGATCCGAATTTCAGGAAAAATTCGATTCGGATCGAATCCGAATTTCCCCGCGATTCGATCACTCGAAGTTTTCCTTTAACATCCATTCATTTACATTACAGGCATTCTAAGATGGCGGACGGGACATGTCTGGACATGTATCCCGCGCCAGTGCAAGCTGGGGCAGTCACATGCAGCCTATCAGCAGCCAGCAAGCCCGGTGACGTCACACAGCGGTATTTAACGGCGGCCATCTTGCTTTTCCTCATTTCTCTATTGCATTCGTGACAGACAGACAGAACGCTGTGTAGCTGAGGCAGTTAGACAGGCTGGAGACAGGGACAGACAGGGACAGGCTGGAGACAGGCAGGAGACAGGCAGGAGACAGACAGGAGACAGACAGAAAGCCAGGGAAAGGTAGGAAAAACGGAGCTGGCTGACAGGGAGATTTTTTTTTTTCATCCAGCCTTTGTTAGCGTTTTCAGGCTGCTTATAGTAACTAACTGTGCATATATACTGAACTGATCTTAAGTCTGCTGTGAGGCATCCCATTCTGTGACTAAAGCAGCCTCTGTTTAAGACCATATAAGCATTTGCTCTTATCATATTTGAAATTAGGCCTGATAAAGACACTTTTGCTGGCCAAAGCACTACTGGACCCTGCCAGCTCGATTCCTGCCCGGGGCATCCCATTCTGTGACTACAGCAGCCTCTGTTTAAGACCATATAAGCATTTGCTCTTATCATATTTGAAATTAGCCTGATAAAGACACTTTTGCTGGCCAAAGCACTACTGGACCCTGCCAGCTCGATTCCTGCCCGGGGCATCCCATTCTGTGACTAAAGCAGCCTCTGTTTAAGACCATATAAGCATTTGCTCTTATCATATTTGAAATTAGCCTGATAAAGACACTTTTGCTGGCCAAAGCCCTACTGGACCCTGCCAGGTCGATTCCTGCCCAGGGCATCCCATTCTGTGACTAAAGCAGCCTCTGTTTAAGACCATATAAGCATTTGCTCTTATCATATTTGAAATTAGGCCTGATAAAGACACTTTTGCTGGCCAAAGCCCTACTGGACCCTGCCAGCTCGATTCCTGCCCGGGGCATCCCATTCTGTGACTACAGCAGCCTCTGTTTAAGACCATATAAGCATTTGCTCTTATCATATTTGAAATTAGCCTGATAAAGACACTTTTGCTGGCCAAAGCACTACTGGACCCTGCCAGCTCGATTCCTGCCCGGGGCATCCCATTCTGTGACTAAAGCAGCCTCTGTTTAAGACCATATAAGCATTTGCTCTTATCATATTTGAAATTAGGCCTGATAAAGACACTTTTGCTGGCCAAAGCACTACTGGACCCTGCCAGCTCGATTCCTGCCCGGGGCATCCCATTCTGTGACTACAGCAGCCTCTGTTTAAGACCATATAAGCATTTGCTCTTATCATATTTGAAATTAGCCTGATAAAGACACTTTTGCTGGCCAAAGCACTACTGGACCCTGCCAGCTCGATTCCTGCCCGGGGCATCCCATTCTGTGACTAAAGCAGCCTCTGTTTAAGACCATATAAGCATTTGCTCTTATCATATTTGAAATTAGCCTGATAAAGACACTTTTGCTGGCCAAAGCCCTACTGGACCCTGCCAGGTCGATTCCTGCCCAGGGCATCCCATTCTGTGACTAAAGCAGCCTCTGTTTAAGACCATATAAGCATTTGCTCTTATCATATTTGAAATTAGGCCTGATAAAGACACTTTTGCTGGCCAAAGCCCTACTGGACCCTGCCAGCTCGATTCCTGCCCGGGGCATCCCATTCTGTGACTACAGCAGCCTCTGTTTAAGACCATATAAGCATTTGCTCTTATCATATTTGAAATTAGCCTGATAAAGACACTTTTGCTGGCCAAAGCCCTACTGGACCCTGCCAGGTCCATTCCTGCCCAGGGCATCCCATTCTGTGACTAAAGCAGCCTCTGTTTAAGACCATATAAGCATTTGCTCTTATCATATTTGAAATTAGGCCTGATAAAGACACTTTTGCTGGCCAAAGCACTACTGGACCCTGCCAGCTCGATTCCTGCCCGGGGCATCCCATTCTGTGACTACAGCAGCCTTTGTTTAAGACCATATAAGCATTTGCTCTTATCATATTTGAAATTAGCCTGATAAAGACACTTTTGCTGGCCAAAGCCCTACTGGACCCTGCCAGGTCCATTCCTGCCCAGGGCATCCCATTCTGTGACTAAAGCAGCCTCTGTTTAAGACCATATAAGCATTTGCTCTTATCATATTTGAAATTAGGCCTGATAAAGACACTTTTGCTGGCCAAAGCACTACTGGACCCTGCCAGCTCGATTCCTGCCCGGGGCATCCCATTCTGTGACTAAAGCAGCCTCTGTTTAAGACCATATAAGCATTTGCTCTTATCATATTTGAAATTAGCCTGATAAAGACACTTTTGCTGGCCAAAGCCCTACTGGACCCTGCCAGGTCCATTCCTGCCCAGGGCATCCCATTCTGTGACTAAAGCAGCCTCTGTTTAAGACCATATAAGCATTTGCTCTTATCATATTTGAAATTAGGCCTGATAAAGACACTTTTGCTGGCCAAAGCCCTACTGGACCCTGCCAGGTCGATTCCTGCCCAGGGCATCCCATTCTGTGACTAAAGCAGCCTCTGTTTAAGACCATATAAGCATTTGCTCTTATCATATTTGAAATTAGGCCTGATAAAGACACTTTTGCTGGCCAAAGCACTACTGGACCCTGCCAGGTCGATTCCTGCCCAGGGCATCCCATTCTGTGACTAAAGCAGCCTCTGTTTAAGACCATATAAGCATTTGCTCTTATCATATTTGAAATTAGGCCTGATAAAGACACTTTTGCTGGCCAAAGCCCTACTGGACCCTGCCAGGTCGATTCCTGCCCAGGGCATCCCATTCTGTGACTAAAGCAGCCTCTGTTTAAGACCATATAAGCATTTGCTCTTATCATATTTGAAATTAGGCCTGATAAAGACACTTTTGCTGGCCAAAGCACTACTGGACCCTGCCAGGTCGATTCCTGCCCAGGGCATCCCATTCTGTGAATAAAGCAGCCTCTGTTTAAGACCATATAAGCATTTGCTCTTATCATATTTGAAATTAGGCCTGATAAAGACACTTTTGCTGGCCAAAGCCCTACTGGACCCTGCCAGGTCGATTCCTGCCCAGGGCATCCCATTCTGTGACTAAAGCAGCCTCTGTTTAAGACCATATAAGCATTTGCTCTTATCATATTTGAAATTAGGCCTGATAAAGACACTTTTGCTGGCCAAAGCACTACTGGACCCTGCCAGCTCGATTCCTGCCCGGGGCATCCCATTCTGTGACTAAAGCAGCCTCTGTTTAAGACCATATAAGCATTTGCTCTTATCATATTTGAAATTAGGCCTGATAAAGACACTTTTGCTGGCCAAAGCCCTACTGGACCCTGCCAGGTCGATTCCTGCCCAGGGCATCCCATTCTGTGACTAAAGCAGCCTCTGTTTAAGACCATATAAGCATTTGCTCTTATCATATTTGAAATTAGCCTGATAAAGACACTTTTGCTGGCCAAAGCCCTACTGGACCCTGCCAGGTCCATTCCTGCCCAGGGCATCCCATTCTGTGACTAAAGCAGCCTCTGTTTAAGACCATATAAGCATTTGCTCTTATCATATTTGAAATTAGGCCTGATAAAGACACTTTTGCTGGCCAAAGCACTACTGGACCCTGCCAGCTCGATTCCTGCCCGGGGCATCCCATTCTGTGACTAAAGCAGCCTCTGTTTAAGACCATATAAGCATTTGCTCTTATCATATTTGAAATTAGCCTGATAAAGACACTTTTGCTGGCCAAAGCCCTACTGGACCCTGCCAGGTCCATTCCTGCCCAGGGCATCCCATTCTGTGACTAAAGCAGCCTCTGTTTAAGACCATATAAGCATTTGCTCTTATCATATTTGAAATTAGCCTGATAAAGACACTTTTGCTGGCCAAAGCCCTACTGGACCCTGCCAGGTCCATTCCTGCCCAGGGCATCCCATTCTGTGACTAAAGCAGCCTCTGTTTAAGACCATATAAGCATTTGCTCTTATCATATTTGAAATTAGGCCTGATAAAGACACTTTTGCTGGCCAAAGCCCTACTGGACCCTGCCAGCTCGATTCCTGCCCGGGGCATCCCATTCTGTGACTACAGCAGCCTCTGTTTAAGACCATATAAGCATTTGCTCTTATCATATTTGAAATTAGCCTGATAAAGACACTTTTGCTGGCCAAAGCCCTACTGGACCCTGCCAGGTCCATTCCTGCCCAGGGCATCCCATTCTGTGACTAAAGCAGCCTCTGTTTAAGACCATATAAGCATTTGCTCTTATCATATTTGAAATTAGGCCTGATAAAGACACTTTTGCTGGCCAAAGCACTACTGGACCCTGCCAGCTCGATTCCTGCCCGGGGCATCCCATTCTGTGACTACAGCAGCCTCTGTTTAAGACCATATAAGCATTTGCTCTTATCATATTTGAAATTAGGCCTGATAAAGACACTTTTGCT
This sequence comes from Gastrophryne carolinensis, assembly GCA_027917425.1. Taxonomy (NCBI): domain Eukaryota; kingdom Metazoa; phylum Chordata; class Amphibia; order Anura; family Microhylidae; genus Gastrophryne; species Gastrophryne carolinensis. The sequence continues at coordinate 41,577,840 of CM051240.1, read as the reverse complement.
GGCCAAAGCCCTACTGGACCCTGCCAGGTCCATTCCTGCCCAGGGCATCCCATTCTGTGACTAAAGCAGCCTCTGTTTAAGACCATATAAGCATTTGCTCTTATCATATTTGAAATTAGGCCTGATAAAGACACTTTTGCTGGCCAAAGCACTACTGGACCCTGCCAGCTCGATTCCTGTCCGGGGCATCCCATTCTGTGACTACAGCAGCCTCTGTTTAAGACCATATAAGCATTTGCTCTTATCATATTTGAAATTAGCCTGATAAAGACACTTTTGCTGGCCAAAGCCCTACTGGACCCTGCCAGGTCCATTCCTGCCCAGGGCATCCCATTCTGTGACTAAAGCAGCCTCTGTTTAAGACCATATAAGCATTTGCTCTTATCATATTTGAAATTAGGCCTGATAAAGACACTTTTGCTGGCCAAAGCACTACTGGACCCTGCCAGCTCGATTCCTGCCCGGGGCATCCCATTCTGTGACTAAAGCAGCCTCTGTTTAAGACCATATAAGCATTTGCTCTTATCATATTTGAAATTAGCCTGATAAAGACACTTTTGCTGGCCAAAGCCCTACTGGACCCTGCCAGGTCCATTCCTGCCCAGGGCATCCCATTCTGTGACTAAAGCAGCCTCTGTTTAAGACCATATAAGCATTTGCTCTTATCATATTTGAAATTAGGCCTGATAAAGACACTTTTGCTGGCCAAAGCCCTACTGGACCCTGCCAGCTCGATTCCTGCCCGGGGCATCCCATTCTGTGACTACAGCAGCCTCTGTTTAAGACCATATAAGCATTTGCTCTTATCATATTTGAAATTAGCCTGATAAAGACACTTTTGCTGGCCAAAGCACTACTGGACCCTGCCAGCTCGATTCCTGCCCGGGGCATCCCATTCTGTGACTAAAGCAGCCTCTGTTTAAGACCATATAAGCATTTGCTCTTATCATATTTGAAATTAGCCTGATAAAGACACTTTTGCTGGCCAAAGCCCTACTGGACCCTGCCAGGTCCATTCCTGCCCAGGGCATCCCATTCTGTGACTAAAGCAGCCTCTGTTTAAGACCATATAAGCATTTGCTCTTATCATATTTGAAATTAGGCCTGATAAAGACACTTTTGCTGGCCAAAGCACTACTGGACCCTGCCAGCTCGATTCCTGCCCGGGGCATCCCATTCTGTGACTACAGCAGCCTCTGTTTAAGACCATATAAGCATTTGCTCTTATCATATTTGAAATTAGCCTGATAAAGACACTTTTGCTGGCCAAAGCACTACTGGACCCTGCCAGCTCGATTCCTGCCCGGGGCATCCCATTCTGTGACTACAGCAGCCTCTGTTTAAGACCATATAAGCATTTGCTCTTATCATATTTGAAATTAGCCTGATAAAGACACTTTTGCTGGCCAAAGCCCTACTGGACCCTGCCAGGTCCATTCCTGCCCAGGGCATCCCATTCTGTGACTAAAGCAGCCTCTGTTTAAGACCATATAAGCATTTGCTCTTATCATATTTGAAATTAGCCTGATAAAGACACTTTTGCTGGCCAAAGCACTACTGGACCCTGCCAGCTCGATTCCTGCCCGGGGCATCCCATTCTGTGACTAAAGCAGCCTCTGTTTAAGACCATATAAGCATTTGCTCTTATCATATTTGAAATTAGCCTGATAAAGACACTTTTGCTGGCCAAAGCCCTACTGGACCCTGCCAGGTCCATTCCTGCCCAGGGCATCCCATTCTGTGACTACAGCAGCCTCTGTTTAAGACCATATAAGCATTTGCTCTTATCATATTTGAAATTAGCCTGATAAAGACACTTTTGCTGGCCAAAGCACTACTGGACCCTGCCAGCTCGATTCCTGCCCGGGGCATCCCATTCTGTGACTAAAGCAGCCTCTGTTTAAGACCATATAAGCATTTGCTCTTATCATATTTGAAATTAGCCTGATAAAGACACTTTTGCTGGCCAAAGCCCTACTGGACCCTGCCAGGTCCATTCCTGCCCAGGGCATCCCATTCTGTGACTACAGCAGCCTCTGTTTAAGACCATATAAGCATTTGCTCTTATCATATTTGAAATTAGCCTGATAAAGACACTTTTGCTGGGCATAGCACTACTGGACCCTGCAAGGGCATCCCATTCTGTGACTATAGCAGCCTCTGTTTAAGACCATATAAGCATTTGCTCTTATTATATTTGAAATTAGCCTGATAAAGACACTTTTGCTGGCCAAAGCACTACTGGACCCTGCCAGGTCCATTCCTGCCCAGGGCATCCCATTCTGTGACTACAGCAGCCTCTGTTTAAGACCATATAAGCATTTGCTCTTATCATATTTGAAATTAGCCTGATAAAGACACTTTTGCTGGGCATAGCACTACTGGACCCTGCAAGGGCATCCCATTCTGTGACTATAGCAGCCTCTGTTTAAGACCATATAAGCATTTGCTCTTATTATATTTGAAATTAGCCTGATAAAGACACTTTTGCTGGCCAAAGCACTACTGGACCCTGCCAGGTCCATTCCTGCCCAGGGCATCCCATTCTGTGACTAAAGCAGCCTCTGTTTAAGACCATATAAGCATTTGCTCTTATTATATTTGAAATTAGGCCTGATAAAGACACTTTTGCTGGCCAAAGCACTACTGGACCCTGCCAGGTCGATTCCTGCCCAGGGCATCCCATTCTGTGACTAAAGCAGCCTCTGTTTAAGACCATATAAGCATTTGCTCTTATTATATTTATATTATAAGACACTTTTGCTGGGCATAGGCTTACTGCTGCCTGCCAGGTGCACTTCTGTTGAGGCATCCCATTCTGTAACATAGCATACCCCTCTTTATTTACACTAAGCAGCTCTCTTATTTACACTAAGCAGGCCTGTTGGAGGCTGAGTGTTACTGCTCACTTTTGGTGTGCATTATATTCTGTTTTATATAGACCCACTGCTGCCTGGGGGTTCTTAAAATATCACCTACTACCACGCCAGTTAGACTATGTCGGGCAGACAAGTGCCTGGAAGTGAAAAGAGGAGTGGCAGAGGCCAAGATTCCGCAGGCAGAGCTCGCATCAGACTGGGGGCCAGTAGCAGCAGGAGTCACGCTGAGAGACCTAATCTGCCAGTATCTGCTAGCGGTCGGGTCTCCACCAGTAACGCATCTGCCGTGGTAGATTGGCTGACGCGCTCATCAACAACATCATCACAACTTACATCTGAGACCCCCAGTCTAGGGTCGGTAGGTTCCTCTGACACAACCCTGAGTTGGCATGCCCCGAGAGCAGTCCCTGTCCTCCCATTGCCTCTGTCCTACGCCGTTCCCTCCCCCAGTGACGTATCCTATGCTTTGGGTTCAGCTCCACTCTTTAGTGAGGAGGACGATCAGATACAGGAGGACAGTCAGCAGCTACTGCCCAGCCAAGAAATGGAGGTGGCTTCTTTAGCTAGGCAGACAAATAGTGATGTGGACAGTGTCGTGGGTGCTGCGAGCGTTCCAGCTCCTGCGCCAGACACTGTTGACGAATCCACGAACATCAGTGACGTACAGCCACAACCCGGTGATGATGATGATGATGACGATGAAGCCGATCGCACTTGGGAGCCGGGTGATGAAGGGGCTTCATCGTCATCATCAGGAGAAGAGGGGCGCAGGTTGCCCCGGAGTCAGCAGCTGAGGCAGCAAGGTGGTAGCAGTCAGCATGGGGGCACAATTCCAAAGGCTGGAGCCGGCCGGGGCCGGGGCCGGGGTAGAGCACCTGCTGTGCGGCAGTCTACCTTATCGGGAGGTAGTGGAGCAGGGGTTCCTGGAGTTGGCAACAGCAGCAGTGAATCAGTGAGGCCAGGGGGTGGGAAAAGTAGCTACTCGGCAGTGTGGCAGTTTTTCCTGAGGCATCCGCAGGAGGGTAACATGGCCACATGCAAGATATGTAGGCAAAAGGTGAAGCGTGGCCAGGGTCCAAATGTTGGCACCACGGCCCTGCGTCAACATATGATGCGTCACCATAAAACGACCTGGGAGAACCGAGGCTCCCAAGGGGTGGTCCAGTCTGCTTCCTCACCAAGTGAGCTCCCAATTTCTGCCAGCCAAGGCTCCAGCACCTCAGCCGAAGGCAGCTGTGCGTCACACCCATCCTCTGTCGCTCCTGCTCCTCCTCCTCCTCCTCCAAGTCATGCATCCCGCCAGCAATCCATCAGCGAAGCCATGTCCAAGAGACAGCAGTATGCGCCCACTCATCCTACGGCGCAGAAGCTGAATGTGCTCCTGTCCAAGTTGCTGGTGCTGCAGTCGCTCCCTTTTCAGGTGGTGGAATCTGCACCTTTCAGAGAACTGATGGCTTGTGCCGAGCCGAGGTGGAGAGTCCCAAGCCGTCATTTCTTTGCCAAGAAGGCAGTACCAGCGCTGCACACTTTTGTTGAACAGAAGGTGGGCCAGTCCTTGAGCCTGTCGGTGTGTAGCAAAATACATGGCAGCGCCGACATCTGGAGCTGTAACTACGGTCAGGGGCAGTACATGTCGTTTACGGCCCACTGGGTGAATGTGGTCCCTTTGCAGCAGCAACTTGGACAGGTCACGCCGCTTCGGCCTCCGCGCTCTCTGCCCATTGGGCCTGTGACACCGTGCGACTCGGCCTCCTCATCCTCCGCCATCTCCTCACCCTCCACTGTAGGCTCAAGTCTCAGTGCCCCTCCAGTCTACCATGTGTGCAGGGCACGGAGGTGTCACGCAGTGCTTCACATGGTTTGTCTTGGCGAACGGAGTCACACAGGGGAGGAACTGCTTAAATGTATTCATCAGGAAATCCAAACATGGCTTACTCCGAGAAAACTTAAAATGGGAATCATGGTTACCGACAATGGGAAGAACATTTTGTCTGCGCTGCACCAAGGAAGCCTGACCCATGCCCCCTGCATGGCTCACGTCTTCAATCTGGTTGTCAAGCGGTTTCTGAAGTGTTCCCCCCATCTGCAGGACATCCTAACAACTTCACGGAAACTTTGCATGCACTTCAGCCACTCCTACACCGCCAAACACACCCTTCTTGAGCTACAGCGTCAGAATGGTATCCCCCAACATAGTCTGATTTGCGATGTTTCCACCCGTTGGAATTCCACCCTTCACATGTTGGACCGATTATATGAACAGAGAAAAGCCATCACGGATTTCCTGATGATCCAAGCAGATAGGGGGACTCCCCTGTGTAACTTCAATGTCAACCAGTGGCAGCTCATACGTGACACCTGCCGTTTGCTCAGGCCCTTTGAGGAAGCCACTTTATTTGTCAGTCGGCAGGATTACGGGATGAACGACGTGATTCCACTGCTTCATGTACTACAGCACATGTTGGAAACCATGGCTGGTCAGGGCACTGGAGACATGGCGTTTACATCTTACGGCCACATGAACCCCCTTGGAGCTGAACTGGAGGAGGAGGAGGAGGAAGAGGAGGAGGAGGAGTTGCCCAGCGAAACACAGTTTAGGCTTGGCGAAATGGCTGGTTTATCTAGTCAGCGGACAGGAGAGGAGGAGCAGGAGCAGCCAGAGGAGCTAGAGGTTTTTGAGGAAGGAGAGACAGAGGACCCGGGCACACCGTGGCAGTATGCAGTGGAGATGGAGACAGGTAGTCCATCCGAGTCACTTGCGCAAATGGCACGAAGCATGCTCACATGCTTGCGTAGTGACCCCAGAATTGTTTCCATCTGTCGGCGGGATGACTTCTGGCTGTCCACCTTATTGGACCCTCGCTTCCGGCACAAAATGGGGGCATTTTTTAAACCCACCGAGAGGGAGGACAAACTCAACTACTACAAAGACATTCTACGTAGGCAGTTGGCCGATGCCTATCTGCGCCATGGTCCATACTCTCGCGTCCACTGCCATGGCCGCTGGGGGGGTTGGCAGCAGCAGCAGCAGAAGCTCCATCAGCAGCAGCAGCCTCAGTCTTCAGTCGCTAATGAGTAGCTTTCTACACCCGCATAGTGAGGCTACTCATGAGCAGCAGGAAGACCTGGAGCAGGACCTGAACCAGCAGGTCATGTCATACTTTGACATGACCATGCCAACACACCTTGAGGATCCGCTGGACTTCTGGGCAGCCAAACTTGATTTGTGGCCGCAACTAGCAGAGTTTGCCCTGGAAAAGCTGTCCTGCCCGGCAAGTAGCGTGCCATCTGAGCGGGTGTTTAGTGCGGCGGGGGCCATAGTTACGGCGAGGAGAACTCGTCTGTCAACTAAAAATGTGGAGAGACTCACCTTTGTCAAAATGAATCAGGGATGGATCAGCCAGGATTTCCACCCACCAATGCCTGATGCATGCGACTAGATTCAGCATGGTGCCACGTTTTACACTTTCCAAATGGTGCAAAACATATTTATGTCTTTACGCCATTTTTTGGGCTCCTGCTGCTGCTACTGTCAACTCCTGCCAACTCCAGGGTGTGATTCATCCAATTTTTGGGCTCCTGAGGCCAACTCCAGTGTATATTTGGGCTCCTGCTGCTGCTGCTGCCAACTTCTGCCAACTCCAGGGTGTGATTCATCCAATTTTTGGGCTCCTGAGGCCAACTCCAGTGTATATTTGGGCTCCTGCTGCTGCTACTGTCAACTCCTGCCAACTCCAGGGTGTGATTCATCCAATTTTTGGGCTCCTGAAGCCAACTCCAGTGTATATTTGGGCTCCTGCTGCTGCTGCTGCCAACTTCTGCCAACTCCAGGGTGTGATTCATCCAATTTTTGGGCTCCTGAAGCCAACTCCAGTGTATATTTGGGCTCCTGCTGCTGCTGCTGCCAACTCCTGACAACTCCAGGGTGTGATTCATCCAATTTTTGGGCTCCTGAGGCCAACTCCAGTGTATATTTGGGCTCCTGCTGCTGCTGCTGCCAACTTCTGCCAACTCCAGGGTGTGATTCATCCAATTTTTGGGCTCCTGAGGCCAACTCCAGTGTATATTTGGGCTCCTGCTGCTGCTACTGTCAACTTCTGCCAACTCCAGGGTGTGATTCATCCAATTTTTGGGCTCCTGAAGCCAACTCCAGTGTATATTTGGGCTCCTGCTGCTGCTACTGTCAACTCCTGCCAACTCCAGGGTGTGATTCATCCAATTTTTGGGCTCCTGAGGCCAACTCCAGTGTATATTTGGGCTCCTGCTGCTGCTACTGTCAACTCCTGCCAACTCCAGGGTGTGATTCATCCAATTTTTGGGCTCCTGAGGCCAACTCCAGTGTATATTTGGGCTCCTGCTGCTGCTACTGTCAACTCCTGCCAACTCCAGGGTGTGATTCATCCAATTTTTGGGCTCCTGAAGCCAACTCCAGTGTATATTTGGGCTCCTGCTGCTGCTGCTGCCAACTTCTGCCAACTCCAGGGTGTGATTCATCCAATTTTTGGGCTCCTGAAGCCAACTCCAGTGTATATTTGGGCTCCTGCTGCTGCTGCTGCCAACTTCTGCCAACTCCAGGGTGTGATTCATCCAATTTTTGGGCTCCTGAGGCCAACTCCAGTGTATATTTGGGCTCCTGCTGCTGCTACTGTCAACTTCTGCCAACTCCAGGGTGTGATTCATCCAATTTTTGGGCTCCTGAAGCCAACTCCAGTGTATATTTGGGCTCCTGCTGCTGCTACTGTCAACTCCTGCCAACTCCAGGGTGTGATTCATCCAATTTTTGGGCTCCTGAGGCCAACTCCAGTGTATATTTGGGCTCCTGCTGCTGCTACTGTCAACTCCTGCCAACTCCAGGGTGTGATTCATCCAATTTTTGGGCTCCTGAAGCCAACTCCAGTGTATATTTGGGCTCCTGCTGCTGCTGCTGCCAACTTCTGCCAACTCCAGGGTGTGATTCATCCAATTTTTGGGCTCCTGAAGCCAACTCCAGTGTATATTTGGGCTCCTGCTGCTGCTGCTGCCAACTTCTGCCAACTCCAGGGTGTGATTCATCCAATTTTTGGGCTCCTGAGGCCAACTCCAGTGTATATTTGGGCTCCTGCTGCTGCTACTGTCAACTTCTGCCAACTCCAGGGTGTGATTCATCCAATTTTTGGGCTCCTGAAGCCAACTCCAGTGTATATTTGGGCTCCTGCTGCTGCTACTGTCAACTCCTGCCAACTCCAGGGTGTGATTCATCCAATTTTTGGGCTCCTGAGGCCAACTCCAGTGTATATTTGGGCTCCTGCTGCTGCTACTGTCAACTCCTGCCAACTCCAGGGTGTGATTCATCCAATTTTTGGGCTCCTGAAGCCAACTCCAGTGTATATTTGGGCTCCTGCTGCTGCTGCTGCCAACTTCTGCCAACTCCAGGGTGTGATTCATCCAATTTTTGGGCTCCTGAAGCCAACTCCAGTGTATATTTGGGCTCCTGCTGCTGCTACTGTCAACTCCTGCCAACTCCAGGGTGTGATTCATCCAATTTTTGGGCTCCTGAAGCCAACTCCAGTGTATATTTGGGCTCCTGCTGCTGCTGCTGTCAACTCCTGCCAACTCCAGGGTGTGATTCATCCAATTTTTGGGCTCCTGAAGCCAACTCCAGTGTATATTTGGGCTCCTGCTGCTGCTGCTGCCAACTCCTGCCAACTCCAGGGTGTGATTCATCCAATTTTTGGGCTCCTGAAGCCAACTCCAGTGTATATTTGGGCTCCTGCTGCTGCTGCTGCCAACTTCTGCCAACTCCAGGGTGTGATTCATCCAATTTTTGGGCTCCTGAAGCCAACTCCAGTGTATATTTGGGCTCCTGCTGCTGCTGCTGCCAACTCCTGCCAACTCCAGGGTGTGATTCATCCAATTTTTGGGCTCCTGAGGCCAACTCCAGTGTATATTTGGGCTCCTGCTGCTGCTACTGTCAACTCCTGCCAACTCCAGGGTGTGATTCATCCAATTTTTGGGCTCCTGAGGCCAACTCCAGTGTATATTTGGGCTCCTGCTGCTGCTACTGTCAACTCCTGCCAACTCCAGGGTGTGATTCATCCAATTTTTGGGCTCCTGAGGCCAACTCCAGTGTATATTTGGGCTCCTGCTGCTGCTACTGTCAACTCCTGCCAACTCCAGGGTGTGATTCATCCAATTTTTGGGCTCCTGAAGCCAACTCCAGTGTATATTTGGGCTCCTGCTGCTGCTGCTGCCAACTTCTGCCAACTCCAGGGTGTGATTCATCCAATTTTTGGGCTCCTGAGGCCAACTCCAGTGTATATTTGGGCTCCTGCTGCTGCTACTGTCAACTCCTGCCAACTCCAGGGTGTGATTCATCCAATTTTTGGGCTCCTGAAGCCAACTCCAGTGTATATTTGGGCTCCTGCTGCTGCTGCTGTCAACTCCTGCCAACTCCAGGGTGTGATTCATCCAATTTTTGGGCTCCTGAGGCCAACTCCAGTGTATATTTGGGCTCCTTCTGCCCCTCATAGTGATGCCACTTCAACTCTCTGCAATTGTGCCGCTCTGCGATTCTATTAGCGATGCCTCTGATCTGCATGTGATATTTCTTCAAAGTATTATTTAACTAACCCAGCACGCATCCTGTGCGTGTTACAGCAAGGCTGAATGGTTTACAACCCTATTGAGGCTGTAGGAGGCTCAGAAATAGCCGTTTTTAATAGCGATTCGTCGCGAATTTATTCGGGTCGAAACGATTTTTGTCGGAAAATTCGGCGAATCAGTCGAATCGAATTTTTCAAAAGTTCGCTCATCTCTAGTTATAGCATCAGTTCCTTAGTGTCAACATTTTGGTCTGACACTCTGGTGATGTGCCATGGACTACATTGGTGCTAACCTTCGCTGAGCAGAACGCTAACTAATTTGCTTTGATCATTGCACTAGGTATTGTCCGGCCCATGTCAGCATCTGTTGGACCCGCCGGCCGATTATCCCAGAACCAGTGAGCGCCACTTTGGACTGCCATTTTTCCGGCACTTAACAGCATATTTTTGATTTTTTTCCCAGCCTAAAACCTTTGGCGCAATATTTTTCGACGTTTCATCATTACAGTCACTGCTGGAAACAAAGGGGACAAACTTTACAGTGCGTTTAGGCTGCGTTTTAGTTGTTGCCCAAAGCCAAGCCAAGTCCCAAAGCAAGTTCTGTACAAATAAATGTGTTTAATATTAGTTCAATATCTTTTTATTGAAGTTTTGCATCAAATAAAGGACAGTACAACATTGTACATAGGTAGAAAAGGATAGAAACAGATTATCAATCTCCCTGCCCTAATACATTCACATATTTGCAACATTCCAATGTGCTCCCGCCCCCCTCCGCACGCCCGCCACCACAGCACCACTCCATGCAAATGAGTAAGAGGTCCCACAATGCCCACCCAGCCCACCCCGACCCAGGACACCAGCCAGAGAGACTTCACCGCCAATTATTGTGATGTAACTATTGCCGTCTTATGGCACCCCGGGCCAGGGCCGGCCGAAGGCAGACGGAGACCCGCAGAGCACTGCAAGGGGCCCCCGCATGATATAAACATGTGACCGCCCAGGGAGAAAGAGGGGGTAGGGGAGCCCAAAAGCCCCGAAACATAAGAAGCACGTATAAGGAGAATGCTGAGATATAAGAAGAAAATAAAGGGTAAGTAGAGGAGAGGAAGGAGTAGGAAGGGTCAGGGGTATAAACGGGGATAGGTGTGTGGGCAAGGGTTATGGTATAGTAGGAGCAGGAGCGCGCAAGCCCAGCCCCCTCTATTGAGCCTGCATTGGCAGACGGTTGTCCCTATAATCTAACCAGATTGCCCACGTCATCATGTACTTTTCATGTGTGCCCTCTGTTTCTGAGTTCAATTCCTCCATGCGGCGGATGACCTCCACTTCTTGTGCCCACTCAACAAGTGATGGCGAGGTTGTAGTTTTCCATCGCCTGGGAACGATTGTTCTCAGTGCAGTCAGGAAATGCCGCAGAACTCCTTTCTTACCACTAGAGATGGAGCCCGGGAGCAAGGACAGTAAAGCCACATGTGGAGAGTTCTGTATCTGTTCTCCCGTGAGGTTGTTGTAAATATTTAATACCTTCGCCCAAAGGGCCTTGATTGGTGGGCAGCTCCACCATATATGCTCCATACTCCCACGCCCCACCAGACATCTCCAGCACCTGTCGGAGCATGAGGCGTAAAACCTACTCTGGTCCGCTAGGCACCTATACCATCGTGATAACACCTTATAATTCCTTTCTTGTGCTATGCTCGGGACTGCTAACTTGTGGGTGAAGAGATATACTTTGGTGAGGTCCTCCCCAGAGATAGATACTCCCAGTTCCTCCTCCCATCTCCTGACATATCCCGGTGGTAAATCATGTATGGCCACCAAGAGAACCCGATACAAGACAGAGATTGTGTGCCCGCTAGGGGGTGCCTGCGTAAGTACCTGTTCCAACTGTGTCAAGGGTATCTTTCCTAGCTCCACCATATTTTGAGTCTTAACCAACGCACTCAACTGCCTATATAGAAACCAGGAGGTGTACTGCCCCAGGGCCCTTTGCCTTATATCATCCAGCGTGGGGAGCCCGCCCAATGCCAGAATACTGCCCATTGTAATGTTAGACGACACCTCCCATGCCAAAAAACTTCTAACCCCCACTCCCGGCGCAAATCAGTAGTTATCAAATAGAGGGGTAAAATGGCCTGGCCTGCTAATTACAGTGTATTGTCTGGTCATCCTGTCCCAGGCCTGCAGATATTGCCCAACCAAAAATGGGAGCGATTCCTTTACACACCTAGGGAGCACCCCCCCCCCCCCCCCCACCAAGGCAGTGAGTTGAGACTCACGGGAGAAATTGCTCTTTCCAGTTTGACCCATTGTTTCCCTTCCCTCTCCTGATTTCAATCCAGTATACAACGCGATATGACTGCTGAGTAATAGGTCTTTAGATCTGGAAGGCCAGTCCCCCCATCTGACTTAAGCCTGGCCAAAGTGCTGAATCTTATCCGGGGTTTCCCCACGCCCCACACAAATCTCAGAAAGGCGGACTGCAACTTCTTAAAGAAACTGTTGGGCAAGTGAATAGTTATTGTTCTTCTCATAAGTGGTCAATTCAGCCACCGTCCTCGTGAGCAGCGGGGAATAGTTAAGCTCGTATAGGCGCGATAGATCCGAGGGGATTTGCACCCCGAGGTATTTTATAGAGTGAGGTTGCCACTTGAAGTTAAAGTTTGCTTTAAATTGTTCTACAATCTGCTTGAGGAGGGAAATGTTAAGGGCTTCCGATTTAGTGTAATTGACCTTAAAATTGCTAACCCGGCCAAATGCCTCAAATTCCCAGAGAGCCGCTGGGAAGGATGTCAGTGGGGCAGTCAGGTGCAGGAGCAGGTCATCAGCATATAGGGAGGCCTTGTATTCCTGATCTCCAGCCTTAATACCTTTAATATCTGGATATATCTGCCTTATAGCCACGGCCAGATGCTCCATAGTGATGACATATAACAACGGGGATAACGGACAACCCTGCCGTGTGCCGTTACTAATCCTAAACGGGGTGGAAAGAAGGCCATTTACCCTCACCCTTGCAGTAGGCTCAGAGTACAGTGCCATGATCCTGGACAGGAGTACCGGGCCAACACCAATCTGCAGCAGAGACGCCTTAAGGAACATCCAGTCCACTCTATCAAACACCTTCTCCACATCACACGAGAGAAGGCATGCCTGGGCTCTCTCCACTGTTGTATGTGCTATTTAAATCAAAGAGCTTATTGGTGTTGTCCCGTGCCTCCCGCCCAGGCACAAAACCAGTCTGATTCAGGCCTATCAAATCTGGGAGAAGTTGCTTGAGTCTGGAGGACAAAATCTTAGCATATAATTTGATATCAACTGTGGTAAATTGTAGCAAAATGTCTGTTTCTTCCCTGCTTGGTTGTATAAAGCGCAATCCGGCCCGGGTTTTCAGGACCCGGGTCACTTCCCCAATTCCATAACGGGTTGTTACATGTTCTAAGGCCTCCACAAGTGTGCATGCTGATTACAGGGGAAGCCTGTATAAGAAGAGAGCACACGGCCTTGCCTTTGTTGAGGACCAGCCTGTTGGAGTGAACCCAGGCTGAGCTGCACCGTGGTGAAGGATAGCACTGGACATTGAGCAGAGGGCTGATACGCCCTGTAAAGTGGACTGGAATTGATCAGCTTGCTGGAGTACCCAGCCCAGGACTATTTGGTTGGTGAAGTAACCCTTTTTGCTTTCTGCATTTATGCTGCAACCTTTGGACTATCTACTGAACTTTGCTGAATAAAAGCCGTTTTGCCGTTCAAATCCGTTGTCACTGCTGATTGTTTGTCCGCTTACACAACATTTATAAAAGAGATCGGCCTGTAACTGCTACATAATGATGGATCCTTTCCTGGTTTAGGAAGAACCGAGATTATTGCTTCTAAAGACTGTCTAGGGAACCCGCACTCTGGTCCTATAGAGTTGAAAACCTTAGTCATAAAGGAAGCCAGCTCGGCCCCAAATTGCTTATAGAATTTAGGGGTGAAGCCATCCGCCCCCGGGCTCTTGCCCTGTGGCGTTTTCTTAATCGCCTTGGCCACCTCCTGTTCCGAGAAAGGCTCCTCCATGGCCTCCACCTCCTCCCCAGGTATGCGAGGGAGGGATGTGTTATGCACATACCCCACCACATTTAGGCCAGGAGATGCACTCTCTTATGTGTAAACTTAATGTAACAGTATCTCTGTACCATAGTCGCCCATTAACCAATCCAAAATCACAGCCAGAAATTATAATTAAAACAAAAGCAACGACCCCACCTGCTCCCGGTAGGTCCCCCTGCCACCCACCCCCCACCCGCGGTGGGGAGGGGCAGCAGCGAGCCCCCGGTGCCCCACCATTCCTATCACTTTCACCTCCCACCCGGCGGAGGGCCAGGGGGGACCGCACCACCGGCCGGCTGACCAGACCAGGCGCGCCCCCCCAGCCCACACGCCTCAAGCCGGTACATAATGCCCCGACCCGAACTTCGGTGCAGGCCCCAACAGGGTTAGTGAGGCATCCCGATCAGGCAGGCACCCCCATCCTCTATCACCTCAGTTGAGACCGGGCTCATCAGACTCATCTCCAGTCAGCCAGGGATCCGCTCCCAATTTCCCCGGCAACCCCTCTCCATGGCGGCCAACCAGGGCCAAAGGCGGGCGACGCCCGGAGCGAGCGGACCCAACAAATCACGTCGGCCCGCCCCCAGGCACCACGTCAGCCGGGCCGCCAGCCAAGAGTCCTCGTATTGCATAAGGGGGGGTCCGCCAGGTTTTCCTCTGACATAGTCCAAATCCGGCCGCCAGGCAAGGTAGGCGCCCGGGTCGCAAACTCCCAAAATCATCCCATGGCTGGGCAGCCTTCAGGCGGGAGCAGCCAGGCACCAGGATGGCAGGCAGGGTAACAAGAAAAACAGAGAAAAACTCCCCACAGACCATTACTGGTCCTGCGGAAAGCAACAAGAACAAGGCAACATCAAAGGCGAAAGGTAAAGGTTCTCCTATTCCGCATTATCCTCAAATGTCACTAGAGTGGAAGCCGTGGGACCAGCCCCTCGGATTGCCTCCCAGCGGGGTTAAACAACTCGACGTCGCGCTCCTCCTCTGTTCCTGTCTCTCTGTGGCCGCGGTTCTCCCGGGCACGGGCCCTATGGCTCCCCACGATCCGGCTGCGGGCCCAGCTCCCTGTTATCCCCAAGTGAGGGAGACAGCCAGTCCTCCAACTGCATACCTGGTATTTCCAGAAAGCGAAAAAGTTCCGGGAGTTGTGCATGGGATCGTAGCATAAATGATCGGCCTCTCCTCGTGATCACCAAGTGAAAAGGATGGCCCCACCTGTATCTGGCCCCAGTGGATTTGATAGCCTCCAGCAGTGGTTTCATCACGCGGCGCATTTGAAGGGTGTGTCTGGCCAAGTCGGGGAGGAGGATGACCTGTGACCCTTTGTATATAATAGGCCGCTTCTCCCACGCTTTCCTCATTATGTCCTCTTTAACTCTAAGAAAATGCACCCGGCACACCACATCTCTTGGTCTTGCAGGATCAATGGAGCGTGGGCCCAAGGCCCTGTGGACCTTATCAATCTCAATGTGTTCTTCCATGGGTTTGTCCAAGATGCCGTTGAATATCTTGATGACTACGTCCCTGAGGTTGCTGGTCTCTGGCTCCTCTGGAAGCCCACGGATCCGGATGTTATTCCTGCGGCTTCGATTCTCCAAGTCATCCAAATGCATCAAAACTTTAGTGGTTTGTTGGTTAGAATCCGCTATAACCTGCTGTGCCGCTGCTTGTGCTCTCTCCAATGATCCCAGGCGCTGATCCGTGGTTGTTTGCTGTTGTTCCAGGAAGCTCACCCTGTTAGTGACTTCAGAAACCGCTCCAGTTACCTCATCAAGCTCTCTTCTCAGTAGGGATTCCATCCTATTGCTGTAATTCTCAAAATCCTTTCGGGATGGGAGAAATTTCAATAGTATGTCGAGATTGTATTGTTCTCTAAATTGAGATATGTGGTCTACTTGTTCTGGGGAGTCCACTGCCGTCCGGGACCGGGCGGGAGATCTCAGCGATGCACGGCTGCTGGGGCCCTCAGAGAAGGCTGGGCTCTTCGCCCCCGCTGGTCGGGCATCAGAGAAGTCGAATGATTGCCCTCCAGGGCTAGTCGGGACTGGGCCCACCGTGGGCATCTCCCAGGCGGTTGTTCTAGTGGGTCTGAGAACGAGCCACTCATCTTCCGGGATGCACCTGCTGACCACTCTGGCGCCATCCCCAAGGGGTGCCTCTACCTGGAGTCCCTTATTCCCATTGGGCTCAGCTAGGCTGTTTCCGAGTGGGGCATGCAATTCTGTGGCTGTTTTTATGCGGGGCCCCAGTCCGGAGGCCTCTGCACTCCATCCAATTTCCCCCCGAGGAACACTTTGATTATCTGGCCCAAAGAGGTGCCTTATTCTGCGTGTACCGGGGCAGGACCTGCTGCGGTGTGCTGCTTTTAGATTACCGATGGATCGTGCGCGCCGCGCCGTGCTGCCTTCCCCCTTCTCTCTCCGCCGGCTCCAGACGACAGCTCCGTCGGCCTCCCTTCACTTGGCATTGGACCATCTGCACCCTGCGGACTCCATAGCTGAGAGTCAGCCAAAGCTGGGGTTTCCTCCCCGCTGTGTTGAGGGCTCCAGGTCACCCCTTATCTGTCGCTCCTCCGCCGATCCCGCCACTTCCGCCATCTTGCTGCTGGATGCGCCGTCCTCCTCCTTTCTCTCCGCGGCGAAAAAGCGGCTAATCTTGCCACTGCCACCCGACTGCCCACCTCTGGATGCTGCCCGACTGTTCTTCCTCTTGGACATCCTATAAGGTGGGTCTTTTATTGCGTTTTTTTAGTAGATTTAATGCGATAGTGCAGAGCTCCTTCTTTTGCGTCCTCACACCACCATAGACAAGTCACGCCCCAACTGTGTTTAATATTAATTATAAGCATTAAACACTTTAATCCAGTTCTGCCCATTGTGCTCCATGGGATATTGACCTACAGCGCCAGGTTTCATCCGGCGCTGCTTCACTCAAAATGTTTGGTGCTGCAACCTTTTAGTGTTAAATAGGATGCTAGCTGGCGGGCACATCAGCACTGCTGTTTTTTAATTTCTTAAATCGGACGCTGAGCCCAAAAAAGTAGTGCTGTGAGCTTAAATAAATAAGGCGTCTTAAATAAGGCTCCCTGTCCTCTGACTGAGAAGGACACAAGATTGTCTAGCCCCTATACTGATGATTTGGAATAACTTTTTCTTTACCGTGACCTTGCTGTGAATTGGATTAACTTGTACTATACCATGATATTGGAACAATAAAGTAAGCTGATTATTGCATTGGTACCTGGCAAGTGAGTCTGTCCACTCTGACCACATCTCAACAATGCTCGCTCCTGCACCAGGCCTATATTAATGGCTGTTGTGGGTATGCACAAATGGAGGTAATCAGCTGCAGGAATGCCTGCTGCTCCTTCCCAAACCAGCTTTCTATGGCGTTAAAAAATATACACAGCAATAGAAAGTTGATTAGATAAGAGCCTGCTGTAGGATTGCCAGTGAGCTCAGAATTCTCAGCTTCCTTTTGCTTTCCAGAAAGTAGGGTATCCCTGGAAGAGGAACAACACCCAAGCAAAAATGTTGGCAACAACGCAAGCTTCTGGTAAAAGTGGAGCTGTTGCCCATGTGCATCTCTGTGCAGAGGTTTCCTGCTTCCCCTGTCAGCGGTCAGATATGGATGCCTAGGAGGGCAGGGGATGCAGCAGCCCATTGCCTGGAGGTCTGCTTCAAGATTTCTAGCTCTATATAATATATTATATAATATATAATAGAAATACACATCTGATTATGGTTCCCCTACGAGTAGTCCTTTGCAGCTCACATTTGGAGCATTTATCCCATGCACACTTTATGTTACCATGTATGTAGCCTGTTGATCGCAGATACTGCCATGAATAAGATAACACTATTGGTGTGATCAGCATTTACTTGATATACTTATGATATTCTGTACTGCAAAATATGTGTTATGATAATGTAAGTTTACAAGTGTGTTCTCAATAATCTAAAATACAAAACTTTCAATACTTTCATCATCGTGTTTGGTGTGCATTACTCCATATTCTATTTTTTGTATATACGGTTTATTGACCAGTGAGGGTGAACTGGTCGGAGTTAATGGCACCCAATTCCCTATTTTGATCCGTATGTATACCTAAATTGAATGGTATAATGGTGTGCTAGACCTAACCATATCTATTACACCCTTACGAGTATTAAAAATACCATGCTGTCTCTTTATAACTGCCCCCCCCCCCCCCCCAGTGCTGTGTGGGAGTGGTGGCTTTATAGATCGGCACCTCCTGACATGTGAATGCATCCGCCAGCCCAGCATATTCAATTGATGCCGGGGAGCATGCACACAGTGCGAGATGCCAATCTGTAAAGCCTCGCTGGCCACTGCTAAGAGAAGAAAGTGGGTGAAAACCCCACAAAATAGAGCACTAAAAGATAGATGTAAAGTAAAAAGTAAGTACAGGATACATACAAGGAATGCTTTTTGGCAAGGAGATACACCAGGAAAGCTATTAACAATTACATACAAATAACATACAATTAACATAAGTAGTAACAAGTAATTAAGGTTTAGTGCAAAGTTAATTTTGGTATAGTGCAATTTAAATAGATAAGCAGGACGTGTTGTGTTCAAGACCCAACCGATCTGAAAGGAAAAAAAAATAATAGCATTAACAACAAATGCATAAACAGTATTGAGTTTAATAACCTCTCACACGGGTTTTGCTTAGAGCCGTAATCACCAAGTGGAAAAAACTACTAATCCAATCAGATATAATTAATGGAATGCCCAAAGAGAGCAGCTTACCATGGAGTATTTGGGGATCAATGGTATTGAAAGCAGATGAAAAGTTCTGGCGTATGACTTGGGTTGATCAACGTTATCTAATTTGTACTTGATCGCCAGATTGACCACATCCTCTGCTTATCTATTTGAGACCCGGTTGCATCCTTGAAGAATGACATAACTAACCGTTCTAAGACCTTCATGACCACTGGTGTCAAAGCGATGGGTCTGAAGTCATTCAAAAACATGTTACATATAATTTATTTGCAAAACCAGAATTACACCAATAAAGACACATTAAGACACCCTAAAAAACAAAATCACAACAAGGGCCCATAAGTCGGAGTGGTGATAATTATCAAAACAACTGGAAAGACTTTTTTACCTAGTTAGATTGATCAATGAACATATCTCGTAATATATGATACTTAAGATCCAGAGTGCAGTTATAAGCTAGCCACAGCATAAGCAAAACGTCTCAAGGGAAACGGTGAGTTAATTTGACTCACCATTGGGGGAGGTGACCAGTTTGAAGACTTTAGTCCCCCTTTAAAGGAACCGTCCAGTCTAAATAGCTCTTGTGGTTCATGGGAGCAGCCATGATGGGATTACTGTTGTGAGCCCCCCCCCCCCCATTGTCTTCTGACTGAACTGTCCCTTTAAATTAGAGAAACAAAGAAAGGTGATCTGAAGCAGCAAAATGGAAAGCTATGATATCCAAATATCATATTTTTTTGCTTTATACGACGCACCTGCCCATAGGACGCACCTAGGATTTGGAGGAGGTAAATAAGAAAATATATATTCTGAACCAAATGTGCTAAAACACCATCCCCCCAAGAACCAAATAATAGGCACGGTACAAAATCCCCTCACTGCAGACAGAGTGGCATCCCCCTGCCCTATTCCCCATGGGCAGTGGGGCATTCCCCTCTCGCATTCCCAGAGGTAGGGGGGCATCACCCCCCCTCCCATTCCTGGGCAGTGTGGCATTCTCCCCCCATTTCCCATGGGCAATGTGGCATCCCATTTGCCATGGGCAGCATGGCATTCTCCTTCCCATTCCCTATATAGGCACTGTGGCATTTCCCATTTCCAAAGACAGTGTGGCATCCCCCCACCCATTTCCATTGAAAGTGTGGAATCCCCCCTCCCATTCCCCCATAGACAGTGTGGCATTCCTCCATCTCATTTCCATAGGCAGTGTGACATTTTCCCCTACCATTCTTCATAGCCAATGTGGCATTCCCCTCATCCCATTCACATAGGCAGTGTGGCATTCCCCCCCAAACCCAGAGGCAATGTGGCATTCCCCCCCCCCATTCCCCATATAGGTAGTGTGGCATCCCCCTGTCCATTCCCATAGGCAGTGTGGTATTTCCCCCTCCCATTCCCCATAGACAAAAGAAAAAAAACAGAAAATTACACTCACATTTCCGTTGCTCCCTTGCTGTTTGCGCTGTCCCCGCCATCCACATCTTCTTCTCCGCTGAGCCTGCACATACAGAGCAAACACCCAGCTGTGTCTTATAGGACAAAAAATATGGTAATTCCAGTATATTGAAATTACCAAATGACCAAACCAAAAATCAGGTTCGTATGAAGCTGAACAGAAGGAAGCAAGGACAGCAGAAGACTTGGTTTGCTCTAACTGACTAGAACATCTTTGCCATTGAAGCCTCGAATCTAAAGAAGTGGGCAGACGAAGAGGCTTCTTACATTTTTATTCTATCAAAATCCTCCAAACAGGATTAGAAAAATCTATAAAGGTAATGAAGAGGCCCACAAGAAATAAGTGTTACCTCATTTGAAGAGGCTTAGGAGCTCTCTATTCATTCATGACATTAAAAGGCTATGGGAGCATGGGATATTTATTTCTATACTTCTCCTGAATTCCTCTCCCGAGTATCTCCCGATACCTCACACACATGATAAAGCCAAACCACTACCCATAGAGGACTCAGAGGTGAAATGGCTACTGACGGGCCCCAACATCAGGAAGGCTTCTTGATAGGATTGCATTTCTTCTTCGCGTGCAGACCATTTAGCTCCCATTTTCCTTAACATCTTCAAAAGATATCTAGTGGAGGATGGTGTTCTGCTGTGTCTCAATAAATCAACCCTAATTCTTCTACCAAAGAAGTCTGTGGTGACCTACCGAATGACTTCCAAATGGCTTGCTGACTTTGGTCACTTTGAAGACATTTGAATTACTGGTAGGGATGAACGAATCGATCCGGACGAACCCGGATTCGATCCGAATTTCATGAAAAATTCGATTCGGATCGAATCCGAATTTCCCAGTGCTTCGATCGCTCGAAGTTTTTCTTTAAACATCCATTCATTTACATTACAGGCATTCTCAGATGGCAGACGGGACATGTCCAGACATCTACCCTGCTCCAGTGCATGCTGGGGCAGTCACATGCAGCCTATCAGCAGCCAGCAAGCCCGGTGACGTCACAGCGCTATTTAAGGCGGCAGACATCTTGCTTTTCCTCATTTCTCTATTGCATTTGTGACAGACAGGACACTGCTGTAGTCAGGGAGAGACAGTTAGAGAGCCAGGCACAGACAGGGACAGGCAGGAGACAGGCAGGAGACAGGCAGGAAGTCAGCGAGAAGCAGGGAAAGTTAGGAAAAATCGGAGGCAGTCACAGGGAGATTTTTTTTTTTCATTCACCCTGTGCATATATACTGAACTGATCTCAAGTCTGCTGTGGGAACATTACCATTTTGTAAAATCTCATTAGCCTCTGTATTTACTCTAAGCTGCAAACGTATTTAAAGTAATTTGGCCTGTATGAGCCTGCTTAGACACTGTTGCTGTGTGCATATATACTGATCTCAAGTCTGCTGTGGGGCCATCCCATTCTGTAACATACCATTAGCGTCTGTATTTACTCTAAGCTGCAAACTTATTTAAAGTAATTTGGCCTGTATGAGCCTGCTTAGACACTGTTGCGGTGCATATATACTGATCTCAAGTCTGCTGTGGGGGCATCCCATTCTGTAACATACCATTAGCCTCTGTATTTACTCTAAGCTGCAAACTTATTTAAAGTAATTTGGCCTGTATGAGCCTGGTTAGACACTGTTGCTGTGTGCATATATACTGATCTCAAGTCTGCTGTGAGGCATCCCATTCTGTAACATACCATTAGCCTCTGTATTTACTCTAAGCTGCAAACTTATTTAAAGTAATTTGGCCTGTATGAGCCTGCTTAGACACTGTTGCTGTGTGCATATATACTGATCTCAAGTCTGCTGTGGGGGCATCCCATTCTGTAACATACCATTAGCCTCTGTATTTACTCTAAGCTGCAAACTTATTTAAAGTAATTTGGCCTGTATGAGCCTGCTTAGACACTGTTGCTGTGCATATATACTGATCTCAAGTCTGCTGTGGGGCCATCCCAATCTGTAACATACCCATAGCCTCTGTATTTACTCTAAGCTGCAAACTTATTTAAAGTAATTTGGCCTGTATGAGCCTGCTTAGACACTGTTGCTGTGTGCATATATACTGATCTCAAGTCTGCTGTGAGGCATCCCATTCTGTAACATACCATTAGCCTCTGTATTTACTCTAAGCTGCAAACTTATTTAAAGTAATTTGGCCTGTATGAGCCTGCTTAGACACTGTTGCTGTGTGCATATATACTGATCTCAAGTCTGCTGTGGGGGCATCCCATTCTGTAACATACCATTAGCCTCTTTATTTACTCTAAGCTGCAAACTTATTTAAAGTAATTTGGCCTGTATGAGCCTGCTTAGACACTGTTGCTGTGTGCATATATAAAGATCTCAAGTCTGCTGTGGGGCCATCCCATTCTGTAACATACCATTAGCCTCTGTATTTACTCTAAGCTGCAAACTTATTTAAAGTAATTTGGCCTGTATGAGCCTGCTTAGACACTGTTGCTGTGTGCATATATACTGATCTCAAGTCTGCTGTGAGGCATCCCATTCTGTAACATACCATTAGCCTCTGTATTTACTCTAAGCTGCAAACTTATTTAAAGTAATTTGGCCTGTATGAGCCTGCTTAGACACTGTTGCTGTGTGCATATATACTGATCTCAAGTCTGCTGTGGGGCCATCCCATTCTGTAACATACCATTAGCCTCTGTATTTATTCTAAGCTGCAAACTTATTTAATGTAATTTGGCCTGTATGAGCCTGCTTAGACATTGTTGCTGTGTGCATATATACTGATCTCAAGTCTGCTGTGAGGCCTCCCATTCTGTAACATACCATTAGCCTCTGTATTTACTCTAAGCTGCAAACGTATTTAAAGTAATTTGGCCTGTATGAGCCTGCTTAGACACTGTTGCTGTGTGCATATATACTGATCTCAAGTCTGCTGTGAGGCATCCCATTCTGTAACATACCATTAGCCTCTGTATTTACTCTAAGCTGCAAACTTATTTAAAGTAATTTGGCCTGTATGAGCCTGCTTAGACACTGTTGCTGTGTGCATATATACTGATCTCAAGTCTGCTGTGGGGCCATCCCATTCTGTAACATACCATTATCCTCTGTATTTACTCTAAGCTGCAAACTTATTTAAAGTAATTTGGCCTGTATGAGCCTGCTTAGACACTGTTGCTGTGTGCATATATACTGATCTCAAGTCTGCTGTGAGGCATCCCATTCTGTAACATACCATTAGCCTCTGTATTTACTCTAAGCTGCAAACTTATTTAAAGTAATTTGGCCTGTATGAGCCTGCTTAGACACTGTTGCTGTGTGCATATATACTGATCTCAAGTCTGCTGTGGGGGCATCCCATTCTGTAACATACCATTAGCCTCTGTATTTACTATAAGCTGCAAACTTATTTAAAGTAATTTGGCCTGTATGAGCCTGCTTAGACACTGTTGCTGTGTGCATATATACTGATCTCAAGTCTGCTTTGGGGCCATCCCATTTGTTTTTGACTGCTTTTAATAAACCAGGCAGCAGGGCACCCCAAAGCTGCACCTTGAACCCTATCTGTTTATACTAAATAAGCAAATACATAAAAATGTCAGGCAGACAAGTGCCAGAATGTTCAAAGAGGAGTGGCAGAGGCCAAGATTCAGCCGGCAGAGGTCGCAGCAGACTAGGGGCGAGTGGCAGCAGGAGTCAGGGTGAGAGACCTGGTCTGCCAGTATCTGCTAGCGGTCGTGTCTCCACCATTAACGCCTCTGCCGTGGTAGATTGGTTAACGCGCTCATCAACAACATCATCACAAGTTACGTCTGAGACCCCCAGTCTAGGGTCGGTAGGTTCCTCTGACACAACCCTGAGTTGGCATGCCCCGAGAGCAGTCCATGTCCTCCCATTGCCTCTGTCCTACGCCGTTCCCTCCCCCAGCGACGTATCCTATGCTTTGGGTTCAGCTCCACTCTTTAGTGAAGAAGACGATCAGATAGAGGACAGTCAGCAGCTACTGCCCAGCCAAGAAATGGAGGTGGCTTCTTTAGCTAGGCAGACAAATAGTGATGTGGACAGTGTCGTGGGTGCTGCGAGCGTTCCAGCTAGGGATGAGCGAATCGATCCGAAAACCCGGATTCGATCCGAATTTCATGAAAAATTTGATTCGGATCGAATCCGAATTTCCCCGCAATTCGATCGCTCGAAGTTTTCCTTTAACATCCATTCATTTACATACAGGCATTCTAAGATGGCGGACGGGACATGTCTGGACATCTACCCCGCGCCAGTGCAAGCTGGGGCAGTCACATGCAGCCTATCAGCAGCCAGCAAGCCCGGTGACGTCACAGCGCTATTTAAGTCGGCCATCTTGCTTTTCCTTCCTCATTTCTCTATTGCATTCGTGAGAGACAGAACGCTGTAGTGAGGGAGAGGCAGTTAGACAGGCAGGGACAGACAGGGACAGGCTGGAGACAGGCAGGAGACAGGCAGGAGACAGACAGAAAGTCAGCGAAAAACAGGGAAAGTTAGGAAAAATCGGAGGCAGTCACAGGGAGATTTTTTTTTTTTTCATCCAGCCTGAGTGTTACTGGCTGGCTGACAGGCTTTGTTAGCGTTTTCAGGCTGCTTATACTAACTAACTGTGCATATATACTGAACTGATCTTAAGTCTGCTGTGAGGCATCCCATTCTGTGACTACAGCAGCCTCTATTTAAGACCATAACCATTTGCACCTATTATAATTGAAATTAGGCCTGATAAAGACACTTTTGCTGTGCATAGTACTAATGGTCCCTGCCAGGTGCAATCCTGTTTGGGGCATCCCATTCTGTGACTACAGCAGCCTCTATTTAAGACCATAACCATCTGCACCTATTATAATTGAAATTAGGCCTGATAAAGACACTTTTGCTGTGCATAGCACTACTGCCTGCCAGGTGCACTCCTGTTTGGGGCATCCCATTCTGTGACTACAGCAGCCTCTATTTAAGACCATAACCATTTGCACCTATTATAATTGAAATTAGGCCTGATAAAGACACTTTTGCTGTGCATAGCACTACTGGTCCCTGCCAGGTGCACTCCTGTTTGGGGCATCCCATTCTGTGACTACAGCAGCCTCTATTTAAGACCATAACCATTTGCACCTATTATAATTGAAATTAGGCCTGATAAAGACACTTTTGCTGTGCATAGTACTAATGGTCCCTGCCAGGTGCAATCCTGTTTGGGGCATCCCATTCTGTGACTACAGCAGCCTCTATTTAAGACCATAACCATCTGCACCTATTATAATTGAAATTAGGCCTGATAAAGACACTTTTGCTGTGCATAGCACTACTGCCTGCCAGGTGCACTCCTGTTTGGGGCATCCCATTCTGTGACTACAGCAGCCTCTATTTAAGACCATAACCATTTGCACCTATTATAATTGAAATTAGGCCTGATAAAGACACTTTTGCTGTGCATAGCACTACTGGTCCCTGCCAGGTGCACTCCTGTTTGGGGCATCCCATTCTGTGACTACAGCAGCCTCTATTTAAAACCATAACCATTTGCACCTATTATAATTGAAATTAGGCCTGATAAAGACACTTTTGCTGTGCATAGCACTACTGCCTGCCAGGTGCACTCCTGTTTGGGGCATCCCATTCTGTGACTACAGCAGCCTCTATTTAAGACCATAACCATTTGCACCTATTATAATTGAAATTAGGCCTGATAAAGACACTTTTGCTGTGCATAGCACTACTGGTCCCTGCCAGGTGCACTCCTGTTTGGGGCATCCCATTCTGTGACTACAGCAGCCTCTATTTAAGACCATAACCATTTGCACCTATTATAATTGAAATTAGGCCTGATAAAGACACTTTTGCTGTGCATAGCACTACTGCCTGCCAGGTGCACTCCTGTTTGGGGCATCCCATTCTGTGACTACAGCAGCCTCTATTTAAGACCATATAACCATTTGCACTTATTCTAATTGAAATTAGGCCTGATAAAGACACTTTTGCTGTGCATAGCACTACTGGTCCCTGCCAGGTGCACTCCTGTTTGGGGCATCCCATTCTGTGACTACAGCAGCCTCTATTTAAGACCATAACCATTTGCACCTATTCTAATTGAAATTAGGCCTGATAAAGACACTTTTGCTGTGCATAGCACTACTGGTCCCTGCCAGGTGCACTCCTGTTTGGGGCATCCCATTCTGTGACTACAGCAGCCTCTATTTAAGACCATAACCATTTGCACCTATTATAATTGAAATTAGGCCTGATAAAGACACTTTTGCTGTGCATAGCACTACTGGCTGCCAGGTGCACTCCTGTTTGGGGCATCCCATTCTGTGACTACAGCAGCCTCTATTTTAGACCATATAACCATTTGCACTTACTCTAATTGAAATTAGGCCTGATAAAGACACTTTTGCTGTGCATATCACTACTGGTCCCTGCCAGGTGCACTCCTGTTTGGGGCATCCCATTCTGTGACTACAGCAGCCTCTATTTAAGACCATATAACCATTTGCACTTATTCTAATTGAAATTAGGCCTGATAAAGACACTTTTGCTGTGCATAGCACTACTGCCTGCCAGGTGCACTCCTGTTGTGGCATCCCATTCTGTGACTACACCAGCCTCTATTTAAGACCATATGACTATTTGCACTTATTCTAATTGAAATTAGGCCTGATAAAGACACTTTTGCTGTGCATAGCACTACTGGTCCCTGCCAGGTGCACTCCTGTTTGGGGCATCCCATTCTGTGACTACAGCAGCCTCTATTTAAAACCATAACCATTTGCACCTATTATAATTGAAATTAGGCCTGATAAAGACACTTTTGCTGTGCATAGCACTACTGCCTGCCAGGTGCACTCCTGTTTGGGGCATCCCATTCTGTGACTACAGCTGCCTCTATTTAAGACCATAACCATTTGCACCTATTATAATTGAAATTAGGCCTGATAAAGACACTTTTGCTGTGCATAGCACTACTGCCTGCCAGGTGCACTCCTGTTTGGGGCATCCCATTCTGTGACTACAGCAGCCTCTATTTAAGACCATATAACCATTTGCACTTATTCTAATTGAAATTAGGCCTGATAAAGACACTTTTGCTGTGCATAGCACTACTGGTCCCTGCCAGGTGCACTCCTGTTTGGGGCATCCCATTCTGTGACTACAGCAGCCTCTATTTAAGACCATAACCATTTGCACCTATTCTAATTGAAATTAGGCCTGATAAAGACACTTTTGCTGTGCATAGCACTACTGGTCCCTGCCAGGTGCACTCCTGTTTGGGGCATCCCATTCTGTGACTACAGCAGCCTCTATTTAAGACCATAACCATTTGCACCTATTATAATTGAAATTAGGCCTGATAAAGACACTTTTGCTGTGCATAGCACTACTGCCTGCCAGGTGCACTCCTGTTTGGGGCATCCCATTCTGTGACTACAGCAGCCTCTATTTAAGACCATATAACCATTTGCACTTACTCTAATTGAAATTAGGCCTGATAAAGACACTTTTGCTGTGCATAGCACTACTGGTCCCTGCCAGGTGCACTCCTGTTTGGGGCATCCCATTCTGTGACTACAGCAGCCTCTATTTAAGACCATATAACCATTTGCACTTATTCTAATTGAAATTAGGCCTGATAAAGACACTTTTGCTGTGCATAGCACTACTGCCTGCCAGGTGCACTCCTGTTGTGGCATCCCATTCTGTGACTACACCAGCCTCTATTTAAGACCATATGACCATTTGCACTTATTCTAATTGAAATTAGGCCTGATAAAGACACTTTTGCTGTGCATAGCACTACTGGTCCCTGCCAGGTGCACTCCTGTTTGGGGCATCCCATTCTGTGACTACAGCAGCCTCTATTTTAAACCATAACCATTTGCACCTATTATAATTGAAATTAGGCCTGATAAAGACACTTTTGCTGTGCATAGCACTACTGCCTGCCAGGTGCACTCCTGTTTGGGGCATCCCATTCTGTGACTACAGCAGCCTCTATTTAAGACCATAACCATTTGCACCTATTATAATTGAAATTAGGCCTGATAAAGACACTTTTGCTGTGCATAGCACTACTGCCTGCCAGGTGCACTCCTGTTTGGGGCATCCCATTCTGTGACTACAGCAGCCTCTATTTAAGACCATATAACCATTTGCACTTATTCTAATTGAAATTAGGCCTGATAAAGACACTTTTGCTGTGCATAGCACTACTGGTCCCTGCCAGGTGCACTCCTGTTTGGGGCATCCCATTCTGTGACTACAGCAGCCTCTATTTAAGACCATAACCATTTGCACCTATTCTAATTGAAATTAGGCCTGATAAAGACACTTTTGCTGTGCATAGCACTACTGGTCCCTGCCAGGTGCACTCCTGTTTGGGGCATCCCATTCTGTGACTACAGCAGCCTCTATTTAAGACCATAACCATTTGCACCTATTATAATTGAAATTAGGCCTGATAAAGACACTTTTGCTGTGCATAGCACTACTGCCTGCCAGGTGCACTCCTGTTTGGGGCATCCCATTCTGTGACTACAGCAGCCTCTATTTAAGACCATATAACCATTTGCACTTACTCTAATTGAAATTAGGCCTGATAAAGACACTTTTGCTGTGCATAGCACTACTGGTCCCTGACATGTGCACTCCTGTTTGGGGCATCCCATTCTGTGACTACAGCAGCCTCTATTTAAGACCATATAACCATTTGCACTTATTCTAATTGAAATTAGGCCTGATAAAGACACTTTTGCTGTGCATAGCACTACTGCCTGCCAGGTGCACTCCTGTTGTGGCATCCCATTCTGTGACTACACCAGCCTCTATTTAAGACCATATGACCATTTGCACTTATTCTAATTGAAATTAGGCCTGATAAAGACACTTTTGCTGTGCATAGCACTACTGCCTGCCAGGTGCACTCCTGTTTGGGGCATCCCATTCTGTGACTAGAGCAGCCTCTATTTAAGACCATATAATCGGTGGCGCGCGCACGTGACCTCCGCAGTCGTCCTGGGTGCAAATTTGGGGGTCTGGCGATGTTGGTTGGGCTCTGTGCCTCCCGACTGCTGGGAGCTCACTCAGCAGACGTCCATGCTGCGGACGTCTGCTGAGTGAGCTCCGTGCAGTCGGGAGGCACAGAGCCCAACCAACATCGCCAGACCCCCAAATTTGCACCCAGGACGACTGCGGAGGACCCCAGGACTTACCTGGGCCAGATGTCTGCCACCCCAGCTAAGAAGAGGGGCCACAAGGAGGGTCGGAAATCGGCAGCCCCAGGATCCAAGATGGCGGCCGCAGCAAGGCAGCTAGCAGAGGAGACTGCAGCTTCTGAGGACGCAGCATGTTCCAGAGCAGGAGAGGACAGAGATGAAGCCTGGAGGGTGAGTGCAGATGATCTCTCCCAAGAATCTAATGATAGCTGGCCACAATTCCCCTCCTCCCCACACAGCTCAGCTCACAAAGCCCCAGCTCAGCTCTCCTCAGAAAATCAGACCCTGATCACACAGCTCAGAGCTGTTATCAGAGAAGAGGTCACAGCAGTGTCAGCAAAGCACACAGAGACACTTTTAAAAGAAATCAGGGACATTGGAACCCGCACTGACGCCCTAGAATCCGGCATGGATGACTCCACATTGATCCTTGATAATCACAATTCCCTGCTGGGCCAAATGCAGGACGAGATTACCTCACTTAAAAGTTTAAACGAGGAACTCGAGAATAGAAATCGCAGATCTAACTTGCGATTCCGCGGCCTCCCTGAGACGATGGAGGACGCCACAGCCACTATCACCGCTCTCCTCCAGGAGCTGGTCCCAGATATACCGGTAGCCAGGCTTGAGCTGGACAGAGCACATAGGGCCCTAGCAAGAAAACCCACAGAGGGCCCACCGCGAGACATCATCGTCAAGTTCCATCACTACTTAACAAAAGAAGCTGTACTCAAGGCCTCTAGAGAAAAATCTCCCCTATACTTTCAGAAGCACAACTACCAAATTTTTGCAGATCTTTCCCAGACCACTATCCTGAAAAGGCGGGCCTTCAGACCCTTACTCCAAGTCTTGCAAGCACAAGGGATCCGCTACCGCTGGGGATTCCCCTTTAAACTCTCATTTACACATCAATCTAAGCAGATCCAGGTCTCTTCGCCCCCAGAACTCCTGGCCAAGCTTAAAGCCCTGGACATTAGAATCCCAGACATGGATCCTACAACCTCATCTCTCCCCACTACTCCGAGAACCCCAGGACTGCCCCGCAGATCTACCCCCCAGGCCACCCCCTCTCCAAGAGTGGAACCTCATCCGAGAATCAACCAAGCAATCAAGCGGCTACTATCTCAGTCATTTCAGCCGGTTTCCAAGGGCTGATAAGCCCCTGCAATATCCTTTTGTATTCACTCACATGCTAGTTAAGGTCTAATATCTTATCACTGTACAAAAACCCAGTTATCTGAATCAAGCTATGTTTACTCACATTTTTTGCTCCTTATAGATCATACTTGGACTCTTTTTTCATTGCATTGTTTTCGCTCTGTTATTGCTCCCCTTCATGCCAGGCGTAGCCACTGTCATTCTCAAGAGCTGAGACATGTTACTGTAGGAGACCTCACAGTGTTCAATACCTTTGGTAAGGGGACCAGTTATAAAAGAGACCCCCGTCTCAGTCCTCCTACCTAGTCTCCAAAGATTGAAACATGCCCCTGCAACAAGTTTCTTTGTATTAGCCCCCACGCCTGGTATGATTCAGTAATTGATCACTGCGCAATGCCCCAATTACCGGGGTCATACTATGTTTATTAATACCTATCTGCTCCCTATAGAATATGCTCAGATTCACCCTGTTTGTATCTTTACTCCTTGCAGACCATTCCCCCTCATGCCATGAGCAGTCATTGTTGCTCTCCGCGAGTTGAAACATATCACTGTAGGAGCCCCTTCTGTATCTTTAATGTTGTTATTGCTGCTGTTATATTCCAATCAGCGAATTACCTGCCTTACAGTTGAAATACTTTGGTTAATACTAAAATCCCCATAAGCTGAAACATGTCACTGTAGGAACCCCCTCTGTAACTTTAATGCTGTCGTTGCTGCTGTTGCCTCTCAACCGGTGAACTACCTGCCTTACAGCTAAAATACTTTGGTTAATACTAGCTGGCAGAACTGGGCTGCTGCAGAGGACCTCACTTTACTATAACTGTGAATCTATTTAACTCCCCCCTTGAAAACAGATCTCCCCTGCAGCGGAAACCCCTGTAGTTAATTAACAGAAAACTTATACATGCCACTGCATGTCCCCCCCTTGGGGCAATAGCAGGGCCCTAATCCCCCTTAATCACCGGCCACATGGCCGGAGGCAGGAGAACCCTAACAAGCCCTGGAGAGCTTCTCCACCTCCAGGCCCCCAAGCTGGTATATAACTGTGGATGGTTCCCTTTCTGCCTCCTGTCATTATATTGCCACCCCTTCCCCATAAGTAGTTGCGTCTCCTCCGCTCCTGGGACCGTGAGGTGGGCCCTCCCGGGACTGCGGGTTGCGTACCCCCTGCGTGTCCACGGAGACGGGGGACATCTGTGCCCTAACTGTGGCCTTCTGCACTTTTTACTGCATTGAAATATGTTGTTGTGTTGTTATATGTTTATACGTTTGTGCCAGTTTTGCCTCCCGACTCACTCTGGCGCACCCCCAACTCCCTTTGGTTCCGACTTTTTTGTGGTCTGAGCCTCAGGGACACCATCCTGCATGGCTGTGCAGTTTCAATAGAGCTTTAAATTGTATGTTAATTTTAAATGTTCTATGTACTTTCTTCTCTTCTCCCTCTTTCCCCCCCCCCTCTTTCCTTTCCTACCTTCCCCTCCCCTCTTTCCCTACCCCCCCTCCTCCTGTCCCGTCCCAGCCGGGGTCCTGGGCTCAAATCCTAGCACATACTTGGGGGCAGCTGCCCTATCCTCCCAAAAATGTCACTTAAAGTAGTGTCACTCAATGTTCAGGGTCTGAACTCACCTAATAAGCGGTCTAGAGCTTTTAAACACTTTAACTCCATTCATGCAGACGTGGTATGTCTTCAGGAGACCCATTATACGAAGTCCTCCACACCTAAAACTCTTAACTACAAATTTCCTCTCTTCTTCCAAGCAGTAGGACATAGCAAACAGAGAGGTGTTCTCATCGCCTTCCGTAAAGAGGTCCCCTTTATATGCCACAAACAAATCGCAGACCCTGGCGGCAGGTACATTCTACTCCAGGGAACACTTCAAGACTCAGAGGTAACCTTTCTGAATTATTACGCTCCCAACACTAAGCAGCTACCCTTTATATCACAAATGTGTTCCATGATCCAGACACATGGGAAGGGTACTATCTTCCTATGTGGAGACTCAAATCTAACTTTACAACCTGATATAGATAGATCTCTCCCCCCAAATACACAATCCAGGCAGGAGGGAAAACAATTCCAGGACATAATTAATAATTCTAACTTAGTGGACCCCTGGCGAGACCAGCACCCCCATAAGAAATACTTCACTCACTATTCTGCCCCCCATAAACTTTTTACGAGAATAGACCATATTTTTGTGCAGACCTCCTTTCTCCCCCAGGTCACTGCTGCTGGAATCCATCCTATACCCTGGTCTGACCACGAATTGGTCTCAATCTCTTGTAAATCGCTGATTTCTGGATCCAGATCCTCCTCGTGGTCGCTCAATGATTCTTTGCTTTCCTCGGCCTCCCTGGTGGAGGATTCCTATACACGAGCCAGAGACTTTTTTACGTTGAATGAGACCCCAGACTCCCCCCCAACAATGGTTTGGGGCGCCTTTAAAGCTGTAATGAGAGGCCACTACACAGCTCTCTCCTCTCGGAAAAAGAGAGGATGGCGCTAGCAACAGCACATAATGAACAATACTTAGCGGACGCTCAGGCCTTTAAGGCAAACCCCTCCCCAAAGCGTCTTCGCCAGCTGGAGACCTCCAGAACGAAATTAAATCTCTTACAAACAGAGCAGGCCGAGAGGCGATATAGGCGCTCCAAACATCTTTACTACACCTCCGCCAACAAACCAGGGACACTTCTAGCCTCACAGCTGAAATGTCAGGACCAATACATAGCTCCTGTCAAATTACAAACCAGGGAGGGTATAGAGACCAGCAACCCCCTGGCAGTAGTGAAGGAGTTCTCAGAGGGATTAGCCAGCTTATATGAGGCCCCCCCGCCCCTGGACTTACAACGGGCACATACATTTTTTGATGACATTAAGACCCCACACATCTCGGAAGATCAAAAATCTTTTATAGATGGGGACATCACCACTGATGAGGTCCTGAAGGCCATTAAAACCTTGAAAAACAATAAGAGGCCCGGGCCGGACGGATTTACCGCTCTATTCTATAAAAAACATGGCCCCATAGTGGCCCCTAGATTAGCAGCAGTTTTCAACCATGTCAAAGAGGGGAACCACTTTGACCCAGAGATGCTCAGAGCATCCATAGTCATGATTCCGAAACCCGGAAAGGACCACCGAAAATGGACTAATTTCAGACCCATCTCTTTACTGAACATAGATCTCAAAATCCTTACCAAAATCCTAGCCACCAGAATTAACATGTTTTTGTCCAAGATGATTCATAAAGACCAGGTGGGTTTTGTGCCCAGGAGACAAGCGGGGGATGGGGTGAGACGGGTCATGCAGTTAATACAGGAGGCGAAGGATAGTGGGGTTGAGTCAATGCTTCTCTCTCTGGACGTGGAGAAAGCATTTGACTCCCTATCTTGGCAATATCTCCGCTGTTCCCTTGAAAGGTGGGGATTTGGCACGGGCTTCCTTTCTTGGATAGGGGCGCTTTATTCCCACCCCACTGCTTGTGTCAAATATGCTGGCTTCTCCTCGACCACTTTTTCAATCCAGAGGGGGACTAGACAGGGTTGCCCCCTTTCCCCCATCCTGTTTATATTAGCACTCGAACCCCTAGCCCAAAAATTTAGACAGAACCCGGCGGTTAAGGGCATCCCAATGGGCTCCACAGAGCAAAAAATCTCACTGTTCGCAGATGATATGTTACTTATGCTGTCTAACCCCCACGTCTCAGCCCCGAATGCACTTCAAGATTTGGCTGAGTTTAGTCGGATCTCTGGACTCCGGCTGAATACTTCCAAGTCCATGGCGCTTGACATATCCCTGTCTGATACCACTAAACAAACCCTTTCACACAACTTCTCATGGACATGGACACAGCGCCTGCCTTTCCTGGGAATCATTCTGACAGCAAATATTAATGACATTTTTAAAGCAAATTACCCGGGAATTATTAAAAAAATTGACTCCCTGCTCCATGCCTGGCACTATGTAAAGCTCTCCTGGCTAGGCCGCATTGCTGCTCTTAAAATGATGATTCTACCCAAAATTCTATATCTATTCAGAGTACTTCCAGTCCGTGTCCCCCAAAAAACATTGGACTCTCTTCAACAAAAATTCATGCACTTCGCGTGGAGCAAGGCTAGGCCCAGAATTAATAAAGCAACCCTGATGTGTAAAAGGGAGAGGGAGGGCCTGGCGTTCCCCTCAATCAAAAAGTATTATATAGCAGCCCAGGTGGCGCCCCTGGTCTTGCTCCATGCGACACATGATAGGCCGATCTGGGTATCGAATGACTTCCTAAAATGCT
The DNA here is from genome assembly GCA_027917425.1 of Gastrophryne carolinensis. Classification (NCBI taxonomy): domain Eukaryota; kingdom Metazoa; phylum Chordata; class Amphibia; order Anura; family Microhylidae; genus Gastrophryne; species Gastrophryne carolinensis. The sequence continues at coordinate 41,543,419 of CM051240.1, read as the reverse complement.
CACCCATCTCCCCAGCTTCGCTGTTATGGATTCCGAAGGCTTCCCGACCTAAGTTCCTGCCTCCTACCTTGGCGTTTTCCCTTTCTGTCTGGGATGGGGTGAAATCCCATTTTACCTCCTCCTTGGGACCGGCCTCCCCGCTACTCGGGAACCCCTTATTCCCCCCAGGTGTTACTCACTCCAATAATTTTAGATGGTGGGTGAAGAGGGGCTATACCACGGTGGAGAACTTCTGCACCTCAAAGGGGATGAAAACAGCTCAGGACCTTAACTCAGGAGAGAACCTGCCCCCGTCTGAAACCTTTAGATTCTTACAGATCAAACATTTTGTTAACAGCATGCTGGCCCGCTCTCCTCCTCCATATCAGAGTACTGACTTTGAGTCCCGGTGTATCAGGAACCACTTCAGTGGGGGCTTGATATCGAGCCTCTATGCAACTCTGGTGTCCCCACCATCACCTATTGGGCATAACTACATGTCTCAGTGGGAGAGAGAGCTGGGGTGCGATGTGGAGGAAGATGAGTGGCAAAGAATGTGGGATAACATAAAGAAGATTTCCTGTAACACAGTAGTGTTAGAAAATGCTTATAAGACACTCTTCAGATGGTATCTCACGCCCGACCGGATTCATAAGTTTTCCCCATCGACTTCCCCGCTCTGCTTTAGGGGATGTTCTTCTGTGGGATCGATGGCTCACATCTGGTGGGACTGCCCTATAGTCTCGGCCACATGGAACAGGGTGTATAGACTGCTTTCTGATATCCTCCATCTCCCGATGACCAAGAACCCTAAAGAGGCATTACTTTCTTACAAATCAGGCAAATACTCTAAAAACCACTGGAAATTAATTCAGCATATCTTGGCTACTGTCCGCCTCACCATTGCCAGAAACTGGAAATCGCCTAGAATCCCCTGGCAAGAGATCCTGAACAGAATCTCAGATACACTGTGTAATGAAAAAATTACAGCAATAAATAGCGACGCCTATAAAAGATACCTTGACATATGGACCCCTTGGCTTGAATATATAGATGTTGATCATCACCAGACAGACCCGGTCCACCCAGTTTGAGTATAAAAAAACCCAATTTCACTTTGGGCCTGGCCCCCAACCTTGGACCCATCCCCACCCCTCTTCCCTCTCCTCATCCCCTTCCCTTCTCTTCCTCTCTCTCTGCTCCACCTTTTTCTTCTCTTCCTATTCCACTGTCAACCATTTCTATCGACTATGCATTAATGTTAAGCCTTGAACATGGATCCTTAGCACCAGCGAAGAATTGTAAAGATAAACATTTCTGGTGCAAGCTATTCAGCTCAGACTACAACTCATGGTACCTCAAGCACTTGTGGTTTTGTGCCAGAAGCTGATCTTAATAGCTAATACTAAATTTTAGAGAAATAACACTCAGGAACCTTTACAACCTGTCTAATAACTATTGTTTATTGTGCAAGTGTAAACACACTCAGGAAGTTCAATATCTCTTTTGATAACTATTTAATACTGTGTTATAATGTACATTTTGTAAGCCTGTTCACCTGTCAACATTGATGCATAAGTAATGTCTGACTCATGTATATTTTATATGAAAACCCAATAAAATTTTTGTAAAAGACCATATAATCATTTGCACTTATTCTAATTGAAATTAGGCCTGATAAAGACACTTTTGCTGTGCATAGCACTACTAGTCCCTGCCAGGTGCACTGCTGTTTGGGGCATCCCATTCTGTGACTACAGCAGCCTCTATTTAAGACCATAACCATTTGCACCTATTATAATTGAAATTAGGCCTGATAAAGACACTTTTGCTGTGCATAGCACTACTGGTCCCTGCCAGGTGCACTCCTGTTTGGGGCATCCCATTCTGTGACTACAGCAGCCTCTATTTAAGACCATAACCATTTGCACCTATTCTAATTGAAATTAGGCCTGATAAAGACACTTTTGCTGTGCATAGCACTACTGCCTGCCAGGTGAACTCCTGTTTGGGGCATCCCATTCTGTGACTACAGCAGCCTCTATTTAAGACCATATAACCATTTGCACTTATTCTAATTGAAATTAGGCCTGATAAAGACACTTTTGCTGTGCATAGCACTACTGCCTGCCAGGTGCACTCCTGTTTGGGGCATCCCATTCTGTGACTACAGCAGCCTCTATTTAAGACCATATAACCATTTGCACTTATTCTAATTGAAATTAGGCCTGATAAAGACACTTTTGCTGTTCATAGCACTACTGCCTGCCAGGTGCACTCCTGTTGTGGCATCCCATTCTGTGACTACAGCAGCCTCTATTTAAGACCATATAACCATTTGCACTTATTCTAATTGAAATTAGGCCTTATAAAGACACTTTTGCTGTGCATAGCACTACTGCCTGCCAGGTGCACTCTTGTTTGGGGCATCCCATTCTGTGACTACAGCAGCCTCTATTTAAGACCATAACCATTTGCACCTATTATAATTGAAATTAGGCCTGATAAAGACACTTTTGCTGTGCATAGCACTACTGCCTGCCAGGTGCACTCCTGTTTGGGGCATCCCATTCTGTGACTACAGCAGCCTCTATTTAAGACCATATAACCATTTGCACTTACTCTAATTGAAATTAGGCCTGATAAAGACACTTTTGCTGTGCATAGCACTACTGCCTGCCAGGTGCACTCCTGTTTGGGGCATCCCATTCTGTGACTACAGCAGCCTCTATTTAAGACCATATAACCATTTGCACTTATTCTAATTGAAATTAGGCCTGATAAAGACACTTTTGCTGTGCATAGCACTACTGGTCCCTGCCAGGTGCACTCCTGTTTGGGGCATCCCATTCTGTGACTACAGCAGCCTCTATTTAAGACCATAACCATTTGCACCTATTATAATTGAAATTAGGCCTGATAAAGACACTTTTGCTGTGCATAGCACTACTGCCTGCCAGGTGCACTCCTGTTTGGGGCATCCCATTCTGTGACTACAGCAGCCTCTATTTAAGACCATACAACCATTTGCACTTACTCTAATTTAAATTAGGCCTGATAAAGACACTTTTGCTGTGCATAGCACTACTGGTCCCTGCCAGGTGCACTCCTGTTTGGGGCATCCCATTCTGTGACTACAGCAGCCTCTATTTAAGACCATATAACCATTTGCACTTATTCTAATTGAAATTAGGCCTGATAAAGACACTTTTGCTGTGCATAGCACTACTGCCTGCCAGGTGCACTCCTGTTGTGGCATCCCATTCTGTGACTACACCAGCCTCTATTTAAGACCATATAACCATTTGCACTTATTCTAATTGAAATTAGGCCTGATAAAGACACTTTTGCTGTGCATAGCACTACTGCCTGCCAGGTGCACTCCTGTTTGGGGCATCCCATTCTGTGACTACAGCAGCCTCTATTTAAGACCATAACCATTTGCACCAATTATAATTGAAATTAGGCCTGATAAAGACACTTTTGCTGTGCATAGCACTACTGCCTGCCAGGTGCAATCCTGTTTGGGGCATCCCATTCTGTGACTACAGCAGCCTCTATTTAAGACCATAACCATTTGCACCTATTATAATTGAAATTAGGCCTGATAAAGACACTTTTGCTGTGCATAGCACTACTGCCTGCCAGGTGCACTCCTGTTTGGGGCATCCCATTCTGTGACTACAGCAGCCTCTATTTAAGACCATATAACCATTTGCACTTATTCTAATTGAAATTAGGCCTGATAAAGACACTTTTGCTGTGCATAGCACTACTGGTCCCTGCCAGGTGCACTCCTGTTTGGGGCATCCCATTCTGTGACTACAGCAGCCTCTATTTAAGACCATATAACCATTTGCACTTATTCTAATTGAAATTAGGCCTGATAAAGACACTTTTGCTGTGCATAGCACTACTGCCTGCCAGGTGCACTCCTGTTGTGGCATCCCATTCTGTGACTACACCAGCCTCTATTTAAGACCATATGACCATTTGCACTTATTCTAATTGAAATTAGGCCTGATAAAGACACTTTTGCTGAGCATAGCACTACTGCCTGCCAGGTGCACTCCTGTTTGGGGCATCCCATTCTGTGACTACAGCAGCCTCTATTTAAGACCATAACCATTTGCACCTATTATAATTGAAATTAGGCCTGATAAAGACACTTTTGCTGTGCATAGACTTACTGCTGCCTGCCAGGTGCACTCCTGTTGTGGCATCCCATTCTGTGACTACACCAGCCTCTATTTAAGACCATAACCATTTGCACTTATTCTAATTGAAATTAGGCCTGATAAAGACACTTTTGCTGTGCATAGACTTACTGCTGCCTGCCAGGTGCACTCCTGTTGGGGCATCCCATTCTGTGACTACACCAGCCTCTATTTAAGACCATAACCATTTGCACTTATTCTAATTGAAATTAGGCCTGATAAAGACACTTTTGCTGTGCATAGCACTACTGGTCCCAGGTGCACTCCTGTTGTGGCATCCCATTCTGTGACTACACCAGCCTCTATTTAAGACCATAACCATTTGCACTTATTCTAATTGAAATTAGGCCTGATAAAGACACTTTTGCTGTGCATAGACTTACTGCTGCCTGCCAGGTGCACTCCTGTTGGGGCATCCCATTCTGTGACTACACCAGCCTCTATTTAAGACCATAACCATTTGCACTTATTCTAATTGAAATTAGGCCTGATAAAGACACTTTTGTTGTGCATAGTAGTACTGCTCACAGGTGCACTGCTGGCTGTTGGGGCATCCCATTCTGTAACATAGCATTCCCCTCTTTATTTACTCTAAGCAGCTCTCTTATTTACACTAGGCAGGCCTGTTGGAGGCTGAGTGTTACTGCTCACTTTTGGTGTGCCTTATATTCTGTTTCATATAGACCCACCGCTGCCCGGGGGTTCTTAAAATATCACCTACTACCACGCCAGTTAGACTATGTCGGGCAGACAAGTGCCTGGAAGTGAAAAGAGGAGTGGCAGAGGCCAAGATTCCGCAGGCAGAGCTCGCAGCAGACTGGGGGCCAGTAGCAGCAGGAGTCACGCTGAGAGACCTAATCTGCCAGTATCTGCTAGCGGTCGGGTCTCCACCAGTAACGCATCTGCCGTGGTAGATTGGTTGACGCGCTCATCAACAACATCATCACAACTTACGTCTGAGACCCCCAGTCTAGGGTCGGTAGGTTCCTCTGACACAACCCTGAGTTGGCATGCCCCGAGAGCAGTCCCTGTCCTCCCATTGCCTCTGTCCTACGCCGTTCCCTCCCCCAGCGACGTATCCAATGCTTTGGGTTCAGCTCCACTCTTTAGGGAGGAGGACGATCAGATAGAGGACAGTCAGCAGCTACTGCCCAGCCAAGAAATGGAGGTGGCTTCTTTAGCTAGGCAGACAAATAGTGATGTGGACAGTGTCGTGGGTGCTGCGAGCGTTCCAGCTCCTGCGCCAGACACTGTTGACGAATCCACGAACATCAGTGACGTACAGCCACAACTCGGTGATAATGATGATGACGATGAAGCCGATCGCACTTGGGAGCCGGGTGATGAAGGGGCTTCATCGTCATCATCAGGAGAAGAGGGGCGCAGGTTGCCCCGGAGTCAGCAGCTGAGGCAGCAAGGTGGTAGCAGTCAGCATGGGGGCACAATTCCAAAGGCTGGAGCCGGCCGGGCCGGGGCCGGGGTAGGGCACCTGCTGTGCGGCAGTCTACCTTATCGGGAGGTAGTGGAGCAGGGGTTCCTGGAGTTGGCAACAGCAGCAGTGAATCAGTGAGGCCAGGGGGTGGGAAAAGTAGCTACTCGGCAGTGTGGCAGTTTTTCCTGAAGCATCCGCAGGAGGGTAAAATGGCCACATGCAAGATATGTAGGCAGAAGGTGAAGCGTGGCCAGGGCCCAAATGTTGGCACCACGGCCCTGCGTCAACATATGATGCGTCACCATAAAGCGACCTGGGAGAACCGAGGCTCCCAAGGGGTGGTCCAGTCTGCTTCCTCATCAAGTGGCACGCCGCTCCCAATTTCTGCCAGCCAAGGCTCCAGCACCTCGGCCGAAGGCAGCTGTGCGTCATACCCATCCTCTGTCGCTCCTGCTCCTCCTCCTCCTCCTCCAAGTCATGCATCCCGCCAGCAATCCATCAGCGAAGCCATGTCCAAGAGACAGCAGTATGCGCCCACTCATCCTACGGCGCAGAAGCTGAATGTGCTCCTGTCCAAGTTGCTGGTGCTGCAGTCGCTCCCTTTTCAGGTGGTGGAATCTGCACCTTTCAGAGAACTGATGGCTTGTGCCGAGCCGAGGTGGAGAGTCCCAAGCCATCATTTCTTTGCCAAGAAGGCAGTACCAGCACTGCACACTTTTGTTGAACAGAAGGTGGGCCAGTCCTTGAGCCTGTCGGTGTGTAGCAAAGTGCATGGCAGCGCCGACATCTGGAGCTGTAACTACGGTCAGGGACAGTACATGTCGTTTACGGCCCACTGGGTGAATGTGGTCCCTTTGCAGCAGCAGCAGCAACTTGGACAGGTCACGCCGCTTCGGCCTCCGCGCTCCCTGCCCGTTGGGCCTGTGACACCGTGCGACTCGGCCTCCTCATCCTCCGCCATCTCCTCACCCTCCACTGTAGGCTCAAGTCTCAGTGCCCCTCCAGTCTACCATGTGTGCAGGGCACGGAGGTGTCACGCAGTGCTTCACATGGTTTATTTTGGCGAACGGAGTCACACAGGGGAGGAACTGCTTAAATGTATTCATCAGGAAATCCAAACATGGCTTACTCCAAGAAAACGTAAAATGGGAATCATGGTTACCGACAATGGGAAGAACATTTTGTCTGGGCTGCACCAAGGAAGCCTGACCCATGCCCCCTGCATGGCTCATGTCTTCAATCTGGTTGTCAAGCGGTTTCTGAAGTGTTTCCCCCATCTGCAAGACATCCTAACAACTTCAAGGAAACTTTGCATGCACTTCAGCCACTCATACACCGCCAAACACACCCTTCTTGAGCTACAGCGTCAGAATGGTATCCCCCAACATAGTCTGATTTGCGATGTTTCCACCCGTTGGAATTCCACCCTTCACATGTTGGACCGATTATATGAACAGAGAAAAGCCATCACGGATTTCCTGATGATCCAAGCAGATAGGGGGACTCCCCTGTGTAACTTCAATGTCAACCAGTGGCAGCTCATACGTGACACCTGCCGTTTGCTCAGGCCCTTTGAGGAAGCCACTTTATTTGTCAGTCGGCAGGATTACGGGATGAACGACGTGATTCCACTGCTTCATGTACTACAGCACATGTTGGAAACCATGGCTGGTCAGGGCACTGGAGACATGGCGTTTACATCTTACGGCCACATGAACCCCGTTGGAGCTGAACTGGAGGAGGAAGAGGAGGAGGAGTTGCCCAGCGAAACACAGTTTAGGCTTGGCGAAATGGCTGGTTTATCTAGTCAGCGGACAGGAGAGGAGGAGCAGGAGCAGCCAGAGGAGCTAGAGGTTTTTGAGGAAGGCGAGACAGAGGACCCGGACACACCGTGGCAGTATGCAGTGGAGATGGAGACAGGTAGTCCATCCGAGTCACTTGCGCAAATGGCAGGAAGCATGCTCACGTGCTTGCGTAGTGACACCAGAATTGTTTCCATCTGTCGGCGGGATGACTTCTGGCTGTCCACCTTATTGGACCCTCGCTTCCGGCACAAAATGGGGGCATTTTTTAAACCCACCGAGAGGGAGGACAAACTGAACTACTACAAAGACATTCTACGTAGGCAGTTGGCCGATGCCTATCTGCGCCATGGTCCATACTCTCGTAGGTCTGACTCGAGGGGACCTCTGTGCTCACCTTCCACTGCCATGGCTGCTGGGGGGGGTTGGCAGGAGCAGCAGCAGCAGCTCCATCAGCAGCAGCCTCAGTGTTCAGTCGCTAATTAGTAGCTTTCTACACCCGCATAGTGAGGCTACTCATGAGCAGCAGGAAGACCTGGAGCAGGACCTGAACCAGCAGGTCATGTCATACTTTGACATGACCATGCCAACACACCTTGAGGATCCGCTGGACTTCTGGGCAGCCAAACTTGATCTGTGGCCGCAACTAGCAGAGTTTGCCCTGGAAAAGCTGTCCTGCCCGGCAAGTAGCGTGCCATCTGAGCGGGTGTTTAGTGCGGCGGGGGCCATAGTTACAGTGAGGAGAACCCGTCTGTCAACTAAAAATGTGGAGAGACTCACCTTTGTCAAAATGAATCAGGGATGGATCAGCCAGGATTTCCACCCACCAATGCCTGATGCATGCGACTAGATTCAGCATGGTGCCACGTTTTACACTTTCCAAACGGTGCAAAATATATTTATGTCTTTAGGCCAATTTGGGCTCCTGCTGATGCCAACTTCAGGGTGTGCCTTCCAACCAATTTTTGGCCTCCTGCTGATGCCAACTTCAGGGTGTGCCTTTCAGCCAATGTTTGGCCTCCTGCTGCTGCTGCTTGCCACTCCAGGGTGTGATTCATCCACTTTTTGGGCTCCTGAAGCCAACCCCAGTGTCTCTTTAAAGTAATGTTCGGGCTCCTGCTGCTGCTGCTGCCAACTCCAGGGTGTGATTCATCCAATTTTTGGGCTCCTGCTGCCAACTCCAGTGTCTCTTTAAAGTAATATTTGTGCTCCTGCTGCTGCTGCTTGCAACTCCAGGGTGTGATTGATTCAATTTTTGGCCTCCTGCTGCCAACTCCAGTGTCTCTTTAAAGTAATGTTTGGGCTCCTGCTGCTGCCAACTCCAGGATGTGATTCATCCAATTTTTGGGCTCCCGCTGCCAACCCCAGTGTCTCTTTAAAGTAATGTTTGGCCTCCTGCTGCTGCTTGCAACTCCAGGGTGTGATTCATCCAATTTTTGGGCTCCTGCTGCCAACTCCAGTGTCTCTTTAAAGTAATGTTTGGGCTCCTGCTGCTGCTGCTGCCAACTCCAGTGTGTGTCAGTCAATTTTTGGGCTCCTGCTGCCAACTCCAGTGTCTCTTTAAAGTAATGTTTGGGATCCTGCTGCTGCTGCTGCCAACTCCAGGGTGTGATTCATCCAATTTTTGGGCTCCTGCTGCCAACTCCAGTGTCTCTTTAAAGTAATGTTTGGGCTCCTGCTGCTGCTGCTGCCAACTCCAGTGTGTGTCAGTCAATTTTTGAGCTCCTGCTGCCAACCCCAGTGTCTCTTTAAAGTAATGTTTGGCCTCCTGCTGCTGCTTGCAACTCCAGGGTGTGATTCATCCAATTTTTGGGCTCCTGCTGCCAACTCCAGTGTCTCTTTAAAGTAATGTTTGGGCTCCTGCTGCTGCTGCCAACTCCAGTGTGTGTCAGTCAATTTTTGGGCTCCTGCTGCCAACTCCAGTGTCTCTTTAAAGTAATGTTTGGGCTCCTGCTGCTGCTGCTGCCAACTCCAGGGTGTGATTCATCCAATTTTTGGGCTCCTGAAGCCAACCCCAGTGTCTCTTTAAAGTAATGTTTGGGCTCCTGCTGCTGCTGCTGTCAACTCCAGGGTGTGATTCATCCAATTTTTGGGCTCCTGCTGCCAACTCCAGTGTCTCTTTAAAGTAATGTTTGGGCTCCTGCTGCTGCCAACTCCAGGGTGTGATTCATCCAATTTTTGGGCTCCTGCTGCCAACTCCAGTGTCTCTTTAAAGTAATATTTGGGCTCCTGCTGCTGCTGCTGCTGCTGCTTGCAACTCCAGGGTGTGATTCATTAAATTTTTGGGCTCCTGCTGCCAGCTCCAGTGTCTCTTTGAAGTAATGTTTGGGCTCCTGCTGCTGCTGCTGCTGCTGCCAACTCCAGGGTGTGATTCATCCAATTTTTTGGCTCCTGAAGCCAACCCCAGTGTCTCTTTAAAGTAATGTTTGGGCTGCTGCTGCTGCTTGCAACTCCAGGGTGTGATTCATCCAATTTTTGGGCTCCTGAAGCCAACCCCAGTGTGTCTTTCAAGCTATGTTTGGGCTCCTGCTGCTTGCAGCTCCAGGGTGTGATTCATCCAATTTTTGGGCTCCAAAAGCCAACCCCAGTGTCTCTTTAAAGTAATGTTTGGGCTCCTGCTGCTGCTTGCAACTCCAGGGTGTGATTCATCCAATTTTTGGGCTCCTGCTGCCAACTCCAGTGTCTCTTTAAAGTAATGTTTGGGCTCCTGCTGCTGCTGCTGCCAACTCCAGGGTGTGATTCATCCAATTTTTGGGCTCCTGAAGCCAACCCCAGTGTCTCTTTAAAGTAATGTTCAGGCTCCTGCTGCTGCCAACTCCAGGGTGTGATTCATCCAATTTTTGGGCTCCTGCTGCCAACTCCAGTGTCTCTTTCAAGCTATGTTTGGGCTCCTGCTGCTTGCAACTCCAGGGTGTGATTCATCCAATTTTTGGGCTCCTGCTGCCAACTCCAGTGTCTCTTTAAAGTAATATTTGTGCTCCTGCTGCTGCTGCTTGCAACTCCAGGGTATGATTCATCCAATTTTTGGGCTCCTGCTGCCAACTCCAGTGTCTCTTTCAAGCTATGTTTGGGCTCCTGCTGCTTGCCAACTCCAGGGTGTGATTCATCTAATTTTTGGGCTCCTGCTGCCAACTCCAGTGTCTCTTTAAAGTAATATTTGGGCTCCTGCTGCTGCTTGCAACTCCAGGGTGTGATTCATCCAATGTTTGGGCTACTGCTGCCAACTCCAGTGTCTCTTTAAAGTAATGTTTGGGCTCCTGCTGCTGCTGCTGCCAACTCCAGGGTGTGTCAGTCAATTTTTGGGCTCCTGCTGCCAACTCCAGTGTCTCTTTAAAGTAATGTTTGGGCTCCTGCTGCTGCCAACTCCAGGGTGTGATTCATCCAATTTTTGGGCTCCTGCTGCCAAATCCAGTGTCTCTTTCAAGCTATGTTTGGGCTCCTGCTGCTGCTGCTTGCAACTCCAGGGTGTGATTCATCCAATCTTTGGGCTCCTGCAGCCAACTCCAGTGTCTCTTTCAAGCTATGTTTGGGCTCCTGCTGCTGCTGCTGCTGCTTGAAACTCCAGGGTGTGTCAGTCAATTTTTGGGCTCCTGCTGCTGCCAACTCCAGTGTCTCTTTCAGCCAATGTTTGGGCTCCTGCTGCTGCTTGCAACTCCAGGGTGTGATTCATCCAATTTTTGGGCTCCTGCTGCTGCCAACTCCAGTGTCTCTTTAAAGCAATGTTTGGGCTCCTGCCCCTCATAGTGATGCCACTTCAACTCTCTGCAATTGTGCCGCTCTGCGATTCTATTAGCGATGCCTCTGATCTGCATGTGATATTTATTTAAAGTATTATTTAACAAACCCAGCACGCATCCTATGCGTGTTACAGCAAGGCAGAATGGTTTACAACCCTTTTGAGGCTCTAGGAGGCTCAGAAATAGCCGTTTTTAATAGTGATTTGTCACAAATAAATTCGGGTCGAACCGATTTTTGTCAGAAAATTCGGCAAATCAATCGAATCGAATTTTTCAAAAGTTCGCTCATCTCTAATTACTGGTACTGACCTACCTGAAAGCAGGTACAGCTAATAAAATGGCTCCCTGTCAACATGCACCTCTGCTATGTGCAGGAGCACACAGATCAGCCAATGGCTTGTCATGCCTTCCAAACTACCAGGCTAGACAGTCAAGTCAACCATTTGAACTAGAAGTTTTCTAACAGAAAACAAGCAATTAAAGCTGGACCTGCTTGTGTCAAGACGAAAGACCACCAAAAAGTGCACCTCAAGGCTGTCTCCCCTCTTGTCACATTTCACCAATGACTGAAGTGTTTTTGTCAAGTTGGTTAAAGTACTGAAATGTGCAGATGGCACCACAGTAACTGGGCTCATCTACAATGAAGAAATGGTCAACTGAGATGAGGTCAAGATTGCTTTGTGGTTTAAGCAAGTCAACCAGGCCTCAAACACAGCAAACACTGTTGAAATAGTGACAGACTTGTAGTGTGTATACCAGCAGTGTTACTCACCTCCTTCTTCCTGATTCTCCTAGTTCCTTTAGGAGCATCCACTCTATTTTGCTCTACTATTATGGTATCTCCCGAAAATTTGGCAATAAAGTTGGAATTTAAACTAGCCACTAATTCATGTGTTTTTACAATGACTACAACAGAGTTCTTAGAAAACACCTTCAGGAACTATGATGCTGTGGGAGAGGGAGGATGATACCAACCTGTACTGCTTATAGTCTGTCACTCAGGAAATCAAGGATCCATTGACACAAGGACCAGTGCAGGCCCAGGTTCTCTATCTTGATGAAGAGTCTCGAGGATATTATTGTATTGAAATCTGAGCTGTAATCCACAAACAGCATGTTTACATAATTATCCCTCCCCTTGTCCATCCAGGTGCAATAGAGCATTGTGCAGTATATATACTGAAGATTCTAGAAGATTCAAGATGGCCAGAGAGATATTCGTTTTTTCAAGTTACACTTTTTATTCACTACACTATTTTTTCTGTCTGTATCTCTCACCTGCTGATCGCGTGGATCTGAGCAGAAAGTGAGGTTCTGGGAGGACGTGTACGCTGAGTAAACAGCCTGCAGGGCAGGTTCAGAAGTAGGAGTGGACATCCATCCAGCAAGTGAGAGTGGCGTCGGTGGTGGCTTATGCAGCCGGTGGGGGAGAAGCAGACATAATCTAGAGCGGATCAGCGGTGGTCTCTGTGTCCTAGGTGAGGTGAGCAAGAGGTGTCCTGTGAGCTCAGTGGCTGAGATGCGGACAGCGGTGGAGCAGCAGGGTGGTGAGTGGTGGACGGTGGGCTGCAGAATGTGCCTCAGAGCTTTTTTTTAGGCGAAGCAGCCCTAGGTGAGAGCTGTCCCTCTCAGTAATTAAAAGGCATATGTGTGCTTGGTGTATAGCAGGAAGCCAAGTGTGGATACGTCCTCAATCCATCTCAAGGTGTCTGGCATAGTCTGTGAGAGGAGAGCACATTAGCTAGCTGTTCCTAACTGTCTGGAACAATACATACTCTGGTATCTTAGCTAGGATTGAACAATCTCCCAATACTCTCTAGATCTCAGTCCTAGTCCAGACCCATTTCCAGTTCTCCTTCTGCATTACATTCAGGCCTGTGTATTTGTGTTTAACTAAATAACCCTCGAACTCTGGTTTATCATGTGCCTCCTATACTCCAAGGCAACTCTCTAAAACATCAAAGAATCCAAGTTTCCATCATTTTCTGGGCTCAGGGATTTGGACCACATTGCTACAACAGGTCATAGGCACTACAGGAAGTGGCACAGAAGGGGTGACAGAGTGGGGGTGTTGGTAAGACTAAAAAGGAGGGGTCTGCATTCTGTTCTTCCATCTGTGCATCTAGCTAGCTTCTATCCAAAAACACACTTGTAAATGTGTACAAATAATATCCAAGTGTACAATCGACACACCAAAGCAAAATAAACCGATCGATTGTGTCGATTGTACACTTGGATATTATTTTTACACATTTACAAGTGTGTTTTTGGATAGAAGCTAGCTCTGTGTATATATTATCTTACTGCACTTGGGAAAAAAGTTTTGGGAGTTTTTCTGACACGTTGAGCTGCATTTGAAATTAATTTGTATATTTTAAATAATTGTCACACAATTTATTAGCGCGGTGCTACACAGTATATATTGTTTTTCATCTGTGCATCTAGCCAACCTGCGCTCACTCCCCAACAAAATGGATGAACTACAGCTACTGTGCATTAATCGAATGCCTCAAGTTATGTGCAGAGCAGTTTTCTATAGGCCTAATTAACAATTTCAGAGGGTCATTAAAGGCCGCTTAGTCCCTGACTGCCTGAAGAGCTCACTTATTATACCAGTCCCAAAATCGTGATCCGCTTCGGACCCAGGTAGCCCTACCTTTCTTTTACCAGGAATGGGACTATCATCCTGTTACACATGTAACATTGTCATGTATCTGTTGGTGGCTGCAACCCCCGCTACCCTCTAAAAGGCAGTGTGCCCATGCCAACCATACACAAATGCCTGGAGTGGACGCGCCTTGCTAAAGGTATAGCTGACTGCAGCCGCGACTCGTGCATGCGCCATTGAATTGGGGAGAGGCAAGTTTTACAGGAGACTCGGGGGGTTTGACACAGCAAGGCATCCTGAATCTGACAGAGAAGCAGAAGCAGGGAGGCAAGGCCACGTACGAGCAGGAAGGAGGAGGTCGATTCATTGCCAAGTGTAAAGAGATCAGTTATATGTTATATTTCACTTGAGCCCTAAATACAGGGGCGTACATAGCAGGGCCCCCGTCACAGGCTCCCATCAGCTGACCCACCACAACCACCCCATCCCAGCCCCCTGTGGACACTCACCTGCCCGGCCTGGCAACCTCAGTGCCCAGGTAGGTGGGGTCTCGTGCATGGTAATGGGACCCACTGCGGCGCCAACACATGGGGCCACGTATGAGCGGGAAGGAGGTTGCATGGCTAGGTAATTATTTAGGGGTAGGTACATACCGCAGAGGCGATGGAGGCAGAATGCACCAGGCCCCATTGTTCCAAAAACAAGGGGGCCCAGGGGCACATGCCTGCACTGCCCAGATGGTATGTACACCCCTGACTAAGTGTATTTTTGCACCTAGAGCTGAATTGACTCCCTGTAAAGTGTGAATTTCATTGGTGGCCACTAGGTGGCACACATTACCAAAGTAAATTTGTACAAATCTAAAAATTGTAGTTGTCCATGCTAACAGATGCCTTTCTTTTTTTGTTTTTCGTTCATTTTATCAAGGTTAGGTTTAGAGTGAACTAAGATGACTAATGGGTGAAATGTCCAGCACACTGATATTGCTATCCAAAATGTGATGTCAAAACTTAGCTTTTAATGTTAAGCTTGTAAAATAAGTGTGCTGGCACCATGGAGAGGGCTGCTCCCCCTTGTCATTGCGGCGTGTTTTGGGGTGATTCCCTTTCTCAATATCACCGCTTGAGAAAGGGGATCACCTTGATACGTGTGACAGCAGCCAGGGCAGCAGAAAAACCTTCACCATGATGACAGCACTCTTCTTTTACAAGTCCTGTCCAGTTCCCACTACAAGTATTGTGCAGCTTTACAGGCAGTCCAGCTTCCTCCTAAATGTTAATAAGGAGACCAGTTTGAAGTCTGTAGCTTTAATTACCTGGTCATAGAAATGGGGTAAAACTGGGAAGAAATAAGACAATCCAGCATAAATATACATGCACAAAAAGCAGTGGTATATTAATATCACATAGGCTTTAGTCAGAAAAGTGCAGCATGGCTGTTAAATAAGTATACTGTACAATATGTCTAGATATTAAACAGCATCCTGATCACAAAAAAATAAAATAACATGTTCCCCAAATGTTGGTAACAACAGATTATCTGTAGGATCTCTTACCCTCTCTACAAGGTGAGATTGAGGTAGATAGTCTCTGCATCCTCATGTAGAAATGGGCTTCCCCTTACCATAAGTCACAGTCTCAGGCAGGAAAAAGAACTTCCTACTCAGGTGTGCACCTGAATTATCATTAATACCAGGAACATTTTCAGAACACATACAGACCTAACGGTTATAAGCAATGGTCAATAGGTGGCGCCAACATTTAAGAAATACATAAAACCGTTATTCACAATGGAATTCAATGGAATGAACAATGCTGAAAAAAACATGTCAGGAGGACAGAACAAGCTCAAAATTAAAAGCTAAGTTTTGACTTCACATTTTGGATGGCAATATCAATGTGCTGAACCTTTTACCAAGTGATTTTCAAACACGTGGACAGGCAGTTACCCATTCTGGGCATGCTTTTGTAACCCAAAGCTAAAGAGACAAGCTTTGGAGATGCATTTTCTGTGGTCAATTTAATTTAACCTAAGATGATTAGTGATTACTGATGAGTCTATTCAGTTCAGGAACACTGGAGGATAATTTAGGATTTGTATTATGGTTTCAGGAGAGCACCTCCCACACGGACAGATCAGAAGATATGTCACGTGTGGGGTATTGCAATTTATATAATGTTTAGTGGGAATGGGTGTTCACGCTGGTACCCTAATCTGTTTACCCTGGTCCATTTACCTGCAGGTGGAACATCCTCCACAGTTATAGATGCCTGTCACCCTTTTATCTCCAGCAATAGATACTACACACATTTTAAATATACAATACTTTTTTAAATAAAATTGCTTCTTAATGATGTCAAGCAAAATTGATCCACATGGCTGCAGACTTGCACAAGTTTCAATATGTGTCAAAGCCAGTACATGGAGAGTAAGCTGTAGAATACATATGGTTTATAATGTGCCAGTGAGACTTGTTGCTTATAACAATATCTATTTATTTATCAATCAATTCATCATTCTAATGAATAATTAAAGTATATGAATAATTTATCTGAAAAGGATACATAGACAAAATACAATGAAAATACAAAGCATATATATATATATATATATATATATATATATATATATATACACACATCTCAGAAGTTCAAAATACATCTGATCTATGAAGAGGTCATACACCCTGATAAATTTAGTCATCTTTTGTCATGTTTGGTCACAAAGTGTCTCCCTATAGAGGTTTTTGGTTGCTGATTTTTATGGCATACTGATATTCGTATATTCTTTGTTTTCATTTGTTTTCCCAACATACAACCTCCCACATGTGCAGTTTAGAGGATATGTCATGTGTGGGGTATTGCAATTTATATAATGTTTAGTGGGGATAATAGTTCGCTCTGGTACCCTAATCTTATTACACTGGTCCATATACCTGCAGGTGCAACAGCCCCCACAGGTATAGGTGCCTGTCACCCTACAACAGTGAGAGGAATCCGATTCCTCATAATGACTTTTAATGAGTTTGTCTTTAAGGGCTTCCAGCCCCGATGATTTCATAACATACAAGTTTATAAAAGTGACCCGTTGTAGCTCACAACTTATAGTAAATTTCTATCATTATTGTTTAGTGCCATAATGAACTCTTTCAGGGTGTCTTCCATCCCTGTCTATATCAAAAAAAGTCGTCAATGTATCTGTGCCACGTACCTGGTCCATTCGTCCTCACCCCACGAACTCCTCTCCCAACCACCCAGATACAGGTTTGCATATGATGGCGCACAGGTGGTCCCTATCGCAGTCCCCTATATCTGGTGGTGGAGGTGACCCTTGAAGAGGAATACATTGTGGGTGAGGATGAAAATAGATTATGATTATAAGAAATGTCCATTTCATTCAAAAATTGTTCCACACTCCTTATACCTTTATCATGTGGTATACTGGAATATAGGGCCTCCACATCCAGGGTCACCAGAAATGCCCCGGAGGGACTGTCATATCCTCCAAAATTTGAAGCATGTGGCCATTGTTCTGCATGTGGGACGGCAGCTCCTTGACGAAGGGTTGTAAGTGGAAATCAACATAGCAACTAGCCCTTTCTGTTAGAGACCCCATGCCCGACACAATTGGTTGACCTGGTGGTGTTGTTAATGATTTATGCACTTTAGGAAGTGCATAACATGTGGCCACAGTTGGGCATGGGGCCTACAGGTAGACAACCATCCCACTGCCAATGACACTGGCCACATGTGCCCTTACATATAAATCCTTGTTGTCTAGGATTTGAGAACACATTTGTTTTCCAACTCTCTCAATGCCTTGTATGTTGTAGATTCCTTATTAGATTTTGTATGCTTTGCCAGACACTCAGCATCATTCGTTAGCATCTGAATAATGTTGCCACATGAGGATTGGTGGACAAGGTAGGGGGGAAGTGGATGGTTTGAGGAACTGAACGTGTTCCTGCCTATCTCTTGAGGATCGCTGGTTGCCCTTGGCCTCAGCTGCCAGGGCCTCCATATCCCTCAGACATTGTTGTTCCCGCTGTTCTTTCTTTCTATTGTTTGAGACCCCTTGCCCCATTTGTTGATAAAGTGATATTTCAAAAGTATGTTCCTTGTAAACAAATGTAAGTCCTTGATTATCAACATTCTGGGTGGACAAAAATAAAGACACAGTCTTACTACTTTCACTTGGGCCTGGGTGAAAGTCAATGAAGACAAATTGTTTATACTACTGTCCTTATCCATTATCTCTGTTCTTTCAGAAATAGTGTTAATTTTTTGAGATATTGAGTCATTGGAACTGTGGATTCTGCATTGACTCCTCCTTCTAATAATTCTCTTTCTATTTCTGATCTTCCTAAAAAAGGGGCAGAACTATCTCTCTGATTTCCTGTATGCCCCCACTGTACACCTTCTACCTTACGTTTGGTTCCTCCCTCATTTGGGGCCATTGTATTCGGGGTGCCCGCCCATTTGGGGCCCTGCATTGGTTTCCCTAGGTTGCCCCTTGAATCATTTTTATGGCCGGCTTCCCTTTGGGAATGTTCCCGTTAGGAGGAGGAGTCAGAATTTTAAGGGTGCCTTCATTGTTTGAAAAACTCTCTCTGTCTTGGAAATAAGGCATCATTGAACTTGTATGTTATTCTATCACATTGTAGTTTAAGCGATTAAGCCACTGTTCATTCTATCTTTAATGCTTTAATTTGTCTGTCTCTCTTAAGATAATCAACGCCCTTCTTATATGATTATAAAGCAGTAAAATTATTCTTAATATGTATATCTATATCTGAGAGTCCCTCCAAATGATGTTTAATTAGTAAATTGATCAATTTAAGGGAACATTGTTGTAGGGCTAATTCCCATTCCCTTTTAAATGCCTCGGTTATGTTATTACCTTGTGGGAAAAGTCTGAGCCTAACGTCCTTAGGGACTATGCTTTCCTTTTGGTATTCTAGAAATTGAACATCCCACCATAGCCTTGATTTTCTTTCCAATTGTTGCCTCTATAGTGCATCAAATGTGAACTGAATGGGCTCTAGTTGTATTTTATTTTTGACATTCGATTTGGGAAAGGATGGTAACCATTTAGTTCCAACCCCCCCCCCAAATAAGTCATCTTACCCTATTGTAAATTTCTATTTAAATTAATTATTCCAAGATGGTGTGTTTACAGTGTAATTCTTTAAATACCTGTACATTACTCCTATGGTGTAATGTGGAGAGTATACAGTTATTCGGCAGACCTGCCACCAAAGATAATATGTTTAAATGTTGGTCATTGGGACGTTCAATGATATAAACGTTATGCTGAAAAAGGGGAGTGGGCCTCCCTGAACCTTAGTGTCCCATAGACCTCGCAACAATATTGATTTATAATAAAATATCAATTCTTTATTTCCTTATTTTTGGCTGTCAGCCTAAAACAATTGTTAAGAGTGTATTTTTATTTTTAAAATTGATCCACAGACTTGTACAAATTTCAACATGTCTTTGTCAATGCCAGTACATAGAGAGTAAGCTGTGGAATACATATAGTTTATAGTGTGCCAGTGAGACTTGTTGCTTATAACAACAATAACTATTTATGTATCAATCGATCCGTCATTATAATGAAAAAATAAAATATACAAATAGTTTATCTGAAAAGGATACATAGATAAAATGAATATACAGAGTATATATATATATATATATATATATATATATATATATATATATACACACACACACACAACAGAAATTTAGGTGTGGTGGAGGCCGCTAGGCATACAGTAGTTTTTTTCCTTGACATAACTGTAGATAGACCACTAGGGGCAGTGTCACCATAACAGTTTATATATTTGTGCTTAACATATATTACATAGAGCAGGAGTACCCAAGATTGTTGACCAACACCATTACAAGAAACAATGTTTATATGCATCCCTCTGCAGGGCAATCTAGATTGCTGCACCACATAACAATTAATTTACCTTTCTGTAACACCTGCCATGGTAAATTTGAACTGCAAAGAGGAAGTGCTGTTGGGTTTCCTTCCCCTGTGCCTTGAGGGCTATGTCGGTTAAATCCAAGTAGCAGGACGGCTGGGTAGCTGAGAAAGTTGAGAAAGAAGAACCTCATCTGCGCTTCAGCGCCTTCCCCCACCCATTCACAGGATGTCGCTTTGTGCTCTGTGCGGCAGTCCCACATGCGCTTAACTGCGGTTGAGCTAAGGGTTTTATTCTTAGTAACGCCTCCGTGTGGCAGGGTGAGGGGTTAGGGAGAGACTTCACTTTAAAATGGAAGTCTAACTGTAAAAAAAAAGCATATCAACGGTCGCCGTGGTAATGCTGGAGATGGCTACCAACTGTAAAGTGACTGTGGACATGCTTAAAGAGACTTTGCGAGCAGTTCAGGAGGAGATGAACTTGAATCCCTCCTGTACCTGTGACCGGTTCAACCACCCCCGTCACCACTACGCCCCATATCTGTGTCCATGGTAGAGACAGTTTCTAGTGTGCCTACCTGAGAATCTTTGCCCAGCCCTAACTCTGGAGGCGCAGGCCGCACCTAACCCGCTTCCGTCAGTGAGCCAAGCCTAAGTTGAGGCAGAAAAGGTTTCCACACACAGGCATACTAAACAAGCCCGTCGCCATACGTAAAACCGGGAAGTGGAAACATTAAATAATTGCCTGAGTTGTACAGAGAAAATGTGCCCGTGAACTGTAGTTGGAGTACCCTTATCTGAGCAAAGCGGCAATGGAGTTTGTGGAAGCGCAGTGTGGCCAGTGGATTGAGAGTGATCCCTGAACACATGGCCATAGAGAAGTTACCCCCAGCCATGCACCGGCGCTACAAATCCTGCTATGATACTTGGGGCTGGGGGAGGCACATCCACATGGACTGCGTCATTATTAACAGCTCCGGGAATAGTTTATAGTATATAGCTTGACTTGTTGCACTCAAATGTTGATTTGTCTAACCTCATCTTTTCTTTCTGGAAAAGGGAGGAGAAGTTTTGCTAAGTCAGAAAGTGTTTTTGAATGAAAGAAAAAGTTTCTGTCTAACCAGTTTGAATTACAGGAAGAAGAAAGAAGAAACTGGGGTGTTAAAGGTTTTAAGTGTGTCTAAAGTGAATGCCTGTTATTCTTGTTTGCTTTAAAGAAGTACCCTTCTTGGAAATGGTTTGAATGTTGAATATGTTAAAGTATACCAACACCCTGCTGTTTTTTTTTTTTTTCCTTCAAGTAATAATCCATGCCATGGGTGTTTGTGTTTATCGCAGCGCTCAAGGTGTACCAGATGGTGGTCTAGCTGCACCTATAATAAGGCGAACCTGTCCTTATGGATAGTTGAATTGGAAGTTGTCTTAGCCTTCTCCTAAGTTTGTTCTAGGAGAAAGGTAAGTAATAGGTGCGCTGTGGGTAAAATAAGGTTAGCGGGAAGAGAAACTTTTTTTGTGTTATAGGAGAAAATAATTCGTTAGAAGGGTTGGTTACCGTTGCTGGTGATTCTTCTGAGTCTGTTTATTTGTGGCCGTCTTCCTTAGTTGATTGGAGCGTTGGCGTTTAGTCTTTAGGTCTGCTTTAAAGTGGGTGCTGGAAAATGCTCTGAGTTCCACTGTCTGCTTGTAGTTTGGAGTGTAGGTCTCCTTTATGGTAGGTGGTTGAGATGCTGTAGGTTGCAGTCTATCTACTTGAAGTTGGAGTGTAGGTCTACTTTAGGGTAGTAGTTGAAATGCTGCTCCTGAAGAGGGTGTGCTGATTATGGTTATGGTTGAGATGCTGCTGCTGTAGGCTGCAGTCTATCTACTTGAAATTGGAGTGTAGGTCTACTTTAGGGTAGTGGTTGAAATGCTGCTACTGAAGAGGGTGTGCTAATTATGGAGGGTTAAGCGCTTTAGATGATAGGGCTTGGCTTGCTGTTAGTTCCCCTGTATGATTAAGTAGGCAGGTATTGCGCTATAGTCTTGGGTAGGTTTAAATTGGGTAGCGTGGCCGGCGGGCCAGCCGTTACTGCGGCTTTAAATATTGCCTCAATGGGGCCGCTTAATGTGGCTTGGCCGGCCTGGCCGGGGATGAGTAGCCGCTGATTGCGGTTTTTATTTGGTCTTTTATGGCGCAAAAAAAAAAAAAGAAACATTAGCAGAGCCTCCCTCGGCCTAGCTACATCTCCTCTGCCGCAGGAGCGGCTCCACGGAAAAACTATATTTAAACCGCATTCAGCGGCTTTCTACCCTCGGCCCTGCCAGCCACGCTACAACAGGCGGCCCCATTCAACTTGATATCCAAAGCCGCATGAACGGCTGGCTCGCCGGCCACGCTACACAGCCTCACCTCCTAAGAGGCGACACATAGCAGATAGCAACAACGTTAGCAGAAGCAGCTGGCCCAGGGGAAACACTATCAGAGCCTCCCTCGGCCGTGCTACACTTTTTTTTTTGCGCCATAAAAGACCAAATAAAAACCGCAATCAGCGGCTACTCATCCCCGGCCCCGCCGGCCACGCCACATTAAGCGGCCCCATTGAGGCAATATTTAAAGCCGCAGTAACGGCTGGCCCGCCGGCCACGCTACCCAATTTAAACCTACCCAAGACTATAGCGCAATACCTGCCTACTTAATCATACAGGGGAACTAACAGCAAGCCAAGCCCTATCATCTAAAGCGCTTAACCCTCCATAATTAGCACACCCTCTTCAGTAGCAGCATTTCAACCACTACCCTAAAGTAGACCTACACTCCAATTTCAAGTAGATAGACTGCAGCCTACAGCAGCAGCATCTCAACCATAACCATAATCAGCACACCCTCTTCAGGAGCAGCATTTCAACTACTACCCTAAAGTAGACCTACACTCCAACTTCAAGTAGATAGACTGCAACCTACAGCATCTCAACCACCTACCATAAAGGAGACCTACACTCCAAACTACAAGCAGACAGTGGAACTCAGAGCATTTTCCAGCACCCACTTTAAAGCAGACCTAAAGACTAAACGCCAACGCTCCAATCAACTAAGGAAGACGGCCACAAATAAACAGACTCAGAAGAATCACCAGCAACGGTAACCAACCCTACTAAAGAATTATTTTCTCCTATAACACAAAAAAAGTTATAAGATTCCCGGGCCGATCAGATCCCTCCTCGCGGGGCATCTGAAATCAGGATGTCCCGCGGGGTGAAACCCCCCAGGAAGCTCAGAAACCTTACCTTAACCCCGTTCCAACGGCGCATGCACGGGCCGCGGACGCGTCTTGCACTTCCCTCTAGCAGGGCGCGCACCCGCGCCGGCCGCTTGTGAATGGCCGGCGAGGGCGCGCTCCCTGTTAGTGGGAAGCGCGAGACGCTGCCTCCAGCGCTCAGAGCCGCTGTGATTGGACGCCACTTGTACGTGCATACCACAGCGGCTCTGAGTGCTCTGATTGGACGAGCGCCCGCGTAGGAGCGTGGTGAGGTGAGTGTTTCCGGGCGTCCGGGTGTTTCCAATCGGGGTGCCCCACCGAAGTGGACCAAAACCCAGAATAGTGAAAATCCTGGGTGTTGGTCCACTTTAAAGCAAAGTTGCTGTTGTGGGTGTTGGTCCACTTTAAGTGAATGCTCCTAAAGAAACCTTGAAACCTTTTATGCTGTCCAAAACTGTGTCAGCTTCTTAAAGGAGAACCTGCTATTTAATTTAACAGGGGATTTTCCTTTGCAGCAGGGGAAGACTACATTCAAGCAGACCTAATCTACCTCAATATGGAACCTCTTAACTGAAGGTGTTCATGCTATGGATGGTTCAGATGTCTTCCATAATATGCTTTTAGCAGGAGACCTACCACCCTCTAACCCAGACATAGAGGGTGGGTAAAAAAAATGGAATGACATTAAAAGTGTTTTGTGTTTAAAATGCACTATTAATTGTGCAAGAGATTGGTTTCAATGTTTTATGAGTTGGGTTTACTAATTCTAACAAGTTGATAGGTCGGAAATAGTTAATGGTAGGAATAACAGACACCAATTCAGTGTTGATTTTGCTGATCGGTGGAGGTTATAAAAGGGGAATCCTGACACAAATGCACCTAACATGGTCACTAAAGTCAGAGGTCTCTCCTGGAAAAGGTATTGTACATAGTTAGATGGTGGGGGGAGCATACAGCCAATCAAATTAAAGGGTGCAAGTGTTATAATCAGTGGTCTCTAAATGGCGCTGATATACCTCTGCTAAAGTCTTATGCTTTTCTGTGATCCTCAAGTAGGACATAGTGAAATATAAAGAGTGCACCAGGTACAAGGGTTAAGGTTTTTGTGGTTGAAATTGGTTCAAAAGTAAAATATTATGTGATTATATGAATGTTATATGCTCTAGAAGAGACACTAATATACCCCAAAATTAGTACACATTCACCCACACCCCCAGAACCGGCGCTGGGCAGGAATGTAGGTACAAAGGGGAAGGTAAGTAGAAACAAAATGGGGATGTTAAATTGGGTAAGGGTAACAGACTAGCCCCCATTGCCAACTTAAATTGTCACTTGTGTATACACTATGGTACCTTGATAGGGCTAACAGATACAGAAGCTAGGTTATTATTATTATTATTATTGGTTATTTATATAGCGCCATCATCTTCCGTAGCGCTTTACAAAGTAGTAATTACAGACAGGGTAGAAACATACGGTACATATACTATTTCAAATGCAGTTTTACAGAGTTGACAATGGATATTCTAAGTACAAGATACAATAGGGGAGAGAGCCCTGCCCTTGCGAGCTTACAGTCTAAAGGAAGAGGGATGAAGACGAGGGGGAAGGATCACAAACAGGTTATTAGAGTGTAGTTTATTAGGTTATGAGAGTGCAGTTTGGACCTCTGAGGTATGAGGGGCTGTTCCAATAATCCTATTAGGACCAGGGCAGTATTTGCCACTAGGCACAGGTAGGCACGTGCCTAGGGTGGAGCTACAGCCAGGGCGGGTACGGGGCGGTGGCCAGCAACAAATTAATTTATTACAAAACAACTTTCATGCAGCGATGCCCTCTTCTTTGACCCCCCCCCACCACTGCCACCAGTGCTCCACAATAGGCAGCAGACACAACTGTGCGGGCAATCCCCGGCCCAATCCAGCCCAGCGCAGTCCAGCCCAACCCCGTCCAGTCCCATCTGGTGCAGCCCCACCCCTTCCCGTGCAGCCTCATCCCAGCCAGCATAGTGCAGCCCCGCCCAGCACCCTTCCCTTGCAGCCCCATCCCGGCCAGCATAGTGCAGCCCAGCCCCATCCCGGCTAGCATAGTGCAGCCCAGCCCCTTCTCATGCAGCCTCATCCCGCCCAGCATAGTGCAGCCCAGCCCCGCCCAGCTCCTTCCTGTGCAGCCCCTTCCCAGCCAGCATAGTGCAGCTCAGCCCCTTCCCCTGCAGCCCCGCCCCTTCCCGTGCAGCTCCATCCCGGCCAGCATAGTGCAACCCAGCCCCTTCCCGTGCAGCCTCATCCCGGCCAGCATAGTGCAGCCCAGCCCCTTCCCTTGCAGCCTCATCCCAGCCAGCATAGTGCAATCCAGCCCCTTCCGGTGCAGCCCCTTCCCGGCCAGCATAGTGCAGCACAGCCCCTTCCCGGCCAGCATAGTGCAGCCCAGCCCCTTCCCGTGCAGCCTCATCCCGGCCAGCATAGTGCAGCCCAGCCCCTTCCCTTGCAGCCTCATCCCAGCCAGCATAGTGCAATCCAGCCCCTTCCGGTGCAGCCCCATCCCGGCCAGCATAGTGCAGCACAGCCCCTTCCCGGCCAGCATAGTGCAGCCCAGCCCCTTCCCTTGCAGCCCCTTCCCGGCCAGCATAGTGCAGACCAGCCCCTTCCTGTACATCCCCATCCCGGCCAACATAGTGCAGCACAGCCCCTTCCCGGCCAGCATAGTGCAGCCCAGCCCCTTCCCTTGCAGCCCCATCCCGGCCAGCATAGTGCAGCCCAGCCCCTTACCTTGCAGCCCCTTCCCGCTCAGCTCCATCCCGGCCAGCATAGTGCAGCCCAGCCCCGCCCAGCTTCTTCCCGTGCAGCCCCTTCCCGGCCAGCATAGTGCAGCCCAGCCCCTTCCCTTGCAGCCCCATCCCAGCCAGCATAGTGCAGCCCAGCCCCTTCCCATGCAGCCCCATCCTGGCCAGCATAGTGTAGCCCAGCCCCTTCCCTTGCAGCTCCATCCCGGCCAGCATAGTGCAGCCCAGCCCCTTCCCGGCCAGCATAGTGCAGCCCAGCTCCTTCCCGTGCAGCCCCATCCCGGCCAGCATAGTGCAGCCCAGCCCCTTCCTGTGCAGCCTCATCCCGGCCAGCATAGTGCAGTCCAGCCCCTTCCTGTGCAGCTCCATCCCGGCCAGCATAGTGCAGCCCAGCCCCTTCCTGTGCAGCCCCATCCCAGCCAGCATAGTGCAGCCCAGCCCCTTCTCTTGCAGCCTCATCCCGGCCAGTATAGTGCAGCCCAGCCCCTTCCCTTGCAGCCTCATCCCAGCCAGCATAGTGCAGCCCAGCCCCTTCCCTTGCAGCCTCATCCCGGCCAGCATAGTGCAACCCAGCCCCTTCCCTTGCAGACCTTTCCTGGCCAGCATAGTGTAGCCCAGCCACTTCCTGTGCAGCCTTATCCCGGCCAGCATAGTGCATCCCAGCCCCTTACCTTGCAGCCTCATCCCGGCCAGCAAGTGCAGCCCAGCCCCTTCCCTTGCAGCCCCTTCCCGGCCAGCATAGTGCAGCCCAGCCCCTTCCCATGCAGCCTCATCCCGGCCAGCATAGTGCAGCCCAGCCCCTTCCCTTGCAGCCCCTTCCCGGCCAGCATAGTGCACCCTAGCCCCTTCCCTTGCAGCCTCATCCTGGCCAGCATAGTGCAGCCCAGCCCCTTCCCTTGCAGCCCCTTCCTGGCCAGCATAGTGCAGCCCAGCCCCTTCCCTTGCAGCCCCTTCCCGGCCAGTATAGTGCAGCCCAGCCCCTTCCCTAGCAGGCCCTTCCCGGCCAGCATTCTGCAGCCCAGCCCCTTCCTGTGCAGCCTCATCACGGCCAGCATAGTGCAGCCCAGCCCCTTCCCTTGCAGACCTTTCCTGGCCAGCATAGTGCATCCCAGCCCCTTACCTTGCAGCCTCATCCCGGCCAGCAAGTGCAGCCCAGCCCCTTCCCTTGCAGCCCCTTCCCGGCCAGCATAGTGCAGCCCAGCCCCTTCCCGGCCAGCATAGTGCATACCAGCCCCTTCCCTTGCAGCCTCATCCCGCCCAGCATAGTGCAGCCCAGCCCCTTCCCTTGCAGCCCCTTCCTGGCCAGCATAGTGCACCCTAGCCCCTTCCCTTGCAGCCCCTTCCCGGCCAGCATAGTGCAGACCAGCCCCTTCCCTTGCAGCCCCTTCCTGGCCAGCATAGTGCAGCCCAGCCCCTTCCCTTGCAGCCCCTTCCCGGCCAGTATAGTGCAGGCCCGCCCCTTCCCTAGCAGGCCCTTCCCGGCCAGCATTCTGCAGCCCAGCCCCTTCCTGTGCAGCCTCATCACGGCCAGCATAGTGCAGCCCAGCCCCTTCCCTTGCAGCCGCATCCCAGCCAGCATAGTGCAGCCCAGCCCCTTCCTGTGCAGCCTCATTCCGGCCAGCATAGTGCAGCCCAGCCCCTTCCCTTGCAGCCCCTTCCCGGCCAGCATAGTGCACCCTAGCCCCTTCCCTTGCAGCCTCATCCCGGCCAGCATAGTGCAGCCCAGCCCCTTCCCTTGCAGCCCCTTCCCGGCCAGTATAGTGCAGCCCAGCCCCTTCCCTAGCAGGCCCTTCCCGGCCAGCATTCTGCAGCCCAGCCCCTTCCTGTGCAGCCTCATCACGGCCAGCATAGTGCAGCCCAGCCCCTTCCCTTGCAGACCTTTCCTGGCCAGCATAGTGTAGCCCAGCCACTTCCTGTGCAGCCTTAACCCGGCCAGCATAGTGCATCCCAGCCCCTTACCTTGCAGCCTCATCCCGGCCAGCAAGTGCAGCCTCGCCCCTTCCCTTGCAGCCCCTTCCCGGCCAGCATAGTGCAGCCCAGCCCCTTCCCTTGCAGCCCCTTCCCGGCCAGCATAGTGCAGACCAGCCCCTTCCCTTGCAGCCTCATCCAGGCCAGCATAGTGCAGCCCAGCCCCTTCCTGTGCAGCCTCATTCCGGCCAGCATAGTGCAGTCCAGCCCCTTCCTGTGCAGCTCCATCCCGGCCAGCATAGTGCAGCCCAGCCCCTTCCCGTGCAGCCCCATCCCAGCCAGCATAGTGCAGCCCAGCCCCTTCTCTTGCAGCCTCATCCCGGCCAGTATAGTGCAGCCCAGCCCCTTCCCTTGCAGCCTCATCCCAGCCAGCATAGTGCAGCCCAGCCCCTTCCCTTGCAGCCTCATCCCGGCCAGCATAGTGCAGCCTAGCCCCTTCCCTTGCAGACCTTTCCTGGCCAGCATAGTGTAGCCCAGCCACTTCCTGTGCAGCCTTATCCCGGCCAGCATAGTGCATCCCAGCCCCTTACCTTGCAGCCTCATCCCGGCCAGCAAGTGCAGCCTCGCCCCTTCCCTTGCAGCCCCTTCCCGGCCAGCATAGTGCAGCCCAGCCCCTTCCCTTGCAGCCCCTTCCCGGCCAGCATAGTGCAGACCAGCCCCTTCCCTTGCAGCCTCATCCCGCCCAGCATAGTGCAGCCCAGCCCCTTCCCTTGCAGCCCCTTCCCGGCCAGCATAGTGCACCCTAGCCCCTTCCCTTGCAGCCTCATCCCGGCCAGCATAGTGCAGCCCAGCCCCTTCCCTTGCAGCCCCTTCCTGGCCAGCATAGTGCAGCCCAGCCCCTTCCCTTGCAGCCCCTTCCCGGCCAGTATAGTGCAGCCCAGCCCCTTCCCTAGCAGGCCCTTCCCGGCCAGCATTCTGCAGCCCAGCCCCTTCCTGTGCAGCCTCATCACGGCCAGCATAGTGCAGCCCAGCCCCTTCCCTTGCAGCCGCATCCCGGCCAGCATAGTGCAGCCCAGCCCCTTCCTGTGCAGCCTCTTTCCGGCCAGCATAGTGCAGCCCAGCCCCTTCCTGTGCAGCCTCATTCCAGCCAGCATAGTGCAGCCCAGCCCCTTCCCTTGCAGACCCTTCCTGGCCAGCATAGTGTAGCCCAGCCCCTTCCTGTGCAGCCTCATCCCGGCCAGCATAGTGCAGCCCCGCCCCTTCCTGTGCAGCCTCAACCCAGCCAGCATAGTGCAGCCCCGCCCCTTCCTATGCAGCCTCACCCCGGCCAGCATAGTGCAGCCCAGCCCCTTTCTGTGCAGCCTCATCCCGGCCAGCATAGTGCAGCCCAGCCCCTTCCTGTGCAGCCTCATCCTGGCCAGCATAGTGCAGTCCAGCCTCTTCCTGTGCAGCCTCATCCCAGCCAGCATAGTGCAGCCCAGCCCCTTCCTGTGCAGCCTCATCCCGGCAGCATAGTGCAGCCCAGCCCCTTCCTGTGCAGCCGCAAATCAGCACTTCCAACCTCATGGTAAGTGTGCCCCCAAGGGTTGTGGGGGTTATTTTGAGGGGGGGGTAGGTTGCTCAAGTGACATTGTGTGAGCCCCCAAGATCGCTCCAGGACACTCACTGCGATTTCCGGACATGGGTTGGGGGTGTGTATACCTACCAACTTTTCAGGGTGGGAAAGAGGGACATTTGTTAATTTAGGTCACGCCCCCTCATTGAGGGATGGATAAGAGCTAAATTAAAACATTTTAAATATTGTAAACACTTTAAATGGGCAAATGAATAATTTACTGATGCAGATCTGCATGTTAAACCTCAAAGGGGGGCAAAGGAGAACAACGAGTGACGGGGGGGACATGTACGCAAAAGAGGGACAGTCCCTCCAAATCAGGGACACTTGGGAGGTATGGGGGTGGGAGCACACATCAGGGAGACCAGGGATGTGACTGCTCCCTGTTACCCTGTGCCGCAGCTCTCATACAAAAGGTATTTTATACTGTGCATTAAAATGCATGGCATGAGGTGCTGACTGAACGAGAGCTTGTGCATGCGCTGGGAGACGAGGGAAAGGTGAGTCTGTGGGGAGATTGGGGGGTTTTTATAGAGTGGAGCATCACAAATCTGGTTGTTCCTAAGTAAGTACCAAAACCAGGATAATGAAAATCCTGGGTTTTGGTTCACTTAAAGTGTAACAAAACTTGTGTCTTTCCGGGTTTGTTCCGTGCCCTCAGGGCATCCTGAATTGGGATGCCGCGCTATGTGAAACTCCCCCAGTTTGCCAAGTAAAACTCTCCTCTCCTCGGTCCAATGGTGCATGCGACACGGTCTCTCGTCAAGTCAGAGCCCATTGCAGTGTTTACATCCTTTGGCAAATGGCTCTGATTGGATGAGAGACGGCTCAAGCTCCGCTAGAGAGCGGAAAGGTGAGTGTTTACAGGACCCTTGGGTGTTTCACACAGTGGGGCATCTGGAATCAGGATGCACCGTGGAAAGCCAGCAGCTGGCCCTGGATTTTTTTAGGCCAGCCGCTAATGAGTCTTCACAGCCTCAGCGAACAGCGCCGGTCTTCAGCCTTGCACAGCGCCAGGTATGACCTCTCGCTACCTGTCGCTCTCCCATACATTTCAATGAACGATCCTTTTCTTCATCTTTAAACGGGTTTTTTTTTTTTTTTTTTCAAAAAATCACAAATAATTCTGTGACCTCTTCTGGCATTGAAATAGCAGTTTTTCCACAATTTTTTCATTTTTTATATATTTCCTCAGAAATGACATTACAGGTCTGCCATTAAAGTGTTCATGTTACAATGTTGCTACAATGTAATTCCATATGTTTTCGCTTTGTTACTGGTGGATAGATGCTGAGAAACAGACTTTAAACACACCGCCTCCTGCGCTCTGGGCTTCAAACAAGTATTTTTCAGCGCCAGAGATTTGTGAGGCTGTTTTTTTGCTGAATATGTTGTGAGTCGGTCGCTATGAGCAGTCGCTAACATGCGCTCCCATACAGCGCTGTACTGGTCAAATAGCGACTCCTCACAATGTATTCAACATTACTGGACAGCGACTGAGTCGCTATAAACTAGCGACCCACGGCTGAGCACAGTGACTACTAGCGGGCGCTCTGAAAATGCCTGCTACAGATGCTCATCTGTCGCCATATTCAGCAAAAAAACAGCCTCACAAATCTCTGGCGCAGAAACATGCTTCTTTGAAGCCCAGAGCGCAGGAGGCGGTGTGTTTAAAGTGTGTTTTTCAGCATCTATCCACTAGTAACAAAGCAAAAACATATGGAATTACATTGTAGCAACATTGTAACATGAACACTTTAATGGCAGACCTGTAATGTCATTTCTGAAGAAATATATAAAAAATGAAAAAATTGTGAAAAAAATGCTTTTTCAATGCCAAGAGAGGTCACAGAATTATTTGTGATTTTTTGAAAAAAAAAATAAACAAAAACCCTGTTTAAAGAGAAGAAAAGGATCGTCCATTGAAATGTATGGGAGAGCGACAGGTAGCGAGAGGTCATACCTGGCGCTGTGCAAGGCTGAACGCCGGCGCTGTTCGCTGAGGCTGTGAAAATGATGAATCAGACGCTACATGGCATTATCCCAGTCACTAAACAGATTCTGGTTGATAAATGTGTAATTGCGTGCCGTGTCCGGCGTTGACCAGTCGCTACCTATCGCTACCTCTCATTAACCAGCCACTACCTGACGCTATCCCTTCCTAAATAAGGGCCTAAGTCTTATGGCTATCCCAGGGGGTTTTACACAGTGGGAAACGGTTGGCCCTGGGGCCCATTTGGATTTTGGGCTGTCCAAATTGGTTTTGATATGCTTTTACAATATGTGTAAGTGTGTGTAGTGAGGGGTAATGGAGTGTTTGGGGGGTAATAAGTGTGTGTAGGTGAGGGGTTAAAGTGGAACAAAACCTGGCCGGGCCAGCCCCAGGGGCATCCCTGAATTGCCTTGCTGAGTTAAGCCCCCGGGGTGCCAGTAATTACTCATCTTTTCTGGTTCCAGTGGTACATGGCCGTATGGTCTCCTGCCGTCAACCTTCTATGTTTCTATGTTTCTACATGTGCGGGCTCTTGGCTAATCAGGGCCGTTTGCCATGACAATGTAATTCAGCAAATGGCTCTCATTGTTTTCAATTCCCTGTGTAGCGGGAGCGTGCCTGGCCAGGGGCACGCGCTCTGAGGAGCGAGGGGGGTTCTTGGACCTAGGGTAGGGCATCCCATGTTGGTGTGACATGTGTGGGTAGAGGTGCACTTACTGGCTTCAACCGTCGCTGGTCTCCAGAGATTACACTCTTTGGTGAACTCAACATGGTCTTTATTGGTTGGCTTCCTTCCATGGTAACACAGTCTATTGCAATGGTCTACTCCATGGCTGTCTCTCAGCTCCTCCACACTACATTGTAATGCTTCCCCTCATGACAGAGTCTAGGCTTAGAACACCCTAGAAGGGAAGGTCTCTCCCTTACATAACCTTGGTATTGTTGCTATCCTAACTAATGTTGCGAGTCCCAACCAATGGCAGACCAGGTAATGTTGCCAATGCCACCTGGCTGAGTCTCTACTTACCAACCTAAAGGGGAACGCTAGACCATTAAAGTACTGTTCGGTCAATTCCTTAGGCAACACTGCCATCATGTGGTTTCATGATGCAATGGTCCCAAGAACTGCATCCAACAGGTTTAACTACACTATTTAAAGGTTTCTATATGCTATCAGGGGCCTACACCACTTTAATGGTTCCTACTTTTAGTGTTGCCCATGGTTTCCACCCATCACATCTGCATTCTCAGGCTGTGCACACACTCCTGTCCCATGCATTCAGATAGGTTGGGGCAGGAGCGTGTGCACCGCTGGGCATGCAGACACTTGCGCTCTCCATTGAAGTCAATGAGAACCATTTGCTGAATGACATAGTCACAGCAAATGGCTCGCAATGGAGAAAATACTTGCATGAGCCGTTGGACGCAGGAAAGGTGAGTGAATCCTGGTGTCCTGGGGGGTTTGACACAGTGGGGCATTCCAGTTTGGGATGCCACCAAGGAATGGAACAAAACCGGGAATGTCAGATACCAGGTTCCACTTTGACTGTATGTGTGGGAGGTGAAAACTGACCAACACCTAGGTTTTGGCCCCTTTACTGAGGCATCCTGAAACCTCAAGGAACGGCAAAAATCTCGACTAGCTCCAGTGGTGCATGCACAGTTTTCCAGTAACTCAGTATAGATTAAATCACCTTTGTATCTATTCTGAATGAATATAAGGATTCTGAATGAATATAAGGCTTGGAAGCACCCACTGTCTGCTCCCTTCCTGCTGTGTGTCCGTGCTGGCCATTAAGCCAGAGGGATGCCACTGCAGGCCGTGCATGCACTGTGGGATCAATGATAAGATATGTTTTATGGTGATCCCAGGGAGTTTCACTGAATCAGGATGCCTTGTGGCGAGGGAATTGGCTGGTGCCGGGGTCTTTTAGACTACAGGGCTGGATGAAACTGGTTAAGGTCTGGTTTAACATGTGTGGGGCTATTTGTGTGTGTGTGTTTTGGGGTGTAAGAGTGGTGGGGCGGTGTAATGAGGATGTGTGTGTTTGTGGGATAACTGGTTTGTGGGGCTAATGGTGTGAGGGGTTGATGGGGTGTTTGCCCTTGCTGATTCCCCTCTCCCTCATTGAAGGCCCATTTCTTACCTGATCCTCGCTCCCTTGGCAAAATGGGCCAATGATTGGCCACTAGCTGCCACGTTGACTCCGGACCCAATGAGGACCGGTCTACAATCCTGTTCTATGAGGATCAGGTAATAAAGATTGGGTTTGCAAGTGTAGTATATGAACATCAGCACAGTGAGCAAATGTGGTTAATACATATTTTTTTATAAAATTGGTTTTGGATGGCTGTGATGTTGATGGGTAAAAGTGTATGTCCGGATTCTTGGACATGATCACCAGGAATTTACTTATCCTGGTGATTGGTACTTCTTGAGTGCTGTGGCTCCTTTAAGACTTGTGTGTACTAATTGCCCTGCTAACGTGCACCTCCCAGGTTAGTTATAAAATGGTCTGAGCGGCTGCTACCCCCTTTGTTTCCTTTGAATTTGTGCAAGCACATGGTGTGTGGGGTCTAGGCTGTACTGCAAGGTCTTTGACCCTTCCACCCCATGGCTTGCACTTGAGAGGTTTAGGGCAACCTCAGGTAAGCCTGCTCCCAATTTATCTATTGCACTGTATGTCCCAGATGGGCTCTCAGAGATTAGAGTTAGGACTGCACCCCACAGAGGCACTTTGGTGTAGTGGTGCAGCTTAAGCATACTTCTGCAGATGTGTGTGACCGAGTCCTCTGTTTTTAACCAAGTTTAGAGACAGATTATGGGCTGGCCTGCAAGCTAACAGGGTTGAGTGCTGTGGCTCCTTTAAGACTTGTGTGTACTAATTGCCCTGTTAACGTGCACCTCCCAGGTTAGTTATAAAATGGTCTCAGCGGCTGCCACCCCCCTTTGTTTCTTTTGAATTTGTGCAAGCACATGGTGTGTGGGGGTCTAGGCTGTACTGCAAGGTCTTTGACCCTTCCACCCCATGGCTTGCACTTGAGAGGTTTAGGGCAACCTCAGGTAAGCCTGCTCCCATTTTATCTATTGCACTGTATGTCCCAGATGGGCTCTCAGAGACTCCCCCCACCCCTTTCTAATAGTTGGTCCTGCGCCGTCTCCGGGAGGTTTGCCACGGCCTCTCAGGCACCCGCTGCTGCCTAGTCCCCTGCCTCCTGTGTGTGTGTGATCCCTGTGTTGTATAGAGTGTAAGCTCTGCCGCCTAGTCGCCTGCCTCCTGTGTGTGTGATCCCCGTGCTGTATAGAGTGTCAGCTCTGCTGCCTAATCGCCTGTCTCCCGTGTGTGTGACCCTGTGCTGTATAGAGTGTCAGCTCTGCTGCCTAGTCCCCGGTCTCCTGTGTGTGACCCTGTGCTGTATAGAGTGTCAGCTCTGCTGCCTAGTCGCCTGCCTCGTGTGTGTGTGTGTGTGTGTGATCCCTGTGCTGTATAGCGTGTCAGCTCTGCTGCCTAGTCCCCTGCCTCCTGTGTGTGTGTGTGTGATCCCTGTGCTGTATAGAGTGTCGGCTCTGCTGCCTAGTCCCCTGCCTCCTGTGTGTGTGTTATCCCTGTGCTGTATAGTGTCAGCTCTGCTGCCTAGTCGCCTGCCTCCTGTGTGTGTGTGATCCCTGTGCTGTATAGAGTGTCAGCTCTGCTGCCTAGTCCCCTGCCTCCTGTGTGTGTGATCCCTGTGCTGTATAGTGTCAGCACTGCTGCCTAGTCCCCTGCCTCCTGTGTGTGTGATCCCTGTGCTATATAGTGTCAGCTCTGCTGCCTAGTCCCCTTTCTTCGTGTGTTTGATCCCTGTGCTGTATAGAGTGTCAGCTCTGCTGCCTAGTCCCCTGCCTCCTGTGTGTATGATCCCTGTGCTGTATAGAGTGTCAGCTCTGCTGCCTAGTCCCCTGCCTCCTGTGTGTGTGATCCCTGTGCTGTATAGTGTCAGCTCTGCTGCCTAGTCCGTTGTTTCCTGTGTGTGTGTGTGATCCCTGTGCTATATAGAGTGTCAGCTCTGCTGCCTAGTCCCCTGCCTCCTGTGTGTGTGTGTGTGATCCCTGTGCTGTATAGAGTGTCAGCTCTGCTACCCAGTCCCGTGTGTGTGTGTGTGATCCCTGTGCTGTATAGAGTGTCAGCTCTCCTGCCTAGTCCCCTGCCTCCTGTGTGTATGATCCCTGTGCTGTATAGAGTGTCAGCTCTGCTGCCTAGTCCCCTGCCTCCTGTGTGTGATCCCTGTGCTGTATAGAGTGTTTACTCTGCTGCCTAGTCCCCTGCCTCCTGTTTGTGTCTGATCCCTGTGCTGTATAGAGTGTCAGCTCTGCTGCCCAGTCCCCTGTGTGTGTGTGATCCCTGTGCTGTATAGTGTGTCGGCTCTGCTGCCTAGTCCCCTGCCTCCTGTGTGTGTGATCACTGTGCTGTATAGAGTGTCAGCTCTGCTGCCTAGTCCCCTGCCTCCTGTGTGTGTGATCCCTGTGCTGTATAGAGTGTCAGCTCTGCTGCCTAGTCCCCTGCCTCCTGTGTGTGTGATCCCTGTGCTATATAGAGTGTAAGCTCTGCTGCCTAGTCCCCTGCCTCCTGTGTGTGTGATCCCTGTTCTGTATAGAGTGTCAGCTCTGCTGCCCAGTCCCCTGTGTGTGTGATCCCTGTGCTGTATAGTGTCAGCTCTACTGCCTAGTCGCCTGCCTCCTGTGTGTGTGATCCCTGTGTTGTATAGAGTGTCAGCTCTGCTGCCTAGTCCCCTGTCTCCTGTGTGTGTGTGTGTGTGTGTGTGTGTGATCCCTGTGCTGTATAGTGTGTCAGCTGTGCTGCCTAGTCCCCTGCCTCCTGTGTGTGTGATCCCTGTGCTGTATAGAGAATAAGCTCTGCTGCCTAGTCGCCTGCCTCCTGTGTGTGTGTGTGATCCCTGTGCTGTGTAGCATGTCAGCTCTGCTGCCTAGTCCCCTGCCTCCTGTGTGTGATCCCTGTGCTGTATAGAGTGTCAGCTCTGCTGCCTAGTCCCCTGCCTCCTGTGTGTGTGATCCCTGTGCTGTATAGAGTGTCAGCTCTGCTGCCTAGTCCCCTGCCTCCTGTGTGTGTGATCCCTGTGCTGTATAGAGTGTCAGCCCTGCTGCCTAGTCGCGTGCCTCCTGTGTGTTTGATCCCTGTGTTGTATAGAGTGTCAGCTCTGCTGCCTAGTCCCCTGCCTCCTGTGTGTGTGTGATCCCTGTGCTGTATAGTGTCAGCTGTGCTGCCTAGTCCCCTGCCTCCTGTGTGTGTGATCCCTATGTTGTATAGAGTGTCAGCTCTACTGCCTAGTCGCGTGCCTCCTGTGTGTGTGATCCCTGTGTTGTATAGAGTGTCAGCTCTGCTGCCTAGTCCCCTGTCTCCTGTGTGTGTGTGTGTGTGTGTGTGATCCCTGTGCTGTATAGTGTCAGCTCTGCTGCCCAGTCCCCTGTGTGTGTGATCCCTGTGCTGTATAGTGTGTCAGCTGTGCTGCCTAGTCCCCTGCCTCCTGTGTGTGTGATCCCTGTGCTGTATAGAGAATAAGCTCTGCTGCCTAGTCGCCTGCCTCCTGTGTGTGTGTGTGATCCCTGTGCTGTGTAGCATGTCAGCTCTGCTGCCTAGTCCCCTGCCTCCTGTGTGTGATCCCTGTGCTGTATAGAGTGTCAGCTCTGCTGCCTAGTCCCCTGCCTCCTGTGTGTGTGATCCCTGTGCTGTATAGAGTGTCAGCCCTGCTGCCTAGTCGCGTGCCTCCTGTGTGTTTGATCCCTGTGTTGTATAGAGTGTCAGCTCTGCTGCCTAGTCCCCTGCCTCCTGTGTGTGTGATCCCTGTGCTGTATAGTGTCAGCTGTGCTGCCTAGTCCCCTGCCTCCTGTGTGTGTGATCCCTGTGTTGTATAGAGTGTAAACTCTGCTGCCTAGTCTCCTGTGTGTGATCCCTGTGCTGTATAGAGTGTCAGCTCTGCTGCCTAGTCCCCTGCCTCCTGTGTGTGTTATCCCTGTGGTGTATAGTGTGTCAGCTCTGCTGCCTAGTCGCCTGCCTCCTGTGTGTGATCCCAGTGCTGTATAGTGTCAGCACTGCTGCCTAGTCCCCTGCCTCCTGTGTGTGATCCCTGTGCTGTATAGTGTCAGCTCTCCTGCCTAGTCCCCTGCCTCCTGTGTGTGATCCCTGTGCTGTATAGAGTGTCAGCTCTGCTGCCTAGTTCCTTGCTTCCTGTGTATGTGATCCCTGTGATGTATAGAATGTAAGCTCTGCTGCCCAGTCCCCTGCCTCTTGTGTGTGTGTGATCCCTGTGCTGTATAGAGTGTCAGCTCTGCTACCTAGTCCCCTGCCTCCTGTGTGTGTAATCCCTGTGTTTTATAGAATGTCAGCTCTGCTGCCCAGTCCCCTGCCTCTTGTGTGTGTGTGATCCCTGTGTTTTATAGAGTGTCTGCTCTGCTGCCTAGTCCCCTGCCTCGTGTGTGTGTGATCTCTGTGCTGTATAGAGTGTCACCTCTGCTGCCTACTCCCCTTCCTCCTGTGTGTGTGATCCCTGTGCTGTATAGAGTGTCAGCTCTGCTGCCTAGTCCCCTGCCTCTTGTGTGTGTGATCCCAGTGCTGTATAGTGTCAGCTCTGCTGCGTAGTCACCTGCCTCCTGTGTGTGTGATCTCTGTGCTGTATACAGTGTCAGCTCTGCTGCCTAGTCCCCTGCCTCCTGTGTGTGTGATCT
This sequence comes from Gastrophryne carolinensis, assembly GCA_027917425.1. Taxonomy (NCBI): domain Eukaryota; kingdom Metazoa; phylum Chordata; class Amphibia; order Anura; family Microhylidae; genus Gastrophryne; species Gastrophryne carolinensis. Next base: position 41,505,458 of record CM051240.1, on the reverse strand, counting down.
CTGTGCTGTATAGAGTGTCAGCTGTGCTGCCTAGTCCCCTTTCCTCCTGTGTGTGTGTGTGTGTGATCCCTGTGTTGTATAGAGTGTCGGCTCTGCTGCCCAGTCCCCTGCCTCCTGTGTGTGTGATCCCTGTGCTGTATAGAGTGTCAGCTCTGCTGCCTAGTCCCCTGCCTCCTGTGTGTGTGATCCATGTGCTGTATAGAATGTCAGCTCTGCTGCCTAGTCGCCTGCCTCCTGTGTGTGTGATCCCTGTGCTGTATAGAGTGTCAGCTCTGCTGCCTAGTTCTATGCCTTCTGTGTGTGTGATCCCTGTGCTGTATAGAATGTCAGCTCTGCTGCCTAGTCGCCTGCCTCCTGTGTGTGTGATCCCTGTGTTGTATAGAGTGTCAGCTCTGCTGCCTAGTCGCCTGCCTCCTGTGTGATCCCTGTGTTGTATAGATTGTCAGCTCTGCTGCCTAGTCACCTGCCTCCTGTGTGTGTGATCCCTGTGCTGTATACAGTGTCAGCTCTGCTGCCTAGTCCCCTGCCTCCTGTGTGTGTGATCTCTGTGCTATATAGAGTGTCAGCTGTGCTGCCTAGTCCCCTGCCTCCTGTGTGTGTGATCCCTGTGTTGTATAGAGTGTAAGCTCTGCTGCATAGTCTCCTGTGTGTGATCCCTGTGCTATATAGAGTATCGGCTCTGCTGCCTAGTCCCTTGTCTCCTGTGTGTAATCCCTGTGCTGTATAGTGTCAGCTCTGCTGCCTAGTCACCTGCCTCCTGTGTGTTTGATCCCTAATTTGTATTATAGAGTGTCAGCTCTGCTGCTTAGTCCCCTGCCTCCTGTGTGTGTGTGTGATCCCTGTGCTGTATAGAGTGTCAACTCTGCTGCCTAGTCCCCTGTCTCCTGTGTGTGATCCCTGTGCTGTATAGAGTGTCAGCTCTGCTGCCTAGTCCCCTGCCTCCTGTGTGTGATCCATGTGCTGTATAGTGTCAGCGCTGCTGCCTTGTCCCCTGCCTCCTGTGTGTGTGTGTGATCCCTGTGCTGTATAGAGTGTCAGCTCTACTGCCTAGTTCCTTGCCTTCTGTGTGTGTGATCCCTGTGCTGTATAGAGTGTCAGCTCTGCTGCCTAGTCGCGTGCCTCCTGTGTGTTTGATCCCTGTGTTGTATAGAGTGTCGGCTCTGCTGCCTAGTCCCCTGCCTCCTCTGTGTGTGTGATCCCTGTGCTATATAGAGTGTCAGCTCTGCTGCCCAGTCCCCTGCCTCCTGTGTGTGTGATCCCTGTGCTGTATATTGTGTCAGCTCTGCTGCCTAGTCCCCTGCCTCCTGTGTGTGTGTGATCTTTGTGCTGTATAGAGTGTCGGCTCTGCTGCCTAGTCACCTGCCTGCTGTGTGTGTGATCTCTGTGCTGTATAGAGTGTCACCTCTACTGCCTAGTCCCCTGCCTCCTGTGTGTGTGATCCCTGTGCTGTATAGTGTGTCAGCTCTGCTGCCTAGTCCCCTGCCTCCTGTGTGTGTGATCCCTGTGTTGTATAGAGTGTCAGCTCTGCTGCCTAGTCGCCTGCCTCCTGTGTGTGATCCCTGTGTTGTATAGAGTGTCAGCTCTGCTGCCTAGTACCCTGCCTCCTGTGTGTGTGATCCCAGTGCTGTATAGAGTGTCAGCTCTGCTGCCTAGTCACCTGCCTCCTGTGTGTGTGATCTCTGTGCTGTATAGAGTGTCAGCTGTGCTGCCTAGTCCCCTTTCCTCCTGTGTGTGTGTGTGTTCCCTGTGCTGTATAGAGTGTCAGCTCTGCTGCCCAGTCCCCTGTGTGTGTGATCCCTGTGCTGTATAGTGTCGCTCTGCTGCCTAGTCCCCTGCCTCCTGTGTGTGTGATCCCTGTACTGTATAGCGTGTCGGCTCTGCTGCTTAGTCCCCTGCCTCCTGTGTGTGTGATTCCTGTGCTGTATAGAGTGTCGGCTCTGCTGCCTAGTCACATGCCTCCTGTGTGTGTGATCCCTGTGGTGTATAGAGTGTCAGCTCTGCTGCCTAGTCACGTGCCTCCTGTGTATTTGATCCCTGTGTTGTATAGAGTGTTAGCTCTGCTGCCTAGTCCCCTGCCTCCTGTGTGTGTGATCCCTGTGCTGTATAGTGTCAGCTGTGCTACCTAGTCCCCTGCCTCCTGTGTGTGTGTGTGTGTGATCCCTGTGCTGTTTAGTGTGTCAGCTGTGCTGCCTAGCCCCCTGCCTCCTGTGTGTGTGATCCCTGTGTTGTATAGCGTCAGCTCTGCTGCCTAATCGCCTGTCTCCCGTGCGTGTGACCCTGTGCTGTATAGAGTGTCAGCTCTGCTGCCTAGTCCCCGTCCTCCTGTGTGTTATCCCTGTGCTGTATAGAGTGTCAGCTCTGCTGCCTAGTCGCCTGCCTCCTGTGTGTGTGTGATCTTTGTGCTGTATAGAGTCTCGGCTCTGCTGCCTAGTCACCTGCCTGCTGTGTGTGTGATCCCTGTGCTGTATAGAGTGTCAGCTCTGCTGCCTAGTCCCTGGCCTCCTGTGTGTGTGATCCCTGTGCTGTATAGAGTGTCAGCTCTGCTGCCTAGTCCCCTGCCTCCTGTGTGTGATCCCTGTGCTGTATAGAGTGTCAGCTCTGCTGCCTAGTCTCCTGCCTCCTGTGTGTGATCCCTGTGCTGTATAGAGTGTCGGCTCTGCTGCCTAGTCCCCTGCCTCCTGTGTGTGTGTGATCCCTGTGCTATATAGATTGTCAGCTCTGTTGCCTAGTCCCCTGCCTCCTGTGTGTGTGATCCCTGTGCTATATAGAGTGTCAGCTCTGCTACCTAGTCCCCTGCCTCCTGTGTGTGTGATCTCTGTGCTGTATAGAGTGTCACCTCTGCTGCCTAGTCCCCTGCCTCCTGTGTGTGTGATCCCTGTGCTGTATAGTGTGTCAGCTCTGCTGCCTAGTCCCCTGCCTCCTGTGTGTGTGATCCCTGTGCTGTATAGAGTGTCAGCTCTGCTGCCTAGTCCCCTGCCTCCTGTGTGTGTGATCCCTGTGTTGTATAGAGTGTCAGCTCTGCTGCCTAGTCGCCTGCCTCCTGTGTGTGATCCCTGTGTTGTATAGAGTGTCAGCTCTGCTGCCTAGTACCCTGCCTCCTGTGTGTGTGATCCCAGTGCTGTATAGAGTGTCAGCTCTGCTGCCTAGTCACCTGCCTCCTGTGTGTGTGATCCCTGTGCTGTATACAGTGTCAGCTCTGCTGCCTAGTCCCCTGCCTCCTGTGTGTGTGATCTCTGTGCTGTATAGAGTGTCAGCTGTGCTGCCTAGTCCCCTTTCCTCCTGTGTGTGTGTGTTCCCTGTGCTGTATAGAGTGTCAGCTCTGCTGCCCAGTCCCCTGTGTGTGTGATCCCTGTGCTGTATAGTGTCGCTCTGCTGCCTAGTCCCCTGCCTCCTGTGTGTGTGATCCCTGTGTTTTATAGAGTGTCAGCTCTGCTGCCTAGTCGCATGCCTCCTGTGTGTGTGTGATCCCTGTGCTGTATAGAGTGTCGGCTCTGCTGCCTAGTCACCTGCCTCCTGTGTGTGATCCCTGTGCTGTATAGAGTGTCAGCTCTGCTGCCTAGTCCCCTGCCTCCTGTGTGTGTGATCCCTGTACTGTATAGCGTGTCGGCTCTGCTGCTTAGTCCCCTGCCTCCTGTGTGTGTGATTCCTGTGCTGTATAGAGTGTCAGCTCTGCTGCCTAGTCACATGCCTCCTGTGTGTGTGATCCCTGTGGTGTATAGAGTGTCAGCTCTGCTGCCTAGTCACGTGCCTCCTGTGTATTTGATCCCTGTGTTGTATAGAGTGTTAGCTCTGCTGCCTTGTCCCCTGCCTCCTGTGTGTGTGTGTGTGATCCCTGTGCTGTATAGAGTGTCAGCTCTGCTGCCCAGTCTCCTGTGTGTGTGTGTTATCCCTGTGCTGTTTAGTGTGTCAGCTGTGCTGCCTAGCCCCCTGCCTCCTGTGTGTGTGATCCCTGTGTTGTATAGCGTCAGCTCTGCTGCCTAATCGCCTGTCTCCCGTGCGTGTGACCCTGTGCTGTATAGAGTGTCAGCTCTGCTGCCTAGTCTCCTGCCTCCTGTGTGTGATCCCTGTGCTATATAGATTGTCAGCTCTGTTGCCTAGTCCCCTGCCTCCTGTGTGTGTGATCCCTGTGCTATATAGAGTGTCAGCTCTGCTACCTAGTCCCCTGCCTCCTGTGTGTGTGATCTCTGTGCTGTATAGAGTGTTACCTCTGCTGCCTAGTCCCCTGCCTCCTGTGTGTGTGATCCCTGTGCTGTATAGTGTGTCAGCTCTGCTGCCTAGTCCCCTGCCTCCTGTGTGTGTGATCCCTGTGCTGTATAGAGTGTCAGCTCTGCTGCCTAGTCCCCTGCCTCCTGTGTGTGTGATCCCTGTGTTGTATAGAGTGTCAGCTCTGCTGCCTAGTCGCCTGCCTCCTGTGTGTGATCCCTGTGTTGTATAGTGTCAGCTCTGCTGCCTAGTACCCTGCCTCCTGTGTGTGTGATCCCAGTGCTGTATAGAGTGTCAGCTCTGCTGCCTAGTCACCTGCCTCCTGTGTGTGTGATCCCTGTGCTGTATACAGTGTCAGCTCTGCTGCCTAGTCCCCTGCCTCCTGTGTGTGTGATCTCTGTGCTGTATAGAGTGTCAGCTGTGCTGCCTAGTCCCCTTTCCTCCTGTGTGTGTGTGTTCCCTGTGCTGTATAGAGTGTCAGCTCTGCTGCCCAGTCCCCTGTGTGTGTGATCCCTGTGCTGTATAGTGTCGCTCTGCTGCCTAGTCCCCTGCCTCCTGTGTGTGTGTTCCCTGTGCTGTATAGAGTGTCAGCTCTGCTGCCCAGTCCCCTGTGTGTGTGATCCCTGTGCTGTATAGTGTCGCTCTGCTGCCTAGTCCCCTGCCTCCTGTGTGTGTGATCCCTGTGCTGTATAGTGTCAGCTCTGCTGCCTAGTCCCCTGTCTCCAGTGTGTGTGATCCCTGTGCTGTATAGAGTGTTAGCTCTGCTGCCTAGTCCCCTGCCTGTGTGTGTGTGTGTGTGTGATCCCTGTGTTGTATAGAATGTTAGCTCTGCTGCCTAGTCCCCTACCTCCTGTGTGTTTGATCCCTGTGTTGTATAGAGTGCCAGCTCTGCTGCCTAGTCCCCTGCCTCCTGTGTGTGTGATCCCTGTGCTGTATAGAGTGTCAGCTCTGTTGCCTAGTCCCCTGCCTCCTGTGTGTGATCCCTGTGCTGTATAGAGTGTCAGCTCTGCTGCCTAGTCTCCTGTGTGTGATCCATGGGCTGTATAGGGTGTCAGCTCTGCTGCCTAGTCCCCTGCCTCCTGTGTGTGTGATCCCTGTGTTGTATAGAGTGTCAGCTCTGCTGCCTAGTCCCCTGCCTCGTGTGTGTGATCCCTGTGCTGTATAGAGTGTCAGCTCTGCTGCCTAGTCCCCTGCCTCCTGTGTGTGTGATCCCTGTGCTGTATAGAGTGTCAGCTCTGCTGCCTAGTCCCCTGCCTCCTGTGTGTGTGATCCCTGTGCTGTATAGAGTGTCAGCTCTGTTGCCTAGTCCCCTGCCTCCTGTGTGTGATCCCTGTGCTGTATAGAGTGTCAGCTCTGCTGCCTAGTCCCCTGCCTCCTGTTTGTGATCCCTGTGCTGTATAGAGTGTCAGCTCTGCTGCCTAGTCCCCTACCTCCTCTGTGTGATCCGTGTGCTGTATAGAGTGTCAGCTCTGCTGCCTAGTCTCCTGTGTGTGATCCATGGGCTGTATAGGGTGTCAGCTCTGCTGCCTAGTCCCCTACCTCCTCTGTGTGATCCGTGTGCTGTATAGAGTGTCAGCTCTGCTGCCTAGTCTCCTGTGTGTGATCCATGGGCTGTATAGGGTGTCAGCTCTGCTGCCTAGTCCCCTGCCTCCTGTGTGTGTGTTCCCTGTGCTGTATAGAGTGTCAGCTCTGCTGCCCAGTCCCCTGTGTGTGTGATCCCTGTGCTGTATAGTGTCGCTCTGCTGCCTAGTCCCCTGCCTCCTGTGTGTGTGATCCCTGTGCTGTATAGTGTCAGCTCTGCTGCCTAGTCCCCTGTCTCCAGTGTGTGTGATCCCTGTGCTGTATAGAGTGTTTTTTTTTTCTCTCTCTTTCTTGTTGTTCTCGATCTATTTTTTCTTTCACTGGCTCTTCGCCCCCGTCTTGCTTCTTTGATCTTTTCTCCCTGTTTTAGCTCTCTTTCTTTTCTCCCTTCTCTTTCTTTTCTCCCTTCTCTTTCTTTCCCTCTCTCTTTCTTCCTTCTGTTCCTTTTCTTTCTTTGTCACCCTTTGATCTCTCATTTAGGTTGTCTAGTACCAAATGCTACTCAGCCCTTTCTCATGCTTGTTGTCTTCATATCTTATCCTTCTCACATATATTCTGCTTTCTCTTTTCTTTCCCCCTCTTGTGTCGCTTTCTTTCTTTCTCTATTTGTTTTCCCTGATTTACCGCATTTTTATTCTTTAGCTTCCTATTTCCTTATTTGTATACTGTGACAATATGCTCGCTTGGCCGGGAGCTTCTAGCTCTCACCGCCGGCCAGGAGATATGATGTGCAGCGGTCACTGGGGTGGTGCTGCGGACATGGTTTCCATGCCAGCGCACGCCCAGTGTGAGTGACGTCTGCCCCTGCTGGCTGGGTGACTGACGGCAGGCGCGGCCTATCGGGTCGCGCTTGCCGACATGTCACCAGTTACCGGGCAGACTTTACAGCCCGGCTTCATGTCTCCTTTCCCTAGGCAGACAGGGAACTGCGCCGATCACATAACGTGACCGGCGTCCGGCGGTGACGGAGCTGCGCCCGCTGTGGCGCGCTCCGACGGTGATGGGTGAGTACAGTATGGATTTTGTTCAATAATTAGTTGCTTATAACATGTTGTGTGATAAGGCGGACCCACTGACGCCACATGACGTCAATCACAGCTCTAATTGCGGGAATCACAGCTCTAATTGCTTTATAAGGTCAGCTGTTTCGTTGCACTTGTTGTCTGTCTGTCTGCCCTGAGGAAGGGGGTTTATGGCACCCCCGAAACGTCGGCTTATGGGACACTGACTGCTATGGATTACTTTGCTTTGTTGGACTACATTATTGCTTTACTTTACTTGTATGCCTGATAATACAAGCTGATTTATTTCACTAACGGTGTGCTGGCCCTTTGTACATCTGCCTCCTGTGTGTGTGATCCCTGTGTTGTATAGAGTGTCAGCTCTGCTGCCTAGTCCCCTGCCTCGTGTGTGTGATCCCTGTGCTGTATAGAGTGTCAGCTCTGCTGCCTAGTCCCCTGCCTCCTGTGTGTGTGATCCCTGTGCTGTATAGAGTGTCAGCTCTGCTGCCTAGTCCCCTGCCTCCTGTGTGTGTGATCCCTGTGCTGTATAGAGTGTCAGCTCTCCTGCCTGGTCCCCTGCCTGTGTGCGTGTGTAATCCCTGTGCTGTATAGAGTGTCAGCTCTGCTGCCTAGTCCCCTGCCTCCTGTGTGTGTGATCCCTGTGCTGTATAGAGTGTCAGCTCTGCTGCCTAGTTCCCTGCCTCCTGTGTGTGATCCCTGTGTTGTATAGTGTCAGCTCTGCTGCCTAGTTCCCTGCCTCCTGTGTGTGATCCCTGTGTTGTATAGTGTCAGCTCTGCTGCCTAGTCCCCTGCCTCCTGTGTGTGTGTGTGTGTGTGTGTGTGTGTGAGATCTCTGTGCTAAATAGTGTCAGCTCTGCTGCCTAGTCCCCTGCCTCCTGTGTGTGTGATCCCTGTGCTGTATATAGTGTCAGCTATGTTGCCTAGTCCCCTGCCTCCTATGTGTGATCCCTGTGCTGTATAGAGTGTCAGCTCTGCTGCCTAGTCCCCTGTCTCCTGTGTGTGTGTGTTCCCTGTGCTTTATAGTTTGTCAGCTCCGCTGCCTAATCGCCTGCCTCCTGTGTGTTTGATCCCTGTGTTGTATAGAGTGTCTGCTCTGCTGCCTAGTCCCCTGCCTCCTGTGTGTTTGATCCCTGTGTTGTATAGAGTGTCAGCTCTGCTGCCTAGTCCCTTGCCTCTTGTGTGTGGTCCCTGTGCTGTATAGATTGTCAGCTCTGCTGCCTAGTCGCCTGCCTCCTGTGTGATTGATCCCTGTGTTGTATTATAGAGTGTCAGCTCTGCTGCCTAGTCCCCTGCCTCCTGTGTGTGATCCCTGTGCTGCATAGATTTTTAGCTCTGCTGCCTAGTCGCCTGCCTCCTGTGTGATTGATCCCTGTGTTGTATAGAGTGTCAGCTCTGCTGCCTAGTCCCCTGCCTCCTGTGTGTGGTCCCTGTGCTGTATAGATTGTCAGCTCTGCTGCCTAGTCGCCTGCCTCCTGTGTGATTGATCCCTGTGTTGTATTATAGAGTGTCAGCTCTGCTGCCTAGTCCCCTGCCTCCTGTGTGTGTGTGATCCCTGTGCTGCATAGATTTTCGGCTCTGCTGCTTAGTCGCCTGCCTCCTGTGTGATTGATCCCTGTGTTGTATAGAGTGTCAGCTCTGCTGCCTAGTCCCCTGCCTCCTGTTTGTGATCCCTGTGCTGTATAGAGTGTCAGCTCTGCTGCCTAGTCCCCTACCTCCTCTGTGTGATCCCTGTGCTGTATAGAGTGTCAGCTCTGCTGCCTAGTCTCCTGTGTGTGATCCATGGGCAGTATAGGGTGTCAGCTCTGCTGCCTAGTCCCCTGCCGTGTGTGTGTGTGTGTGTGATCCCTGTGCTGTATAGAGTGTCAGCTCTGCTGCCTAGTCCCCTGCCTCCTGTATGTGTGATCCCTGTGCTGTATAGAGTGTCAGCTCTCCTGCCTGGTCCCCTGCCTGTGTGCGTGTGTGATCCCTGTGCTGTATAGAGTGTCAGCTCTGCTTCCTAGTCCCCTGCCTCCTGTGTGTTTGTGATCGCTGTGCTGTATAGAGTGTAAGCTCTGCTGCCTAGTCGCCTGCCTCCTGTGTGTGATCCCTGTGCTGTATAGAGTATCAGCTCTGCTGCCTAGTCCCCTGCCTCCTGTGTGTGACCCTGTGCTGTATAGAGTGTCAGCTCTGCTGCCTAGTCTCCTGTGTGTGATCCATGTGCTGTATAGAGTGTCAGCTCTGCTGCTTAGTCCCCTGCCTCTTGTTTGTGTGATCCCTGTGCTGTATAGTCAGCTCTGCTGCCTAGTCCCCTGCCTCCTGTGTGTGATCCCTGTGCTGTATAGAGTGTCAGCTCTGCTTCCTAGTCCCCTGCCTCCTGTGTGTTTGTGATCGCTGTGCTGTATAGAGTGTAAGCTCTGCTGCCTAGTCGCCTGCCTCCTGTGTGTGATCCCTGTGCTGTATAGTGTCAGATCTGCTGCCTACTCACCTGCCTCCTATGTGTGTGATCCCAGTTCTGTATAGTGTCAGCTCTGCTGCCTAGTCCCCTGCCTCGTGTGTGTGTGATCCCTGTGCTGTATAGAGTGTCAGCTCTGCTGCCTAGTCCCCTGCCTCCTGTGTGTGTGATCCCTGTGCTGTATAGAGTGTCAGCCCTGCTGCCTAGTCGCGTGCCTCCTGTGTGTTTGATCCCTGTGTTGTATAGAGTGTCAGCTCTGCTGCCTAGTCCCCTGCCTCCTGTGTGTGTGATCCCTGTGCTGTATAGTGTCAGCTGTGCTGCCTAGTCCCCTGCCTCCTGTGTGTGTGATCCCTATGTTGTATAGAGTGTCAGCTCTGCTGCCTAGTCGCGTGCCTCCTGTGTGTGTGATCCCTGTGTTTTATAGAGTGTCAGCTCTACTGCCTAGTCGCCTGCCTCCTGTGTGTGTGATCCCTGTGTTGTATAGAGTGTCAGCTCTGCTGCCTAGTCCCCTGTCTCCTGTGTGTGTGTGTGTGTGTGTGTGATCCCTGTGCTGTATAGTGTCAGCTCTGCTGCCCAGTCCCCTGTGTGTGTGATCCCTGTGCTGTATAGTGTGTCAGCTGTGCTGCCTAGTCCCCTGCCTCCTGTGTGTGTGATCCCTGTGCTGTATAGAGAATAAGCTCTGCTGCCTAGTCGCCTGCCTCCTGTGTGTGTGTGTGATCCCTGTGCTGTGTAGCATGTCAGCTCTGCTGCCTAGTCCCCTGCCTCCTGTGTGTGATCCCTGTGCTGTATAGAGTGTCAGCTCTGCTGCCTAGTCCCCTGCCTCCTGTGTGTGTGATCCCTGTGCTGTATAGAGTGTCAGCCCTGCTGCCTAGTCGCGTGCCTCCTGTGTGTTTGATCCCTGTGTTGTATAGAGTGTCAGCTCTGCTGCCTAGTCCCGTGCCTCCGGTGTGTGTGATCCCTGTGCTGTATAGAGTGTCAGCCCTGCTGCCTAGTCACGTGCCTCCTGTGTGTTTGATCCCTGTGTTGTATAGAGTGTCAGCTCTGCTGCCTAGTCCCCTGCCTCCTGTGTGTGTGATCCCTGTGCTGTATAGTGTCAGCTGTGCTGCCTAGTCCCCTGCCTCCTGTGTGTGTGATCCCTGTGTTGTATAGAGTGTAAACTCTGCTGCCTAGTCTCCTGTGTGTGATCCCTGTGCTGTATAGTGTGTCAGCTCTGCTGCCTAGTCGCCTGCCTCCTATGTGTGATCCCTGTGCTGTATAGTGTCAGCACTGCTGCCTAGTCCCCTGCCTCCTGTGTGTGATCCCTGTGCTGTATAGTGTCAGCTCTCCGGCCTAGTCCCCTGCCTCCTGTGTGTGTGATCCCTGTGATGTATAGAATGTAAGCTCTGCTGCCCAGTCCCCTGCCTCTTGTGTGTGTGTGATCCCTGTGCTGTATAGAGTGTCAGCTCTGCTACCTAGTCCCCTGCCTCCTGTGTGTGTAATCCCTGTGTTTTATAGAATGTCAGCTCTGCTGCCTAGTCCCCTGCCTCGTGTGTGTGTGTGATCTCTGTGCTGTATAGAGTGTCACCTCTGCTGCCTACTCCCCTTCCTCCTGTGTGTGTGATCCCTGTGCTGTATAGAGTGTCAGCTCTGCTGCCTAGTCCCCTGCCTCTTGTGTGTGTGATCCCAGTGCTGTATAGTGTCAGCTCTGCTGCCTAGTCACCTGCCTCCTGTGTGTGTGATCCCTGTGCTGTATACAGTGTCAGCTCTGCTGCCTAGTCCCCTGCCTCCTGTGTGTGTGATCTCTGTGCTGTATAGAGTGTCAGCTGTGCTGCCTAGTCCCCTTTCCTCCTGTGTGTGTGTGTGATCCCTGTGCTGTATAAATTGTCAACTCTGCTGCCTAGTCCCCTGCCTCCTGTTTGTGATCCCTGTGCTGTATAGTGTCAGCTCTGCTGCCTAGTCCCCTGCCTCCTGTTTGTGTGACCCTGGGCTGTATAGAGTGTCAGCTCTGCTGCCTAGTCCCCTGCCTCCTGTGTGTGTGATCCCTGTGCTGTATAGAGTTTCAGCTCTGCTACCTAATCCCCTGCCTCCTGTGTGTTATCTTTGTGCTATATAGAGTGTCAGCTCTGCTGCCCTGTCCCCTGCCTCCTCTGTGTGATCCCTGTGCTGTATAGAGTATCAGCTCTGCTGCCTAGTCCCCTGCCTCCTGTGTGTGTGATCCCTGTGCTGTATAAATTGTCAACTCTGCTGCCGAGTCCCTTGTCTCCAGAGTGTATGTGATCCCTGTGCTATATAGTGTCAGCTCTGCTGCCTAGTCCCCTGCCTCCTGTTTGTGTGACCCTGGGCTGTATAGAGTGTCAGCTCTGCTGCCTAGTCCCCTGCCTCCTGTGTGTGTGTGATCCCTGTGTTGTATAGAGTGCCAGCTCTGCTGCCTAGTCCCCTGCCTCCTGTGTGTGTGATCCCTGTGTTGTATAGAGTGTCAGCTCTGCTGCCTAGTCCCCTGCCTCCTGTGTGTGTGATCCCTGTGTTGTATAGAGTGCCAGCTCTGCTGCCTAGTCCCCTACCTCCTGTGTGTTTGATCCCTGTGTTGTATTATAGAGCATCAGCTCTGCTGCCTAGTCCTCTGCCTCCTGTGTGTGTGATCCCTGTGCTGTATAGAGTGTCAGCTCTGCTGCCTAGTCTCCTGTGTGTGATGCATGTGCTGTATAGTGTCAGCTCTGCTGCCTAGTCCCCTGCCTCCTGTGTGTGTGATCCCTGTGCTGTATAGAGTGTCAGCTCTGCTGCCTAGTCCCCTGCCTCCTGTGTGTATGCTCCCTGTGCTGTTTACAGTGTCAGCTCTGCTGCCTAGTCCCCTGCCTCCTGTGTGTGTGTGTGATCCCTGTGTTGTATAGAGCGTCGGCTCTGCTGCCTAGTCCCCTGCCTCCTGTGTGTGGGTGGTCCCTGTGCTGTATAGAGTGTCAGCTCTGTTGCCTAGTCCCCTGCCTCCTGTGTGTGATCCCTGTGCTGTATAGAGTGTCAGCTCTGCTGCCTAGTCCCCTGCCTCCTGTGTGTGATCCCTGTGCTGTATAGAGTGTCAGCTCTGCTGCCTAGTCCCCTGCCTCCTCTGTGTGAACCCTGTGCTGTATAGATTGTCAGCTCTGCTGCCGAGTCCCTTGTCTCCAGTGTGTATGTGATCCCTGTGCTGTATAGTGTCAGCTCTGCTGCCTAGTTCCCTGCCTCCTGTGTGTGATCCCTGTGCTGTATAGAGTGTCAGCTCTGCTGCCTAGTCCCCTGCCTCCTCTGTGTGATCCCTGTGCTGTATAGATTGTCAGCTCTGCTGCCGAGTCCCTTGTCTCCAGTGTGTATGTGATCCCTGTGTTGTATAGAGTGTCAGCTCTGCCGCCTAGTCGCCTGTCTCCTGTGTGTGTTATCCCTGTGTTGTATAGAGTGTCAGCTCTGCTGCCTAATCCCCTGCCCCTGTGTGTTTGATCCCTGTGTTGTATAGAGTGTCAGCTCTGCTGCCTAGTCCCCTGCCCCTGTGTGTGTGTGTGGGATCCCTGTGCTTTATAGTGTCAGCTCTGCTGACTAGTCCCCTGTCCCCAGTGTGTGTGATCCCCGTGCCGTATAGTGTTCGTTCTGCTGCCTAGTACCCTGCCTCTGTGTGTGTGTGTGTGATCCCCGTGTTGTATAGAGTGTCAGCTCTTTTGCCTAGTCCCCTACCTCCTGTGTGTGTGATCTCTGTGCTGTATAGTGTCAGCTCTGCTGCCTAGTCCCCTGCCTCCTGTGTGTGATCCCTCTGCTGTATAGAGTGTCAGCTCTGCTGCCTAGTCCCTTGTCTCCAGTGTGTGATCCCTGTGCTGTATAGAGTATCAACTCTGCTACCTAGTCCCCTGCCTCCTGTGTGTGTGACCCTGTGCTGTATAGAGTGTCAGCTCTGCTGCCTAGTCTCCTGTGTGTGATCCATGTGCTGTATAGAGTGTCAGCTCTGCTGCTTAGTCCCCTGCCTCTAGTGTGTGTGACCCTGTGCTGTATAGAGTGTCAGCTCTGCTGCCTAGTCTCCTGTGTGTGATCCATGTGCTGTATAGTGTGTCAGCTCTGCCGCCTAGTCGCCTGTCTCCTGTGTGTGTGATCCCTGTGCTGTATAGAGTGTCAGCTCTGCTGCCTAGTCCCCTGCCTCCTCTGTGTGATCCCTGTGCTGTATAGATTTTCAGCTCTGCTGCCGAGTCCCCTGCCTCCTGTGTGTGTGTGAGATCCCTGTGCTTTATAGAGTGTCAGCTCTGCTGACTAGTCCCCTGTCCCAGTGTGTGTGATCCCCATGCCGTATAGAGTGTTCGCTCTGCTGCCTAGTCCCCTGCCTCGTGTGTGTGTGATCCCTGTGCTGTATAGTGTCAGCTCTGCTGCCCAGTCACCTGCCTCCTGTGTGTGTGATCTGTGTTGTATAGAGTGTCAGCTCTGCTGCCCAGTCACCTGCATCCTGTGTGTGTGATCCCTGTGCTGTATAGAGTGTCAGCTCTGCTGCCTAGTCCCCTGCCTCCTGTGTGTGTGTGATCTCTGTGCTGTATAGTGTCAGCTCTGCTGCCTAGTCCCCTGCCTCCTGTGTGTGATCCCTGTGCTGTATAGAGTGTCAGCTCTGCTGCCCTGTCCCCTGCCTCCACTGTGTGATCCCTGTGCGATCCCTGTGCTGTATAGTGTCAGCTCTGCTGCCTAGTCCCTTGTCTCCTGTGTGTGATCCCTGTGCTGTATAGAGTATCAGCTCTGCTGCCTAGTCTCCTGTGTGTGATCCATGTGCTGTATAGAGTGTCAGCTCTGCTGCTTAGTCCCCAGCCTCTAGTGTGTGTGATCCCTGTGCTGTATAGTGTGTCAGCTCTGCTGCCTAGTCCCCTGCCTCCTGTGTGTGTGATCCCTGTGCTGTATATAGTGTCAGCTCTGCTGCCTAGTCCCCTGCTTCCTGTGTGTGTGTGATCTCTGTGCTGTATAGAGTGTCAGCTCTGCTGCCTAGTCCCCTGCCTCCTGTGTGTGTGTGTGTGATCCCTGTGTGGTATAGAGTGTCGGCTCTACTGCCTAGTCCCCTTCCTACTGTGTGTGTGATCCCTGTGCTGTATACAGTGTCAGCTCTGCTGCCTAGTCGCCTGCCTCCTGTGTGTGATCCCTGTGTTGTATAGTGTCAGCTCTGCTGCCTAGTCCCTTGTCTCCTGTGTGTGATCCCTGTGCTGTATAGAGTATCAGCTCTGCTGCCTAGTCCCCTGCCTCCTGTGTGTGTGACCCTGTGCTGTATAGAGTGTCAGCTCTGCTGCCTAGTCTCCTGTGTGTGATCCATGTGCTGTATAGAGTGTCAGCTCTGCTGCTTAGTCCCCTGCCTCCTGTGTGTGTGATCCCTGTGCTGTATAGTGTCAGCTCTGCTGCCTAGTCCCCTGCCTCCTGCGTGTGTGATCCCTGTGCTGTATATAGTGTCAGCTCTGCTGCCCAGTCACCTGCTTCCTGTGTGTGTGTGATCCCTGTGCTGTATAGAGTGTCAGCTCTGCTGCCTAGTCGCCTGCCTCCTGTGTGTTTGATCCCTGTGTTGTATTATAGAGTGTCAGCTCTGCTGCCTAGTCCCCTGCCTCCTGTGTGTGTGTGATCCCTGTGTGGTATAGAGTGTCGGCTCTACTGCCTAGTCCCCTTTCTACTGTGTGTGTGATCCCTGTGCTGTATAGAGTGTCAGCTCTGCTGCCTAGTCCCCTGCCTCCTGTGTGTGATCCCTGTGCTGTATAGAGTGTCAGCTCTGCTGCCTAGTCCCCTGCCCCGTGTGTGTGTGATCCCTGTGTTGTATAGTGTCAGCTCTGCTGCCTAGTCGCCTGTCTCCTGTTTGTGTGATCCCTGTGCTGTATAGAGTGTCAGCTCTGCTGTCTAGTCCCCTGCCTCCTGTGTGTGTGTGATCCCTGTGTTGTATAGTGTCAGCTCTGCTGCCTAGTCGCCTCTCTCCTGTGTGTGTGATCCCTGTGCTGTATAGAGTGTCAGCTCTGCTGCCTAGTCCCCTGCCTCCTGTGTGTGTGTGTGTGTGATCCCTGTGCTGTATACAGTGTCAGCTCTGCTGTCTAGTCACCTGCCTCCTGTGTGTATGTGATCCTTGTGCTGTATAAATTGTCAGCTCTGCTGCCTAGTCGCCTGCCTCCTGTGTGTGATCCCTGTGTTGTATAGAGTGTCAGCTCTGCTGCCTAGTCCCTTGTCTCCTGTGTGTGATCCCTGTGCTGTATAGAGTATCAGCTCTGCTGCCTAGTCCCCTGCCTCCTGTGTGTGTGACCCTGTGCTGTATAGTGTCAGCTCTGCTGCCTAGTCTCCTGTGTGTGATCCATGTGCTGTATAGAGTGTCAGCTCTGCTGCTTAGTCCCCTGCCTCTTGTGTGTGTGATCCCTGTGCTGTATAGTGTGTCAGCTCTGCTGCCTAGTCGCATGCCTCCTGTGTGTTTGATCCCTGTGTTGTATAGCGTGTCAGCTCTGCTGCCTAGTCCCCTGCCTTCTGTGTGTGTGATCCCTGTGCTGTATAGAGTGTCAGCTCTGCTGCCTAGTCCCTAGTCTCCAGTGTGTATGTGATCCCTGTGGTGTATAGAGTGTCAGCTCTGCTGCCTAGTCCCTTGTCTCCTGTGTGTGATCCCTGTGCAGTATAGAGTATCCGCTCTGCTGCCTAGTCCCCTGCCTCCTGTGTGGGGGACCCTGTGCCTCCTGTGTGTGGGACCCTGTGCTGTATAGTGTCAGCTCTGCTGCCTAGTCTTCTGTGTGTGTGATCCCTGTGCTGTATAGTATAGAAAAAAGTGAACCCTAGGATCAACCAGATCCAGGGGTCACACTAAGGAGCACAACCAATAAAAATTCATTAAGTTTTTATTATACAAAAGACACACATTTAAAAAACAACAACAAAACAAATTAAAAAGCCGCCTAAACCTGCCCTGAATAAGTGTATACACACCTGTCCTCAGTAGTTACCCATATAATATACTCGTATCCAGTTCTCTTTAGGCTTAAAATTATTTTATATAATAATTAACACCCTTTTTTTTTGTGCCGGCACAAAAGCAAAAAATACTTAAACCACAGTGAATCAGAACCATACAAAACCATACAAAAATATTAATCCTTTTTTAATCCGTAAAAAACTACCCCAAAGTGGAATTTGCATTGTCCAAATACAGTATAATAATACAAAATGTATTCCCTGATTATAAATTGATTATATACTTCAAACACCATGACACAAAACAAAACCCAAATAAAGTAACAATCATATCAGTACAAAAATGTAACATAAGGACATAAACAAAAACAAATATAAATGCAATAAGCAAAAAGAGAGCTATTCAGCTGTGTGGAAACATAGTAGTCAATCACCAGGGAGGACAGTCAGGGCAGGGGGCTGCTCCACCTGCGGTATAAGGTACCGCTTCTTGCTTGGGTGCGGGAAATGTTGTCCCTCTCCCGCTCTTATATACACCTATGTGGCCGCTGCGCTAAACCCGTAGCAGCGGGCACACGCGCTCCAGCCCACCGCCGCCGGAAGTGACGCGGCGAGCGGGGCGCCCGTAACCACGGACACCACCGCTCGCAGCAACAAGTCGGCCGCGGCCGGCCGGCACGCCCACCATCCCCACCGCCGATGGTGCGTCCGACAGCAGGCGGGGCCGCACACACCATACTGTTCATGTAGGAGGAATGAACACCACCTATTCACTGATTGTAGAAATACGTAATCATATTCCATTGACGCATGTGCTCGCGCTGCACAGCCTACATGAACAGGGCGCGCCCCAACACTGTGCTGGCGGGGCCGCACACACCATACTGTTCATGTAGGAGGAATGAACACCACCTATTCACTGATTGTAGAAATACGTAATCATATTCCATTGACGCATGTGCTCGCGCTGCACAGCCTACATGAACAGGGCGCGCCCCAACACTGTGCAGCGCGAGCACATGCGTCAATGGAATATGATTACGTATTTCTACAATCAGTGAATAGGTGGTGTTCATTCCTCCTTTCCCAGGGGAGGCTATATCTTCAGAGTTTCCATCTTTTCATTCTTTGGTCCTTCTATCCTCTCTGACCACCTATTTGCCATATTCCGGAATAGACTCAATCTGTGCCCCAAGCCTGTGAAAAAAACACGTAAGATCAGCGTGTCCAAAAAAAAAAAAAAACATAGTCTTATCATGGGCCAAAATGTTTTAAAACACTGCGTGTTCCTGGGTATGAACCGACCCAGTGTTGCTGGGAACTCAAAGTGTGACCCCGCCTTGAAAAAAATCTACTAATACACCTTCATAAAATACAATGAATACATTTATTAAAGTTGCAATATCTCGTTCAGAAATAGATGACAGTTATTGTAGAGGGATGTCATTGGTGCTTTTCTGAGCTACCAATTTGTTTCCCCATTTCACTTTCGTAGTGTCAATAAAAATACAGGTAAGTTAATCCACATTAATAAGTAGTTTACACAATTAACAATTATCATTCTTCTAGGCACGCTGGTTAATCTACATACAATTGATCGTGTAAGTTTACATATTGCAGGCAATAATCCTTTACATGTTGTGCAATTCGCCTATAATGGCAGTACAAAATTTCAAATAGTTAACGGTGGTTAACGGTGAACTAGTTTCACCCCCAGCCGGGGGCTTCTTCGGCACCTAACCGCTCTTTAGGGCGTTCTAATAGCCCAATAAGGCCATTTCACATTATTGCCAGGTACCCTCTGTCAAGGTATACCGTCCAAGAATGATGCTAAACACATACAACCACAAAGACAAAGACAAAAACAAAACAGCCAATCAAATACAATCCTACATCCATATGTTGTGAATAACTACATGTTCCTTAGAACTATGGTGTACTGAAAAGAATGGCTACCTGAAAGGGAAGATATGGTCGCCCCCAGGTATTCAGTGCTTCATTGGCCACACGCAGGGAGGTGAGGTTTACCCTAATATTGCCAGGGTCTCTGTTCCTCGGTAATCTAAGAGTATATACATAATGTGGTATTAGCGATCCCATAGAGGCTGAAGCCAAACTGCGTATATCAGGAACAACAGATACAAGCAGTACTTACAGGGAAAATGGAGATGGTGGCTTAGGGTCCGCTCGCTCGGCTCTGCAGTGCACCGCCGGTCCGCCCTGTATGTTGCCGGGGCAGATCAAAGGGAGCCAGCCCAACACTACACAACAGCGCGTGTTGCGCTGTGTGTTCAGCCCGGATGTGACAGTGTCAGCGGGGAGCGCTTAAGAAAGCGCCCAATCCCCGCTGAATGATGGCGCGTCGTCGGCCTTCAATGACGTCACCGAGCAGCACGTGACTAATGTACGTGCCGACCGGAAGATCAACATCCGCCATTCTCGGACAGCACGTGGCTGTTGTGCGCGCAGACCGGAAGGTCCGCATCCGCCATCACAGGGTGGATGGAGGCAGATGGTAAAAAAGCCGCAACAGGGCGGGGAGAGAGGGGCGAAGGGGAGGGGCCAAGGGAGGGATGACAGATGACTCGCCCGGTTGGTCGGCCAAACAACCGGAAGTTGTTGACTCCATATGTTGCATGCGGCTCCGCTCTGCCCGAAGGCAGATAGTGCGGTGCTTGCTTGCAGCTCATAGTGCGGTGCTTGCAGCCGTACATACATCCCCCCCGTCGTCCCAGCCCCCCAACCCCTATAATCCTCACCCCCCCCCCCCCCCCAGAAGACAAACCAAAACAGATGGTAAGCTATACTTGCAGCAAGATCTCCCCCACCCTCCTTGTCACATCCGTTTTCCAATCTCCAGAATTTTTCTATCCCTAAAGTAACATAATACATCTATCATATGAATTATTCAACATACTAAATGGCAATACCCATATGCCCTTTACTGGGATCGCAATCCGCGGAGCTAGCACATTACACCACCACCCCCCAGACCTAAAGGCAAACCTCCACTAATGGGAGTAAATCCGGACCACTTGGAAAGTTGGTCAGTTATAGACTCCCAATAGGTTCTTTAACCTCTCAACGCTGTTCAGTTCCCTCCTACATTGGGCATAAGGGTTGTCTGCACTAGACAGCATTGGTATATCCATACTGTATCACAAACCACTCAATCATGGTAAGAAGAGAATCGACATAAACCATGCAACACTGAAAGAAAAAAAAATAACAAAAAAAATAAAATAAAGGGGAAACAGGGGTGAAAGACCTACTCTCAGTCCTTTGATTTCCCTCTATTCCAGATAGGAAGCAAAGCTGATGGTCTCATTGAGACCTGGGTGTAAATATGCCTTTGTTCTACTAATCCAACGGGTCTCTCGTTGTAATGTAACTTTTTCTAGATTACCCCCTCTGGGGTTTGGGTGAATACGGTCCAAACCTTGGACTTGTAGGCCAGACGGGTCCTGATTGTGAAACCTAGTGAAATGACGGCCTACAGGGGATTTTATGTTAGCGGTACGGATGTCGTATTGATGCTCATACACTTTTTTTAAGGGGTCTGTTGGTCTTACCTATGTAGAAGCATCCGCATGGACATGTTAAAATATAGATAACATGCGGAGTGTCACAATTGACAAAATGTCGGGGGGTAATTTGTTCATGACCAGGGATAATTATCTTCTCCCCGGAATATATAAACCTACAACAAATGCATTTCTTTTGGCACTGATATGTGCCCCTATATTTACAGCACCTCCTACGGTCATTCGGGGCATAATGGCTTCGTACCAATCTATCCCGGAGATTCTTTGCACGCCTGAAGATGAATTGAGGCTGTGTAGGAACAATACTTTTCAATAAATCATCATTGGCTAATATATGCCAATTTTGTCTGAAAATTTTTTTGATTTGATGTTGATCAACAGAATAGGGAAGCGTGATCGGTAATGATCTTTGTCTTTCATCCTCGGTTTGTAAAGAATCTCAGGGCGCGGTCTGGCCAATGCTTTTTTATAGGCCTTGGCTAATGTTTTTTTAGGATACCCTCTCATCAACAGTCTATCCCTAATTCCATCGACCGCCATCTTGAAATCACTATCTTGTGTACAGTTTCTGCGAGCCCGCAGATATTCACCATACGGAATGCTCACTAGTAAGTGTTGCGGGTGAGCGCTTGATGCTCGTAGGATGGTGTTAGCCGCCGTATTCTTGCGAAAGAAATTTGAATGAATCTGGCCCTGGGGATTGATAGAGATAGTGAGATCCAGAAAATTGATTTGTTCCGTACTCACTTCATGGGTGAACTTAAGGTTCAAGTTGTTACAATTAAGAATCCTAATAAAATCGTCTAGCAATTTCCTTGGGCCTGTCCAAAGGATGAAAAGATCATCGATATACCTGTGCCACAAAAGTACGTGGCACAGGTATTTCTCGAGTTCGTCCTCACCCAAAAGCCCCCTCTCCCAGCGGCCCAGGTACAGGTTCGCATACGATGGGGCACATGTAGTCCCCATCGCGGTCCCCTGTACCTGGCGATATAATTGGCCGCTGAAGAGAGAGAGATTGTGGGTGAGGACGAACTCCAAGAGTTTCATGATGAATGAGTTAAGATCGTGTTGGCTCAAGTCCAATTCGTCCAAGAAATATTGGACCGCCGCTAGTCCCTGTGAGTGGGGGATACTCGAATAGAGGGCCTCTACGTCCAGGCCAACCAAACAGGTCCCTGGAGGCACAGTCAGCTCATCAAGGACGCGGAGCAAATGGCCCCTGTCCTTCAAGAAGGAGGGTAGTTGATGCACAAGAGGTTGTAAATAGTGATCCACGAATCGGCTGGCACGATCTGTAAGGGACCCCATGCCCGACACTATGGGACTGCCCGGAGGGGCAGTAATTGATTTATGCACCTTCGGCAGGGCATAGAAGGTGGCGATAGTTGGGCATGGGGCCTCCAGATAATCCCTCGTCGGCTGTCAATCACCCTGTGCATTACCGCGTCCTCGATGAGCGAGTGATACTCCTCCGAGGCCTGTTTGAGCCTGGACATAGGGGCCCTCTCATACCAGTCTCTGTTTCTTAGAATTTGGAAACACATGTGTTCATAAAAGGTATTCTCCATTACAACAATGTTTCCCCCCTTATCCGCTGGCTTTATGGTTAAATTTCCCATATTCTCTAATTCTTTTAATGCCTGTTGGTGTAATAAGGAGAGGTTTGAGCTAGATTGGTGGGTGATGTTCTCCACTGCTCTGGTTACCACATTCACAAATGTTTGCAACGATGCGTTAGTACTCAGAGGAGGATAGAAACTTGAAGGTTTCTTAAATGATCTTTGCTTAGGTACTATCATGGGAGAGATCCCTGTGGCCTCTTCACCTAATTGTACCATTTCCTCCTCCAACTGGTTCTCTGATGGTATGTGACAGGACAAGATATCCATAGTGTCCTCCTTTTTCTCGAACATTTGCTTACATAGCACTTTCCTCGCAAACAGATGTAAATCCTTCACCACCTCAAAATTGTCAGTTTGTTGTACTGGGCAAAAATTAAGACCTAAAGAAAGAACTTCCTGTTGATGAGGTGTTAACTCCACTTTAGACAAATTAATAATGTTTCTTTGGTCAGTATTTTGCTGACTGGTCCCTTCCTCTCTTTGAACTCGATCACCCTCTCTAGTTAGAACTTTTCCTATTTTTAGGTTTTTATATTTTCGTCGTCTGTAGTTCCGCCGACGGTTTCTATACTGTCTAAAAAATTCTGTCTATTTGATGTCTTATTTGGATTATCTACCTCATAATCCCTGGTTTCTTTTTGGAAACGTTTGACCTTTGATCGAGTCATAACCTCCCCTCTATTGCTTTGTTGTTCCCTCCTGGGGGGGCCTTTATCATATCTGGGTCCCACTGGCCATGTTGATTTTTGGCCTTCTCTGTGTCTCCAGCCTGTTCTCTCCCTTGATGAAGATGAATCCGAAGAGGAGTACTGTCGCATCGAAAAGTCCCTCCGATTTGGTCGATTCTCTGTGCTTGGCCAAATATACGCCTTTGATTGTTTATATGCCAGGGAGTCTCGTTGAAGTTTATGCTTTTTGCTTTCAATTAAATCCTTATTCAATTTTTCAATAGATGTCTTGATACTAGAATCCCGTTTTGTGAAATAATTGTCATGTTTATAAGTACCTAGTTCCTCCACTAGTTTTTTAATTTGTTCGTCTAGAATTCTTAGATGTTGATTGTGTTGGTCAATCAATAGAGCCATTAGCGTCATTGAACATTCTTGTAAAGCCCCCTCCCATTTTCTCTTAAATTCATCAGTTATATATCCAATCTGAGGAAAGACTCTCGGTCTCAATCCTCTCGGAGCTACGTTCTTTTCTCTATACTCCTTTAGGAATTGCACGTCCCACCAGACTTTTGATTTTTTTCAAAAGTGACGTGTAAAGTACATTAAAGGTGGCATTGGTAAATTCTTGTTGTATCTGGGTTTTACTTGTGAGCCGACTTGATGTTAAATCAGAGATCATACTATCCCATTTGTCCTGATAGAGTTCCGTCATTAAGACAAATCTTTCCCCAGGGAGAGAAAAAAAAAAAAAATTTTCACTTACAACACCATTCACCGCTGGGACTCGCCCAGACTCCACATGGTTGAAAGGTCAGCATCAACTCGGAACGTACACCTATGACTGAGTATGGCTATGGCTGAGTAAACAGAGGGGTCATTTAGATGGGGGTAAACGCCCCACTGGTTCAATTAAGCAGTATTGCTGCAGAATATAAAGTTTGGTTTGAGAAACTCCGAAAGCGCAGTCCTCTTATCATGGGCAAGGCAAGTGCCACCCGGGATGCCACTCCACTGAGTCCATCCCTATGGTGATCGGTTGTCAGCCCAGATTAGAAGTGCATGCAAATTAAAAACCAAAGAAAAGTGTATGCACCCATACACTAAGTAATAACAATTAACAGTAAGAAAACACAACAAAAATAATAACAATAGGAGTTGGGACTAACCACCCCAACATTGTAGTGTTCCAACCAACCCAAAGTGTGCACCCTAAAAGTGCAAGATAGTGCCTTAAAGATAACACTGAAAAACACCAAATAGTGCAACGCTATCCCCCGTTGGTAATGGTAAAGGGTTCCTTCTGGTCAGAGTGGATTTGACCACATGGTTTATGTCAGAAAAGATGACACAGCCAGTATGTCCCAATCTATCCCAGGAAAGGAGAAAAGGACCAATCCTCATTCATCCCCAATGGAGATCTACTGCTTAGCTGAAAAATCCAACGTAACTCCCTTTGTAGCAGGAGTTTTTTCAAATCCCCTCCACGGGGTCCCAAGATGACTTTTTCAATGCCCACCACCCTCAAGGTGGAAAGGTCCCCCCCATGTGCCTCCAGAAAATGCCGTGCTACGGGAGAGACCATCTTACCTGCCAAAGTATCTCGCTGGGCCAGGCGAATGTTCGACCTATGGGCTTGAATTCTGGTTCGTAGAGCATTCTTCGTTTCCCCCACATATACCATGGGACATCCACATTTCAATTGGTACACCACCGATCTTGATCTACAATTCACAAATTGTGAGATTTTAAATTGTTGGCCCGTTTCCAAATTGGTCACCACATCAGTTTTGTCCATAAAGCGGCAGACTGAACAATTACTTTTTTTGATATTAGTGGTGCACCATCTTTAGTATATACTTGGTGAAGTGTAGGTAGAATCTTTCAATTAGGTTCTCCTTTGGTCTATGAGTGCAACCCTAAAAATATGACTTTCAACTTTGAGGACAGGGAGATATTTTGAAATAATAAATTCCAGAACTTGTTATTGGGACAGACTGCCGGTACCCATTTAGATTTGTCAAATGATTTTGTACAACTATCTAGGGAAATTAAGAAAGCCCATAAGAATTACACGAGACTATGGTGGAAATTAAAAGTTTGGAAATGTACATTGTGCAAAATATATGTCCCAGAGGCTTGCGGGTCCAATTATTCCCAACATGGGAGACTGATACAGAATTTAGAGACTCATGGGAAAGTGGTTTGTTAAAAGCATCCCACATTTTGATTCAAATGCTTATAGAACATGACAGAAAACTTTTAAACTCAACTAAAATGAAATTACAAGAGTTAAAATCCAAATTGGATAATTTTGACCAGGAGCATCAGGTCAAACCATTTTTGGATTCATTCTCAATTGAACTGACCAGATTTGAGCAGGTAACTATGGAAACTAAGAGAAACAAGTTACAAAGAGACATCTCAGATTATGCCCACCACTGAGCATACAAGTGGCAGCATAGGGGCAATAACCGAGGTGGTAGGCAGAGATACGGTGGAGATAGAGGGTCCACCACACAGGGTCCCCCTCCTGGTTCTCAAAACTCCTCCCGAAGTGATCTATACAATCATTTTTTATCCTCGGGCAGCGAGATAGACGAAGAACCAGGAGGGGTGGCAGACGGCGCCCAAAGGTCCCTCCAGAAACAGGGACCGCTGGGGGTACAAACGCCTGACGGGGAGAACGAATCGGGTGGCACGCATGCACTCCAAATAGTAAACATCTCATCACATGCTTTAACACCATTTGAAATGTCAGTATTATCAAGGGGCCTATCTTTTGCGCCGACTAGAAATGTGGATAAATTTGCCCTGATTAAAGATATCTATCTGTTCTGTAGAAAGATTTTATTGAAGAAACACTTTGGCACACGAGATGTGAGGAGCGATCAAATCACATTGGTCCCGGAAGATCGGGAGGCACTATTGGGACTTCAAGAATTGTTACTAGAACAGAATTTGACATCTCAACAAGAACAGGACCTGGCATTATCTTTGGACTCCACTGTTGTAAGAAACACTAGTGGGCTTAAATGCCCCTCTACCTTCTGCCCCGCACTAGGATCCTCACCACCGGTACAGGTTTTTTTTGACCAGGTAGTGAGGGAGATTGTTAGATTGGGTCCAATGCGTGGACAAGTGAATCTTACTAGGGCAGAACAACAAGCCCTAAAGAATTTAATCACGAATCCAACAATAACAATAAAGGAAGCAGATAAAGGGGGCAATGTGGTGGTGTGGGCGACCACTGATTATGTTCGGGAAGTGAACCACCAGGTCTATGACACTTGTTATTACACGAAACTCCCTAACAATCCCACTCAGGAAAACAAGGCAGAATTAGATTTATTATTATTAATCGCCAAAGAGGAGGGAGTCATAGACTCACAGGAACTTAAATATCTTACGGTGGCACATCCTGTCATGCCCACCTTCTACGTGTTGCCAAAGATTCACAAAAATCTGTCTTCCCCACCCGGTAGACCTATCGTCTCTGGGATAGGGAGCCTATTGGAGCCTTCATGTACTTTCGTTGATTTATTTCTTCAGCCCCATGTCTCCAGTCTCAACTCCTACACCAAGGATACAGGGGACTTGCTTAGGAAATTGGAGAATATACAACTACCCCCTGACACTTGTCTAGTGACTTGTGATGTGGAATCGTTATATACGATTATACCACATCACCTAGCAATTACATCAGTCCGTTACTTCCTAAGTAAGGAATCGAGGGAGAGGGAGCCGTTACACAACTTTATCTTGGCTCTATTGGACTTCATTTTGGGTCACAATATTTTGACTTTTAATGGACAAGTGTTTAGACAAACTTCGGGGGTAGCGATGGGAGCGAGATGCGCCCTCTCAATAGCAAATCTTCCTTGGGTGGTGGGAAGAAAATATAGTTTAGTCAGAATTTGAGAGGTGCCACCCCGCTGTCTTGGGGTGGCACCGATTATATTGATGATGTCCTTCTTTGGCAGGGTCCGGAAGAGAGTTGCCGGGAATTTCTTGATATATTGAATCGGAATGATTTAAATATTAAATTGACGTATGAAATCTCCCGGAAAGAGGTGACATTCCTAGACCTGGTGATCACTCTTGAACAGGATGGGACTATCAACGCCAGACTCTTTAGGAAACCCACCTCTTTTAACCGCCTTTTGGACTACGGGAGTGCACACATACGGCACGTGAAAGACGGAATTTCAACCGGCCAATTTCTCAGGGCACGGAGGAATTGCTCCAGGATTCGAGATTTTGAGGAACAATCAACAGACTTGGCACAGAGATTCCAGGCCAGAGGCTACCCATATAGGGTGATAGAATGAGCCTACCAAAAAGCGAAAGGAACAGAACGATCAGAGAGTCTGGCCCCGAATTATAGAAAGCAGGACCAGGCAAAGACATCGAAGATGAACAAGGGTGAGCCAGTAAGATTGGTTATGGATTTCCATAGACAATGGGACAGGGTCAAAAATATCATCTCGACTCATTGGAACATACTTAGTACAGACCCCACCCTCTCCCCTATAGTTGGATTGAGAGCTAGACTCCCCGCTAGACGGGCTCCCAACTTGAGGGATAAGCTGTGCCATAGTCATTATATGCCAGCAAAGACATGGCTTTCTAAAATGTCCGTAAACGGCAGTGCCCCATGTGGGAATTGTTCAGTCTGCCGCTTTATGGACAAAATGGATGTGGTGACTAATTTGGAAACGGGCCAACAATTTAAAATCTCACAATTTGTGAATTGTAGATCGAGATCGGTGGTGTACCATTTGAAATGTGGATGTCCCATGGTATATGTGCCGGAAACGAAGAATGCTCTACGAACCAGAATTCAAGCCCATATGTCGAACATTCGCCTGGCCCAGTGAGATACTCTGGCAGGTAAGATGATCTCTCCCGTAGCACGGCATTTTCTGGAGACAGATGGGGGGGACTTTTCCACCTTGAGGGTGGTGGGCATTGAAAAAGTCATCTTGGGACCCCGTGGAGGGGATTTGAAAAAACTCCTGCTTCAAAGGGAGTTATGTTGGATTTTTCAGCTAAGCAGTAGATCTCCATTGGGGATGAATGAGGATTGGTCCTTTTCTCCTTTCCTGGGATAGATAGGGACATACTGGCTGTGTCATCTTTTCTGACATAAACCATGTGGTCAAATCCACTCTGACCAGAAGGAACCCTTTACCATTACCAACGGGGGATAGCGTTGCACTATTTGGTGTTTTTCAGTGTTATCTTTAAGGCACTATCTTGCACTTTTAGGGTGCACACTTTGGGTTGGTTGGAACACTACAATGTTGGGGTGGTTAGTCCCAACTCCTATTGTTATTATTTTTGTTGTGTTTTCTTACTGGTAATTGTTATTACTTATTGTATGGGTGCATACACTTTTCTTTGGTTTTTAATTTGCATGCACTTCTAATCTGGGCTGACAACCGATCACCATAGGGATGGACTCAGTGGAGTGGCATCCCGGGTGGCACTTGCCTGGCCCATGATAAGATAAGTTTTTTTTTTTTTTTTTTTTTTTTTTTTGGACACGCTGATCTTATGTGTGTTTTCACAGGCTTGGGGCACAGATTGAGTCTATTCCGGAATATGGCAAATGGGTGGTCAGAGAGGATAGAAGGACCGAAGAATGAAAAGATGGAAACTCTGAAGATATAGCCTTCCCTGGGAAAGGAGGAATGAACACCACCTATTCACTGATTGTAGAAATACGTAATTAATGCCTCTTTGTTTATTAATGCTATGTACTAACATGTAGACACAGTTTATAATTATGATATAACATGCTGATCTAATATTAAATATAAAGGAGGGGGGGAAAAATACTTTCCTATGGGCATAATTGCCTTCCCACTCAATAACTAATACTGATGGGCTTGGATAAAGATCCCGGCAGCGCAATATCAATTTGACTTGTTATATGTCCTCTTTGTTTTAATTTACAATTGATATATTATGACCTTATTCCAATAACATTAATTAGTTGCTAAGTAGTTGTACATGTTTTTATTTTTCCCTGTTCTGTCCCGCTGCTACGGGTTTAGCGCGTGCGGCCACATCAGTACCGGCGGCTTCCCCCCTCCCCTCACCCCCCCCCCCCACACAGGTGTATATAAGAGCGGGAGAGGTACAACATTTCCCGCACCCAAGCAAGAAGCGGTACCGTATACCGCGAAGCGCAGGTGGAGCAGCCCCCCCTGCCCTGACTTTCCTCCCTGGTGATTGACTACTATGTTTCCACACAGCTGAGTATCTCTCTTTTTATTTATATTTGTTTTTGTTTGTGTCCTTATGTTACATTTTTGTACTGATATGATTGTTACTTTATTTGGGTTTTGTTTTGTGTCATGGTGTTTGAAGTATATAATCAATTTATAATCAGGGAATACATTTTGTATTATCCTGTATTTGCACAATGCACATTTCACTTTGGGGTAGTTTTTTATGGATTAAATAAGGATTAATGTTTTTGTATGGTTTTGTATGGTACTGATTCACTGTTGTTTATGTATTTTTTGCTTTTGTGCCGGCACAATAAAAAGGGTGTTAGTTATTATATAAAATTATTTTAAGCCTAAAGAGAACTGGATACGAGTATATTATATGGGTAACTACTGAGGACAGGTGCGTATACACTTATTCAGGGCAGGTGTTGTTTTTTTAAGTGTGTGTCTTTTGTATAATAAAAACTTTATGAATTTTTATTGGTTGTGCTCCTTTGTGTGACCCCTGGATCTGGTTGATTCTAGGGTTCACTTTTTTCTATACTGTGATATGAATTAGTGAGCACGCCTTTACTTTTTTTGATATTAGTGGTGCACCATCTTTAGTATATACCCTGTGCTGTATAGAGTGTCAGCTCTGCTGCCTAGTCCCCTGCCTCCTGTGTGTGTGTGATCCCTGTGTTGTATAGAGTGTCGGCTCTGCTGCCTAGTCCCCTGCCTCCTGTGTGTGTGATCCCTGTGCTGTATAGAGTGTCAGCTCTGCTGCCTAGTCCCCTGCCTCCTGTGTGTGTGATCCCTGTGTATTCTAAGCATACAGCACGTCCTGCTCCTGATATAGTAATAACATGTGGGTAATCCTCCGCCTGAGGCACCGTGCACTGCAGACATGTAGAAAACAAGCTCCTCCCAGGCCTACACATACCGAGGGACCTTCCACAAATCCCCAGATTTCTCTGCAGTGCTGGAACTGCGAAGACATGAAGTATCATGCTCTCGCAGGCGAGCGGGGCTTTACAGCCCGAGGCCCTGCGGGACTATTTCCACCCATCCTCTTTGAAGAAGAATATGCCTCCCAGCCTGGGCCGCGTTGGTCGGGTGAAGGTAGGCAGCACCTTGTGTGCTTAACGGAGCCATGCTCCACTGCAATCCCCCACCATAGGGTAGGCAGTTAAGGCTAATGGTGAGCCTCATAGTGGATGCCCCTCCCGCATCATTGCCCCATGCCCCTTGTAGCGGTGAACTCCGAGTGCTGGGTCACCTTCTCCCTTAGTTCCCCCCGTTACTGGAGGGAAAAAGAGGGGGGGGGTTGTGTACATTGGCCTAACCTTGCCCTATTACACTGTATGCTTTTAGCCTTATTGGTTTACCGGGGGTCAGAGCCGCACTTCAAACATTATGTTAACGTTGGCCGCAGCGCCTTTAATGTATTTGTCTTGGCGCGTATGGCGGCTGTTTCGCGATGCCATGGCGTTTATTACTGTCTCCTTTTCGGTCTTGTTCCGCGCTTAGAGCTTCGCGCTCTCTGGGGGGGGCGTGGTCTGGTTTGGCGCGTTCCGCGTCACCTGCAGCTCTGGCCCGCCCTTCAAGGTTCGCTTGGCGCCGTTTTGTCGGTCTTCCAGCGCGTGCGTGGTCACGATCCTCCTTCTCCCTTGGTTACTGTAAGTGCCTTCACGGACGTTCGGTTAATTTTTTCTTCTTCTGCTGCGCACGGCTCTGACACCCTCTCTTCTCCTTATGTCTTTCAGACGCCAAGATTCCGGTGGCTTCTCCCGGCTTGAGATATATATATATATATATATATATATATATATATATATATATATAATCTTCACGGGGTTATATTTAAATTCTCCCACATTCCCAGCGGGTATTGGGGCATCCAGGGTTGCTTAAAGCATAAATCCCTACTGGCATATTACCTAGATTAATCACCATATAGAGGCATCTCCGAATTATGTGTCCGGGGTCCCGCGGGGACAAGACCGGCTGTGTACTAGGTGTGATCAACCCCATGCTGATGCTGACAGAGCACGGGTCTGCGGACCGTGTGCTGAACAAGCGCTGGCCCTGCAATCAGGTTTACCAGTAGCTGCACCTCGCTTCAATACACCTGTCTCCCCGGACTTAAATCTCACTTCCGATGAGTCGCACTCGAGTGGGGATGACCAGCAGGTGGTACCACGCAGGTTACCCACGGCGGAGCAGGTGATGTCTGGTTTGGCGGAGCGCTGGAAAGAAGCGGTCCCTGACGCCTCCTGAGTCTAGGTTTCCCACTGAAACTGAGGAGTCTGCTGCTATGTAGGACCTTGATCCTTCTGATGATGGTGAACTGTTCACAGGTTCCAGTTCCTCAGACGAGTTGTCTTGGAGCCGCGACGGTTCTGGCCCGGGTTCTTGGGGCTTGTGTGACAGTGTGTGTGTGTGTGAAGTACTGTCCATCTCTCCCCCGGGAGAGTCTCCCAAACCCATGAGGGAGAGTTTCCACACAGCAACGCCGCGCCTGGAATTTTTTTGATCAGGATCATTTCCAGACTCTTATATCTAAGGAATGGGAATCACCTTGTAAACTTACAGGGGTTCCGGGGGTCTGGGACTGGAAGTACCCCTTTCCCCATGATTTGGTTGACCGATGGTCAGTCCCTCCAGAGGTGGATGCGCCTATTATTGGGGTTGCTAACCCTCCCTTTATGGCAGCCTCTTCTCCTCGTACCCTTCGGGATGCTGAGGACCGGCGCATTGACAGATTGGCTTCCCATGCCTTCTCTAGTGCAGGGACGGCTCTGCGCCCGGTTTGTGCTGCGGCTGTCACTGCGGTGGCCGCCAGGACCCTGCTTAGGAAGATACTTGACCAACAGCCGGAGGATCTCCCTTGCGAGGTCTTTAATGCACTATCCGATTGTGACGTTTTTGTGAGGTTTATTCTATCAGCGATGGATGACACTATTAAAATGTGTGCTAGAACCTCGGTTCTTGTGGTGGCTATTCGCCGCCTGCTCTGGCTGCGATAGTGGGGGGCTGACAATGATACAAAAAAGGCTCTTACTGGCCTTCCCTTTAGAGGACAGCGCTTATTTGTGGCCCGGTTGGACCTCTTTGGAAGAAAGGGTAAGGCGCCCTCACGCAGAAGGCTGTCCTGGCCGCCCAGGGGCAGGGACTCTCCCCCTCCCTACGTTAGTGTCAAGCGTGAACCAGAAGTGTGCTTCCAACTTTTTGGAGTGGAGGCCCGCCCCGGGGGGGGGGCAGGCAACGCCCTGGGACCTCCGGCAGGGCAAAACCAAAGTCTGCCAAAACCACACAAGCATGAAGGGACGCCCTCGCCCCGAGGGGGCTGCCGCAGCATTTGGCTTCTGTTGCAGGGCACCGTGCTTCGTTCAGGTGGTTACAGGTGATAGTCCCTCTGGATGCAGAATGGAGTTTGCTGGGCGGTCCCCTTTTTCAGGTTGTCAGGGGTCCTCTTGTCTTCCCTTCCTGAGTTGACGAAGGCCGAATTCGGCGTGCAGGGTCTGGGCTCTTACAGGTTGGCCCTTGGCTGGTAACTGCATCCACATTGCCCTTTCCCTCCAGGATGAAGCAGTCTGACCAGGACTGGCAGTCTGGGCTTAGCATTTGTATTTTAAGGCAGTTTCTACATGGTATTCTCCTGTTGGGCCGCAGGCGCCCTTGTCCAGTGGACCTCTTGATGCCTGCGAGGATCCATATTCCCTTTTTAGTCCCTTGTACCTTCAGGGCACCTAGGCCATTTCCAACCAGTGTTACAGGACCATTTCTTCGGATTAGGGTCTTGTCTGGGGTCCCTCCCCTGCTCCCAGAAGGCTCGCCAAGGCGAGTACGGGGGTGTTGTCTTGGACAGGCACCTGTGACGTCCGCGCTAGGTTCTACCTGACTTGGGGGCTCCTTGGAGTCCTTGGATTGGTGCCCAGGCACATCACTTACTTAGCGTACCCTGGTTCGTTATATCCCTACGGGGTGGCATTTAGATGGGTTCAGGTTAAAACCTCCCCTCCTGCTATGGATGGACTTTGGTATGGAAGGGGCCTTGCCCTCCTTGTAGTCACACTACCTTCCCCTTGCGGCTGGTGGGGCCATTGGTGGCAGCCCAGATGCTGTGCTTTTTTCTCGGATGCCCTTGGGTCTTGTGGCACCTTGGGTTACTTATCCTGGACGGGGTTCCATCACCCCTGGAAATAGGTCAGTACCCCCCCTTGTTTTATGTTGGTTACCTTTGAGTTTGTATATACAAGGAAGCTGTGAGGGACCAGCCCTTCCTCCTTGCTATCCCTGTAGATGGTCACCATGGGGTCCAAGTCTGGCAGGTTCACTAAGGGGTTCTATGTCTTATGAAATCCCCCGTGGTTCCTAAGGGGGGCCCCTTTAGGGGGGCCCATTTTCATACTGTTCTTCGGTTATCACTTGTGCCCGGTGGGCCCTAATTTGCTGGACTACTTCCCTTAGGTCTTGTCTCCTTGGAGACTCTCGGTCACTCTGAGTTCAGTGGCCTGTCCCGGTTTATCTGTGAAAGGTCTTGGAAAAGGTTGACCCTTCAAGAAGGGTCTGGTTCTGAACTAGTGGGAGTTTACACTCCTTGCACTTCATTGGTATTGGCTGGTCGGCTATCCTACTGCTAGGAGGGCCTATTCTAGGGCCTATTCTAGGGCCTCACTGAACCCTACTGAGGTGGGCCTGTGGGCCCGTGGCTATTACCGGGACTTTATTTTGGTTATTGTCCTGGGTTATTGTTCCAGGACTCTCTGGCCTTGGTCATGGGGACCTAGTATGGCTTCTGTCAGGGCATTATACCCTTTGTGACAGACTCTATGCCTTTTGGATTTTAAAGGCATTGTTTCTGCCCTTGGACTTTTGCATAGACTTGATTACTTTCATTTTCGAGTGTGTTACAGACTGCCATTGTGTGGCTGAGTGTGTTACAGACTGCCATTGTGTGGCTGAGTGTGTTACAGACTGCCATTGTGTGGCTGAGTGTGTTACAGACTGCCATTGTGTGGCTGAGTGTGTTACAGACTGCCATTGTGTGGCTGAGTGTGTTACAGACTGCCATTGTGTGGCTGAGTGTGTTACAGACTGCCATTGTGTGGCTGAGTGTGTTACAGACTGCCATTGTGTGGCTGAGTGTGTTACAGACTGCCATTGTGTGGCTGAGTGTGTTACAGACTGCCATTGTGTGGCTGAGTGTGTTACAGACTGCCATTGTGTGGCTGAGTGTGTTACAGACTGCCATTGTGTGGCTGAGTGTGTTACAGACTGCCATTGTGTGGCTGAGTGTGTTACAGACTGCCATTGTGTGGCTGAGTGTGTTACAGACTGCCATTGTGTGGCTGAGTGTGGTACAGACTGCCATTGTGTGGCTGAGTGTGGTACAGACTGCCATTGTGTGGCTGAGTGTGGTACAGGCAGAGTTGAGGGATTGTGTGCCCTGCTCCCATTGGTCTGTGTGTTTGTCATGCAGTTCTCCATCAGGTCCACGGGGGAGGTCCCCTTGCATGTAGACTTGCATATAAGGCACAGGGTGACACTAATATAGTTAAGTTCCTCTTCACCCTCAATATTGAGTTCTGTCTCTTATTGGGGGAAACGCTATATTACAATTCACTAGCCCTTGTAAGGGCTGTTCCTGTTTCCTCACGGATGACTCTGGGATTCCTGCAGCACCTCTCACCATTGGGAAAAGGAGGTCTCGGGCGGTGAAGCCCTCCGGCGATAAGGGTTATCGCTACACCCTTTATGTCTGAACTTGTTACACCCTGCTAGGTGGGGTTCGGCACAAGATTGCTGTGGCAAGGGTGCACCGTTACGCTGGGGGCCCTGGGTGGCCCATTGTGGTGTGTTTTGCCTTCTCTGCTGAAGGCAGTTGTACTGTGTGCCCTCTCACGAGGGCTTTTCTGCCTATTGAGGCTCCTTACTACGTCACCCCTATTTACAGGGATTGGGCGTTTTTTTCTTCACCCTATTGGAGATGGGCCTCTCTGG
The DNA here is from genome assembly GCA_027917425.1 of Gastrophryne carolinensis. NCBI lineage: Eukaryota > Metazoa > Chordata > Amphibia > Anura > Microhylidae > Gastrophryne > Gastrophryne carolinensis. The sequence continues at coordinate 41,471,271 of CM051240.1, read as the reverse complement.
GTGTTTTTTTTTCCTTTTTGGAGGGTTAGGCCTAGATCCCTCCTTTTCTTCTTCTCCCTTCTCTGCCAACTATGTTAGGAGATGTCGCTCTAGTTGGCTTGCTTTGACTAGCTCTCTCTCCTGTGGGATGTTGTCTTATCTTTGGGTCGTAGAGTTTATTACAGCAGGGTTGAAGTTGGTTCCCCAACTCAGTTCCTTGTGGGTTTTCAGGGCTTGCCCTGTTCGCCCTCTGTAGAGACTAGTTCAATCTTCTGTGTTGAGCATTCCCCTGGGAATTTTCACGCTCCCCTTGGGGGGTTACTTATCCTGTTGCCCTGCTAAGGGTTTCCCTGGGTCTTAGTCAGGTTCTTGTCTGAACTGTTCCTTGCCCCAGATGACTGTCGGGGCGGGTGCCTCAGTCAGAGGCGTGCTATAGGGCCTGGCTCTTGTAGCCTAGTCATTTTATATTGATATATGCTTGTATATCTGTACACCATTAGGTGAGGATGTTCCACCTTGCACCAAGTTTGGGTCCAGGCGGAGTTTTTATTCTCCTCTATTCCAGACACTCCGGCCTCTGGGCTGGTGTTTTGCTTACTCTGAGCCTAAAGGGATCTGTATTCCTCAACAGGCTTTGGAGACTCCTGGACTGTTCCCTGTCCATGATTGGGACTATGCCCCTTGGGGTTTATAAGCGTCTCCATCCTTTATGCAACAGGATCTGGCTGCTTCCACGGGTGTAGGAGCCCGTTGGATTGGTCTTGCTCGGTTGGTTGACCTTCTGAGCCTATGGTTAACGTTTTGGCTCTTGCTGAGCCTTGTTAGCGTTGTTTTCAGTATTCCGCTGGTCTTACCGAGACCAGGGTTTGTATTCCCTGATGGGAAAGGTTCTAAGGTTGCCATGGCTACCATGTTGTTGTAGTAGCGTGGTTTGGCTGTTCCTCTGGCCTATTTGTTTAAGGGAGATTCATTCTTCTCTCTTGGGTTTTTTGCTCTCTTCTACTTGTGCTTGGCTTGGGCCTACAGCACTTGGTTTGTTGAGCAGGCTGACTAGTTCCCTGCTTGTTGCACTCAGCCTTTGTAAAGGTTTCATAAGTTGAGTTAGAGCATTGCTCACGTTGCTATTGGTAGCAAGGTTGCGGGTGACAGCGCTGTTACGGTTGGCTGTGCCTTTTCTCATGGGGATCCCTCCCTACTTTATGGACACTGCTTTTGGATGTCCCACATGTTATTACTATATCTGGAGCAGGACGTGCTGTATGCTTAGAATAATACAACTCTGTGAAGTACTCACCTGTAGAGTTGGTATTATATCCATACAGCACGTCCTGCTCCACCCCACCCTGGTTCACCTTGTTCTGGATCCCCTGTATGCTGATTTTTATCTTGAATATTATTGCCAGTCTCTGGGTGGTTGTTTACCTCCTGGCTTCTCTTCTCACTGCTTGTCAATGCTGGGGATTTGTGGGAGGTCCCTCGGTATGTGTAGGGCCGGGAGGAGCTTGTTTTCTACATGTCTGCAGTGCACGGCGCCTCAGGCGGAGGATTACCCACATGTTATTACTATATCTGGAGCAGGACGTGCTGTATGCATATAATACCAACTCTACAGGTGAGTACTTCACAGCGTTGTATTTTTATAGAGTGTCAGCTCTGCTGCCCAGTCCCCTGCCTCCTGTGTGTGTGATCCCTGTGCTGTATAGAGTGTCAGCTCTGCTGCCTAGTCTCCTGTGTGTGTGATCCCTGTGCTGTATCCGTGAGGCTGACAAGGGCGGGAATGTGGTCCTCTGGGGTACGGCTGATTATATCAGGGAAGCCCATAGGCAGTTAAGTGATAAGAACAACTATGAGAAACTGCCGTCCAATACAAGGAGGCTTTTGAAGAGATATTCGATCGGGCTATCGCTAAAGGGGTAATTGACCAAAAGACCTTTGAGTTCCTCAAGGTTGAGTTCCCAGTAATCCCTACACTGTACTTGCTACCAAAGATTCACAAAAACACTAAGGCTCACGGAACAAGCAAGTGTTTATATAGACACACATCTGCAGGGGTTTGTTCAGTCCCTAACATCATATGTGAGGGACTCTTCGGACTTAAAGTGGACCAACACCCAGGATTTGAAACCCCCCCCCCCCCAAAGTCCCAAAAAACGTACCTTTGCGGCGACGGACAAGCCGCCTCCCGCGCGTGCCTCTTACAGGGGGCCGTTTGTGAATGGCCGGCGCGCGGGAGGCGGCGGCGGCTGATCCGTCGCCGATAAGGTAAGGTTTTTTTGGGGCTTTTGGGGGGGATGCCCCGCGGTGAGGGAGGTGATCGGCCTGGGAATCTTATAGATGTTGGTCCACTTTTATGAATAAATTACAGGACATCTGCTGGCCAGAGGGTACCCTCTTTGTTACAGCAGATGTGGAATCTCTATACACGAATATCACCCATGATCTAGCCCTTAGCACTGTAGGTTACTTTCTCAATTTGGAGTCGGAGGCACTCAAGGAGCGACAGGAATTTATTTTGGAATTACTTGACTTCATTTTGTCACACAATTACTTCGTTTTTGACAACTCCCACTACCGCCAGGTGAGGGGTGTGGCCATGGGGGCACGCTGTGCGCCCTCCGTGGCCAACCTCTTCCTGGGGTGGTGGGAGAGGGAAGTAGTTTTCGGCAAGTCTATGAGTGAATACCAGCCCTACATTAGTGGCTGGTTTCGTTTCATAGATGACGTCATGCTTATTTGGCAGGGGCCAGGTGATCTTTGCCATGAATTTCTTGCCAGATTAAATGGGAATGATTTTAACATCGTTTTGACGTTCACTATACCCAATACACAGGTTGAGTTCTTGGACTTAAAATTGAAACTGGATTATGATGGCACCATTTCGACTACACTTTTCAGAAAAAAGACTGCCGTGAATAGCCTGCTTCATTTTGGGAGCTTCCATCCGAAACATCAGAGGATGGGCATTCCCAAAGGCCAGTTCATACGGATGCAGAGAAATTGCTCCAAGGATGAGGAGTTCCATGAGCAGGCGCGGGGTTTGATGAAAAGATTCTGTGATCGGGGATACCCCCAAAAGTTTGTGGCCAATACATACCGCCGGGTGGCTGGTATTACACGTAGTGACCCGTTGACCCCGAGGGTACGTAAGAAGGAGAACACTATTAGGTTTGTGACCAGGTATAGTAATAATTGGGAACGTATTCGGGGGGTTTTAGACAGACATTGGGGGATCCTACAGTCAGACCCTACTACTGGGAACCTTATAGGCAAGAAGGTCCAGGAGACAGCCAAAAGGGCCCCGAATCTGAAAAACATTCTTTGTAAGAGCCATTTTGTCAGGCCTGACACTTGGCTGGAACAACAAAAGATCAAAGGGAGCCACAGGTGCGGCAGTTGCTTTATCTGTCGATTTATTGTCAAAACAGATCTGGTTATCAATCAATATACCAAGGAGACTTTTAAATTGTAGAACTAAAGGTGTGATCTATTTTCTACAATGTGGTTGCAATTTGGGATACATAGGAGAAACAAAGAACACGCTTAAAACCAGAATGCAGGCTTATCTGTCTAATATTAAACTTGCATCAAGAGACAGGGACTCACATAGAGTCATATCCCCGGTAGCGGATCACTTGCTACGCTTTCATGGGGGGGGGAATCCTCCACTCTGAGAGTTACCCCACTCGAGAAAATACAATTAGGGATTAGAGGGGGGAATATTAAACGTAGATTATTACAGAATGAATTTAAATGGATGTATCGATTAAATACGATTGCTCCATTGGGATTAAATGAAGATGCATCTTTTGGGCCCTTTTTGGGCAGATGAGCATCTGACATTTGTCCCACGTTTTGGGATTTATTAATTTCATGTTTTATTTGACGCATGTTAGGTTGTGGAAGGGGGGGGAGAGATATGGATTGGGTTATTTTTGTGTTACCCATGAGGATTTTTTGGTGTATCTTATGTTGGTGTTTATTATTTTAGATACTTATTGGGATCTTTGATCTTCATCTACTTTGATACGGAAGAACAATTTGTGATTCCTGTTTTAAGATCACTTCAGGATCATGATATTGAAGTCTTTGAAGTTGTGGAGAGGAGCATCCCCAGGAGTTAATTGCTGTGGCTGATTGTCCTTTTTTCTTCACACATATATATATGCATATTTTTCACATATGCACATGACCTCTTATGGGTTTTTTTATTCATTTTATTCATTCTTTGTTGCACATATGCGTTTTTTCTTTGTTTTTTGTGTCTCTCACACATGATGTGTTCAATTACTGAATTTTTGGGTCGGGGAGATATACTTAGATATATTTTTGTGTTGGGGGGGGTTTCAGGGGGGGTTTGGGGTATTGTGTCAGCACTTGCTATTACTGTTTTACATCAGTTTCCTTATTTATTATGTTGTATATTAATATAGGAGCGGTTTGGGGATACCCTTATGTATATACATTCCTTAAACTATAATAATACTGTTGTGTATAATTGATATGTCCCTTTCATTCTATTCTTTGTTGGAAATGTGAACACCCTAGTTGTAAATATAATGTAGTTGTGAGCCATGTATTCTCAGTGTGCCACACAACCCGCTTCCCCTTTAATTCTTCACGATTGGGTTACTCACCGCGAGGTGACGCAGTTGCAGAGAGGAAGTCTTGTAACGAGCCCCCTTCCGGCCTATATATACCTGGTACCTCCCACTTAACACCAGTGTTTTTCTCTCTGCATGACAAGACAGAAGAAAGAAGTCTCCTGCTTGCAGGTAGCCGGGGTCTTACCCCGGCACCCCCGTTGGGTCTATTTCTGCTCAGTTGATAGTTTGTTACCTATATGGTTGATGGAAGCCTCCCAGCCCAGGCTGCTCACTGGGCAAATGGTAGATGGCACTATAGGTGCCTAGGAGCTTATCTCCTCTGCTCGACCTCATGCGTGGGGCAATGCGGCTATCCGGCATGGTGATCCGGATTTGGGATGCCCCTGTCCCGAAGTTCCCCTTGGCCCCTTTCTCTCCCGTTACGGTCCCTTCTCCCTTCACTCGGGGGGGGGGGGGGGGTGTTGGGGGATGTATACATGCATGTGGTGTTTTTACTTGTGTTTATAACCATTGTCAGTTTCAGGTCAGCGCCGCTGGATGTGTGCACACGGCCTGACCTGCTAACACTTTTTTGTTGTTTACAGGTGTCCCCCCACTGATCGTAGGCGTCTGGGCGCCCTCTCTCTTGTGGCTCCGCCATTGTGCGGGCCGTGCTGTTGGCAGTTTCAGGCACGGCCTGAACTGCCAGAGTTGTAGCTCCGCTTTAGGTTGCGGCCGCCATTGGCGGGCTGCGCTGTTGGCAGTTTCGGGCGTATTGCCTGAACTGCCAGGGTTGTTTAGCTCCGCTTTAGGTGCGGCCGCCATTGGCGGGCCGCGCTGTTGGCGATTCAGGCGCATGGCCTGAAGCTGCCAGGGATGTTCTCTCCTCCCAATAACCGAGGGCGTTGGGCACCCTCTCGTTTTGCCGCACTGTTTGAATCTGGGGGGGGGGCCCGGACGATGTAATGAGGGGGCGTGGCCTGAGCGGTTTCGACGCGCAGCTCGGCCCCGCCGCACTTCCTCCTTCTTATTAGGAGTCAGCGGGGTACTCAGCTGCAGGAAGTGGATTGACTCTGCTACTGCTGCTGTCTTTGCTCTCAGCCTTGGGCAGGTAAGCGGCCTCACCTCGTGTGGGGCCGTCTTTTGTTTATACTCATGATTGTTTTGAACTGGTTCAAATTCTTATTGACCTCTTAAAGCACTTTGGGGTGTTTTACTATATGTTGGTATATGCTGTTTTCTGCATGAATGTTGTACTGCATGCTGCCCCTTTTTTTCTGGGGATCTTACTGTTGTCTCTTTCCCCACAGATCCTGGGATTCCCTCACTGCAGTGGCTTCCCGGTTCTATTATACCTGGCTAGTCCTATTACTCTAAATTGGGATATATATAAAAAAAAAAAAGGGGATAATTATAATTATAATTTAAATCCTCCCTTCCCAGGGCATTAATTTAAAGGGGCATCCCGGGTGGCTTTATGCCTAAAACCCACGGTTGTTGCGAATACCATAAATCACCATATGGAGGCTTCCGATAATACCGGAAATGGCTCTTCGGGGCCATCTAGGCTGTGTGGGGGTTGTGGGACTCCGCTCCCAGGCGATGATGTTATATTATGCATTCCTTGTGCAAAGCAGCATATTGTGCGTCAGTCCGTCGCTCCGGCTTCTGGCTCCTCGCAACTTCCATCATCTCCTACCCCCCCTCCCTGTTCCGGACCCCGTGTGACATTGTCAAAAGTGGGGATTCGCAATCCGAGGTGTGTGCACGATTGTCCAACCTCGAGAAGATAGTTTCCGCCAAGGTAGGTCAGAAGGCTACAGCGAAGCGGAAACACCTTTCTCCTGCAGCTCCTGCTTCACAGGATGAGGGGTGCGAAGCTGTGGATTGGTCCGATTATTCCCTGGACGAGGAGGGGGAACTCCTTGTGGAGTCGGATGAGCCTGCAGACCAGCTTGAGATCGATGCTGTTGGCGATCTGGCTGCGGGGGTATCCCTTGACACCCCCTCCATTTTGGCTCAAATGTTTGAAATTTTGAATTTAGATCCGCCAAAGGGTGAGTTGTTTGATGTGCCTCAGCCGCGTTTGGTGTTTCCCAGGCAACAACACTTTGAGAGGGTTGTGCTTAAGGAATGGGAACATCCCACGCGACTGGCTGGAATCCCTTCCAGTTGGGATAAGCGCTATCCTTTTCCGGTGGAATTGGTGAAGCTTTGGTCAGTTCCCCCTGACGTTGATACCCCTGTGTTAGGGCTGTCTAGCACGGCTGTGGTACAGTCTTCTGAGACCACTGCCATTAAGGATAGTGAGGATCGTCGGATTGACCAGTATGCTCGCCATGGTTTTATCAGTGCCGGATCGACGATGCGGCCGGTGTGTGCTTCGGCGCTTCTTCTATTGGCGGTTAGGTCTGTTATTCAGGATCTATGCGCAGATCTCCTTCGAGGCAGTTCCTTTTGCTCAATTTTACACGAGGACGCTTCAGCTCTATCTGTTGGCGTCCTGGGACCGGCAGCCTCGGTCGCTGGATCAGCCCTTCCAGTTGTCCTCCCGGGTCCGGCAGTCCCTCCAGTGGTGGTTGGTCTCGGCCAATCTCGTGAAGGGCAGGTCTTTCCTGACTCCTCTTTGGGAAATTGTCACCACGGACGCCAGTCTTTCGGGATCCATCCGTCGGGTTCTTGCCCTTCTGACACAACACGTTCTGGGCCTTCCGGTCCAGGTTCGTTCGGACAATCGAACAGCGGTTGCTTACATCAATCATCAGGGAGGGACTCGCAGTCCGGGTGCTCTCAGGGAGGTGTCCCTGATCCTGTCCTGGGCGGAGGCCTATGTTCCTTGTCTCTCGGCGGTGTACATTCCAGGGGTGGAGAACCAGGAAGCTGACTGGTTGAGCAGGGGCTCTTCCCATCTGGGAGAATGGTCTCTCCATCCTCAGGTTTTTCTCTCACTGTGTCTTCGGTGGGGGACCCCGGAGGTGGACCTGTTTGCCTCTCGTCACAATTGCAGGCTCCCGAACTTCGCCTCGCTCTCCCAGGATCCCTTGGCTCTGGCAGTGGATGCCATGTCCCTGAGCTGGGGGGATCTGGGGTTTCTGTACCTGTTTCCTCCAATACCCATGCTGGGCAGGGTGGTTCGGAAGCTGGCTCTGGAAAGGGTGTCCGCCATTCTTGTGGCCCCAAAGTGGCCAAGGCGAGTGTGGTTCGCAGACTTCGTTCGGCTGGCAGTGGACCAGTTCGTTCTGCCTCTTCGGCCCGATCTGCTCACTCAGGGTCGGTTGTGTTACCCCAATTTACCAGCGCTGGGTTTGACGGCCTGGCTGCTGAAACCTCCATCTTGAAGGAGGAGGGTCTTTCTGACTTGGTCGTTAAGACTCTGATCAGTGCCCGGAAGAGGTCTTCTTCTATCATCTACTATAGGACTTGGAAAGCCTATATCGCTTGGTGTGAGATTAGATCTTTTCCTTGTAGGGTCTTTTCGGTCTCCGGGATTCTGGAGTTTTTACAATCTGGCCTGGACTCTGGTCTTCAGCTAAGTACGTTGAAAGGGCAAGTTTCTGCCTTATCTATCTTTTTTCAGAAGCGTTTTTGCGCTTCATCCTTTAGTTAAAACTTTTTTCCAGGGGGTTACGCATGTGCGGCCCCCCCAGGAAACCATTACTCCCTGTTTGGGACTTGAATTTGGTTCTTTCTGCTCTTCAGGCTCCTCCTTTTGAGCCTTTGCAAGATATTGCTTTGTCTACCCTGACTCAGAAGATTGTCTTCTTGGTAGCTATCACTTCGGTCAGGCGTGTCTCGGAGTTGGCGGCCTTGTCTATTCAGGCGCCTTACTTTGAGAGGCATCAGGATAAAGTGGTCTTTCGGTTCAAACCAGACTTTCTTCCTAAGGTTGTTTCTGCTTTTCATTTGAATCAGGATATTGTTCTTCCCTCCTTGTGTCCTAATCCTAAGAATTACAAAGAGAGGGTTTTGCATTGTTTGGATGTAGTACATTGTGTTAAGTACTATTTGATTATTACGTCTCCTTTTTCGTAAAACGGATGCCTTTTTTGTTGTGCCCTGTGGGCCTAAGAAGGGTTTGGCACCGGCCAAATCTTCCATTAGCAAATGGATACGTCAGGCCGTTATTGCGGCCTATTCTGCTAAGGGGAAAGTTCCCCCTTTTCGTATCACTGCTCATTCTACTCGCGCCGTTGGAGCGTCTTGGGCTTTTCAGCACCAAGCTTCTGTTGAACAAGTTTGTAAGGCCGCTACTTGGTCTTCTGTTCATACTTTTTCTGAGTTTTACAAAGTTGATGTGCGGGCCTCAGCGGATGCTGTTTTTGGCCGCAAAGTTCTGCAGACTGCAGTCATTTGTTATGCTTCATTTTTGCCTTCGGATACCCATCCCTTGTGGACACTGCTTTTGGATGTCCCAATCGTGAAGAATTAAAGGGGAAGCGGGGTGTGTGGCACACTGAGAATAATACCATTTTGTGAGTACTCACCTGAAAAATGGATATTGTCAGTGTGCCACACACCCCGCTTCACCCCGCCCTTTTCGGTATCCTGGATCCTTTATATGGTGAAGCTTTTCTTTATTTTGAGGTTACCTTTAGATTACTGGTACCTTGTCTTTCTGCTTTTTAAATCACTGGTGTTAATTGGGAGGTACCAGGTGTATATATAGGCCGGAAGGGGGCTCGTTACAAGACTTCCTCTCTGCAACTGCGTCACCTGGCGGTGAGTAACCCAATCGTGAAGAATTAAAGGGGAAGCGGGGTGTGTGGCACACTGACAATATCCATTTTTCAGGTGAGTACTCACAAAATGGTATTTTTTGATTTGTTTTGATGTATATTATATATGTATATCCTTTAGTACTTATTATCTAAAGAAAACATGTATACTTTGTGGTTTTAACATACATTTGTTTGTTTGTGTATGGGATTGACTATGGCTTAGAGTGAGGGTCTCGATGCTGCCTCTGCTCTCCAATGAGCCGTTATTCATTCATTGGTCGTTTACCGCGGCGACGGCCCTGCCCTCGCCCGCCCCCCTCGTCCCTGTGCCCGTTGCCATGACTGCGCGCTGTTATACGGCGCTGCGGTGTGGGGCGTGTCATTGGGGACGGTCTGGGGGGCGGGCGGGGGCATCGTTATGACGTCACTTGTGGGTGGGCGGGGTTTGGCACGGGCGCTCGTCGGGTTCCACTTCCGGCGTGAGTGCAGCCGCCGGCCGGGGCTGCCGTGCGCCGGGGGTTGGAGGCGGGCAGGTGCTGGTGCGCTTTCCCAGCCTATTTTAGTGGGAGCATGGGCAGCATTTGAAGTGGAATCTTGAGGAAGTGACAGTCCGTCACGGAACGCGTGGGTGATTGTCTCGCTCAGCAGGAGGTTAATCTATTTTTCATTGAGGTGATTATTTCCTTGTTAGTTTTTTATACTTTTTGTATATTCATGAATAGCACTTTAATATTGCACATAGGCACTTTATGAACTAGATTAATATAGATGCATCCATGCAATGTTAAAATAGTGTGGTTAGTACAGATGGTTAGGATTAATTGGGTTTCTCTTGCTGGGTTGGGCTGTGTATTGGTATGTCTTTTTTAAATGTTTGTGATGATTAATGTACTATTCTAAGCAGACAGCACGTCCTGCTCCAGACATAGTCCTTACATGTGGGTATACCTCCGCCTTCAGCGCCGTGCACTGCAGTATCATGAAGAAAACAAGCTCCTCCCAGCCCTACATATACCGAGGGACCTCCCACAAATCCCCAGATTTCTCTGCAGTGCTGGAACTGCGAAGACATGAAGTATCACGCTCTCGCAGGCGAGCGGGGCTATTTCCACCCGTCCTCTCTGTGAAAGAATATGCCTCCCAGCCTGGGCTGCGTTGGTCGGGTGAAGGTAGGCAGCACCTCGTGTGCTTAACGGAGCCATGCTCCACCGCAATCCCCCACCATAGGGTAGGCGGTTTAGGCTGATGGTGAGCCTCTAGTGGATGCCCCTCCCGCATTATTGCCCCGTACCCCGGGTAGTGCTGGATCCTGTGTAAGGGTCGCCATCCTCCCTCATTCCCCAACTAGTTAGTGGGAAAAGAAAGGGGGGGGTATGTGTGTGGTGGTCCCTGTGTACCAGTATTTCACGCTTATGACCTTATTTCTGCCCTTCATTAACATTGAAATGTCAGAGCCGCTCTTTATTTGGTTTTCGGCTACCACCGTATGTCTTTTGCACAGTTTGCGGCATTGTCTAGATGCTTTGGCGCCTTTTCCTTACTAGTCGTAATGGTTTTTCTACAAATCCTTAAGCGTGTGATTGTATCCTTGCCTTGCCGTTACCTCAGAGCTTCGCGCTCTCCGGAGTGGGCGGGGACTTGAATTGGCGCTCTCCGCGTCACGGCCTAGCATCGAGCCCACCCTTCGAGGTTCGCTGGCCCCATTTTGCTGATCTTTGCGCGCACGCGTGGTGGCGGTTCCCTCCTCCCTTGGTCTGTAAGTGCCCTTACGGGTGACTCCTTTTTATATGTTTTCCAGCTGCGCAAGGCTCTGATACCTATTCTTCTCCTTTATGTCTTTCAGACGCTAAGATTCCGGTGGCATCCCCCGGCCTGATATATATCTTAAACGGGTTCACATTTAAATTCTCCCACATTCCTAGCGGGTCTTGGGGCATCCGGGGTCGCTTATAGCATAAATCCCTGCTGGCATATTGCTTTGATAATCACCATATGGAGGCATCTCAGAATTATGTGTCCGGGGTCCCGCGAGGACAAGACTGGCTGTGCACTGCGTGGGGACCACCCCACGCTGACAGAGCACGGGTCTGCGGACTGTGTGCTGAACAAGCACTGGCCCTGCAATCAGGTTTACCAGTGGCTGCATCTTGCTTCAATACACCTGTCTCCCCTTGTTTAAATCTCACTCCTGATGAGTCGCACTTGAGCGGGGATGACCAGCAGGAGGTGCCGCGCAGGCTACGGCTGAGCAGGTGATGCCTGGTTGGCGGAGCGCTTGGGCACTGGAAAGAAGCGGTCCCTGACGCTTCCTGGCTCTATGTTTTTCAAGCAAACTGAAGAGTCTGCTGCTATGCAGGTCCTCGATCCTTCGGATGAAGGTGGACTGTTTTCAGGTTCCGGTTCCTCAGACGAGATACCTTGGACCCGTGATAATTCTGGCCCTGGTTCCTGGGGCTGGTGTTACACTGATAAATTACTTATAAAGATCTTTGGAGTACTGTCCATCTCTCCTCCGGGAGAGTCTCCCAAGCCCAAGAGGGAGAGTTTCCACACGGCGACGCCGCGCTTGGAATTTCTGGAGCAGGATCATTCCAGGCTCTTATATCTAAGGATTGGGAATCACCTTGTGAACGTACAGGAGTTCTGGGGGTCTGGGATTGGAAGTACCCTTTTCCCCCTGATGTGGTTGGCTGCTGGTCAGCCCCTCCTGAGGTGAATGCACCTATTATTGGGGTTGCTAACCCTCCGTTCATGACAGCCTCTACTCATCGTACCCTTCGGGATGCTGAGGACCGGGGCATTGACAGTCTGGCTTCCCACGCCTTTTCGTGGGCAGGGACGGCTCTGCGCCCGGTCTGTGCCGCGGCAGTCACTGCGGTTGACCGCCAGGACCCTTCTTAGGAAGATACTTGACCACCAACCGGAGGATCTCCCTTGGGAGGTCTTTAGGGCACTGTCTGATTGTGATGTTTTTGTGAGTTTATTCTCTCAGCGATGGAGGACACTGTTAAAATGTGCACTAGAACCTCGGTTCTTGTGGTGGCTATTCGCCGCCTGCTTGGCTGCGACAGTAGCGGGCTGACAATGATGCTAAAAAGGCTCTTACTGGCCTTCCCTTTAGAGACGACGCTTATTGGGGCCCGGTTGGACCTTTTGGAAAAAAGGAGTAAGGCACCCTCGAGCAGAAGGCCGTCTCGGCCTCCCAGGGGCAGGGACACCCCTCCCCTTCCCTACGTTAGTGTCAAGCGCGAACTAGACGTGTGCTTCCAATTTTTTGGAATGGAGACCCGCCCCAGGGGGGGCAGGCAACGCCCTGGGTCCTCCGGCTGTGCGAAGTCCAAATATGCACAAGCGTAAGGGGACGCCCTCGCCTTGTTGAGCGAGTGGACTGCCGCAGCACTGGGCTCCTATCGCAGGGCGCCATGCTTCTTTCAGGTTGTTACAGGAGGTAGTCCCCCCCGGATGCAGAATGGAGTTTGCTCGGCGGTCCTTTTTCTAAGGTTATCAGGGTTCTTCTAGTCCCTGTTTTCCCTTCAGGAGTTGAGGCAGGCCGAGTTTGGTGTGTAGGGTCTGGGCTCTCTTACAGGTTGGCCCTTGACCTGTGATTGCATCCACTTTACCCTTCCCCTCCGGGATGAAGCAGTCTGACCCAGGTTGGCATTCTGGGGCCTAGCATTTATTCCTTTACAGGCAGTTTCTACATGGTATCTACCTGTTGGGCCGCAGGCGCTCTAGTCCAGTAGACCTCTTGATGCATGTGAGGATTTATAATCCCTTTTTAGTCCCCTGTGCCTTCAGGACACCTAGGCCACTTCCAGCCAGTGTTGAAGGTCCAACTCTGCGCATTGGGGTATTGTTTTGGTTCCTCTCCTGCTCCCAGATGACTCACCGAGGCGAGTATGGGAGTGGTGTCTTGGACGTGCCCGTGTGGCGTCCGCGCTAGGTTCTACTTTATTGTCCTTCTTTGCTTCCTATTTTTGCATCAGGCCGTGTGGCTATTGACTTGTGGCTCCTTTGGGAATCCTGTGGATTGGTGCTCAGGCACATCACTTACTTAGTGTTCCCCGGTTCGGTATCCCCCTATGGGGTGGCATTTAGATTGGTTCATGTTAGAACCCTCCTTCTGCTAAATGTGGACTTGTTATGGAAAGGGCCTTGCCCTCTTTGATGTCGCACTTCCTTTACCTTGCAGCCGGTGGGCCTGTTGGTGGCGGCCCAGATGCTGTCCCTTATTCTCAGGAGCCCTTGGGCCCTGCGACACCTTTGGTTACTTATCCTGGACAGGGTTCCAGCACCCCTGGAACTAGGTCAGTACGCTCCCCCTCGTTACGGGGGTTCCTTTTGAGGTTGTAAATTCAAGGAAGATGTCTGGGACCATTCCTTCCTTCTCTCTTCTCCCTGTAGATGGTCATCATAGGTACCAAGTCTTGCAGGTGGACCTGGGGGGTCTTATTTCTCCTGAAATCCCCTGTGGTTCCTAAAGGGGTCCCCTTAGGGGATCCATCTTCATACGGTTTTTTTGGTTGACACATTGAGCCTTTGGTGGGCTCTAATTTGCTGGACTACTCCTCTTCAGGACTTGTCCTTTTTGGGGACTCTCGATCAGTCTGTGGACAGTGGCTTGTCCCTTTTTATCTGTGAAGGTCTTGGAACAGGTTGACCCTTCAAGAAGGTTCCGGTTCGGTTCTAAGTGGGGGTTTACATCCCTTGCACTTCATTGGTATTAGCTTGGCTGGCTGCCCTAACGTGGCAGGAAGTTCTATTCTAGTATCTCACTGAGTCCCTACTGGTGTGGCCCTGTGGGGCCCCGTTGCTATTACAGGGACTCAGGGTTATTGTCCCAGGACTCTCTGGCCTTGGTCATGAGGGCCTAGTATTGCTTCTGTCAGGACATTATATTCTATATGTCTTAACTTCTTTCACCCTGCCAGGCGGGGTTCTGCATAAGATTGCAGTAGAAAGGGAGAACCGTTATGCTGGGGGCCCAGGGTGGCCCAGCGGGGCGTGGTTCGCAGATTTTCTGCTGAAGACAGTCGTACTGTATGCCCTCTCAAGAGGGCTGTTCTGCCTATTCAGACTACCTACTACGTCGCCCTTACCTACAGGCCATTTAGGCGATTGGTCGGTTGGCTTTTCACCCTATTGGAGATGGGTATCTCTGGGTGTCTTTTCTCTATTGGAGGGCTAGGCCTAGCTCCCTCCTCTTCTTCTCCCTTTTCTGCCGGCTATATTGGAGTATGCTCTTCTAGTCTGCTTTGCTTGGACTAGCTCTCTTTCCTGCGGGATGTTCCCTATCCCTGGGTCCTAGGATTATTATAGCACGGTTGAAGTTGGCTCCCCAACTCGGTGCTCTGAAGGTTTCAGGGCTCGCCCTGTTCACATACTGCAGAAGTCTAGTTCAATCTTCTGTGTTGCGCATTCCTCAGGGGTTGCTCAGGTGCATTCCCCAGGGAATTCTGTGCTCCCTTTTTGGGGGGTTACTTATCCGGATGCCCTGCTAAGGGTTCCCTTGGGTCTTATTCAGGTTCTTGTCTGAACTGTTCCTTCCCTCATATCGCTCTTCTGGGGCGGTTGCTTCAGTCAGAAATGTGCCATAAAGGATGGCTCTGTTAGCGGTCCTAGTCATTATATATAAATATATATATATATATCTGTACACCATGAGGTGAGGGTGTTCCGCCATACGCCGAATAGGGTCCAGGCGGTGTTCTTATTTTCCTTTAGTCCAGACCCTACGGTCTCTAGGCTATTGTCTGGCTTACTCTGAGCGAAAGGGATCTGTATCCCTCATCAGGTGTTGGAGATTCCTGGCCTTTCTCTTGTCCCTGGTAGGGATTATGCCCCTTGGGGCTTATAGGTTTCTCCATCCTTATGTACCGGATCTGATTGCTAACACGGGTGTAGGTGCCCTTTGGCTTGGTCCTGCTCGGTCGCCTTGTTCCTCTGAGCCTAAAGTAAACGTCTCGGCTCTTGCTGAGCCTTGTTAGCGTTGTTTTTCAGTATTCCTGCTGGTCTCGCCTGAGACCTGGGTTCATATTCTCAGATGGGGAGATCTCTAAGGTTGCCATGGCTGCCCCTTTTTTTCCAGTAGCATGGTTAGGCTGTTACTCTGGCCTACTCGTTAGGGGAAGATTATTCTTCTCTCTTGGTTTTTGCTCTCTTACTACTTGTGCTTGGCTTGGGCCTTTCAGCACTAGGTTCTGTTGAGCAAGCTGGCTAGTCCGCTGCTTTCCGTTGCTCTCGTTGCTCTTGGTAGCATGGTTAAGGTGACAGCACTTTTATGGTTGTCTGTGCCTTTTTTCTCGGGGATCCCACCCTACTTATGGACACTGCTATTGGATGTCCCACATGTAAGGACTATGTCTGGAGCAGGACGTGCTGTCTGCTTAGAATAATACAACTCTGTGAAGTACTCACCTGTAGAGTTGGTATTATATGCAGACAGCACGTCCTGCTCCACCCCACCCTGATTCACCTTGTTCTGGATCCCCTGTGTGGTGATTATTATCTTGGATATTATTGCCAGTCTCTGGGTGGTTGTTTTCCTCCTGGCTTCTTCTCTCACTGCTTGTCAATGCTGGGGATTTGTGGGAGGTCCCTCGGTATATGTAGGGCCGGGAGGAGCTTGTTTTCTTCATGATACTGCAGTGCACGGCACTGAAGGCGGAGGTATACCCACATGTAAGGACTATGTCTGGAGCGGGACGTGCTGTCTGCATATAATACCAACTCTACAGGTGAGTACTTCACAGAGTTGTATTTTATGTTTTTTAATGAGGTTTTCTGATGAATGAAACTATTGATAATAACTAGTGATGGTGTTGGCTTATTAGTTGAGTAGGAGTGGTGCCTTTTTTGCTTAGTGCCTGTTCTTGTGGTACACTGGGCCACAAGGTGTTTTGTTTAATATATTGTGTATTTGGGATGCTTAAATTGGCACACTCTTGCCCATATATGCATTTGATTTAGATGGTGCTGAACTAGGTGCATTTTGTGCAGGTTTTTCATGTTCTTGTCCAATCTTCGTCAGCCTATCGGCTTGGGGATGAGGCTAGTGGGGCTGATGGTGGCCACATTCGAAGCGGTCCCGTTTGCTCAGTTTTATATGAGGACGCTTCAGCTCTTTCTCTTGGCGAAGTGGGACAAGTGTCCTCTGTCATTGAATCGGGTTTGTTTGTTGTCTCCCTGCGTTCTGCGGTCCCTTCAGTGGTGGCTGACTTTGAGCAATCTCAGAAACGGCAAGTCATTTCTGACCCCCTGTTGGGAGTTGGTCACTACGGATGCCAGCCTTATGGGTTGGGGGGGCATCCGGAGGAAGCACCGGTTCCAGGGGTTGTGGGGGCCTCAGGAGGCTCACTCCCCAATCAATTTATTGGAGCTTCGGGCCATTCGGCTTGTTCTGCTCCGACTGACTCATCTTTTGCGGGGGCTGCCGGTTCAGATTCGGTCAGACAACCGAACAGCAGTTGCATACATCAATCACCAAGGAGGGACTCGCAGTTGGGGTGCCCTTCGGGAAGTGTCTCTGATCCTTCAGTGGGCAGAGATCAATGTTCCCTGCTTATCGGCAGTTTACATTTCGTGGATAGAGAATGTGGAGGCAGACTCCCTGAGCAGAGCATGCGCTCGCCAGGGAGAGTGGTCTCTCAATCCCAGGGTCTTTCAGTTTCTTTGTCACAAGTGGGGGACTCCACGGTTGGACCTGTTTGCTTCTCGTCACAACCACAAACTTCCAGTTTTTGTGTCTCTATCCCAGGATCCTCTGGAAGTGGCAGCGGATGCCATGTCTCTGGCCTGGAAGGATCTGGGGTTCCTGTATCTGTTTCCCCAATTCTCTATGTTAAGCAAGGTGGTGCGCAAGTTAGTTCTGGAGGGGGTGCCAGCAATTCTGGTGACGTCACAAGGCTGGCAGAGGATCAGTTGTCTCTTCCTCTTCTTCCAGATCTCTTAACTCAGGGTCAACTCTGTTACCCCAATTTACCAATGCTGGCTTTGACGGCTTGGCTGCTGAAATCTCCATCTTAAAGGAGGAAGGTCTTTCTGACGCGGTCATTCAGACTCTTGTTAGAGATAGGAAGAAGTCTTCCTCTGTTATTTATTACAGGACTTGGAGGTCCTATATGGACTGGTGTGAATCTAGGGCCCTGCCTTGCAGAGTATTTTCTATCCCTAGGATTTTGGAGTTTCTGCAACGAGGTCTGGATTTGGGCTTCCAGATTAGTACTTTGAAAGGGCAGGTTTCTGCGTTGGCTATTTTCTTTCAAAGGTCGTTTGCTCTTCATCCCTTGGTTAAGACTTTTTTTCAGGGGGTCACGCATGTGCGTCCTCCTAGAAAGCCCCTATTTCCTGTTTGGGATCTTAATCTGGTGCTCTCTGCTATGCAGGCTGCTCCTTTTGAACCTTTACAGGAGGTTCCTCTTCATATTCTTACTCAGAAGGTTGCTTTTTTGGTTGCTATTACCTCCGTCCGTCGGGTTTCTGAATTGGCGGCCCTGTCTATCCAGGCCCCTTACTTCGAAAGGCATCAGGATAGGTGGTTTTCCGTTTTAAACCAGATTTTCTTCCTAAGGTGGTGTCTGCCTTCCACCTAAATCAGGATATAGTTCTTCCTTCATTGTGCCCTAATCCTAGTAATAATAACGAAACGGTTTTACATTCTTCGGATGTTGTTCGTTGTGTTAAGTATTATTTGGTTACTACTTCAGCTTTCCGTAAGACAGATGCCTTTTTTGTTGTGCCCTCTGGGCCTAGGAAGGGTTTGGCACCCGCCAAACCTTCATCAGTAAATGGTTATGTCAGGCCATTGTTGGGGCCTATTCTGCTAAGGGGAAGGTTCCCCCTGTCACGCTCGGGGTAACTCCAGCCCTCCAGATAAGCCCTCAACCCCCAATCTCCGCAGCCAGCTTCACCTGTAGGGGCCCCCGCTTGCCGGGACGCAGAATACGCCTGCCCGGGATCGGTTGCCCCCAGGACTTCAATGGCTCAAAAGATGAGAGCTTATTAATAGGAGATCTGAAGAACCAAATGGCTAGAGCGTTAGCAGCGGAAGTCCAGAGACAGGCCAGAGGTCGACAACGGGAAGACAGAGATCGTGGCGGTACCGAAGGATTAGGCAATTCGTGGTCAAGTTTCTAAGCAGAGGTCGGCAACAGGAGGTTTAAAAACACTGCATGTTCCTGGGTATGAACCGACCCAGTATTGCTGGGAACTCAAAGTGTGACCCCGCCTTGAATGAATTATACAAATACACCTTCATAAAATACAATGGATACATTAGAGTTGCAATAACTTGTTTGAAAATAGGTAGCAATTATTGTAGAGGAATATCATTGGTGCTTTTCAAAGCTACCAATTTATTTCCCCATTCACTTTCATGGTATCAAGGAATACAAGTAAGTTGATCCACATTGATAAATATTTTGCACAGTTAACAATTGACATTCTTCTAGGCACGCTGGTTGATCTACATACAATTGGTCATATGCATTTACATATTGCAGACAATAATATTTTACATGTTATACAGTTCGCCTGTAATGGCTTATAATTAGTTAGCGATGGTTAACGGTGAACTAGTTTCACCCCCAATGGGGGGCTTCTTCTGCACCAAATCGCCCCTTAGGGCATTTAATCAGCCCAATCAGATCAAATCGATTATTGTCAAACCCCTCATATCAAGGTGTGCAATCCAAGGATAACGCTGAACACACATAACAACAAAGACAAGAACAAAACAACATATTAGATATATCATCCATCCAGATTGTGTAGATACCTGTATAATCTTTACGTCATGGCTCCCAGGTGTACAGATAACTGGGCCATGGCTATGGCATCATAAATATAAGTAACTACCTGGGTATAAGAAGTTTGGTCGCCCCATATGCTCCCCTGATCAAATTCAGAGGGATGACGACATCCTGTGATTCCATATTAGTTGTTCCCTCGTACTCTGTAGGCATATACATAGTATAATATTACTATGTTGTAGTGAGCCAAGCTATGCTATAAGTCTGGACATAAATCAATAGGAGGAAGGAAAAAGGTACTTACAGCCTGGAGCAGGGGTGATGGCTTAGGAACCGCTCCCTTCGCTGCGTTAGACCCGCCTGTCCGCCCAGTGATCTCCCAGGGCAGATTGTGTGGGAACAGCCCCGCACTACACAGCAGCACGCTGTGTCTTAAGCCCGGATGTGGCATAACAGAAGGGAGCGCTATATAACGGCGCCAAGCCCGACCGAATGGCAGAGCAGCGTCAGCCTTTGATGACAATCCCGGGCAGCACGTGAGTGATACACGCGCAGACCGGAAGGTCCGCGTTCGCCATATTGGGGTAGGGAGGGACGGGCATCTAGCAGTCTAGAGTAGGCGGGGATGGGAGGTGGAGAGGAGGGGAGAGGGGAGGGAGGGGGGGCGGCTTCCACGGCTGTATGCCATGGTAACATGGCGTTGTCATTTATTCCATGTACTGCGTGCGGCACTGCACCGCTGCCCTTAGGCTCTGCGGTAGACAGACGCAAGCCAGCCGCCACCAAACCTCTCCCCCATTGCCCCACCCCCCACCCCACCGGCACCCACGTAGCCCCGGGCATGCCATCCGATGGAAATAGAAATCAATATTGATGCTAGTCTCTCTGCCTCCCCTTGTTGTCACATCCGTTCTCTACCCTCACGGTCATCTCTCCCCTGGAATGTCCAGAGTAAAAACAGATATTGGGGAACACATGTGCATCAATGAATAATACGCACCTGCCTATTATGAAGGTCTAAAGGTGCACAGCTCGAACACATGCTAACTAACCATATAAGGAAACCCCCATTTTTTATTGCCTGGTCGCTACTAAGCATATAGGCAGATCTTTATATGTAGGGGAGACATCGGAACAGACAGGGGAGGGATAGACCGTGGGGTCAAGAAATCACCACTCGCTCATCCTGTGTCTTGTATTAAGACCAATACATTTATGCCTAACGCCCACATACGGCTATTTAGATCCCGCCTCATAATTGATATGTTTTCATTGGCTCTGTCAACATCTACTAGTTCGTCCTACTGGGAGCATAAAAATTATTGTCTGCTATGGACGACACGGACAGGTACAGACAAAAGACAAACTTGTGACACATATAACCCCAACATTCGGCCAACAGGGAAGACCTACTCTCAGTCCTTCGATTTCCCTCTATTCCAGATAGGAGGCAAAACTGATGGTCTCATTGAGACCTGGGTATAGATATGCCTTTGTTCTACTAATCCAACGGGTCTCACGTTGTAGTGTGACTTTTTCTAAGTTACCCCCTCTGGGGTTTGGGTGAATACGGTCCAAGCCTTGGACTTGTAGGCCTGACGGGTCCTGATTGTGAAACCTCGTGAAATGACGGCCCACGGGGGATTTTATGTTAGCAGTACGGATATCGTATTGATGCTCATACACTCTTTTTTTAAGGGGTCTGTTAGTCTTACCTATATAAAAACATCCGCATGGACATGTTAAAATATAGATAACATGCGGAGTATCACAATTGATAAAATGTCGGGGGGTAATTTGTTCATGACCAGGGATAGTTATCTTCTCCCCGGAATAAATAAACCTACAACAAATGCATTTCTTTTGGCACTGATATGTGCCCCTATATTTACAGCACCTCCTACGGTCATTCGGGGCATAATGGCTTCGTACCAATCTATCCCGGAGATTCTTTGCACGCCTGAAGATGAATTGAGGCTGTGTAGGGACAATACTTTTCAATAAATCATCATTAGCTAATATATGCCAATTTTGTCTGAAAAATTTTTTGATTTGATGTTGATCAACAGAATAGGTAAGTGTGATCGGTAATGATCTCTCTTTATCTTTCATCCTCGGTTTGTAAAGAATCTCAGGGCGTGGTCTGGCCAGTGCTTTTTTATAGGCCTTGGTTAATGTTTTTCTAGAATACCCTCTCATCAACAGTCTATCCCTAATTCCATCGGCCGCCATCTTGAAATCACTATCTTGTGTACAGTTTCTGCGAGCCCGCAGATATTCACCATACAGAATGCTCACTAGTAAGTGTTGCGGGTGAGCACTTGATGCTCGTAGGATGGTATTAGCCGCCGTATTCTTGCGAAAGAAATTTGTATGAATCTGTCCCTGGGGATTGATAGAGATAGTGAGATCCAGAAAATTGATTCGTTCCGTACTCACTTCATGGGTGAACTTAAGGTTCAAGTTGTTACAATTAAGAATCCTAATAAAATCATCTAGCAGTTTCCTTGGGCCTGTCCAAAGGATGAGAATATCATCAATATATCTGTGCCACAAAAGTACGTGCAACAGGAGTTCAGATCAAGAATGGTCGGTTCAGGCGGTGGTCTGCAACGGGGGTTTCAGATCAAGAATGGTCGGTTCAGGCGGTGGTCTGCAACGGGGGTTTCAGATCAAGAATGGTCGGTTCAGGCGGTGGTCGGCAACAGGGTTTTCAGATCAAGAATGGTCGGTTCAGGCGGTGGTCGGCAACGGGGTCAATAACAGATACACAGAGGTCAATACTAGGTACAAGGCGCTATCACAGGCACTGGGTGACTGACGGAGCGAACCTAATATAGGCACAGACAAGATTGGGGATGGGGGGAATGGGTGTGTGATTGGTGCACATAGGAACTGCTTAGGGATTGGTCAGGACGAGGGATGAAGGCAACCTCCCTACCCTGGGCTCATTGGCCCATATACAACCCCAGAGGCGTTCAGCCCCAAAGTCAATGGCTCATTGGCCCTGTTGCAGCAGAGCACTCCCCCCAACCCCACCTATGCCGGAGGGCATAAACGGAACGTGCGCGCGAGCACGTGTGAGGAAGCCGGGGCCGCCGGCTGGAGGAAGAGAAGGCGCGTGCACGCCAGCGGGAACGGAAGCCGCCGCGGCCGCCGGGCGGGAGGCCGCGCAGCGGGAACGCTGCTGGACCGGGGAACGGGTAAGTGGAACCTAACACCCCCTTTTCGTGTTACTGCTCATTCTACTCGTGCTGTTGGGGCTTCTTGGGCTTTTCAGCACCAGGCGTCTGTTGAACAAGTTTGCAAGGCTGCTACTTGGTCTTCGGTGCATACTTTTTCTAAGTTTTACAGGGTTGATGTGCGGGCCTCAGCGGATGCTGCTTTTGATCGCAGTTCTGCAAGCTGCAGTAATTTAAGTTATGCATTTTTGCCTTGTTGGATCCCCACCCATTATGGACACTGCTATTGGATATCCCAAGTGTCATGAATGTTGGAAGCGGGGTGTGTGACATACTAGGAATAATACCATTTTGTGAGTACTTACCTGTAAAATAGATATTACGAGTATGTCACACACCCCGCTTCCCCCACCCTTTTTTGTTCTGGGGTCCTTTATATGGGGTTTTTTATTATTTTCAATTCACTATATAATTTGCTCTTCCTAGTTTCTCACAGCTTTTTTAAAAGACTGGGGAATAGTGGGAGGTCCCGGGTACTTATGGACCAGGAGGGGCTCCTTTTTTCCATGTCATCTCTGCAAGATCGCCCTCTACAGGCCGGTTTCCCAAGTGTCATGATGTCAGGCCCGTGGGACACCCGCCTTCAGAGTAAGCCCACAACCCCCAATCTCCGCTGCTAGCTTCACCTTTAGACAAGCCCCCGTTTGCCAGGACGCTTTATACGCCTCGCCGGACACGGTTGCCCCCAGGACTTAATAGCACAAAGGATGTGAGCTTACAGGGGTTGAAGGCAGATGAACCAGAGTCCAGACTGGGCAAAGTCGGGTAAGTACTGGAAACAGTTCGGGTGCTTCAGAAACAGGTAATACTGAAAGCGATTCGGGTGCTCAGGAGAATTCAAGCAAAGTCAGACGTCAAGCCAGGGGTCACAACGGGAGGTCAGAGAGCTGCGCAGTACAAAGGGATGAGACGAAGACGTGGTCGAGATTCAAGCAGATGGTCAATAACGAGATAAACAGGCAATCACAGGAACAATAACAAGCCAGCTAAACGCTATCACAGGCACTGACACACTGAAGAGGTAATCCCTTTATAGGACTAAACCTGGCTGGATTGGACAGGGAGGCAGTGACTGTGATTGGTGCACTGTGATTGCCCCAGCTAAACTCCAAAGGCATACTGCCCAGAACTGCACCTCCTAGGTTTAGCTATTTTAAACAGTTTTCAGTGGCCACTCTGTGTATAGCACCACCGGAGCACATAAGCTGACCATACTCGCGCGCAAGCACGAGTAGAATGACAGTGGACGAGGGAGGAGGGCGCGCTCGGCGACACACGCGCCGCTGGAGCTGGCATCTGAGGCAGAAGCCGCTGCTGGGCAGGAGAAACCCTGGTCAGTTGCCTAGGGACACCACGGGCACGGGCTGAAGGCCAGTCATTCATGACACATGAATGTTGGAAGCGGGGTGTGTGACATACTCGTAATACCATTTTGTGAGTACTTACCTGTAAAATGGGTATTTTTCTGGTGTACAGCTGTGGGGCCACATGTTTCAAGGGCAGAACTTGAGAGGGTGCAGGGGGTGTGACCGGATGGTCAGGGGGGCCCCATCATTGCTGCTCCTCCACCTTATTTATCATATTTGTGCTCACTTGGCAGCATTTAGATGAAGGAAGAGGCATTTGTCTCTGCTGTTTCAGTCTTTAGTTGTCTAACTGCATCCAATTGATGTCTACTGTATGAGCTGTGAAAGGGCCCCATTTAATGTTCGCACCAGTGCCCCTTCACATTTTGTTACGCCACTGTTTATTAGGAACCTAAGCAATATTATTACATGAGTAGATGAAATATATCGGCCATTGTCTAACAGCACAACAGTGATTGCTCTGGAATGGTCTTGCTGACCCACTATGTTCTGTAAGGGACTAAATAGTAAAGGGGACCTACACTCTAAACAAATGTACATCCTCCGCTGCCCCACTAACAAGCCGAAAAGGCAGAGAGCCCAATATAGTGACCTCATCAATATTGGCGACATCATCATTCCCTTCAAGTCACCTGCCCACCGCCTGCTACAAGAGGGTGGCGCCAACATGACATCACCCACCCAGCTCAAGTAAGAAGAGAGCCGCCCTACAAGAATAGTGGGTACAAGCAGATTGGCTGCTGTGAGGGGAGGAGCTAAACCATGGGTGTAGGTCCTTTTAGGTTACAGTATATAGAGGTTTATCGTTCACTGTAGAGGGTTCTCCATATTTTTTATGTGCAATGTTCCTAGACATGTATGATACAATTCTGTAAATAAAAATACTTTGATAAAATGATGTGTTCTTTTTGGGGTTCTATATACTTTTAAATATTTTATTATGATTATTACTATTACGCATGCGCGGCAGCTCGTCCAATCAGCGTGCTCGCTGACGTCACGCCATCTAAGCCGGCGTCTAAGATCAGCGGCTCTGACCACGCTAGCAGACGCATCCCCCACTTCCCTCTTATAGGGTAAATGCCCGCGTTGGCCATTCATAGATGCCTGGCGCAGACACACGCACTGCTAGAGGGATAGCGGGGATGTGGTCGCGGCTTTCGTGTGCGCCGCTGGCCCAGGAGGGTAAGTGAGCGCTGTGATCTGGGGGATTTCACATAGTGGGGCATCCTGATTCTGGATGCCCCAGGGGGAGGGGACCGATCGGCTGGGTTTTGGTCCACTTTAAGAAATGCTAAGGCCACGTAGTGGCAGATGAGTGTCAGGTCCCAGTGCAAAAGGTGTATTTATCAATTCAAAAATCCAGAGCACCTGTGATAGTGCCAGGTAGTGTCCTATCTATCCCAAAGTCCCATCGATCATCAGCATCGGTGATGAGATGAGTTCCCTACAGTGCCAGATAGGACCAGGCGCTCACCCTGCACTGTGTGGCCTTATCCCATACATGTCAATCCCGTTTTTCGAGCTCCTCTGCGAGCGCTATGTTTTTTTTTTCTTTTAACGGACCAAAACCGACCGCGATCTGCGGGTCGATCGATTCCCTTCCCCCGGGGCATCCAAAATCAGGATTCCCTGCAGCGTGAAACCCCCCAGGGCACCCTATACATTTTGCTTGATTCCCGGTCCAACGGCACATGCACTAGCCGTACCCTACCTTAGATGAGGTGACGTCAGCAGCTCCGAGCGCGCTGATTGGACGAGCGACCGTGCATGCGCCTTAGAACCAGGAAGAGGTGAGTTGACTGCGCCACGTGTCTCTAGCACATAGGCATATTAAAGCCGTGCGCCGCGAACACTGCCTGGCCGGTAGCACTGTAGCTGATGGGAGGCTGAGGTTGGGGTGCGGGTGCTGCCGAGCATCTCGAACGAGGAGCTCAAGTGCCGCCTGCACCTTTTATAATAACATGGAGGCTGATTCATTACTATTGCCAGGTATAGGCAGATGAGCGTCTGTATAGTGGTGCTTAGAGCGATCCCTAGTAGGCGCTGTAAGCGGGTATGGGGCACTGTAACAGAGCGCCTCAGTCGCTGTAGTAACCTGGCCGGCATTGATGAATGTGATGTATGTTTTGCGCTGTAACACCAGTACAGCGCTGCAGGGAGTGAGAGGTAGTGCCAGCTCAGTGCGACCGACTTTTGGTGCTCCACACCATACTTATCAAAAAAGGACACACACACAGCGTTGGCGCTCTAAAGCTGGGCACTATAGCATAGAGCGCCAGACACAGCGTGATTAAAGTCTGTGTTTAAACACATATCCACCAGTAACAAAGCGAAAACACATGGAATGACATTGTTGTAACATTGTGACATTAACACTTTAGTGCCAGACCTGTAATTACAATTCTGCATGAAAAACGAAAAAGTTTTTAAAAATGACTTGGAGAGGTCACACAATTATTTGAGAGAAAAAAACCCTGTTTAAACAGAAGAAAAGTAACGTCCATTGAAATATATGGGAGAGCGACAGTGAGCGAAAGGTAATACCTGGTGTCAGAGAGCCACATGTCACGTGGTCCCACTACAAACCAGGAACCTCCCGACACAAAGACCGCATTCCAAAACACTTTGTCCGACCCCTCCAATCAGGGATACCAGGCTCCACAGCCTTCGGACACACAGATTCTTGGTTTAAGGCAAAGCAAATCGCTCAAATTAAATAAGTTTTAATGCTATAAGCACACTAGGCAGTAATAACAAACATTTAACTATGAGGTAATATGAAATGATACAGATGATACAAAATGCTATTCTGAGACGGTTACAGGATAGAGTGCATTACAATAAGCAGTTACCTTAGTATGCAGTTGCAGAGTAGTAGTGATGATGGGGAGCTCTCACAAGGGGTATGTCAAGAGCTTATCGATGATGATGGCCACCCCCAGTATGCTGACCGCATATCCCTTCCAGATGAGAGACCCCTACCTGGTTTCAGACCACCCTATTTATGCTGCGAGGGCCCTCCGCCCTCTCCCCTCTGTGGGACGGGATGTCACCTCCCCAGGGTTATGGAGCGTGCTTTTGCCCTAAAACCCTTTAGAGGTTATAACTTGGAGCAGGGGGTCATATGGTCTTGGAAGCAGTACCAAACTATCGGGCTGGATGCCGTGCACCCAATGAGTCCAGAAATGGAGTTCCTAAGCAGACCAGAACCTTAGATCTCCGTTTACGGGGCTTTGCTTTATTTCAGAAAATGCAATTTACCTATCCCGTATGCGGTTTTGTGAGCCGGTTCTGATTCTGTAACTGGTTTGGCGCTGCGACACATGGATGCGCAGTTATGGAGCAATTTCTGTTGGTGCCGCTAGCCTGCGGTTCTTATCCTTGCTATGACAAATTCACAGCAAGGGGTCCAGCGAGCTACAGACTAAGCGGCAGCTTCCCAGACTAAGGTGCGACTATCGGCAGGAAAGCAGCATCACAGGGATTTGTGATCTCTGCTGCTTGACCTGTAAATGCTAATTTCTTTTCTTGAATAGAGCTAAGGACTTGAGCATTTATAACAGGGGGAATAAAGGGGAACTCCAGACCTGGATATTTGAGGTTTCTTAACTTAAGCTGGGCCGTTCCTTCACACCCGGTGCTCCGAGAGCTAGAGCGCCAGCGCTATACGCTGATCTGCCTGTAAGGGTTGAGGCTTTGTGATTTGGCGAGTGCTCCAAAGGACCCCTGTGGCAGTTATAGTTGGTTTGGTTTGCTGTGGGGGAGTAAGGTGAGTAACCTTTTTTTTCTCTTTGATAAGCCTTTATATTCCCATTGACCTAACCACCAAAATGATCATGGAGAGGAAATGTGGGGAAATAAAAGCAGACTTGCAGAAAGAAAGGAGACATGTTAATAGTCAATCTTTGATCCTAGATCTTGATTTGGAAGTTTGAATTTCGATAACCTCAACCAAGCGCTGCAAAGAAATACAAGTATTTTAAGTTCACATGTAACTTCTGTTAACAATAACACTGTGTAACGGAAGACAGACTTTTTGGTTCAAACACATCTTCTGCCAGTAGAGGGCAGCAGAGTCCATTCTCCAGGGCTGTCCATCAAGCCCTCCAGTAATGATGACCCCCATCAAGGAAAACCTGCCCTCAAAAGGGTTAAAGAGAAAAAAACACCTCCATAGAGTCTATACAACTCTATGGAATATCCTGAATTGAGATGTTCATCTGTATGTCTGACCGGGGATCGCCTAGTACACTCACCTCGCTGCATCCTCGCTCACCACGCCGCATCCCCACTATACCTTTAGCCTATGCGTGTACCCACACCAGGTATTTCTGAATGGCTGGTGCAGGTAAACCTCACAGCTAGAGGTCAGCTTATCCTCCTCCTCAGCAATCTCATCATCATCTTCCACATCCTCATCATCATCCTTCTTCTCCTCATTATCATCCTTATCCTTCTCATTATTATCATCATACTCAATCTCCCCCTTCTCCTCCTCATCATCATCCTTCTCATTATCTTCATCATCATCGTCCTATTTCTCATCATCAGAATCATCACCTCCATCATCATCCTACTTCTCCTCCTCCTCCTCATTATCATCATCATCATCATCCAACTTCTCCTCCTCCTCATTATCATCATCATCCAACTTCTCTTCCTCCTCATTATCATCATCATCCTCATCCTACTTCTCCTCATTATCATCATCATCATCCTCATCCTACTTCTCCTCCTCATCATCATCATCATCCTCATCATCCTACTTCTCCTCCTCCTCCTCATTATCATCCTCATCCTACTTATCATCCTCATCCCACTTCTCCTCATCATCATCCTACTTCTCCTCCTTCTCATTATCATCATCATCCTACTTTTCCTCCTCCTCATTATCATCATCATCCTACTTCTACTTATCACACTATCCTATCCTTGTTTTTTTCAGCATAGTCTGGGCTTTAACATGAATTGTCTTGTTTGTCATTTTTAGGTGTATTCTCAATATTTTTGGGTGAAATATGTACAAAAAAAGTAAAAAAAAAATCTATTTTTTACAATTTGTAGTTTTTTTTTGTAATAAAAAATGTAAGTTCGTCAATAAAATCTTATTGTGTGTGAAACCCCAATTTCTCCCGGTTACAGCGGTACCACATATGTATTGGTAGACACCCTTTCCTGCCCAGGAGACTCCCCCAAACTGATACAGCGCTTTAGGAGATTTTCAGATAAAATACAACTGTGCTATGTGCACCTTGCAGATTTTCCAGAAAAACAACCCTTTACATTAGAAATACCCCCAACTAACTCTATATTCTCTGGAAGTTCACACCTCAAGCTTTCTATGCTGCAGGCTCATGATGGGGGCCACCGTTTTCTGGAAATAATCCCTCAATGTATTCTTTGGTTCTTAGTTTCCCTAAAAAAAGGATAAAAAAGCAGAATCAAAGCCACATTTTCCTAAAAAACTACAGTATTTTTCACCCTATAAGAGGCACCTAGGATTTGGGGGAGGAAAATAAAAAAATATATATTTTAAACCAAAAATGCATCATTACAGACAGTGTGGCATTCCCCTATCCCATTCCCATAGGCCATGTGGGATGCCCCCCATTCCATAGACAGTGTAGCATGCCCCCATCCCATTCCCCATGTACCCAGTGTGGCATCCCCCCTCCCATTCCCATATAGGCAGTGTGGAATTCCCCCCATCCCATTCCCTATATAGGCAGTGTCCCCCCCCATTCCCATTGGCAGTGTGGCATCCCCCTCCCCCCATCTCCATAGGCTGTGTGGCCACGTCAGCGTCGGCGCAGGCCACGCTCACCCCATTCACGGAGCTGGCCGTAAGAAGCAGCTGCAGGCTGTGTCCCGGCCCCGCTGGTGCGATCGCTGTCTATTCAAAAAGTGACAGCAGCGGCGGGGCCACAGGCAGCGCCCGGCGCTTCCCCATCTGCAGCGGTCTCTTCCTGTTGCACGAACAAACACCCAGGTCAGGGCAGCGGGTGGGCGTGGCCTGGGCCATGCAGGCCACGCCCACCCGCTGCCCTGAGCTGGGTGTTCGTCCGTGCCCAGGAAGAGACAGCAGAAGATGGAGCGGCGGGCTGTGTCCCGGCCCCACCGCTCCTCTGTCTTCACCTGGGCTCTCGCAAACTGACAGGCAACGCGGGAGCCCCGGGAACAGGTGAGTTTTTTTTTACATTCGCCCGATAAGGCGCACGGACATTTTTCCCCCACTTTTGGGGAAAAATAAGTGCGTCTTATAGGGTGAAAAATACGGTATATACAAACAAGTTAAATCTGAAAAAGCAACATCCCTCACACAGAACAATTCCCAGCATGCATTGCTACTGTCCAGGGAAGAGTTGCCAAACACCCCAAAGTAAAGCATGTGCGTAACGGTCATTTTACTTGAAAATTTCAGCTCTGTTGACACAGTGCGCACCTTGCGCTTTTTCAACCAAAACAACCCTTTACATTTGGAATATCCCCCATAAACCATATATTCCCTGAAAGTACACATGTTAAGCTTTCTAAGTGTACCCAGCTAATTGTAGTGGGCTCATCTTTCTGGAAGTAATCCCTCGAAGAATTCTTTGGTTGCACAGGGTTTCCCTAAAAAATGTATAAAAAAGCAGAATAAAAAACACCTTTTCCTAAAATATCAATATGCAAACAAAAAAAAAACAAGCTACATCTGAAAGCACAAGGCCCCCCGAGCAGAACAATACCCAACATGCATAGCTACTTTTAACCCTTTTAACTGCCGCCTGCTTGAGATTTTGTCACCCTCGGTTGACATGCGTCATGTTTTGCACCATTTTTGCAGGAATTTCCAGGAAAATTATATATATATATATATATATATTGCAGCAGATTAGGCTTTAACATGAAATGTCTTGTTTGTAATTTTTATTCAGTTTTTTTAAATATTAAGTAAAAAAAAAAAAAATATATATATTTTTAGAAAATTTTATTTTATTTTTTATTTTGTACTTTATTTTAAATAAAACATTTATTTTATTAAAGAAAACCATATTGTATGTGAAAGCCTAATTTCTCTCGATTACAACGGTACCACATATGTATTGGTAGCCCCCCCCTTTCCTGCCCTGGAGACCCCCCCCAAACTGAAACAAGTACTTTATAACATTTACAATTAAAATACAACTATCCACATTATAAAGGGTTAAATCAAGAAAAAATGGTTAAAAACCCTTAAAAATCCCAAAAAAATTACATGGGGTCCACTACCTGAAATAACCAGGCCGGGACCAGCTATGCCGGGCTTGTAGGAAGAGGGCGCTGGGGCCAGCTTTGGTGGCCCCTGGCCCTGCAGGTTACAAGCCGGCATAGCCTATGGCTACGGACTCTTCTGCCCCCTCCCCCTGGGCTTTGGGGAGGAAGGTAATTAGGGGTGCCAGGGGTTAATGGCAAGTCACCCGCTAGCCGCAGGTGACTTGACAGCCCCCAGCCTTGTGAACTGGTGTAGGGGTCTCATGGATTCCTTTCCAGTTCACAAGGGGTTAAATGTAAAAAAAACAAAACACACAGATAAAAATTGTATTTTTAATACTTACCTCCCACCCGTCCCCGAGCACTGTGTCCTACGCTAATCACTCTGGCTTCTGCTCTCCTGCTGCTGCTGAAAGCCTTTTATAGCTGCTGGGTGAAAGGTAATAAAGGGTTAATTAAAAAAACAATGACATAGGGCCCCCCTCCCCAGGTGGGGGACTCCATTTTTTGAAATTTTAAGGGTTAAAAACCCTTAAAAATCCAAAAAACTAATGGCGTGAGGTCCCCCTTATCCAGTGTAACCAGCTCAGGGGCCAGCTTTGGGCTTTGGTAGCCCCCCGCCTGCAGGCTACAAGCCGCAAAGCGTCATATCCAAGGGCTCGTCTTCCCCCCCTGGGCTTTGGGGAGGCAGGTAATTGGGGGTGCTGGGGGTTAATGGCAAGTCACTCGCTAGCTGCAGGTGACTTGCCAGCCCCCAGCCTTGTGAACTTGTATAGCGGTCTCATGGATCCCTTACCATTTCACAAAGGGTTAAGTGTAAAAATAAAAAAAACACACACAGAAAAAAAACAGCAGCAAGTGGCCACGCATGTGCCGTAGGATAGGAAGAAGTGATTGACCTTGGTGATCTGGGGGGTTTCACAAAGGGGGGCATCCCGATCAGGGTGCCCCCAGGGAAAGGACCGAAACCCAGGATAGTCAAAATCCTGGACAAATCTGAGAGTTCAGCACAAGCTGTAATGTGGAAAATAGATACATACATTGAACTTTTTACAACACTACTTTGTACAGCGCTACGGAAGATGATGGCACTATATCAATAAGCAATAATAATCATGTAACATGTATTGATCTGTGCATGATTGATTAACTTTACATATGCTCAGTGCTGGATTCCTTGTGGAGCTGCATTTATAACCAGATTCTTTTACATGTTGCACACCTTCCAGCTTTTCAGGGTGGGAAAGAGGGACAATTGTTAAATGAAGCCACACCCCCTCATTGAGGGATGGATAGGAGATAGGATGTAACGGTTAACAATAGAAACACTTTGACTAGACAAATGAGGGGTTTATTCATCAAGGTCTAGCGCCAGGTAGAGCCTCGTAGTGGCAGGTATCGTCTAGTAAACGCTGGGCACTGTACACTATACCACATTTATCAAAGTGAATCTGGTGTGCGACTCTAACAGCGCAATATAGCGTCCGATTCATCATTACAGGTTGTGACAGACTCTCTGCCTTTTGGATTTTAAAGGCACTGTTTCTGCCCTTGGACTTTTACATAGGTTCACTACTTTCATTTTCTTGAGCATGTCACAGACGATGTCATTATGCTGTTGATTACGTTACAGACAATGTCATTGTATTGTTGATTGTGTTACAGACTGTCATTGTGCTGTTGATTACGTTACAGACAATGTCATTGTGCTGTGATTGTGTTACAGACTGCCATTGTGTTGCTGATTGTGTTACCGGCAGAGTTGAGGGTTTGTGTGTCCTGCTCCCATTGGTCTGTGTGTTTGTCATGCAGTCCACGGGGGAGGTCCCCTTGCATGGAGACTTGCATATAAGGCCCAGGGTGGCACTAATAAAGTAGTTTATCTTCACCCTCAATACTGAGTTCTGGGGAAAACGCTATATCGCAATCCACTAGCCCTTGTAAGAGCTGTTTCTGCTTCCGTCACGGATGACTCTGGAATTCCTGCAGCACCTCTCACCATTGGGAAAAGGACGTCTCTGGCGGGGAAGCCCTCCGGCGATAAGGGTTATCGCTACGCAGGTGGCTCAGCGTATAGCGCCGGCGCTGTAGCGTCCGGAGCGCCAGGTAAGACCTGTCGCTACCATTTGCTCTCCCATACATTTCAATGGATATTCCTTCAAATCCCTTTCTGAATCTATTTTTTATTATTATTAAATAATTGTGTTACATCTCATGGCCTCGAAAAAGTCGTTTTTGAAGTTTTTTTTGTTTTTAAATTTTTATGCAGAATTGTCATTACAGCTCTGGCAATAAAGTGTTATTGTCCCAGTGTTTAACAATGTCATTCCATGTGTTTTTGCTTTGTTACTGGTGGATATGTGTTCAGAAACAGACTTTGATCACACAGCTTCTGGCGCTTTGGGCTACAGCGACCCAATTTTGAGCGCCGCCGCTGTGTGAGGATGATTTTTTGATGAATATGGTGTGAGTTGCTGAGTCGGTTGCTCTGAGCAGTTGCTACTTTTCGCTTCTTATAGCGTAATACTGATGTTACAGCGACCAGCATCATTCATGATTCCTAGCCAGCGTACTACAGCGACCGAGGCGCTCAGTTACAACGCCCGATAGCCACTTACAGCGTATACTAGCGGTTGCTCTAAGCGCCGCACTACAGACGCTCATCTGGCAATACCTGCCATTAGTAATGAATCAGCCTGTGAATCATTTATTGATGCAGATCTGCCTGTTATACCTCAAAGAGGGACAAATGAGAACAACGAGGGACAGGGGGGCATAAAAGAGGGACAGTCCCTCCAAATCAGGGACACTTAGGGAGGTATGCTTTAGCCTGAATCTTCCGAGTATCCCAATATTCCCTCTATATACGGCTTTCCCAAACAGACCAGCTTATGAAAAGGGAATTCAAGGCTGTTGGCTTATTTTACTTCAGAACCTGATAATACAACTCTCAGGCTTTATTGTGCTTTTCTGGGAGCTTACAGAGATTTTAAAGCTGGCCACACACCTGGTAATATGATTGCGCAATTGCGCAATCCTGCAGTTGGTAGATAAAATAGACCCAGCTCTGAACATGTTACGGA
This sequence comes from Gastrophryne carolinensis, assembly GCA_027917425.1. Classification (NCBI taxonomy): domain Eukaryota; kingdom Metazoa; phylum Chordata; class Amphibia; order Anura; family Microhylidae; genus Gastrophryne; species Gastrophryne carolinensis. The sequence goes on along the minus strand of CM051240.1, from coordinate 41,437,314 downwards.
GCTCTGTACAATCCATCATCTGTAACTGGAAAGAGTATGGCCCGACTGCAACCCTAACGAGACATGGCCGCCCACCGTCCACCAACAGCCCAGGCAAGGAGAGCACTAATTCATACCTACCAACTTTTCAGGGCCCCCTCATTGATGGATAGATAGGAGATTGGTTATTACAGTTAAAACACTATAAACACTTTATATAGACAAATGAATCATTTATTGCTGCAGATCTGCATGTTACACCTCAAAGAGGGACAAATGAGAACAACGATCGATAGGGGGACATGAAGTCAAATCGGGGATGCTTGGGAGTTATGCTAATTAGGGAAGAGGCCCACTGTGGAGTAGCTGCAGAGATCCAAAGCTCAGGGAAGAGAGTCTGTCCACAGGACAACTCTGGGAGCCTTATTTATGAAGTGTCAGCACAAAACAGCTCCACTTTTTGGCCTCAGCGGCACTCGGCATGGTATTTAAAGTGGACCAAAACCCAGGATTTTGACTATCCTGGGTTTTGGTCCATTCCTTCGGGGCACCCTGATCGGGGGTGCCCTGCTGCATGAAACCCCCCCAATGATGCAGCGCTGGGCTCTCTGGTTGCTGCAGCGCCAGATGAAACCTGTCGCTGTAGCTCAACATCGTCAAGCAAAATGTAATGTATAAGCACAGAGCTCCTCAAATGTGAAGAGATAGTGGTCAGCCAAACACCAAAGTCCCAAACCGCATGCACATTAACCGGACATACACCAGTGTATCCTTCACCAAGAAGTTTGGACTCTTAACAGACTCCAGCAAATCTTAAGCCCATCTCTCAACTGGTGAATTTCCTTATAATTACTCCAATTTCTCAACCGGTGAATTTCCTTACAAACACAGGGGGGCACAGGGGTCAGTATGCGGGTGTCAGTAGCAGTGGGGGGCACAGGGGTCAGTATGGGGTGTCAGGCAGCAGTGGGGGTATATGGAAGGTGGAGGGGAGGGGAGGGCTGCTGGGCCTTGTATTGCACTCTGGGGAGGGCGGTAGGGCTGCTGGGCCTTGTAGTGCACTCTGGGGTGGGTGGGAGGGCTGCTGGGCCTTGTAGTGCACTCTGGGGTGGGTGGGAGGGCTGCTGGGCCTTGTAGTACACTCTGGCGTGGGCAGGAGGGCTGCTGGGCCTTGTAGTACACTCTGGGGTGCGTGGGAGGGCTGCTGGGTCTTGTAGTACACTCTGGGGTGCTGGTTTCTAATCACGGGTCCGCAGTGACTGAGAAGCCCAAGGTCATGTGACCGATTACGTCATTCACCAGAGGGCTATTAGGTATAACATCCCATAATAGGTAAAACATCCCATAATAGGTTGAGTGGAAGAGCTGGGCCTTGTAGTGCACTCTTGGGAGGGTGGTAGGGCTGCTGGGCCTTGTAGTACACTCTGGGGTGGGTGGAAGGGCTGCTGGGCCTTGTAGTACATTCTGGGGTGGGAGGGAGGGCTGCTGGGCCTTGTAGTGCACTCTGGGGTGGACGGTAGGGCTGCTGGGCATTGTAGTACACTCTAGGGTGGGAGGGAGGGCTGCTGGGCCTTGTAGTACACTCTGGGGTGCTGCTTTCTAATCACGGGTCCGCAGTGACTGAGCAGCCCAAGGTCATGTGACCGATTACGTAATTCACCAGAGGGCTATTAGGTATAACATCCCATAATAGGTTGAGTGGCAGAGCTGGGCCTTGTAGTGCACTCTGGGGTGGGCGGGAGGAATGCTGAGCCTTGTAGTGCAGTCTGGGTTGAGCGGGAGGGCTGCTGGGCCTTGTAGTACACTCTGGGGTAGGACGGGAGGGCTGCTTTCTAATCACGGGTCCGCAGTGACTGAGCAGCCCAAGGTCATGTGACCGATTACGTAATTCACCAGAGGGCTATTAGGTATAACATCCCATAATAGGTAAAACATCCCATAATAGGTTGAGTGGCAGAGCTGGGCCTTGTAGTGCCCTCTGGGGTGCTGCTTTCTTATCACGGGTCCGCAGTGACTGAGAAGCCCAAGGTCATGTGACCGATTACGTAATTCACCAGAGGGCTATTAGGTATAACATCCCATAATAGGTAAAACATCCCATAATAGGTTGAGTGGCAGAGCTGGGCCTTGTAGTGCACTCTGGGGTACTGCTTTCTAATCACGGGTCCGCAGTGACTGAGAAGCCCAAGGTCATGTGACCGATTACGTCATTCACCAGAGGGCTATTAGGTATAACATCCCATAATAGGTAAAACATCCCATAATAGGTTGAGTGGCAGAGCTGGGCCTTGTAGTGCACTCTGGGGTGGGCGGGAGGAATGCTGAGCCTTGTAGTGCAGTCTGGGTTGAGCGGGAGGGCTGCTGGGCCTTGTAGTGCACTCTGAGGTGCTGCTTTCTTATCACGGGTCCGCAGTGACTGAGCAGCCCAAGGTCATGTGACCGATTACGTAATTCACAAGAGGGCTATTAGGTATAACATCCCATAATAGGTAAAACATCCCATAATAGGTTGAGTGGCAGAGCTGGGCCTTGTAGTGCACTCTGGGGTGGGCGGGAGGAATGCTGAGCCTTGTAGTGCAGTCTGGGTTGAGCGGGAGGGCTGCTGGGCCTTGTAGTACACTCTGGGGTAGGACGGGAGGGCTGCTTTCTAATCACGGGTCCGCAGTGACTGAGCAGCCCAAGGTCATGTGACCGATTACGTAATTCACCAGAGGGCTATTAGGTATAACATCCCATAATAGGTAAAACATCCCATAATAGGTTGAGTGGCAGAGCTGGGCCTTGTAGTGCACTCTGGGGTGCTGCTTTCTTATCACGGGTCCGCAGTGACTGAGAAGCCCAAGGTCATGTGACCGATTACGTCATTCACCAGAGGGCTATAAAAGGAGGGCACGCGGGAGCGTCAGTCATTCCTCCCGCTCGCATTGCACCGGTCAGCCAGACCAATACTGCGGAGCTAAAGCAGACGCCAGTTGTTTTAGCCAAAGCGTCCTCAATGAATCGTAGCGCGCCCAACCGCCTCCTCTCGGCGTATCCCTGAGCGCGCAGCCCGCACGCGCCCCCTCCTAGTGACAGGAGGCGGAGTGGGGAGCCGCTGAGGAGCAACGAGTTGGGGGCGCTATTTGAGATGAGTCGCAATGGGACTGGATGTTCTCTGCTTTATATTGGTCTGCAGAGCTGTAGCGGTGCAATGCGTTCTATCCTAATCCCACCCCTTCCCACCTCCCCCCCCCTCTGACCTCCCCCCCCCAATCCATCTCGATGTATCGCCACCTTGCCGTGGTGAGATGGCTTTTTACTAAGAGCGATACACTCCCCCCTCCCCTTTCTAATAGTTGGTCCCGCGCCGTCTCCCGGAGGTTTGCCACGGCCTCTCAGGCGCCCGCTGCTGCCGCCCCCCCCCCCCCGTGTATAAGCGCTCAGATGAACTGTCTGGGCCGGCGGCAGCGGGCGCCTGCGAGGCCGGGAGTCTAGTACGCAATAATTAAATTTGATTGGTGGTTCACTGGGTGGGGGCGGGACTTAAGCTAGGTGATTGTTGCTAAGCTACAGAGCCTCGCTGGAGATCGCAGAGGATGGAAATCATCACACAGGTAGGTGTGTGATCCCTGTGCTGTATAGAGTGTCAGCTCTGCTGCCTAATCGCCTGTCTACCGTGTGTGTTATCCCTGTGCTGTATAGAGTGTCAGCTCTGCTGCCTAGTCCCCGGCCTCCTGTGTGTTATCCCTGTGCTGTATAGAGTGTCAGCTCTGCTGCCTAGTCCCCGGCCTCCTGTGTGTTATCCCTGTGCTGTATAGAGTGTCAGCTCTGCTGCCTAGTCCCCTGCCTCCTGTGTGTGTGTGTGTGTGTGATCCCTGTGCTGTATAGAGTGTCAGCTCTGCTGCCTAGTCCCCTGCCTCCTGTGTGTGTAATCCCTGTGTTTTATAGAGTGTCAGCTCTGCTGCCTAGTCGCCTGCCTCCTGTGTGTGTGTGTGATCCCTGTGCTGTATAGAGTGTCAGCTCTGCTGCCTAGTCCCCGGCCTCCTGTGTGTTATCCCTGTGCTGTATAGAGTGTCAGCTCTGCTGCCTAGTCCCCGGCCTCCTGTGTGTTATCCCTGTGCTGTATAGAGTGTCAGCTCTGCTGCCTAGTCCCCGGCCTCCTGTGTGTTATCCCTGTGCTGTATAGAGTGTCAGCTCTGCTGCCTAGTCCCCTGCCTCCTGTGTGTTATCCCTGTGCTGTATAGAGTGTCAGCTCTGCTGCCTGGTCCCCTGCCTGCTGTGTGTGTGTGATCCCTGTGCTGTATAGAGTGTCAGCTCTGCTGCCCAGTCCCCTGTGTGTGTGATCCCTGTGCTGTATAGAATGTAAGCTCTGCTGCCCAGTCCCCTGCCTCCTGTGTGTGTGATCCCTGTGCTGTATAGAGTGTCAGCTCTGCTGCCTAGTCGCCTGCCTCCTGTGTGTGTGTGTGATCCCTGTGCTGTATAGAGTGTCAGCTCTGCTGCCTAGTCCCCTGCCTCCTGTGTGTGTAATCCCTGTGTTTTATAGAGTGTCTGCTCTGCTGCCTAGTCGCCTGCCTCCTGTGTGTGTGTGTGATCCCTGTGCTGTATAGAGTGTCAGCTCTGCTGCCTAGTCCCCTGCCTCCTGTGTGTGTGTGATCCCTGTGCTGTATAGAGTGTCAGCTCTGCTGCCTAATCGCCTGTCTACCGTGTGTGTAACCCTGTGCTGTATAGAGTGTCAGCTCTGCTGCCTAGTCGCCTGCCTCGTGTGTGTGTGTTATCTCTGCTGTCTAGTCTCCTGCTTCCTGTGTGTGTGATCCCTGTGCTGTATAGAGTGTCAGCTCTGCTGCCTAGCCGCGTGCCTCCTGTGTGTGTGTGATCCCTGTGCTCTATAGAGTGTCAGCTCTGCTGCCTGGTCCCCTGCCTACTGTGTGTGTGATCCCTGTGCTGTATAGAATGTAAGCTCTGCTGCCCAGTCCCCTGCCTCCTGTGTGTGTGATCCCTGTGCTGTATAGAGTGTCAGCTCTGCCGCCTAGTCCCCTGCCTCCTGTGTGTGTAATCCCTGTGTTTTATAGAGTGTCAGCTCTGCTGCCTAGTCGCGTGCCTCCTGTGTGTGTGTGATCCCTGTGCTGTATAGAGTGTCAGCTCTGCTGCCTAGTCCCCTGCCTCCTGTGTGTGTGTGATCCCTGTGCTGTATAGAGTGTCAGCTCTGCTGCCTAGTCCCCTGCCTCCTGTGTGTGTGATCCCTGTGCTCTATAGAGTGTCAGCTCTGCTGCCTGGTCCCCTGCCTCCTGTGTGTGTGTGTGATCCCTGTGCTGTATAGAGTATCAGCTCTGCTGCCTAATCGCCTGTCTACCGTGTGTGTAACCCTGTGCTGTATAGAGTGTCATCTATGCTGCCTAGTCCCCGGCCTCCTGTGTGTTATCCCTGTGCTGTATAGAGTGTCAGCTCTGCTGCCTAGTCCCCGGCCTCCTGTGTGTTATCCCTGTGCTGTATAGAGTGTCAGCTCTGCTGCCTAGTCCCCGGCCTCCTGTGTGTCTGATCCCTGTGTTGTATAGAGTGTCAGCTCTGCTGCCTGGTCCCCTGCCTGCTGTGTGTGTGTGATCCCTGTGCTGTATAGAGTGTCAGCTCTGCTGCCTAGTCCCCTACCTCCTGTGTGTGTGATCCCTGTGCTGTATAGAGTGTCAGCTCTGCTGCCTAGTCCCCGGCCTCCTGTGTGTTATCCCTGTGCTGTATAGAGTGTCAGCTCTGCTGCCTAGTCCCCTGCCTGCTGTGTGTGTGTGATCCCTGTGCTGTATAGAGTGTCAGCTCTGCTGCCTAGTCCCCTGCCTCCTGTGTGTGTGATCCCTGTGCTGTATAGCGTGTCAGCTCTGCTGCCTGGTCCCCTGCCTGCTGTGTGTGTGTGATCCCTGTGCTGTATAGAGTGTCAGCTCTGCTGCCCAGTCCCCTGTGTGTGTGTGTGATCCCTGTGCTGTATAGAGTGTCAGCTCTGCTGCCTAGTCCCCGGCCTCCTGTGTGTTATCCCTGTGCTGTATAGAGTGTCAGCTCTGCTGCCTAGTCCCCTGCCTGCTGTGTGTGTGTGATCCCTGTGCTGTATAGAGTGTCAGCTCTGCTGCCTAGTCCCCTGCCTCCTGTGTGTGTGATCCCTGTGCTGTATAGCGTGTCAGCTCTGCTGCCTAGTCCCCTGCCTCCTGTGTGTGTGTGATCCCTGTGCTCTATAGAGTGTCAGCTCTGCTGCCTGGTCCCCTGCCTGCTGTGTGTGTGTGATCCCTGTGCTGTATAGAGTGTCAGCTCTGCTGCCTAGTCCCCTGCCTCCTGTGTGTGTTATCCCTGTGGTGTATAGTGTGTCAGCTCTGCTGCCTAGTCCCCTGCCTCCTGTGTGTGTGATTCCTGTGCTGTATAGAGTGTCAGCTCTGCTGCCTAGTCGCGTGCCTCCTGTCTGTGTGTGTGTGTGTGTGATCCCTGTGCTGTATAGAGTGTCAGCTCTGCTGCCCAGTCCCCTGCCTCCTGTGTGTGTGTGTGATCCCTGTGCTGTATAGAGTGTCAGCTCTGCTGCCCAGTCCCCTGCCTCCTGTGTGTGATCCCTGTGCTGTATAGAGTATCAGCTCTCCTGCCTATTCCCCTGCCTCCTGTGTGTGTGATCCCTGTGCTGTATAGAGTGTCAGCTCTGCTGCCTAGTCCCCTGCCTCCTGTGTGTGTGATCCCTGTGTTGTATAGAGTGTCAGCTCTGCTGCCTAGTCGCCTGCCTCCTGTGTGTGTGTGTGTGTGTGTGTGTGTGTGTGAGATCCCTGTGTTGTATAGAGTGTCAGCTCTGCGGCCTAGTTCCTTGCCTCCTGTGTTTGTGATCCCTGTGCTGTATAGAATGTAAGCTCTGCTGCCTACTCCCCTGCCTCCTGTGTGTGTAATCCCTGTGTCGTATAGAGTGTCAGCTCTGCTGCCTAGTCCCTTGTCTCCTGTGTGTGTGATCCCTGTGTCGTATAGAGTGTCAGCTCTGCTGCCTAGTCCCCTGCCTCCTGTGTGTGTAATCCCTGTGCCGTATAGAGTGTCAGCTCTGCTGCCTAGTCCCTTGTCTCCTGTGTGTGTGATCCCTGTGTCGTATAGAGTGTCAGCTCTGCTGCCTAGTCCCCTGCCTCCTGTGTGTGTGTGTGATCCCTGTGCTGTATAGAGTGTCAGCTCTGCTGCCTAGTCCCCTGTCTCCTGTGTGTGATCCCTGTGCTGTATAGAGTGTCAGCTCTGCTGCCTAGTCTCCTGTGTGTGATCCATGTGCTGTATAGAGTGTCCGCTCTGCTGCCTAGTCCCCTGCCTCCTGTGTGTGTGTGATCCCAGTGCTGTATAGAGTGTCAGCTTTGCTGCCTAGTCCCCTGCCTTCTGTGTGTGTGATCCCTGTGCTGTATAGTGTCAACTCTGCTGCCTAGTCCCCTGCCTTCTGTGTGTGTGATCCCTGTGCTGTATAGAATGTCAGCTCTGCTGCCTAGTCGCCTGCCTCCTGTGTGTGATCCCTGTGTTGTATAGAGTGTCAGCTCTGCTGCCTAGTCGCCTGCCTCCTGTGTGTGTGATCCCTGTGTTCTATAGATTGTCAGCTCTGCTGCCTAGTCCCCTGCCTCCTGTGTGTGTGTGTGATCCCAGTGCTGTATAGAGTGTCAGCTCTGCTGCCTAGTCACCTGCCTCCTGTGTGTGTGATCCCTGTGTTCTATAGATTGTCAGCTCTGCTGCCTAGTCCCCTGCCTCCTGTGTGTGTGATCCCTGTGTTCTATAGATTGTCAGCTCTGCTGCCTAGTCCCCTGCCTCCTGTGTGTGTGTGTGATCCCAGTGCTGTATAGAGTGTCAGCTCTGCTGCCTAGTCACCTGCCTCCTGTGTGTGTGATCCCTGTGCTGTATAGAGTGTCAGCTCTAATGCCTAGTCCCCTGCCTCCTGTGTGTGTGATCCCTGTGCTGTATAGAGTGTCAGCACTGCTGCTTAGTCCCCTGCCTCCTGTGTGTGTGATCCCTGTGCTGTATAGAGTGTCAGCTCTAATGCCTAGTCCCCTGCCTCCTGTGTGTGTGATCCCTGTGGTGTATAGAGTGTCAGCTCTGCTGCCTAGTCACGTGCCTCCTGTGTGTTTGATACCTGTGTTGTATAGAGTGTCAGCTCTGCTGCTCAGTCCCCTGTGTGTGTGTGTGTGTGTGTGTGATCCCTGTGCTGTATAGAGTATCAGCTCTCCTGCCTAGTCCCCTGCCTCCTGTGTGTGTGTGATCCCTGTGCTGTATAGAGTGTCAGCTCTGCTGCTCAGTCCCCTGTGTGTGTGTGTGATCCCTGTGCTGTATAGAGTGTCAGCTCTCCTGCCTAGTCCCCTGCCTCCTGTGTGTGTGATCCCTGTGCTGTATAGAGTGTCAGCTCTGCTGCCTAGTCCCCTGCCTTCTGTGTGTGTGTGATCCCTGTGCTGTATAGAGTGTCAGCTCTGCTGCCTAGTCGCCTGCCTCCTGTGTGTGTGTGTGTGATCCCTGTGCTGTATAGCGTGTCAGCTCTGCTGCCTAGTCCCCTGCCTCCTGTGTGTGTGTGATCCCTGTGCTCTATAGAGTGTCAGCTCTGCTGCCTGGTCCCCTGCCTGCTGTGTGTGTGTGATCCCTGTGCTGTATAGAGTGTCAGCTCTGCTGCCTAGTCCCCTGCCTCCTGTGTGTGTTATCCCTGTGGTGTATAGTGTGTCAGCTCTGCTGCCTAGTCCCCTGCCTCCTGTGTGTGTGATTCCTGTGCTGTATAGAGTGTCAGCTCTGCTGCCTAGTCGCCTGCCTCCTGTGTGTGTGTGTGATCCCTGTGCTGTATAGAGTGTCAGCTCTGCTGCCTAGTCCCCTGCCTACTGTGTGTGTGTGTGTGTGTGATCCCTGTGGTGTATAGAGTGTCAGCTCTGCTGCCTAGTCCCCTGCCTCCTGTGTGTGTGATCCCTGTGCTGTATAGAGTGTCAGCTCTGCTGCCTAGTCCCCTACCTCCTGTGTGTGTGATCCCTGTGCTGTATAGAGTGTCAGCTCTGCTGCCTGGTCCCCTGCCTCGTGTGTGTGTGTGTGTGTGTGTGCGCGATCCATGTGCTGTATAGAGTGTCAGCTCTGCTGCCCAGTCCCCTGTGTGTGTGTGTGATCCCTGTGCTGTATAGAGTATCAGCTCTCCTGCCTAGTCCCCTGCCTCCTGTGTGTGTGATCCCTGTGCTGTATAGAGTGTCAGCTCTGCGGCCTAGTTCCTTGCCTCCTGTGTTTGTGATCCCTGTGCTGTATAGAATGTAAGCTCTGCTGCCTAGTCCCCTGCCTCCTGTGTGTGTAATTCCTGTGTCGTATAGAGTGTCAGCTCTGCTGCCTAGTCGCCTGCCTCCTGTGTGTGTGTGTGTGTGTGATCCCTGTGCTGTATAGCGTGTCAGCTCTACTGCCTAGTTCCTTGCCTCCTGTGTGTGTGATCCCTGTGCCGTATAGAGTGTCAGCTCTGCTGCCTAGTCCCTTGCCTCCTGTGTGTGTGATCCCTGTGTCGTATAGAGTGTCAGCTCTGCTGCCTAGTCCCCTGCCTCCTGTGTGTGTGATCCCTGTGTCGTATAGAGTGTCAGCTCTGCTGCCTAGTCCCCTGCCTCCTGTGTGTGTGATCCCTGTGCTGTATAGAGTGTCAGCTCTGCTGCCTAGTCCCTTGCCTCCTGTGTATGTGATCCCTGTGCCGTATAGAGTGTCAGCTCTGCTGCCTAGTCCCTTGCCTCCTGTGTGTGTGATCCCTGTGTCGTATAGAGTGTCAGCTCTGCTGCCTAGTCCCCTGCCTCCTGTGTGTGTGATCCCTGTGTCGTATAGAGTGTCAGCTCTGCTGCCTAGTCCCCTGCCTCCTGTGTGTGTGATCCCTGTGTCGTATAGAGTGTCAGCTCTGCTGCCTAGTCCCTTGCCTCCTGTGTGTGTGATCCCTGTGTCGTATAGAGTGTCAGCTCTGCTGCCTAGTCCCCTGCCTCCTGTGTGTGTGATCCCTGTGTCGTATAGAGTGTCACCTCTGCTGCCTAGTTTCCTGCCTCCTGTGTGTGTGATCCCTGTGCTGTATAGAGTGTCGGCTCTGCTGCTTAGTCCCCTGCCTCCTGTGTGTGATCCCTGTGCTGTATAGAGTGTCAGCTCTGCTGCCTAGTCTCCTGTGTGTGATCCCTGTGCTGTATAGAGTGTCAGCTCTGCTGCCTAGTCCCCTGCCTCCTGTGTGTGATCCCTGTGCTGTATAGAGTGTCAGCTCTGCTGCCTAGTCTCTTGTGTGTGATCCATGTGCTGTATAGAGTGTCCGCTCTGCTGCCTAGTCCCCTGCCTCCTGTGTGTGTAATCCCTGTGTCGTATAGAGTGTCAGCTCTGCCGCCTAGTCCCCTGCCTCCTGTGTGTGTGATCCCTGTGTCGTATAGAGTGTCAGCTCTGCTGCTTAGTCCCCTGCCTCCTGTGTGTGTGTGTGTGAGATCCCTGTGCTGTATAGAGTGTCAGCTCTGCTGCCCAGTCCCCTGTGTGTGTGTGTGTGTGATCCCTGTGCTGTATAGAGTATCAGCTCTCCTGCCTAGTCCCCTTCCTCCTGTGTGTGTGATCCCTGTGCTGTATAGAGTGTCAGTTCTGCTGCCTAGTCCCCTGTCTCCTGTGTGTGATCCCTGTGCTGTATAGAGTGTCAGCTCTGCTGCCTAGTCCCCTGCCTCCTGTGTGTGTGATCCCAGTGCTGTATAGAGTGTCAGCTCTGCTGCCTAGTCCCCTGCCTCCTGTGTGTGTGACCCTGTGCTGTATAGAGTGTCAGCTCTGCTGCCTAGTCCCCTGCCTCCTGTGTGTGTGACCCTGTGCTGTATAGAGTGTCAGCTCTGCTGCCTAGTCCCCTTTCTTCCTGTGTGTGTGTGTGATCCCTGTGCTGTATAGTGTCAACTCTGCTGCCTAGTCCCCTGCCTCCTGTGTGTGTGATCCCTGTGCTGTATAGAGTGTCAGCTCTGCTGCCTAGTCCCCTGCCTCCTGTGTGTGTAATCCCTGTGCTGTATAGAGTGTCATCTCTGCTGCCTAGTTCCTTGCCTTCTGTGTGTGTGATCCCTGTGCTGTATAGAATGTCAGCTCTGCTGCCTAGTCGCCTGCCTCCTGTGTGTGATCCCTGTGTTGTATAGAGTGTCAGCTCTGCTGCCTAGTCGCCTGCCTCCTGTGTGTGTGATCCCTGTGTTGTATAGATTGTCAGCTCTGCTGCCTAGTCCCCTGCCTCCTGTGTGTGTGATCCCTGTGCTGTATAGAGTGTCATCTCTGCTGCCTAGTTCCTTGCCTTCTGTGTGTGTGATCCCTGTGCTGTATAGAATGTCAGCTCTGCTGCCTAGTTCCTTGCCTTCTGTGTGTGTGATCCCTGTGCTGTATAGAATGTCAGCTCTAATGCCTAGTCCCCTGCCTCCTGTGTGTGTGATCTCTGTGCTGTATAGAGTGTCAGCTCTGCTGCCTAGTCCCCTGCCTCCTGTGTGTGTGATCCCTGTGTCGTATAGAGTGTCAGCTCTGCTGCGTAGTCCCCTGCCTCCTGTGTGTGTGTGTGTGTGTGATCCCTGTGCTGTATAGAGTGTCAGCTCTGCTGCCTGGTCCCCTGCCTCGTGTGTGTGTGTGTGTGTGTGTGTGAGATCCCTGTGCTCTATAGAGTGTCAGCTCTGCTGCCTGGTCCCCTACCTCGTGTGTGTGTGTGTGTGTGTGTGTGTGTGTGTGTGTGTGTGTGTGTGCGATCCCTGTGCTGTATAGAGTATCAGCTCTCCTGCCTAGTCCCCTGCCTCCTGTGTGTGTGATCCCTGTGCTGTATAGAGTGTCAGCTCTGCTGCCTAGTCCCCTGCCTCCTGTGTGTGTGTGTGAGATCCCTGTGCTCTATAGAGTGTCAGCTCTGCTGCCTGGTCCCCTGCCTCGTGTGTGTGTGTGTGTGTGTGTGTGCGATCCCTGTGCTGTATAGAGTATCAGCTCTCCTGCCTAGTCCCCTGCCTCCTGTGTGTGTGATCCCTGTGCTGTATAGAGTGTCAGCTCTGCTGCCTAGTCCCTTGCCTCCTGTGTGTGTGTGTGTGTGAGATCCCTGTGCTCTATAGAGTGTCAGCTCTGCTGCCTGGTCCCCTGCCTCGTGTGTGTGTGTGTGTGTGTGTGTGTGCGCGATCCCTGTGCTGTATAGAGTGTCAGCTCTGCTGCCCAGTCCCCTGTGTGTGTGTGTGATCCCTGTGCTGTATAGAGTATCAGCTCTCCTGCCTAGTCCCCTGCCTCCTGTGTGTGTGATCCCTGTGCTGTATAGAGTGTCAGCTCTGCTGCCTAGTCCCCTGTCTCCTGTGTGTGATCCCTGTGCTGTATAGAGTGTCAGCTCTGCTGCCTAGTCCCCTGCCTCCTGTGTGTGTGTGTGATTCCTGTGCTGTATAGAGTGTCAGCTCTGCTGCCTAGTCCCCTGTCTCCTGTGTGTGATCCCTGTGCTGTATAGAGTGTCAGCTCTGCTGCCTAGTCCCCTGCCTCCTGTGTGTGTGATCCCAGTGCTGTATAGAGTGTCAGCTCTGCTGCCTAGTCCCCTGCCTCCTGTGTGTGTGACCCTGTGCTGTATAGAGTGTCAGCTCTGCTGCCTAGTCCCCTGCCTCCTGTGTGTGTGACCCTGTGCTGTATAGAGTGTCAGCTCTGCTGCCTAGTCCCCTTTCTTCCTGTGTGTGTGTGATCTCTGTGCTGTATAGTGTCAACTCTGCTGCCTAGTCCCCGGCCTCCTGTGTGTGTGATCCCTGTGCTGTATAGAGTGTCAGCTCTGCTGCCTAGTCCCCTGCCTCCTATGTGTGTGATCCCTGTGCTGTATAGAGTGTCAGGTCTGCTGCCTAGTTCCTTGCCTTCTGTGTGTGTGATCCCTGTGCTGTATAGAGTGTCAGCTCTGTTGCCTAGTCCCCTGCCTTCTGTGTGTGTGATCCCTGTGTCGTATAGAGTGTCAGCTCTGCTGACTAGTCCCCTGCCTCCTGTGTGTTTGATCCCTGTGGTTTATAGTGTGTCAGCTCTGCTGCGTAGTCCCCTGCCTCCTGCGTGTGTGTGATCCCAGTGCTGTATAGAGTGTCAGCTCTGCTGCCTAGTCCCCTGCCTCCTGTGTGTGTGACCCTGTGCTGTATAGAGTGTCAGCTCTGCTGCCTAGTCGCCTGCCTCCTGTGTGTGATCCCTGTGTTGTATAGAGTGTCAGCTCTGCTGCCTAGTCGCCTGCCTCCTGTGTGTGTGATCCCTGTGTTGTATAGATTGTCAGCTCTGCTGCCTAGTCCCCTGCCTCCTGTGTGTGTGATCTCTGTGCTGTATAGAGTGTCAGCTCTGCTGCTTAGTCCCCTGCCTCCTGTGTGTGTGATCCCTGTGCTGTATAGAGTGTCAGCTCTAATGCCTAGTCCCCTGCCTCCTTTGTGTGTGATTCCTGTGCTGTATAGAGTGTCAGCTCTGTTGCCTAGTCCCCTGCCTTCTGTGTGTGTGATCCCTGTGTCGTATAGAGTGTCAGCTCTGCTGACTAGTCCCCTGCCTCCTGTGTGTTTGATCCCTGTGGTTTATAGTGTGTCAGCTCTGCTGCGTAGTCCCCTGCCTCCTGCGTGTGTGTGATCCCAGTGCTGTATAGAGTGTCAGCTCTGCTGCCTAGTCCCCTGCCTCCTGTGTGTGTGACCCTGTGCTGTATAGAGTGTCAGCTCTGCTGCCTAGTCCCCTGCCTCCTGTGTGTGTGACCCTGTGCTGTATAGAGTGTCAGCTATGCTGCCTAGTTCCCTTTCTTCCTGTGTGTGTGTGATCCCTGTGCTGTATAGTGTCAACTCTGCTGCCTAGTCCCCTGCCTTCTGTGTGTGTGATCCCTGTGCTGTATAGAATGTCAGCTCTGCTGCCTAGTCGCCTGCCTCCTGTGTGTGATCCCTGTGTTGTATAGAGTGTCAGCTCTGCTGCCTAGTCCCCTGCCTCCTGTGTGTGTGATCCCAGTGCTGTATAGAGTGTCAGCTCTGCTGCCTAGTCACCTGCCTCCTGTGTGTGTGATCCCTGTGCTGTATAGAGTGTCAGCTCTAATGCCTAGTCCCCTGCCTCCTGTGTGTGTGATCCCTGTGCTGTATAGAGTGTCAGCTATGCTGCCTAGTCCCCTTTCTTCCTGTGTGTGTGTGATCCCTGTGCTGTATAGAGTGTCAACTCTGCTGCCTAGTCCCCTGCCTTCTGTGTGTGTGATCCCTGTGCTGTATAGAGTGTCAGCTCTGCTGCCTAGTCGCCTGCCTCCTGTGTGTGATCCCTGTGTTGTATAGTGTCAGCTCTGCTGCCTAGTCGCCTGCCTCCTGTGTGTGTGATCCCTATGTTGTATAGATTGTCAGCTCTGCTGCCTAGTCCCCTGCCTCCTGTGTGTGTGATCCCAGTGCTGTATAGAGTGTCAGCTCTGCTGCCTAGTCACCTGCCTCCTGTGTGTGTGATCCCTGTGCTGTATAGAGTGTCAGCTCTAATGCCTAGTCCCCTGCCTCCTGTGTGTGTGATCCCTGTGTTGTATAGATTGTCAGCTCTGCTGCCTAGTCCCCTGCCTCCTGTGTGTGTGATCCCAGTGCTGTATAGAGTGTCAGCTCTGCTGCCTAGTCACCTGCCTCCTGTGTGTGTGATCCCTGTGCTGTATAGAGTGTCAGCTCTAATGCCTAGTCCCCTGCCTCCTGTGTGTGTGATCTCTGTGCTGTATAGAGTGTCAGCTCTGCTGCTTAGTCCCCTGCCTCCTGTGTGTGTGATCCCTGTGTTGTATAGAGTGTCAGCTCTAATGCCTAGTCCCCTGCCTCCTTTGTGTGTGATTCCTGTGCTGTATAGAGTGTCAGCTCTGCTGACTAGTCCCCTGCCTCCTGTGTGTTTGATCCCTGTGGTTTATAGTGTGTCAGCTCTGCTGCGTGGTCCCCTGCCTCCTGTGTGTGTGTGATCCCAGTGCTGTATAGAGTGTCAGCTCTGCTGCCTAGTCCCCTGCCTTCTGTGTGTGTGATCCCTGTGCTGTATAGAGTGTCAGCTCTGCTGCCTAGTCCCTTGCCTCCTGTGTGTGTGATCCCTGTGCCGTATAGAGTGTCAGCTCTGCTGCCTAGTCCCTTGCCTCCTGTGTGTGTGATCCCTGTGTCGTATAGAGTGTCAGCTCTGCTGCCTAGTCCCCTGCCTCCTGTGTGTGTGATCCCTGTGTCGTATAGAGTGTCAGCTCTGCTGCCTAGTCCCCTGCCTCCTGTGTGTGTGATCCCTGTGCTGTATAGAGTGTCAGCTCTGCTGCCTAGTCCCTTGCCTCCTGTGTGTGTGATCCCTGTGTCGTATGGAGTGTCAGCTCTGCTGCCTAGTCCCCTGCCTCCTGTGTGTGTGATCCCTGTGTCGTATAGAGTGTCAGCTCTGCTGCCTAGTCCCCTGCCTCCTGTGTGTGTGATCCCTGTGTCGTATAGAGTGTCAGCTCTGCTGCCTAGTCCCTTGCCTCCTGTGTGTGTGATCCCTGTGCTGTATAGAGTGTCGGCTCTGCGGCCTAGTTCCTTGCCTCCTGTGTTTGTGATCCCTGTGCTGTATAGAATGTAAGCTCTGCTGCCTAGTCCCCTGCCTCCTGTGTGTGTGACCCTGTGCTGTATAGAGTGTCAGCTCTGCTGCCTAGTCCCCTGCCTCCTGTGTGTGTGACCCTGTGCTGTATAGAGTGTCAGCTCTGCTGCCTAGTCCCCTTTCTTCCTGTGTGTGTGTGATCCCTGTGCTGTATAGTGTCAACTCTGCTGCCTAGTCCCCTGCCTCCTGTGTGTGTGATCCCTGTGCTGTATAGAGTGTCAGCTCTGCTGCCTAGTCCCCTGCCTCCTGTGTGTGTGATCCCTGTGCTGTATAGAATGTCAGCTCTGCTGCCTAGTCGCCTGCCTCCTGTGTGTGATCCCTGTGTTGTATAGAGTGTCAGCTCTGCTGCCTAGTCGCCTGCCTCCTGTGTGTGTGATCCCTGTGTTGTATAGATTGTCAGCTCTGCTGCCTAGTCCCCTGCCTCCTGTGTGTGTGATCCCAGTGCTGTATAGAGTGTCAGCTCTAATGCCTAGTCCCCTGCCTCGTGTGTGTGTGTGTGTGTGTGTGTGTGCGATCCCTGTGCTGTATAGAGTGTCAGCTCTGCTGCCCAGTCCCCTGTGTGTGTGTGTGTGTGTGATCCCTGTGCTGTATAGAGTATCAGCTCTCCTGCCTAGTCCCCTGCCTCCTGTGTGTGTGATCCCTGTGTCGTATAGAGTGTCAGCTCTGCTGCCTAGTCCCTTGCCTCCTGTGTGTGTGATCCCTGTGCCGTATAGAGTGTCAGCTCTGCTGCCTAGTCCCTTGCCTCCTGTGTGTGTGATCCCTGTGTCGTATAGAGTGTCAGCTCTGCTGCCTAGTCCCCTGCCTCCTGTGTGTGTGATCCCTGTGTCGTATAGAGTGTCAGCTCTGCTGCCTAGTCCCCTGCCTCCTGTGTGTGTGATCCCTGTGCTGTATAGAGTGTCAGCTCTGCTGCCTAGTCCCTTGCCTCCTGTGTGTGTGATCCCTGTGCCGTATAGAGTGTCAGCTCTGCTGCCTAGTCCCTTGCCTCCTGTGTGTGTGATCCCTGTGTCGTATGGAGTTTCAGCTCTGCTGCCTAGTCCCCTGCCTCCTGTGTGTGTGATCCCTGTGTCGTATAGAGTGTCAGCTCTGCTGCCTAGTCCCTTGCCTCCTGTGTGTGTGATCCCTGTGTCGTATAGAGTGTCAGCTCTGCTGCCTAGTCCCCTGCCTCCTGTGTGTGTGATCCCTGTGTCGTATAGAGTGTCACCTCTGCTGCCTAGTTTCCTGCCTCCTGTGTGTGTGATCCCTGTGCTGTATAGAGTGTCAGCTCTGCTGCCTAGTCCCCTGCCTCCTGTGTGTGTGTGTGATTCCTGTGCTGTATAGAGTGTCAGCTCTGCTGCCTAGTCCCCTGTCTCCTGTGTGTGATCCCTGTGCTGTATAGAGTGTAAGCTCTGCTGCCTAGTCCCCTGCCTCCTGTGTGTGATCCCTGTGCTGTATAGAGTGTCAGCTCTGCTGCCTAGTCTCCTGTGTGTGATCCATGTGCTGTATAGAGTGTCCGCTCTGCTGCCTAGTCCCCTGCCTCCTGTGTGTGTGATCCCTGTGTCGTATAGAGTGTCAGCTCTGCTGCCTAGTCCCCTGCCTCCTGTGTGTGTGATCCCTGTGCTGTATAGAGTATCAGCTCTCCTGCCTAGTCCCCTGCCTCCTGTGTGTGTGATCCCTGTGCTGTATAGAGTGTCAGCTCTGCGGCCTAGTTCCTTGCCTCCTGTGTTTGTGATCCCTGTGCTGTATAGAATGTAAGCTCTGCTGCCTAGTCCCCTGCCTCCTGTGTGTGTAATCCCTGTGTTTTATAGAGTGTCAGCTCTGCTGCCTAGTCGCCTGCCTCCTGTGTGTGTGTGATCCCTGTGCTGTATAGCGTGTCAGCTCTGCTGCCTAGTCCCCTGCCTCCTGTGTGTGTGATCCCTGTGTCGTATAGAGTGTCAGCTCTGCTGCCTAGTCCCCTGCCTCCTGTGTGTGTGATCCCTGTGTCGTATAGAGTGTCAGCTCTGCTGCCTAGTCCCCTGCCTCCTGTGTGTGTGATCCCTGTGCTGTATAGAGTGTCGGCTCTGCTGCTTAGTCCCCTGCCTCCTGTGTGTGTGTGTGTGATCCCTGTGCTGTATAGAGTGTCAGTTCTGCTGCCTAGTCCCCTGTCTCCTGTGTGTGATCCCTGTGCTGTATAGTGTCAGCTCTGCTGCCTAGTCCCCTGCCTCCTGTGTGTGATCCCTGTGCTGTATAGAGTGTCAGCTCTGCTGCCTAGTCTCCTGTGTGTGATCTATGTGCTGTATAGAGTGTCCGCTCTTCTGCCTAGTCCCCTGCCTCCTGTGTGTGTGATCCCAGTGCTGTATAGAGTGTCAGCTCTGCTGCCTAGTCCCCTGCCTCCTGTGTGTGTGATCCCTGTGCTGTATAGAGTGTCAGCTTTGCTGCCTAGTCCCCTGCCTCCTGTGTGTGTGACCCTGTGCTGTATAGAGTGTCAGCTCTGCTGCCTAGTCCCCTGCCTCCTGTGTGTGTGATCCCTGTGCTGTATAGAGTGTCAGCTCTGCTGCCTAGTCCCCTTTCTTCCTGTGTGTGTGTGATCCCTGTGCTGTATAGTGTCAACTCTGCTGCCTAGTCCCCTGCCTCCTGTGTGTGTGATCCCTGTGCTGTATAGAGTGTCAGCTCTGCCTAGTCCCCTGCCTCCTATGTGTGTGATCCCTGTGCTGTATAGAGTGTCAGCTCTGCTGCCTAGTTCCTTGCCTTCTGTGTGTGTGATCCCTGTGCTGTATAGAATGTCAGCTCTGCTGCCTAGTCGCCTGCCTCCTGTGTGTGATCCCTGTGTTGTATAGAGTGTCAGCTCTGCTGCCTAGTCGCCTGCCTCCTGTGTGTGTGATCCCTGTGTTGTATAGATTGTCAGCTCTGCTGCCTAGTCCCCTGCCTCCTGTGTGTGTGATCCCAGTGCTGTCTAGAGTGTCAGCTCTGCTGCCTAGTCCCCTGCCTCCTGTGTGTGTGATCCCAGTGCTGTATAGAGTGTCAGCTCTGCTGCCTAGTCACCTGCCTCCTGTGTGTGTGATCCCTGTGCTGTATAGAGTGTCAGCTCTAATGCCTAGTCCCCTGCCTCCTGTGTGTGTGATCTCTGTGCTGTATAGAGTGTCAGCTCTGCTGCTTAGTCCCCTGCCTCCTGTGTGTGTGATCCCTGTGCTGTATAGAGTGTCAGCTCTAATGCCTAGTCCCCTGCCTCCTTTGTGTGTGATTCCTGTGCTGTATAGAGTGTCAGCTCTGCTGCCTAGTCGCCTGCCTCCTGTGTGTGATCCCTGTGTTGTATAGAGTGTCAGCTCTGCTGCCTAGTCGCCTGCCTCCTGTGTGTGTGATCCCTGTGTTGTATAGATTGTCAGCTCTGCTGCCTAGTCCCCTGCCTCCTGTGTGTGTGATCCCAGTGCTGTATAGAGTGTCAGCTCTATTGCCTAGTCCCCTGCCTTCTGTGTGTGTGATCCCTGTGTCGTATAGAGTGTCAGCTCTGCTGCCTAGTCCCCTGCCTCCTGTGTGTGTGACCCTGTGCTGTATAGTGTCAGCTGTGCTGCCTAGTCCCCTGCCTCCTGTGTGTGTGATCCCTGTGCTGTATAGAGTGTCAGCTCTGCTGCCTAGTCCCCTGCCTCCTGTGTGTGTGACCCTGTGCTGTATAGAGTGTCAGCTCTGCTGCCTAGTCCCCTGCCTCCTGTGTGTGATCCCTGTGCTGTATAGTGTCAACTCTGCTGCCTAGTCCCCTGCCTCCTGTGTGTGTGACCCTGTGCTGTATAGAGTGTCAGCTCTGCTGCCTAGTCCCCTGCCTCCTGTGTGTGATCCCTGTGCTGTATAGAGTGTCAGCTCTGCTGCCTAGTCCCCTGCCTCCTGTGTGTAATCCCTGTGCTGTATAGTGTCAACTCTGCTGCCTAGTCCCCTGCCTCCTGTGTGTGTGATCCCTGTGCTGTATAGAGTGTCAGCTCTGCTGCCTAGTCCCCTGCCTCCTGTGTGTGTGACCCTGTGCTGTATAGAGTGTCAGCTCTGCTGCCTAGTCCCCTGCCTCCTGTGTGTGATCCCTGTGCTGTATAGTGTCAACTCTGCTGCCTAGTCCCCTGCCTCCTGTGTGTGTGACCCTGTGCTGTATAGAGTGTCAGCTCTGCTGCCTAGTCCCCTGCCTCCTGTGTGTGATCCCTGTGCTGTATAGAGTGTCAGCTCTGCTGCCTAGTCCCCTGCCTCCTGTGTGTGATCCCTGTGCTGTATAGTGTCAACTCTGCTGCCTAGTCCCCTGCCTCCTGTGTGTGTGATCCCTGTGCTGTATAGAGTGTCAGCTCTGCTGCCTAGTCCCCTGCCTCCTGTGTGTGTGATCCCTGTGGTGTATAGAGTGTCAGCTCTGCTGCCTAGTCGCGTGCCTCCTGTGTGTTTGATACCTGTGTTGTATAGAGTGTCAGCTGTGCTGCCTAGTCCCCTGCCTCGTGTGTGTGTGTGTGTGATCCCTGTGGTGTATAGAGTGTCAGCTCTGCTGCCTAGTCGCCTGCCTCCTGTGTGTGTGTGATCCCTGTGCTGTATAGAGTGTCAGCTCTGTGATGAATAGAGTGTCAGCTCTGCTGCCTAGTTGCCTGCCTCCTGTGTGTGTGATCCCTGTGTTGTATAGAGTGTCAGCTCTGCTGCCTAGTCCCTTGTCTCCTCTGTGTGATCCCTGTGCTGTATAGAATGTCAGCTCTGCTGCTTAGTCCCCTGCCTCCTGTGTGTATGATCCCTGTGCTGTATACAGTGTCAGCTCTGCTGCTTAGTCCCCTGCCTCCTGTGTGTGTGTGTGATCCCTGTGTTGTATAGAGTGTCAGCTCTGCTGCCTAGTCCCCTGCCTCCTCTGTGTGTGTGTGATCCCTGTGCTGTATAGATTGTCAGCTCTGCTGCCTCGTCCCTTGTCTCCAGTGTGTATGTGATCCCTGTGCTTTATAGAGTGTCAGCTCTGCTGCCTAGTCCCCTGCCTCCTCTGTGTGATCCCTGTGCTGTATAGATTGTCGGCTCTGCTGCCTAGTCCCCTGCCTCCTGTGTGTGTGTGTGATCCCTGTGTGGTATAGAGTGTCAGCTCTGCTGCCTAGTCCCCTTCCTACTGTGTGTGTGATCCCTGTGTTGTATAGAGTGTCGGCTCTGCTGCCTAGTCCTCTGCCTCCTGTGTCTGTGATCCCTGTGCTGTATAGAGTGTCAGCTCTGCTGCCTAGTCCCCTGCCTCCTGGGTGTGATCCCTGTGCTGTATGGAGTGTCAGCTCTGCTACCTAGTCCCCTGCCTCCTGTGTGTTTGATCCCTCTGTTATATGGAGTGTCAGCTCTGCTGCCTAGTCCCCTGCCTCCTGTGTGTGTGTGTGTGTGATCCCTGTGTTGTATAGAGTGTCGGCTCTGCTGCCTAGTCCCCTGCCTCCTGTGTGTGATCCCTGTGCTGTATAGAGTGTCAGCTCTGCTGCCTAGTCCCCTGCCTCCTGTGTGTGTGATCCCTGTGTTGTATAGTGTGTCAGCTCTGCTGCCTAGTCCCCTGCCTCCTGTGTGTGTGATCCCTGTGCTGTATAGAGTGTCAGCTCTGCTGCCTAGTCCCCTGCCTCCTGTGTGTAATCCCTGTGCTGTATAGAGTGTCAGCTCTGCTGCCTAGTCCCTAGTCTCCTGTGTGTGTGATCCCTGTGCTGTATAGAGTGTCAGCTCTGCTGCCTAGTCCCCTGCCTCCTGTGTGTGTGTGACCCTGTGCTGTATAGAGTGTCAGCTCTGCTGCCTAGTCCCTTGTCTCCTGTGTATGATCCCTGTGCTGTATAAAGTGTCAGCTCTGCTGCCTAGTCCCCTGCCTCCTGTGTGTGTGACCCTGTGCTGTATAGAGTGTCAGCTCTGCTGCCTAGTCCCCTGCCTCCTGTGTGTGTGTGTGACCCTGTGCTGTATAGAGTGTCAGCTCTGCTGCCTAGTCCCCTGCCTCCTGTGTGTGTGTGTGATCCCTGTGCTGTATAGAGTGTCAGCTCTGCTGCCTAGTCTCCTGTGTGTGATCCATGTGCTGTATAGAGTGTCAGCTCTGCTGCCTAGTCCCCTGCTTCCTGTGTGTGTGATCCCTGTGTTGTATTATAGAGTGTCAGCTCTGCTGCCTAGTCCCCTGCCTCCTGTGTGTGTGATCCCTGTGCTGTATAGAGTGTCAGCTCTGCTGCCTAGTCCCCTGCCTCCTCTGTGTAATCCCTGTGCTGTATAGAGTGTCAGCTCTGCTGCCTAGTCTCCTGTGTGTGATCCATGTGCTGTATAGAGTGTCAGCTCTGCTGCCTAGTCCCCTGCTTCCTGTGTGTGTGATCCCTGTGTTGTATTATAGAGTGTCAGCTCTGCTGCCTAGTCCCCTGCCTCCTGTGTGTGTGATCTCTGTGCTGTATAGAGTGTCAGCTCTAATGCCTAGTCCCCTGCCTCCTGTGTGTGTGATTCCTGTGCTGTATAGAGTGTCAGCTCTGTTGCCTAGTCACCTGCCTCCTGTGTGTGTGATCCCTGTGGTGTATAGAGTGTCAGCTCTGCTGCCTAGTCGCGTGCCTCCTGTGTGTTTGATACCTGTGTTGTATAGAGTGTCAGCTCTGCTGCCTAGTCCCCTGCCTCCTGTGTGTGTGATCCCTGTGCTGTATAGTGTCAGCTGTGCTGCCTAGTCCCCTGCCTCGTGTGTGTGTGAGTGTGATCCATGTGCTGTATAGAGTGTCAGCTCTGCTGCCTAGTCTCCTGTGTGTGATCCATGTGCTGTATAGAGTGTCAGCTCTGCTGCCTAGTCCCCTGCCTCCTGTGTGTGTGATCCCTGTGGTGTATAGAGTGTCAGCTCTGCTGCCTAGTCGCGTGCCTCCTGTGTGTTTGATACCTGTGTTGTATAGAGTGTCAGCTCTGCTGCCTAGTCCCCTGCCTCCTGTGTGTGTGATCCCTGTGCTGTATAGTGTCAGCTGTGCTGCCTAGTCCCCTGCCTCGTGTGTGTGTGTGTGTGTGTGTGTGATCCCTGTGGTGTATAGAGTGTCAGCTCTGCTGCCTAGTCCCCTGCCTCCTGTGTGTGTGATCCCTGTGGTGTATAGAGTGTCAGCTCTGCTGCCTAGTCCCCTGCCTCCTGTGTGTTTGATACCTGTGTTGTATAGAGTGTCAGCTCTGCTGCCTAGTCCCTTGTCTCCTCTGTGTGATCCCTGTGCTGTATAGAATGTCAGCTCTGCTGCTTAGTCCCCTGCCTCCTGTGTGTGTGTGTGATCCCTGTGTTGTATAGAGTGTCAGCTCTGCTGCCTAGTCCCCTGCCTCCTCTGTGTGTGTGTGTGATCCCTGTGCTGTATAGATTGTCAGCTCTGCTGCCTCGTCCCTTGTCTCCAGTGTGTATGTGATCCCTGTGCTTTATAGAGTGTCAGCTCTGCTGCCTAGTCCCCTGCCTCCTCTGTGTGATCCCTGTGCTGTATAGATTGTCGGCTCTGCTGCCTAGTCCCCTGCCTCCTGTGTGTGTGTGTGATCCCTGTGTGGTATAGAGTGTCAGCTCTGCTGCCTAGTCCCCTTCCTACTGTGTGTGTGATCCCTGTGTTGTATAGAGTGTCGGCTCTGCTGCCTAGTCCTCTGCCTCCTGTGTCTGTGATCCCTGTGCTGTATAGAGTGTCAGCTCTGCTGCCTAGTCCCCTGCCTCCTGTGTGTGATCCCTGTGCTGTATGGAGTGTCAGCTCTGCTACCTAGTCCCCTGCCTCCTGTGTCTGTGATCCCTGTGCTGTATAGAGTGTCAGCTCTGCTGCCTAGTCCCCTGCCTCCTGTGTGTGTGTGTGATCCCTGTGTTGTATAGAGTGTCGGCTCTGCTGCCCAGTCCCCTGCCTCCTGTGTGTGATCCCTGTGCTGTATAGAGTGTCAGCTCTGCTGCCTAGTCCCCTGCCTCCTGTGTGTGATCCCTGTGCTGTATAGAGTGTCAGCTCTGCTGCCTAGTCCCCTGCCTCCTGTGTGTGTGATCCCTGTGTTGTATAGTGTGTCAGCTCTGCTGCCTAGTCCCCTGCCTCCTGTGTGTGTGATCCCTGTGCTGTATAGAGTGTCAGCTCTGCTGCCTAGTCTCCTATGTGTGATCCATGTGCTGTATAGAGTGTCAGCTCTGCTGCCTAGTCCCCTGCCTCCTGTGTGTTTGATCCCTGTGTTGTATAGGGTGTCAGCTCTGCTGCCTAGTCCCCTGCCTCCTGTGTGTGTGATCCCTGTGCTGTATAGATTGTCAGCTCTGCTGCCTAGTCCCTTGTCTCATGTGTGTGATCCCTGTGCTGTATAGAGTGTCAGCTCTGCTGCTTAGTCCCCTGCCTCCTGTGTGTGTGATCCCTGTGCTGTATAGAGTGTCAGCTCTGCTGCCGAGTCCCTTGTTTCCAGTGTGTATATGATCCCTGTGTTGTATAGAGCGTCGGCTCTGCTGCTTAGTCCCCTGCCTCCTGTGTGTGTGATCCCTGTGCTGTATAGAGTGTCAGCTCTGCTGCCGAGTCCCTTGTCTCCAGTGTGTATGTGATCCCTGTGTTGTATAGAGCGTCGGCTCTGCTGCTTAGTCCCCTGCCTCCTGTGTGTGATCCCTGTGCTGTATAGAGTGTCAGCTCTGCTGCCTAGTCCCCTGCCTCCTGTGTGTGTGATCCCTGTGCTGTATAGATTGTCAGCTCTGCTGCCTAGTCCCTTGTCTCATGTGTGTGATCCCTGTGCTGTATAGAGTGTCAGCTCTGCTGCCGAGTCCCTTGTCTCCAGTGTGTATGTGATCCCTGTGTTGTATAGAGCGTCGGCTCTGCTGCCTAGTCCCCTGCCTCCTGTGTGTGTGATCCCTGTGCTGTATAGAGTGTCAGCTCTGCTGCCGAGTCCCTTGTCTCCAGTGTGTATGTGATCCCTGTGTTGTATAGAGCGTCGGCTCTGCTGCCTAGTCCCCTGCCTCCTGTGTGTGTGATCCCTGTGCTGTATAGAGTGTCAGCTCTGCTGCCTAGTCCCCTGCCTCCTGTGTGTGTGATCCCTGTGTTGTATAGAGTGTCAGCTCTGCTGCCTAGTCCCCTTCCTTCTGTGTGTTTGATCCCTGTGTTTTATAGAGTGTCAGCTCTGCTGCCTAGTCCCCTACTTCGTGTGTGTGTGATCCCTGTGCTATATAGAGTGTCAGCTCTGCTGCCTAGTCCCCTGCCTCCTGTGTGTGTGATCCCTGTGTTGTATAGAGTGTCAGCTCTGCTGCCTAGTCCCCTACCTCGTGTGTGTGTGATCCCTGTGCTATATAGAGTGTCAGCTCTGCTGCCTAGTCCCCTGCCTCCTGTGTGTGTGATCCCTGTGTTGTATAGAGTGTCAGCTCTGCTGCCTAGTCCCCTGCCCCCTGTGTGTGTGATCCCTGTGTTGTATAGAGTGTCAGCTCTGCTGCCTAGTCGCCTGCCTCCTGTGTGTGTGATCCCTGTGTTGGATAGAGTGTCAGCTCTGCTGCCTAGTCCCCTGCCTCCTGTGTGTGTGATCCCTGTGCTGTATAGTGTCAGCTCTGCTGCCTAGTTGCCTGTTTGCTGTGTGTGTGTGATCCCTGTGTTGTATAGAGTGTAAGCTCTGCTGCCCAGTCACCTGCCTCCTGTGTGTGTGATCTCTGTGTTGTATAGAGTGTCAGCTCTGCTGCCTAGTCCCCTGCCTCGTGTGTGTGTGTGATCCCTGTGCTGTATAGAGTGTCAGCTCTGCTGCCTAGTCCCCTGCCTCGTGTGTGTATGTGATCCCTGTGCTGTATAGTGTGTCAGCTCTGCTGCCTAGTCTCCTGTGTGTGATCCCTGTGTTGTATAGAGTGTCAGCTCTGCTGCCTAGTCCCCTGCCCCGTGTGTGTGTGTGATCCCTGTGTTGTATAGTGTCAGCTCTGCTGCCTAGTCCCTATTCTCCTGTGTGTGTGATCCCTGTCCTGTATGGAGTGTCAGCTCTGCTGCCTAGTCCCCTGCCCCGTGTGTGTGTGATCCCTGTGTTGTATAGTGTCAGCTCTGCTGCCTAGTCCCTAGTCTCCTGTGTGTAATCCCTGTCCTTTATGGAGTGTCAGCTCTGCTGCCTAGTCCCCTGCCTCCTGTGTGTGTTATCCCTGTGCTGTATAGAGTGTCAGCTCTGTTGCCTAGTCCCCTGCCTCCTGTGTGTGTGATCCCTGTGCTGTATAGAGTGTCAGCTCTGCTGCCTAGTCCCCTGCCTCCTGTGTGTGTGTGATCCCTGTGCTGTATAGAGTGTCAGCTCTGCTGCCTAGTCCCCGGCCTCCTGTGTGTTATCCCTGTGCTGTATAGAGTGTCAGCTCTGCTGCCTAGTCCCCTGCCTCCAGTGTGTGTGATCCCTGTGTTGTATAGACTGTCAGCTCTGCTGCTTAGTCCCCTGCCTCCTGTGTGTGTGTGTGTTATCCCTGTGCTGTATAGAGTGTCAGCTCTGCTGCTTAGTCCCCTGCCTCCAGTGTGTGTGATCCCTGTGTTGTATAGACTGTCAGCTCTGCTGCTTAGTCCCTAGTCTCCAGTGTGTGTGTGATCCCTGTGCTGTACAGAGTGTCAGCTCTGCTGCTTAGTCCCCTGCCTCCTGTGTGTGTGATCCCTGTGTTGTATAGAGTGTCAGCTCTGCTGCCTAGTCCCCTGCCTCCTGTGTGTGTGATCCCTGTGTTGTATAGAGTGTCAGCTCTGCTGCTTAGTCCCCTGCCTCCTGTGTGTGTGATCCCTGTGCTGTATAGAGTGTCAGCTATGTTGCCTAGTCCCCTGCCTCCTGTGTGTGATCCCTGTGCTGTATAGAGTGTCAGCTCTGCTGCCTAGTCGCCTGCCTCCTGGGTTTGTGTGTTCCCTGTGTTGTATAGAGTGTCAGCTCTGCTGCCTAGTTCCCTGCCTCCTGTGTGTGTGTGTTCCCTGTGTTGTATAGAGTGTCAGCTCTGCTGCCTAGACCCCTGCCTCCTGTGTGTTTGATCCCTGTTTTGTATAGAGTGTCAGCTCTGCTGCCTAGTCCCCTGCCTCCTGTGTGTGATCCCTGTGCTGTATAGAGTGTCAGCTCTGCTGCCTAGTCTCCTGTGTGTGATCCATGTGCTGTATAGAGTGTCAGCTCTGCTGCCCTGTCCCCTGACTCCTCTGTGTGATCCCTGTGCTGTATAGAGTGTCAGCTCTGCTGCCTAGTCCCCTGCCTCCTGTGTGTGATCCCTGTGCTGTATAGAGTGTCAGCTCTGCTGCCTAGTCTCCTGTGTGTGATCCATGTGCTGTATAGAGTGTCAGCTCTGCTGCCTAGTCCCCTGCCTCATGTGTGTGTGTGATCCCTGTGCTGTATAGAGTGTCAGCTCTGCTGCCTAGTCCCCTGCCTCCTGTGTGTGATCCCTGTGCTGTATAGTGTGTCAGCTCTGCTGCCTAGTCCCCTGCCTCCTGTGTGTGTGATCCCTGTGCTGTATAGAGTGTCAGCTCTGCTGCCCAGTCCCGTGTGTGTGTGATCCCTGTGCTGTATAGAGTGTCAGCTCTACTGCCTAGTCCCTAGTCTCCAGTGTGTATGTGATCCCTGTGCTGTATAGAGTGTCAGCTCTGCTGCCTACTCCCCTTCATCCTGTGTGTGTGATCCCTGTGTTGTATAGAGTGTCAGCTCTGCTGCCTAGTCGCCTCTCTCCTGTGTGTGTGATCCCTGTATTGTATAGAGTGTCAGCTCTGCTGCCTAGTCCCCTTCATCCTGTGTGTGTGATCCCTGTATTGTATAGAGTGTCAGCTCTGCTGCCTAGTCCCCTTCATCCTGTGTGTGTGATCCCTGTACTGTGTAGAGTGTCAGCTTTGCTGCTTAGTCCCCTGCCTCCTGTGTGTGATCCCTGTGCTGTTTAGTGTGTCAGCTCTGCTGCCTAGTCCCCTGCCTCCTGTGTGTGTGATCCCTGTGCTGTATAGAGTGTCAGCTCTGCTGCCTAGTCCCCTGTCTCCTGTGTGTGCTCCCTGTGCTGTATAGAGTGTCGGCTCTGCTGCCTAGTCCCCTGCCTCCTGTGTGTGTGTGTGATCCCTGTGCTGTATAGAGTGTCAGCTCTGCTGCCTAGTCTCCTGTGTGTGATCCATGTGCTGTATAGAGTGTCAGCTCTGCTGCCTAGTCCCCTGCCTCCTGTGTGTATGATCCCTGTGCTCTATAGAGTCTCAGCTCTGCTGCCTAGTCCCCTGCCTCCTGTGTGTGATCCCTGTGCTTTATAGAGTGTCAGCTCTGCTGCCTAGTCTCCTGTGTGTGTGTGTGTGTGATCCCTGTGCTGTATAGTGTCAGCTCTGCTGCCTAGTCCCCTGCCTCCTGTGTGTTTGATCCCTGTGTTGTATAGAGTGTCAGCTCTGCTGCCTAGTCCCCTGCCTCCTGTGTGTTTGATCCCTGTGTTGTATAGAGTGTCAGCTCTGCTGCCTAGTCCCCTGCCTCCTGTGTGTGATCCCTGTGCTGTATAGAGTGTCAGCTCTGCTGCCTAGTCCCCTGCCTCCTCTGTGTGATCCCTGTGCTGTATAGATTGTCAGCTCTGTTGCCGAGTCCCTTGTCTCCAGTGTGTATGTGATCCCTGTGCTGTATAGAGTGTCAGCTCTGCTGTCTAGTCTCCTGCCTCCTGTGTGTGTGATCCCCGTGCTGTATAGAGTGTCAGCTCTGCTGCCTAGTCCCCGGCCTCCTGTGTGTTATCCCTGTGCTGTATAGAGTGTCAGCTCTGCTGCCTAGTACCCTGCCTCCTGTGTCTGTGTGTTATCCCTGTGCTGTATAGAGTGTCAGCTCTGCTGCCTAGTCCCCGGCCTCCTGTGTGTTATCCCTGTGCTATATAGAGTGTCAGCTCTGCTGCCTCGTCCCCTGCCTCCTGTGTGTGTGTGTGTGTGTGATCCCTGTGCTGTATAGAGTGTCAGCTCTGCTGCCTAGTCCCCTGCCTCCTGTGTGTCTGTTATCCCTGTGCTGTATAGAGTGTCAGCTCTGCTGCTTAGTCCCCTGCCTCCTGTGTGTGTGATCCCTGTGCTGTATAGAGTGTCAGCTCTGCTGCCTAGTCCCCTTCCTCCTGTGTGTGTGATCCCTGTGCTGTATAGAGTGTCGGCTCTGCTGCCTAGTCCCCTGCCTCCTGTGTCTGTGTGTGATCCCTGTGCTGTATAGAGTGTCAGCTCTGCTGCCCAGTCCCGTGTGTGTGTGATCCCTGTGTTGTATAGAGCGTCAGCTCTGCTGCCTAGTCCCCTGCCTCCTCTGTGTGTGTGATCCCTGTGCTATATAGAGTGTCAGCTCTGCTGCCTAGTCCCCTGCCTCCTGTGTGTGTGATCCCTGTGCTGTATAGAGTGTCAGCTCTGCTGCCTAGTCCCCTGCCTCCTGTGTGTGTGTGTGATCCCTGTGCTGTATAGAGTGCCAGCTCTGCTGCTTAGTCCCCTGCCTCCTGTGTGTGTGATCCCTGTGCTGTATAGATTGTCAGCTCTGCTGCCTAGTCCCCTGCCTCCTCTGTGTGATCCCTGTGCTGTATAGAGTGTCAGCTCTGCTGCCTCGTCCCCTGCCTCCTGTGTGTGTGTGTGTGTGTGTGTGTGTGTGTGATCCCTGTGCTGTATAGAGTGTCAGCTCTGCTGCCTAGTCCCCTGCCTCCTGTGTGTGTGTGTTATCCCTGTGCTGTATAGAGTGTCAGCTCTGCTGCTTAGTCCCCTGCCTCCTGTGTGTGTGATCCCTGTGCTGTATAGAGTGTCAGCTCTGCTGCCTAGTCCCCTTCCTCCTGTGTGTGTGATCCCTGTGCTGTATAGACTGTCAGCTCTGCTGCCTAGTCCCCTGCCTCCTGTGTGTGTAATCCCTGTGTTTTAGAGTGTCAGCTCTGCTGCCTAGTCCCCTGCCTCCTGTGTCTCTGTGTGATCCCTGTGCTGTATAGAGTGTCAGCTCTGCTGCCCAGTCCCGTGTGTGTGTGATCCCTGTGCTGTATAGAGTGTCAGCTCTCCTGCCTAGTCCCCTGCCTCCTGTGTGTGTGATCCCTGTGTTGTATAGAGTGTCAGCTCTGCTACCTAGTCCCCTTCCTGTGTGTGTGTGATCCCTGTGCTGTATAGAGTCTCAGCTCTGCTGCCTAGTCCCCTGCCTCCTGTGTGTGTGATCCCTGTGTTGTATAGAGCGTCAGCTCTGCTGCCTAGTCCCCTGCCTCCTCTGTGTGTGTGATCCCTGTGCTATATAGAGTGTCAGCTCTGCTGCCTAGTCCCCTGCCTCCTGTTTGTGTGATCCCTGTGCTGTATAGAGTGTCAGCTCTGCTGCCTAGTCCCCAGCCTCCTCTGTGTGTGTGATCCCTGTGCTATATAGAGTGTCAGCTCTGCTGCCTAGTCCCCTGCCTCCTGTGTGTGATCTCTGTGCTGTATAGAGTGTCAGCTCTGCTGCCTAGTCCCCTGCCTCCTCTGTGTGATCCCTGTGCTGTATAGATTGTCAGCTCTGTTGCCGAGTCCCTTGTCTCCAGTGTGTATGTGATCCCTGTGCTGTATAGAGTGTCAGCTCTGCTGCCTAGTCCCCTGCCTCCTGTGTGTGATCCCTGTGCTGTATAGAGTGTCAGCTCTGCTGCCTAGTCCCCTGCCTCCTGTGTGTGATCTCTGTGCTGTATAGAGTGTCAGCTCTGCTGCCTAGTCCCCTGCCTCCTCTGTGTGATCCCTGTGCTGTATAGATTGTCAGCTCTGTTGCCGAGTCCCTTGTCTCCAGTGTGTATGTGATCCCTGTGCTGTATAGAGTGTCAGCTCTGCTGCCTAGTCCCCTGCCTCATGTGTGTGTGATCCCTGTGCTGTATAGAGTGTCAGCTCTGCTGCCTAGTCCCTAGTCTCCAGTGTGTATGTGATCCCTGTGCTGTATAGAGTGTCAGCTCTGCTGCCTAGTCCCCTGCCTCCTGTGTGTGTGTGTGTGTGTGTGTGTGTGATCCCTGTGCTGTATAGAGTATCAGCTCTGCTGCCTAGTCCCCTGCCTCCTGTGTGTGTGATCCCTGTGCTGTATAGTGTCAGCTCTGCTGCCTTGTCCCCTACCTCGTGTGTGTGTGTGTGATCCCTGTGCTATATAGAGTGTCAGCTCTGCTGCCTAGTCCCCTGCCCCCTGTGTGTGTGATCCCTGTGCTGTATAGTGTCAGCTCTGCTGCCTTGTTCACTGCCTCCTGTGTGTGTGATCCCTGTGCTGTATAGAGTGTCAGCTCTGCTGCCTAGTCCCCTGCCTCGTGTGTGTGATCCCTGTGCTGTATAGAGTGTCAGCTCTGCTGCCTAGTCCCTGTCTCCTGTGGGTGTGACCCTGGGCTGTATAGAGTGTCAGCTCTGCTGCCTAGTCCCCTGCCTCCTGTGTGTGTGTGTGATCCCTGTGCTATATAGAGTGTCAGCTCTGCTGCCTAGTCCCCTGCCTCCTGTTTGTGTGATCCCTGTGCTGTATAGAGTGTCAGCTCTGCTGCCTAGTCCCCTGCCTCCTGTGTGTGTGTGATCCCTGTGCTGTATAGAGTGCCAGCTCTGCTGCCTAGTCCCCTTTCTTCCTGTGTGTGTGTGATCCCTGTGCTATATAGAGTGTCAGTTCTGCTGCTTAGTCCCCTGCCTCCTGTGTGTGTGATCCCTGTGCTGTATAGATTGT
Source organism: Gastrophryne carolinensis (assembly GCA_027917425.1). NCBI lineage: Eukaryota > Metazoa > Chordata > Amphibia > Anura > Microhylidae > Gastrophryne > Gastrophryne carolinensis. The sequence continues at coordinate 41,406,441 of CM051240.1, read as the reverse complement.
CAGCTCTGCTGCCTAGTCCCCTGCCTCCTGTGTGTGTGTGATCCCTGTGCTGTATAGAGTGTCAGCTCTGCTGCCTAATCCCCTGCCTCCTGTGTGTGTGATCCCTGTGTTGTATAGAGTGTCAGCTCTGCTGCCTAGTCCCCTGCCCCCTGTGTGTGTGATCCCTGTGTTGTTTAGAGTGCCAGCTCTGCTGCCTAGTCCCCTGCCCCCTGTGTGTGTGATCCCTGTGTTGTATAGAGTGCCAGCTCTGCTGCCTAGTCCCCTGCCTCCTGTGTGTGTGATCCCTGTGCTTTATAGTGTGTCAGCTCTGCTGCCTAGTCCCCTACCTCTTGTGTGTGTGTGATCCCTGTGCTATATAGAGTGTCAGCTCTGCTGCCTAGTCCCCTGCCTCCTGTGTGTGTGATCCCTGTGTTGTATAGAGTGTCAGCTCTGCTGCCTAGTCCCCTGCCCCCTGTGTGTGTGATCCCTGTGTTGTATAGAGTGCCAGCTCTGCTGCCTAGTCGCCTGCATCCTGTGTGTGTGATCCCTGTGTTGTATAGAGTGTCAGCTCTGCTGCCTAGTCCCCTGCCCCCTGTGTGTGTGATCCCTGTGTTGTATAGAGTGCCAGCTCTGCTGCCTAGTCCCCTGCCTCCTGTGTGTGATCCCTGTGCTGTATAGAGTGTCAGCTCTGCTGCCTAGTCCCCTGCCTCGTGTGTGTGATCCCTGTGCTGTATAGAGTGTCAGCTCTGCTGCCTAGTCCCTGTCTCCTGTGGGTGTGACCCTGGGCTGTATAGAGTGTCAGCTCTGCTGCCTAGTCCCCTGCCTCCTGTGTGTGATCCCTGTGCTTTATAGAGTGTCAGCTCTGCTGCCTAGTCTCCTGTGTGTATGATCCCTGTGCTGTATAGTGTCAGCTCTGCTGCCTAGTCCTCTGCCTCCTCTGTGTGATCCCTGTGCTGTATAGATTGTCAGCTCTGTTGCCGAGTCCCTTGTCTCCAGTGTGTGTGATCCCTGTGCTGTATAGAGTGTCAGCTCTGCTGCCTAGTCCCCTGCCTCATGTGTGTGTGATCCCTGTTCTGTATAGAGTGTCAGCTCTGCTGCCTAGTCTCCTGTGTGTGATCCATGTGCTGTAAAGAGTGTCAGCTCTGCTGCCTAGTCCCCTGCCTCCTGTGTGTGTGATCCCCGTGCTGTATAGTGTCAGCTCTGCTGCCTAGTCCCCTGCCTCCTGTGTGTTATCCCTGTGCTTTATAGAGTGTCAGCTCTGCTGCCTAGTCCCCTGCCTCCTGTGTGTGTGATCCCTGTGTTGTATAGAGTGTCAGCTCTGCTGCCTAGTCCCCTCCCCCCTATGTGTGTGATCCCTGTGTTGTATAGATTGTAAGCTCTGCTGCCCAGTCACCTGCCTCCTGTGTGTGTGATCCCTGTGCTGTATAGTGTGTCAGCTCTGCTGCCTAGTCCCCTGCCTCCTGTGTGTGATCCCTGTGCTGTATAGAGTGTCAGCTCTGCTGCCTAGTCCCCTGCCTCGTGTGTGTGATCCCTGTGCTGTATAGAGTGTCAGCTCTGCTGCCTAGTCCCTGTCTCCTGTGGGTGTGATCCCTGTGCTGTATAGAGTGTCAGCTCTGCTGCCTAGTCCCCTGCCTCCTGTGTGTGTGATCCCTGTGTTGTATAGTGTGTCAGCTCTGCTACCTAGTCCCCTTCCTGTGTGTGTGTGATCCCTGTGCTGTATAGAGTCTCAGCTCTGCTGCCTAGTCCCCTGCCTCCTGTGTGTGTGATCCCTGTGTTGTATAGTGTGTCAGCTCTGCTACCTAGTCCCCTGCCTCCTCTGTGTGTGTGATCCCTGTGCTATATAGAGTGTCAGCTCTGCTGCCTAGTCCCCTGCCTCCTGTGTGTGATCCCTGTGCTGTATAGACTGTCAGCTCTGCTGCCTAGTCCCCTGCCTCCTGTTTGTGTGATCCCTGTGCTGTATAGAGTGTCAGCTCTGCTGCCTAGTCCCCTGCCTCCTCTGTGTGTGTGTGATCCCTGTGCTATATAGAGTGTCAGCTCTGCTGCCTAGTCCCCTGCCTCCTGTGTGTGATCCCTGTGCTGTATAGAGTGTCAGCTCTGCTGCCTAGTCCCCTGCCTCCTGTGTGTGTGTGATCCCTGTGCTGTATAGAGTGTCAGCTCTGCTGCCTAGTCCCCTGCCTCCTGTGTGTGTGTGATCCCTGTGCTGTATAGAGTGTCAGCTCTGCGGCCTAGTCCCCTGCGTCCTGTGTGTGTGTGTGTGATCCCTGTGCTCTATAGAGTTTCAGCTCTGCTGCCTAGTCCCCTGCCTCCTGTGTGTGTGATCCCTGTGCTGTATAGAGTTTCAGCTCTGCTGCCTAGTCCCTAGTCTCCTGTGTGTGATCCCTGTGCTGTATAGAGTGTCAGCTCTGCTGCCTAGTCCCCTGCCTCCTGTGTGTGTGATCCCTGTGCTGTATAGAGTTTCAGCTCTGCTGCCTAGTCCCTAGTCTCCTGTGTGTGATCCCTGTGCTGTATAGAGTGTCAGCTCTGCTGCCTAGTCCCCTGCCTCCTGTGTGTGTGATCCCTGTGCTGTATAGAGTGTCAGCTCTGCTGCCTAGTCCCCTGCCTCCTGTGTGTGTGATCCCTGTGCTGTATAGAGTGTCGGCTCTGCTGCCTAGTCCCCTGCCTCCTGTGTGTGTGTGATCCCTGTGTTGTATAGAGTGTCAGCTCTGCTGCCTAGTCCCTAGTCTCCTGTGTGTGATCCCTGTGCTGTATAGAGTGTCAGCTCTGCTGCCTAGTCGCCTGCCTCCTGTGTGTGTGTAATCCCTGTGTTGTATAGAGTGTCAGCTCTGCTGCCTAGTCCCCTACCTCCTGTGTGTGTGATCCCTGTGCTGTATAGAGTGTCAGCTCTGTTGCCTTGTCCCCTGCCTCCTGTGTGTGATCCCTGTGCTGTATAGAGTGTCGGCTCTGCTGCCTAGTCCCCTGCCTCCTGTGTGTGTGTGATCCCTGTGTTGTATAGAGTGTCAGCTCTGCTGCCTAGTCGCCTGCCTCCTGTGTGTGTGTAATCCCTGTGTTGTATAGAGTGTCAGCTCTGCTGCCTAGTCCCCTGCCTCCTGTGTGTTTGATCCCTGTGTTGTATAGAGTGTCAGCTCTGCTGCCTAGTCGCCTGCCTCCTGTGTGTGTGTAATCCCTGTGTTGTATAGAGTGTCAGCTCTGCTGCCTAGTCCCCTGCCTCCTCTGTGTGATCCCTGTGCTGTATAGAGTGTCAGCTCTGCTGCTTAGTCCCCTGCCTCTTGTGTGTGTGTGTGTGTGTGTGTGTGTGTGTGTGTGTGTGTGTGTGTGTGTGTGTGATCCCTGTGCTGTATAGAGTGTCGGCTCTGCTGCCTAGTCCCCTGCTTCCTGTGTGTGTGTGTGTGTGATCCCTGTGTTGTATTATAGAGTGTCAGCTCTGCTGCCTAGTCCCCTGCCTCCTGTGTGTGTGATCCCTGTGCTGTATAGAGTGTCAGCTCTGCTGCCTAGTCCCCTGCCTCCTGTGTGTGTGATCCCTGTGCTGTATAGAGTCTCAGCTCTGCTGCCTAGTCCCCTGCCTCCTGTGTGTGTGATCCCTGTGTTGTATAGTGTGTCAGCTCTGCTACCTAGTCCCCTGCCTCCTCTGTGTGTGTGATCCCTGTGCTATATAGAGTGTCAGCTCTGCTGCCTAGTCCCCTGCCTCCTGTGTGTGATCCCTGTGCTGTATAGACTGTCAGCTCTGCTGCCTAGTCCCCTGCCTCCTGTTTGTGTGATCCCTGTGCTGTATAGAGTGTCAGCTCTGCTGCCTAGTCCCCTGCCTCCTCTGTGTGTGTGTGATCCCTGTGCTATATAGAGTGTCAGCTCTGCTGCCTAGTCCCCTGCCTCCTGTGTGTGATCCCTGTGCTGTATAGAGTGTCAGCTCTGCTGCCTAGTCCCCTGCCTCCTGTGTGTGTGTGATCCCTGTGCTGTATAGAGTGTCAGCTCTGCTGCCTAGTCCCCTGCCTCCTGTGTGTGTGTGATCCCTGTGCTGTATAGAGTGTCAGCTCTGCGGCCTAGTCCCCTGCGTCCTGTGTGTGTGTGTGATCCCTGTGCTCTATAGAGTTTCAGCTCTGCTGCCTAGTCCCCTGCCTCCTGTGTGTGTGATCCCTGTGCTGTATAGAGTTTCAGCTCTGCTGCCTAGTCCCTAGTCTCCTGTGTGTGATCCCTGTGCTGTATAGAGTGTCAGCTCTGCTGCCTAGTCCCCTGCCTCCTGTGTGTGTGATCCCTGTGCTGTATAGAGTTTCAGCTCTGCTGCCTAGTCCCTAGTCTCCTGTGTGTGATCCCTGTGCTGTATAGAGTGTCAGCTCTGCTGCCTAGTCCCCTGCCTCCTGTGTGTGTGATCCCTGTGCTGTATAGAGTGTCAGCTCTGCTGCCTAGTCCCCTGCCTCCTGTGTGTGTGATCCCTGTGCTGTATAGAGTGTCGGCTCTGCTGCCTAGTCCCCTGCCTCCTGTGTGTGTGTGATCCCTGTGTTGTATAGAGTGTCAGCTCTGCTGCCTAGTCCCTAGTCTCCTGTGTGTGATCCCTGTGCTGTATAGAGTGTCAGCTCTGCTGCCTAGTCGCCTGCCTCCTGTGTGTGTGTAATTCCTGTGTTGTATAGAGTGTCAGCTCTGCTGCCTAGTCCCCTACCTCCTGTGTGTGTGATCCCTGTGCTGTATAGAGTGTCAGCTCTGTTGCCTTGTCCCCTGCCTCCTGTGTGTGATCCCTGTGCTGTATAGAGTGTCGGCTCTGCTGCCTAGTCCCCTGCCTCCTGTGTGTGTGTGATCCCTGTGTTGTATAGAGTGTCAGCTCTGCTGCCTAGTCCCCTGCCTCCTGTGTGTGATCCCTGTGCTGTATAGAGTGTCAGCTCTGCTGCCTAGTCCCCTGCCTCCTGTGTGTGTGATCCCTGTGTTGTATAGTGTGTCAGCTCTGCTGCCTAGTCCCCTGCCTCCTGTGTGTGTGATCCCTGTGCTGTATAGAGTGTCAGCTCTGCTGCCTAGTCCCCTGCCTCCTGTGTGTAATCCCTGTGCTGTATAGAGTGTCAGCTCTGCTGCCTAGTCCCTAGTCTCCTGTGTGTGTGATCCCTGTGCTGTATAGAGTGTCAGCTCTGCTGCCTAGTCCCCTGCCTCCTGTGTGTGTGTGACCCTGTGCTGTATAGAGTGTCAGCTCTGCTGCCTAGTCCCTTGTCTCCTGTGTATGATCCCTGTGCTGTATAAAGTGTCAGCTCTGCTGCCTAGTCCCCTGCCTCCTGTGTGTGTGACCCTGTGCTGTATAGAGTGTCAGCTCTGCTGCCTAGTCCCCTGCCTCCTGTGTGTGTGTGTGACCCTGTGCTGTATAGAGTGTCAGCTCTGCTGCCTAGTCCCCTGCCTCCTGTGTGTGTGTGTGATCCCTGTGCTGTATAGAGTGTCAGCTCTGCTGCCTAGTCTCCTGTGTGTGATCCATGTGCTGTATAGAGTGTCAGCTCTGCTGCCTAGTCCCCTGCTTCCTGTGTGTGTGATCCCTGTGTTGTATTATAGAGTGTCAGCTCTGCTGCCTAGTCCCCTGCCTCCTGTGTGTGTGATCCCTGTGCTGTATAGAGTGTCAGCTCTGCTGCCTAGTCCCCTGCCTCCTCTGTGTAATCCCTGTGCTGTATAGAGTGTCAGCTCTGCTGCCTAGTCTCCTGTGTGTGATCCATGTGCTGTATAGAGTGTCAGCTCTGCTGCCTAGTCCCCTGCTTCCTGTGTGTGTGATCCCTGTGTTGTATTATAGAGTGTCAGCTCTGCTGCCTAGTCCCCTGCCTCCTGTGTGTGTGATCTCTGTGCTGTATAGAGTGTCAGCTCTAATGCCTAGTCCCCTGCCTCCTGTGTGTGTGATTCCTGTGCTGTATAGAGTGTCAGCTCTGTTGCCTAGTCACCTGCCTCCTGTGTGTGTGATCCCTGTGGTGTATAGAGTGTCAGCTCTGCTGCCTAGTCGCGTGCCTCCTGTGTGTTTGATACCTGTGTTGTATAGAGTGTCAGCTCTGCTGCCTAGTCCCCTGCCTCCTGTGTGTGTGATCCCTGTGCTGTATAGTGTCAGCTGTGCTGCCTAGTCCCCTGCCTCGTGTGTGTGTGAGTGTGATCCATGTGCTGTATAGAGTGTCAGCTCTGCTGCCTAGTCTCCTGTGTGTGATCCATGTGCTGTATAGAGTGTCAGCTCTGCTGCCTAGTCCCCTGCCTCCTGTGTGTGTGATCCCTGTGGTGTATAGAGTGTCAGCTCTGCTGCCTAGTCGCGTGCCTCCTGTGTGTTTGATACCTGTGTTGTATAGAGTGTCAGCTCTGCTGCCTAGTCCCCTGCCTCCTGTGTGTGTGATCCCTGTGCTGTATAGTGTCAGCTGTGCTGCCTAGTCCCCTGCCTCGTGTGTGTGTGTGTGTGTGTGATCCCTGTGGTGTATAGAGTGTCAGCTCTGCTGCCTAGTCCCCTGCCTCCTGTGTGTGTGATCCCTGTGGTGTATAGAGTGTCAGCTCTGCTGCCTAGTCCCCTGCCTCCTGTGTGTTTGATACCTGTGTTGTATAGAGTGTCAGCTCTGCTGCCTAGTCCCTTGTCTCCTCTGTGTGATCCCTGTGCTGTATAGAATGTCAGCTCTGCTGCTTAGTCCCCTGCCTCCTGTGTGTGTGTGTGATCCCTGTGTTGTATAGAGTGTCAGCTCTGCTGCCTAGTCCCCTGCCTCCTCTGTGTGTGTGTGTGATCCCTGTGCTGTATAGATTGTCAGCTCTGCTGCCTCGTCCCTTGTCTCCAGTGTGTATGTGATCCCTGTGCTTTATAGAGTGTCAGCTCTGCTGCCTAGTCCCCTGCCTCCTCTGTGTGATCCCTGTGCTGTATAGATTGTCGGCTCTGCTGCCTAGTCCCCTGCCTCCTGTGTGTGTGTGTGATCCCTGTGTGGTATAGAGTGTCAGCTCTGCTGCCTAGTCCCCTTCCTACTGTGTGTGTGATCCCTGTGTTGTATAGAGTGTCGGCTCTGCTGCCTAGTCCTCTGCCTCCTGTGTCTGTGATCCCTGTGCTGTATAGAGTGTCAGCTCTGCTGCCTAGTCCCCTGCCTCCTGTGTGTGATCCCTGTGCTGTATGGAGTGTCAGCTCTGCTACCTAGTCCCCTGCCTCCTGTGTCTGTGATCCCTGTGCTGTATAGAGTGTCAGCTCTGCTGCCTAGTCCCCTGCCTCGTGTGTGTGTGTGATCCCTGTGTTGTATAGAGTGTCGGCTCTGCTGCCCAGTCCCCTGCCTCCTGTGTGTGATCCCTGTGCTGTATAGAGTGTCAGCTCTGCTGCCTAGTCCCCTGCCTCCTGTGTGTGATCCCTGTGCTGTATAGAGTGTCAGCTCTGCTGCCTAGTCCCCTGCCTCCTGTGTGTGTGATCCCTGTGTTGTATAGTGTGTCAGCTCTGCTGCCTAGTCCCCTGCCTCCTGTGTGTGTGATCCCTGTGCTGTATAGAGTGTCAGCTCTGCTGCCTAGTCTCCTATGTGTGATCCATGTGCTGTATAGAGTGTCAGCTCTGCTGCCTAGTCCCCTGCCTCCTGTGTGTTTGATCCCTGTGTTGTATAGGGTGTCAGCTCTGCTGCCTAGTCCCCTGCCTCCTGTGTGTGTGATCCCTGTGCTGTATAGATTGTCAGCTCTGCTGCCTAGTCCCTTGTCTCATGTGTGTGATCCCTGTGCTGTATAGAGTGTCAGCTCTGCTGCTTAGTCCCCTGCCTCCTGTGTGTGTGATCCCTGTGCTGTATAGAGTGTCAGCTCTGCTGCCGAGTCCCTTGTTTCCAGTGTGTATATGATCCCTGTGTTGTATAGAGCGTCGGCTCTGCTGCTTAGTCCCCTGCCTCCTGTGTGTGTGATCCCTGTGCTGTATAGAGTGTCAGCTCTGCTGCCGAGTCCCTTGTCTCCAGTGTGTATGTGATCCCTGTGTTGTATAGAGCGTCGGCTCTGCTGCTTAGTCCCCTGCCTCCTGTGTGTGATCCCTGTGCTGTATAGAGTGTCAGCTCTGCTGCCTAGTCCCCTGCCTCCTGTGTGTGTGATCCCTGTGCTGTATAGATTGTCAGCTCTGCTGCCTAGTCCCTTGTCTCATGTGTGTGATCCCTGTGCTGTATAGAGTGTCAGCTCTGCTGCCGAGTCCCTTGTCTCCAGTGTGTATGTGATCCCTGTGTTGTATAGAGCGTCGGCTCTGCTGCCTAGTCCCCTGCCTCCTGTGTGTGTGATCCCTGTGCTGTATAGAGTGTCAGCTCTGCTGCCGAGTCCCTTGTCTCCAGTGTGTATGTGATCCCTGTGTTGTATAGAGCGTCGGCTCTGCTGCCTAGTCCCCTGCCTCCTGTGTGTGTGATCCCTGTGCTGTATAGAGTGTCAGCTCTGCTGCCTAGTCCCCTGCCTCCTGTGTGTGTGATCCCTGTGTTGTATAGAGTGTCAGCTCTGCTGCCTAGTCCCCTTCCTTCTGTGTGTTTGATCCCTGTGTTTTATAGAGTGTCAGCTCTGCTGCCTAGTCCCCTACTTCGTGTGTGTGTGATCCCTGTGCTATATAGAGTGTCAGCTCTGCTGCCTAGTCCCCTGCCTCCTGTGTGTGTGATCCCTGTGTTGTATAGAGTGTCAGCTCTGCTGCCTAGTCCCCTACCTCGTGTGTGTGTGATCCCTGTGCTATATAGAGTGTCAGCTCTGCTGCCTAGTCCCCTGCCTCCTGTGTGTGTGATCCCTGTGTTGTATAGAGTGTCAGCTCTGCTGCCTAGTCCCCTGCCCCCTGTGTGTGTGATCCCTGTGTTGTATAGAGTGTCAGCTCTGCTGCCTAGTCGCCTGCCTCCTGTGTGTGTGATCCCTGTGTTGGATAGAGTGTCAGCTCTGCTGCCTAGTCCCCTGCCTCCTGTGTGTGTGATCCCTGTGCTGTATAGTGTCAGCTCTGCTGCCTAGTTGCCTGTTTGCTGTGTGTGTGTGATCCCTGTGTTGTATAGAGTGTAAGCTCTGCTGCCCAGTCACCTGCCTCCTGTGTGTGTGATCTCTGTGTTGTATAGAGTGTCAGCTCTGCTGCCTAGTCCCCTGCCTCGTGTGTGTGTGTGATCCCTGTGCTGTATAGAGTGTCAGCTCTGCTGCCTAGTCCCCTGCCTCGTGTGTGTATGTGATCCCTGTGCTGTATAGTGTGTCAGCTCTGCTGCCTAGTCTCCTGTGTGTGATCCCTGTGTTGTATAGAGTGTCAGCTCTGCTGCCTAGTCCCCTGCCCCGTGTGTGTGTGTGATCCCTGTGTTGTATAGTGTCAGCTCTGCTGCCTAGTCCCTATTCTCCTGTGTGTGTGATCCCTGTCCTGTATGGAGTGTCAGCTCTGCTGCCTAGTCCCCTGCCCCGTGTGTGTGTGATCCCTGTGTTGTATAGTGTCAGCTCTGCTGCCTAGTCCCTAGTCTCCTGTGTGTAATCCCTGTCCTTTATGGAGTGTCAGCTCTGCTGCCTAGTCCCCTGCCTCCTGTGTGTGTTATCCCTGTGCTGTATAGAGTGTCAGCTCTGTTGCCTAGTCCCCTGCCTCCTGTGTGTGTGATCCCTGTGCTGTATAGAGTGTCAGCTCTGCTGCCTAGTCCCCTGCCTCCTGTGTGTGTGTGATCCCTGTGCTGTATAGAGTGTCAGCTCTGCTGCCTAGTCCCCGGCCTCCTGTGTGTTATCCCTGTGCTGTATAGAGTGTCAGCTCTGCTGCCTAGTCCCCTGCCTCCAGTGTGTGTGATCCCTGTGTTGTATAGACTGTCAGCTCTGCTGCTTAGTCCCCTGCCTCCTGTGTGTGTGTGTGTTATCCCTGTGCTGTATAGAGTGTCAGCTCTGCTGCTTAGTCCCCTGCCTCCAGTGTGTGTGATCCCTGTGTTGTATAGACTGTCAGCTCTGCTGCTTAGTCCCTAGTCTCCAGTGTGTGTGTGATCCCTGTGCTGTACAGAGTGTCAGCTCTGCTGCTTAGTCCCCTGCCTCCTGTGTGTGTGATCCCTGTGTTGTATAGAGTGTCAGCTCTGCTGCCTAGTCCCCTGCCTCCTGTGTGTGTGATCCCTGTGTTGTATAGAGTGTCAGCTCTGCTGCTTAGTCCCCTGCCTCCTGTGTGTGTGATCCCTGTGCTGTATAGAGTGTCAGCTATGTTGCCTAGTCCCCTGCCTCCTGTGTGTGATCCCTGTGCTGTATAGAGTGTCAGCTCTGCTGCCTAGTCGCCTGCCTCCTGGGTTTGTGTGTTCCCTGTGTTGTATAGAGTGTCAGCTCTGCTGCCTAGTTCCCTGCCTCCTGTGTGTGTGTGTTCCCTGTGTTGTATAGAGTGTCAGCTCTGCTGCCTAGACCCCTGCCTCCTGTGTGTTTGATCCCTGTTTTGTATAGAGTGTCAGCTCTGCTGCCTAGTCCCCTGCCTCCTGTGTGTGATCCCTGTGCTGTATAGAGTGTCAGCTCTGCTGCCTAGTCTCCTGTGTGTGATCCATGTGCTGTATAGAGTGTCAGCTCTGCTGCCCTGTCCCCTGACTCCTCTGTGTGATCCCTGTGCTGTATAGAGTGTCAGCTCTGCTGCCTAGTCCCCTGCCTCCTGTGTGTGATCCCTGTGCTGTATAGAGTGTCAGCTCTGCTGCCTAGTCTCCTGTGTGTGATCCATGTGCTGTATAGAGTGTCAGCTCTGCTGCCTAGTCCCCTGCCTCATGTGTGTGTGTGATCCCTGTGCTGTATAGAGTGTCAGCTCTGCTGCCTAGTCCCCTGCCTCCTGTGTGTGATCCCTGTGCTGTATAGTGTGTCAGCTCTGCTGCCTAGTCCCCTGCCTCCTGTGTGTGTGATCCCTGTGCTGTATAGAGTGTCAGCTCTGCTGCCCAGTCCCGTGTGTGTGTGATCCCTGTGCTGTATAGAGTGTCAGCTCTACTGCCTAGTCCCTAGTCTCCAGTGTGTATGTGATCCCTGTGCTGTATAGAGTGTCAGCTCTGCTGCCTACTCCCCTTCATCCTGTGTGTGTGATCCCTGTGTTGTATAGAGTGTCAGCTCTGCTGCCTAGTCGCCTCTCTCCTGTGTGTGTGATCCCTGTATTGTATAGAGTGTCAGCTCTGCTGCCTAGTCCCCTTCATCCTGTGTGTGTGATCCCTGTATTGTATAGAGTGTCAGCTCTGCTGCCTAGTCCCCTTCATCCTGTGTGTGTGATCCCTGTACTGTGTAGAGTGTCAGCTTTGCTGCTTAGTCCCCTGCCTCCTGTGTGTGATCCCTGTGCTGTTTAGTGTGTCAGCTCTGCTGCCTAGTCCCCTGCCTCCTGTGTGTGTGATCCCTGTGCTGTATAGAGTGTCAGCTCTGCTGCCTAGTCCCCTGTCTCCTGTGTGTGCTCCCTGTGCTGTATAGAGTGTCGGCTCTGCTGCCTAGTCCCCTGCCTCCTGTGTGTGTGTGTGATCCCTGTGCTGTATAGAGTGTCAGCTCTGCTGCCTAGTCTCCTGTGTGTGATCCATGTGCTGTATAGAGTGTCAGCTCTGCTGCCTAGTCCCCTGCCTCCTGTGTGTATGATCCCTGTGCTCTATAGAGTCTCAGCTCTGCTGCCTAGTCCCCTGCCTCCTGTGTGTGATCCCTGTGCTTTATAGAGTGTCAGCTCTGCTGCCTAGTCTCCTGTGTGTGTGTGTGTGTGATCCCTGTGCTGTATAGTGTCAGCTCTGCTGCCTAGTCCCCTGCCTCCTGTGTGTTTGATCCCTGTGTTGTATAGAGTGTCAGCTCTGCTGCCTAGTCCCCTGCCTCCTGTGTGTTTGATCCCTGTGTTGTATAGAGTGTCAGCTCTGCTGCCTAGTCCCCTGCCTCCTGTGTGTGATCCCTGTGCTGTATAGAGTGTCAGCTCTGCTGCCTAGTCCCCTGCCTCCTCTGTGTGATCCCTGTGCTGTATAGATTGTCAGCTCTGTTGCCGAGTCCCTTGTCTCCAGTGTGTATGTGATCCCTGTGCTGTATAGAGTGTCAGCTCTGCTGTCTAGTCTCCTGCCTCCTGTGTGTGTGATCCCCGTGCTGTATAGAGTGTCAGCTCTGCTGCCTAGTCCCCGGCCTCCTGTGTGTTATCCCTGTGCTGTATAGAGTGTCAGCTCTGCTGCCTAGTACCCTGCCTCCTGTGTCTGTGTGTTATCCCTGTGCTGTATAGAGTGTCAGCTCTGCTGCCTAGTCCCCGGCCTCCTGTGTGTTATCCCTGTGCTATATAGAGTGTCAGCTCTGCTGCCTCGTCCCCTGCCTCCTGTGTGTGTGTGTGTGTGATCCCTGTGCTGTATAGAGTGTCAGCTCTGCTGCCTAGTCCCCTGCCTCCTGTGTGTCTGTTATCCCTGTGCTGTATAGAGTGTCAGCTCTGCTGCTTAGTCCCCTGCCTCCTGTGTGTGTGATCCCTGTGCTGTATAGAGTGTCAGCTCTGCTGCCTAGTCCCCTTCCTCCTGTGTGTGTGATCCCTGTGCTGTATAGAGTGTCGGCTCTGCTGCCTAGTCCCCTGCCTCCTGTGTCTGTGTGTGATCCCTGTGCTGTATAGAGTGTCAGCTCTGCTGCCCAGTCCCGTGTGTGTGTGATCCCTGTGTTGTATAGAGCGTCAGCTCTGCTGCCTAGTCCCCTGCCTCCTCTGTGTGTGTGATCCCTGTGCTATATAGAGTGTCAGCTCTGCTGCCTAGTCCCCTGCCTCCTGTGTGTGTGATCCCTGTGCTGTATAGAGTGTCAGCTCTGCTGTCTAGTCCCCTGCCTCCTGTGTGTGTGTGTGATCCCTGTGCTGTATAGAGTGCCAGCTCTGCTGCTTAGTCCCCTGCCTCCTGTGTGTGTGATCCCTGTGCTGTATAGATTGTCAGCTCTGCTGCCTAGTCCCCTGCCTCCTCTGTGTGATCCCTGTGCTGTATAGAGTGTCAGCTCTGCTGCCTCGTCCCCTGCCTCCTGTGTGTGTGTGTGTGTGTGTGTGTGTGTGATCCCTGTGCTGTATAGAGTGTCAGCTCTGCTGCCTAGTCCCCTGCCTCCTGTGTGTGTGTGTTATCCCTGTGCTGTATAGAGTGTCAGCTCTGCTGCTTAGTCCCCTGCCTCCTGTGTGTGTGATCCCTGTGCTGTATAGAGTGTCAGCTCTGCTGCCTAGTCCCCTTCCTCCTGTGTGTGTGATCCCTGTGCTGTATAGACTGTCAGCTCTGCTGCCTAGTCCCCTGCCTCCTGTGTGTGTAATCCCTGTGTTTTAGAGTGTCAGCTCTGCTGCCTAGTCCCCTGCCTCCTGTGTCTCTGTGTGATCCCTGTGCTGTATAGAGTGTCAGCTCTGCTGCCCAGTCCCGTGTGTGTGTGATCCCTGTGCTGTATAGAGTGTCAGCTCTCCTGCCTAGTCCCCTGCCTCCTGTGTGTGTGATCCCTGTGTTGTATAGAGTGTCAGCTCTGCTACCTAGTCCCCTTCCTGTGTGTGTGTGATCCCTGTGCTGTATAGAGTCTCAGCTCTGCTGCCTAGTCCCCTGCCTCCTGTGTGTGTGATCCCTGTGTTGTATAGAGCGTCAGCTCTGCTGCCTAGTCCCCTGCCTCCTCTGTGTGTGTGATCCCTGTGCTATATAGAGTGTCAGCTCTGCTGCCTAGTCCCCTGCCTCCTGTTTGTGTGATCCCTGTGCTGTATAGAGTGTCAGCTCTGCTGCCTAGTCCCCAGCCTCCTCTGTGTGTGTGATCCCTGTGCTATATAGAGTGTCAGCTCTGCTGCCTAGTCCCCTGCCTCCTGTGTGTGATCTCTGTGCTGTATAGAGTGTCAGCTCTGCTGCCTAGTCCCCTGCCTCCTCTGTGTGATCCCTGTGCTGTATAGATTGTCAGCTCTGTTGCCGAGTCCCTTGTCTCCAGTGTGTATGTGATCCCTGTGCTGTATAGAGTGTCAGCTCTGCTGCCTAGTCCCCTGCCTCCTGTGTGTGATCCCTGTGCTGTATAGAGTGTCAGCTCTGCTGCCTAGTCCCCTGCCTCCTGTGTGTGATCTCTGTGCTGTATAGAGTGTCAGCTCTGCTGCCTAGTCCCCTGCCTCCTCTGTGTGATCCCTGTGCTGTATAGATTGTCAGCTCTGTTGCCGAGTCCCTTGTCTCCAGTGTGTATGTGATCCCTGTGCTGTATAGAGTGTCAGCTCTGCTGCCTAGTCCCCTGCCTCATGTGTGTGTGATCCCTGTGCTGTATAGAGTGTCAGCTCTGCTGCCTAGTCCCTAGTCTCCAGTGTGTATGTGATCCCTGTGCTGTATAGAGTGTCAGCTCTGCTGCCTAGTCCCCTGCCTCCTGTGTGTGTGTGTGTGTGTGTGTGTGTGATCCCTGTGCTGTATAGAGTATCAGCTCTGCTGCCTAGTCCCCTGCCTCCTGTGTGTGTGATCCCTGTGCTGTATAGTGTCAGCTCTGCTGCCTTGTCCCCTACCTCGTGTGTGTGTGTGTGATCCCTGTGCTATATAGAGTGTCAGCTCTGCTGCCTAGTCCCCTGCCCCCTGTGTGTGTGATCCCTGTGCTGTATAGTGTCAGCTCTGCTGCCTTGTTCACTGCCTCCTGTGTGTGTGATCCCTGTGCTGTATAGAGTGTCAGCTCTGCTGCCTAGTCCCCTGCCTCGTGTGTGTGATCCCTGTGCTGTATAGAGTGTCAGCTCTGCTGCCTAGTCCCTGTCTCCTGTGGGTGTGACCCTGGGCTGTATAGAGTGTCAGCTCTGCTGCCTAGTCCCCTGCCTCCTGTGTGTGTGTGTGATCCCTGTGCTATATAGAGTGTCAGCTCTGCTGCCTAGTCCCCTGCCTCCTGTTTGTGTGATCCCTGTGCTGTATAGAGTGTCAGCTCTGCTGCCTAGTCCCCTGCCTCCTGTGTGTGTGTGATCCCTGTGCTGTATAGAGTGCCAGCTCTGCTGCCTAGTCCCCTTTCTTCCTGTGTGTGTGTGATCCCTGTGCTATATAGAGTGTCAGTTCTGCTGCTTAGTCCCCTGCCTCCTGTGTGTGTGATCCCTGTGCTGTATAGATTGTCAGCTCTGCTGCCTAGTCCCCTGCCTCCTGTGTGTGTGTGATCCCTGTGCTGTATAGAGTGTCAGCTCTGCTGCCTAATCCCCTGCCTCCTGTGTGTGTGATCCCTGTGTTGTATAGAGTGTCAGCTCTGCTGCCTAGTCCCCTGCCCCCTGTGTGTGTGATCCCTGTGTTGTTTAGAGTGCCAGCTCTGCTGCCTAGTCCCCTGCCCCCTGTGTGTGTGATCCCTGTGTTGTATAGAGTGCCAGCTCTGCTGCCTAGTCCCCTGCCTCCTGTGTGTGTGATCCCTGTGCTTTATAGTGTGTCAGCTCTGCTGCCTAGTCCCCTACCTCTTGTGTGTGTGTGATCCCTGTGCTATATAGAGTGTCAGCTCTGCTGCCTAGTCCCCTGCCTCCTGTGTGTGTGATCCCTGTGTTGTATAGAGTGTCAGCTCTGCTGCCTAGTCCCCTGCCCCCTGTGTGTGTGATCCCTGTGTTGTATAGAGTGCCAGCTCTGCTGCCTAGTCGCCTGCATCCTGTGTGTGTGATCCCTGTGTTGTATAGAGTGTCAGCTCTGCTGCCTAGTCCCCTGCCCCCTGTGTGTGTGATCCCTGTGTTGTATAGAGTGCCAGCTCTGCTGCCTAGTCCCCTGCCTCCTGTGTGTGATCCCTGTGCTGTATAGAGTGTCAGCTCTGCTGCCTAGTCCCCTGCCTCGTGTGTGTGATCCCTGTGCTGTATAGAGTGTCAGCTCTGCTGCCTAGTCCCTGTCTCCTGTGGGTGTGACCCTGGGCTGTATAGAGTGTCAGCTCTGCTGCCTAGTCCCCTGCCTCCTGTGTGTGATCCCTGTGCTTTATAGAGTGTCAGCTCTGCTGCCTAGTCTCCTGTGTGTATGATCCCTGTGCTGTATAGTGTCAGCTCTGCTGCCTAGTCCTCTGCCTCCTCTGAGTGATCCCTGTGCTGTATAGATTGTCAGCTCTGTTGCCGAGTCCCTTGTCTCCAGTGTGTGTGATCCCTGTGCTGTATAGAGTGTCAGCTCTGCTGCCTAGTCCCCTGCCTCATGTGTGTGTGATCCCTGTTCTGTATAGAGTGTCAGCTCTGCTGCCTAGTCTCCTGTGTGTGATCCATGTGCTGTAAAGAGTGTCAGCTCTGCTGCCTAGTCCCCTGCCTCCTGTGTGTGTGATCCCCGTGCTGTATAGTGTCAGCTCTGCTGCCTAGTCCCCTGCCTCCTGTGTGTTATCCCTGTGCTTTATAGAGTGTCAGCTCTGCTGCCTAGTCCCCTGCCTCCTGTGTGTGTGATCCCTGTGTTGTATAGAGTGTCAGCTCTGCTGCCTAGTCCCCTCCCCCCTATGTGTGTGATCCCTGTGTTGTATAGATTGTAAGCTCTGCTGCCCAGTCACCTGCCTCCTGTGTGTGTGATCCCTGTGCTGTATAGTGTGTCAGCTCTGCTGCCTAGTCCCCTGCCTCCTGTGTGTGATCCCTGTGCTGTATAGAGTGTCAGCTCTGCTGCCTAGTCCCCTGCCTCGTGTGTGTGATCCCTGTGCTGTATAGAGTGTCAGCTCTGCTGCCTAGTCCCTGTCTCCTGTGGGTGTGATCCCTGTGCTGTATAGAGTGTCAGCTCTGCTGCCTAGTCCCCTGCCTCCTGTGTGTGTGATCCCTGTGTTGTATAGTGTGTCAGCTCTGCTACCTAGTCCCCTTCCTGTGTGTGTGTGATCCCTGTGCTGTATAGAGTCTCAGCTCTGCTGCCTAGTCCCCTGCCTCCTGTGTGTGTGATCCCTGTGTTGTATAGTGTGTCAGCTCTGCTACCTAGTCCCCTGCCTCCTCTGTGTGTGTGATCCCTGTGCTATATAGAGTGTCAGCTCTGCTGCCTAGTCCCCTGCCTCCTGTGTGTGATCCCTGTGCTGTATAGACTGTCAGCTCTGCTGCCTAGTCCCCTGCCTCCTGTTTGTGTGATCCCTGTGCTGTATAGAGTGTCAGCTCTGCTGCCTAGTCCCCTGCCTCCTCTGTGTGTGTGTGATCCCTGTGCTATATAGAGTGTCAGCTCTGCTGCCTAGTCCCCTGCCTCCTGTGTGTGATCCCTGTGCTGTATAGAGTGTCAGCTCTGCTGCCTAGTCCCCTGCCTCCTGTGTGTGTGTGATCCCTGTGCTGTATAGAGTGTCAGCTCTGCTGCCTAGTCCCCTGCCTCCTGTGTGTGTGTGATCCCTGTGCTGTATAGAGTGTCAGCTCTGCGGCCTAGTCCCCTGCGTCCTGTGTGTGTGTGTGTGATCCCTGTGCTCTATAGAGTTTCAGCTCTGCTGCCTAGTCCCCTGCCTCCTGTGTGTGTGATCCCTGTGCTGTATAGAGTTTCAGCTCTGCTGCCTAGTCCCTAGTCTCCTGTGTGTGATCCCTGTGCTGTATAGAGTGTCAGCTCTGCTGCCTAGTCCCCTGCCTCCTGTGTGTGTGATCCCTGTGCTGTATAGAGTTTCAGCTCTGCTGCCTAGTCCCTAGTCTCCTGTGTGTGATCCCTGTGCTGTATAGAGTGTCAGCTCTGCTGCCTAGTCCCCTGCCTCCTGTGTGTGTGATCCCTGTGCTGTATAGAGTGTCAGCTCTGCTGCCTAGTCCCCTGCCTCCTGTGTGTGTGATCCCTGTGCTGTATAGAGTGTCGGCTCTGCTGCCTAGTCCCCTGCCTCCTGTGTGTGTGTGATCCCTGTGTTGTATAGAGTGTCAGCTCTGCTGCCTAGTCCCTAGTCTCCTGTGTGTGATCCCTGTGCTGTATAGAGTGTCAGCTCTGCTGCCTAGTCGCCTGCCTCCTGTGTGTGTGTAATCCCTGTGTTGTATAGAGTGTCAGCTCTGCTGCCTAGTCCCCTACCTCCTGTGTGTGTGATCCCTGTGCTGTATAGAGTGTCAGCTCTGTTGCCTTGTCCCCTGCCTCCTGTGTGTGATCCCTGTGCTGTATAGAGTGTCGGCTCTGCTGCCTAGTCCCCTGCCTCCTGTGTGTGTGTGATCCCTGTGTTGTATAGAGTGTCAGCTCTGCTGCCTAGTCGCCTGCCTCCTGTGTGTGTGTAATCCCTGTGTTGTATAGAGTGTCAGCTCTGCTGCCTAGTCCCCTGCCTCCTGTGTGTTTGATCCCTGTGTTGTATAGAGTGTCAGCTCTGCTGCCTAGTCGCCTGCCTCCTGTGTGTGTGTAATCCCTGTGTTGTATAGAGTGTCAGCTCTGCTGCCTAGTCCCCTGCCTCCTCTGTGTGATCCCTGTGCTGTATAGAGTGTCAGCTCTGCTGCTTAGTCCCCTGCCTCTTGTGTGTGTGTGTGTGTGTGTGTGTGTGTGTGTGTGTGTGTGTGTGTGATCCCTGTGCTGTATAGAGTGTCGGCTCTGCTGCCTAGTCCCCTGCTTCCTGTGTGTGTGTGTGTGTGATCCCTGTGTTGTATTATAGAGTGTCAGCTCTGCTGCCTAGTCCCCTGCCTCCTGTGTGTGTGATCCCTGTGCTGTATAGAGTGTCAGCTCTGCTGCCTAGTCCCCTGCCTCCTGTGTGTGTGATCCCTGTGCTGTATAGAGTCTCAGCTCTGCTGCCTAGTCCCCTGCCTCCTGTGTGTGTGATCCCTGTGTTGTATAGTGTGTCAGCTCTGCTACCTAGTCCCCTGCCTCCTCTGTGTGTGTGATCCCTGTGCTATATAGAGTGTCAGCTCTGCTGCCTAGTCCCCTGCCTCCTGTGTGTGATCCCTGTGCTGTATAGACTGTCAGCTCTGCTGCCTAGTCCCCTGCCTCCTGTTTGTGTGATCCCTGTGCTGTATAGAGTGTCAGCTCTGCTGCCTAGTCCCCTGCCTCCTCTGTGTGTGTGTGATCCCTGTGCTATATAGAGTGTCAGCTCTGCTGCCTAGTCCCCTGCCTCCTGTGTGTGATCCCTGTGCTGTATAGAGTGTCAGCTCTGCTGCCTAGTCCCCTGCCTCCTGTGTGTGTGTGATCCCTGTGCTGTATAGAGTGTCAGCTCTGCTGCCTAGTCCCCTGCCTCCTGTGTGTGTGTGATCCCTGTGCTGTATAGAGTGTCAGCTCTGCGGCCTAGTCCCCTGCGTCCTGTGTGTGTGTGTGATCCCTGTGCTCTATAGAGTTTCAGCTCTGCTGCCTAGTCCCCTGCCTCCTGTGTGTGTGATCCCTGTGCTGTATAGAGTTTCAGCTCTGCTGCCTAGTCCCTAGTCTCCTGTGTGTGATCCCTGTGCTGTATAGAGTGTCAGCTCTGCTGCCTAGTCCCCTGCCTCCTGTGTGTGTGATCCCTGTGCTGTATAGAGTTTCAGCTCTGCTGCCTAGTCCCTAGTCTCCTGTGTGTGATCCCTGTGCTGTATAGAGTGTCAGCTCTGCTGCCTAGTCCCCTGCCTCCTGTGTGTGTGATCCCTGTGCTGTATAGAGTGTCAGCTCTGCTGCCTAGTCCCCTGCCTCCTGTGTGTGTGATCCCTGTGCTGTATAGAGTGTCGGCTCTGCTGCCTAGTCCCCTGCCTCCTGTGTGTGTGTGATCCCTGTGTTGTATAGAGTGTCAGCTCTGCTGCCTAGTCCCTAGTCTCCTGTGTGTGATCCCTGTGCTGTATAGAGTGTCAGCTCTGCTGCCTAGTCGCCTGCCTCCTGTGTGTGTGTAATTCCTGTGTTGTATAGAGTGTCAGCTCTGCTGCCTAGTCCCCTACCTCCTGTGTGTGTGATCCCTGTGCTGTATAGAGTGTCAGCTCTGTTGCCTTGTCCCCTGCCTCCTGTGTGTGATCCCTGTGCTGTATAGAGTGTCGGCTCTGCTGCCTAGTCCCCTGCCTCCTGTGTGTGTGTGATCCCTGTGTTGTATAGAGTGTCAGCTCTGCTGCCTAGTCGCCTGCCTCCTGTGTGTGTGTAATCCCTGTGTTGTATAGAGTGTCAGCTCTGCTGCCTAGTCCCCTGCCTCCTGTGTGTTTGATCCCTGTGTTGTATAGAGTGTCAGCTCTGCTGCCTAGTCGCCTGCCTCCTGTGTGTGTGTAATCCCTGTGTTGTATAGAGTGTCAGCTCTGCTGCCTAGTCCCCTGCCTCCTCTGTGTGATCCCTGTGCTGTATAGAGTGTCAGCTCTGCTGCTTAGTCCCCTGCCTCTTGTGTGTGTGTGTGTGTGTGTGTGTGTGTGTGTGTGTGTGTGTGTGTGTGTGATCCCTGTGCTGTATAGAGTGTCGGCTCTGCTGCCTAGTCCCCTGCTTCCTGTGTGTGTGTGTGTGTGATCCCTGTGTTGTATTATAGAGTGTCAGCTCTGCTGCCTAGTCCCCTGCCTCCTGTGTGTGTGATCCCTGTGCTGTATAGAGTGTCAGCTCTGCTGCCTAGTCCCCTGCCTCCTGTGTGTGTGATCCCTGTGCTGTATAGAGTGTCAGCTCTGCTGCCTAGTCCCCTGCCTCCTGTGTGTGATCCCTGTGCTGTATAGAGTGTCAGCTCTGCTGCCTAGTCCCCTGCCTCCTGTGTGTGATCCCTGTGCTGTATAGAGTGTCAGCTCTGCTGCCTAGTCCCCTGCCTCCGGTGTGTGATCCCTGTGCTGTATAGGGTGTCAGCTCTGTTGCCTAGTCCCCTGCCTCCTGTGTGTTTGATCCCTGTGTTGTATAGAGTGTCAGCTCTGCTGCCTAGTCCCTTGCCTCCTGTGTGTGATCCCTGTGCTGTATAGGGTGTCAGCTCTGCTGCCTAGTCCCCTGCCTCCTGTGTGTGTGTGTGATCCCTGTGCTGTATAGATTGTCAGCTCTGCTGCCTAGTCCCCTGCCTCCTCTGTGTGATCCCTGTGCTGTATATAGTGTCAGCTCTGCTGCCTAGTCCCCTTCCTCCTGTGTGTTTGATCCCTGTGTTGTATAGAGTGTCAGCTCTGCTGCCTATTCCCCTGCCCCCTGTGTGTGTGATCCCTGTGTTGTATAGAGTGTCAGCTCTGCTGCCTAGTCGCCTGCCTCCTGTGTGTGTGATCCCTGTGCTATATAGAGTGTCAGCTCTGCTGCCTAGTCCCCTGCCTCCTGTGTGTGTGATCCCTGTGTTGTATAGAGTGTCAGCTCTGCTGCCTAGTCCCCTGCCCCCTGTGTGTGTGATCCCTGTGTTGTATAGAGTGCCAGCTCTGCTGCCTAGTCGAGTGCCTCCTGTGTGTGTGATCCCTGTGCTGTATAGAGTGTCAGCTCTGCTGCCTAGTCCCCTGCCTCCTGTGTGTGTGATCCCTGTGCTGTATAGAGTGTAAGCTCTGCTGCCCAGTCACCTGCCTCCTGTGTGTGTGTGTGTGTGTGATCCCTGTGCTGTATAGAGTGTAAGCTCTGCTGCCCAGTCACCTGCCTCCTGTGTGTGTGATCCCTGTGCTGTATAGAGTGTCAGCTCTGCTGCCTAGTCCCCTGCCTCCTGTGTATGTGATCCCTGTGCTGTATAGAGTGTCAGCTCTGCTGCCTAGTCCCCTGCCCCGTGTGTGTGTGTGATCCCTGTGTTGTATAGTGTCAGCTCTGCTGCCTAGTCGCCTGTCTCCTGTTTGTTTGATCCCTGTGCTGTATAGAGTGTCAGCTCTGCTGCCTAGTCCCTAGTCTCCTGTGTGTGATCCCTGTGCTGTATGGAGTGTCAGCTCTGCTGCCTAGTCCCCTGCTTCCTGTGTGTGTGATCCCTGTGTTGTATAGTGTCAGCTCTGCTGGCTAGTCGCCTCTCTCCCTTGTGTGTGATCCCTGTGCTGTATAGAGTGTCAGCTCTGCTGCCTAGTCCCCTTCCTCCTGTGTGTTTGATCCCTGTGTTGTATAGAGTGTCAGCTCTGCTGCCTAGTCCCCTGCCTCCTGTGTGTGTGTGATCCCTGTGCTATATAGAGTGTCAGTTCTGCTGCCTAGTCCCCTGCTTCCTCTGTGTGTGATCCCTGTGTTGTATAGTGTCAGCTCTGCTGCCTAGTCCCCTGCCTCGTGTGTGTGATCCCTGTGCTGTATAGAGTGTCAGCTCTGCTGCCTAGTCCCTGTCTCCTGTGGGTGTGACCCTGGGCTGTATAGAGTGTCAGCTCTGCTGCCTAGTCCCCTGCCTCCTGTGTGTGTGTGTGATCCCTGTGCTATATAGAGTGTCAGTTCTGCTGCCTAGTCCCCTGCTTCCTGTGTGTGTGATCCCTGTGTTGTATAGTGTCAGCTCTGCTGGCTAGTCGCCTCTCTCCCTTGTGTGTGATCCCTGTGCTGTATAGAGTGTCAGCTCTGCTGCCTAGTCCCCTTCCTCCTGTGTGTTTGATCCCTGTGTTGTATAGAGTGTCAGCTCTGCTGCCTAGTCCCCTGCCTCCAGTGTGTATGTGATCCCTGTGCTGTATAGAGTGTCAGCTCTGCTGCCTAGTCCCCTGCCTCCTGTGTGTGATCCCTGTGCTGTATAGAGTGTCAGCTCTGCTGCCTAGTCCCCTGCCTCCTGTGTGTGATCTCTGTGCTGTATAGAGTGTCAGCTCTGCTGCCTAGTCCCCTGCCTCCTCTGTGTGATCCCTGTGCTGTATAGATTGTCAGCTCTGTTGCCGAGTCCCTTGTCTCCAGTGTGTATGTGATCCCTGTGCTGTATAGAGTGTCAGCTCTGCTGCCTAGTCCCCTGCCTCATGTGTGTGTGATCCCTGTGCTGTATAGAGTGTCAGCTCTGCTGCCTAGTCCCTAGTCTCCAGTGTGTATGTGATCCCTGTGCTGTATAGAGTGTCAGCTCTGCTGCCTAGTCCCCTGCCTCCTGTGTGTGTGTGTGTGTGTGTGTGTGTGTGATCCCTGTGCTGTATAGAGTATCAGCTCTGCTGCCTAGTCCCCTGCCTCCTGTGTGTGTGATCCCTGTGCTGTATAGTGTCAGCTCTGCTGCCTTGTCCCCTACCTCGTGTGTGTGTGTGTGATCCCTGTGCTATATAGAGTGTCAGCTCTGCTGCCTAGTCCCCTGCCCCCTGTGTGTGTGATCCCTGTGCTGTATAGTGTCAGCTCTGCTGCCTTGTTCACTGCCTCCTGTGTGTGTGATCCCTGTGCTGTATAGAGTGTCAGCTCTGCTGCCTAGTCCCCTGCCTCGTGTGTGTGATCCCTGTGCTGTATAGAGTGTCAGCTCTGCTGCCTAGTCCCTGTCTCCTGTGGGTGTGACCCTGGGCTGTATAGAGTGTCAGCTCTGCTGCCTAGTCCCCTGCCTCCTGTGTGTGTGTGTGATCCCTGTGCTATATAGAGTGTCAGCTCTGCTGCCTAGTCCCCTGCCTCCTGTTTGTGTGATCCCTGTGCTGTATAGAGTGTCAGCTCTGCTGCCTAGTCCCCTGCCTCCTGTGTGTGTGTGATCCCTGTGCTGTATAGAGTGCCAGCTCTGCTGCCTAGTCCCCTTTCTTCCTGTGTGTGTGTGATCCCTGTGCTATATAGAGTGTCAGTTCTGCTGCTTAGTCCCCTGCCTCCTGTGTGTGTGATCCCTGTGCTGTATAGATTGTCAGCTCTGCTGCCTAGTCCCCTGCCTCCTGTGTGTGTGTGATCCCTGTGCTGTATAGAGTGTCAGCTCTGCTGCCTAATCCCCTGCCTCCTGTGTGTGTGATCCCTGTGTTGTATAGAGTGCCAGCTCTGCTGCCTAGTCCCCTGCCCCCTGTGTGTGTGATCCCTGTGTTGTATAGAGTGCCAGCTCTGCTGCCTAGTCCCCTGCCTCCTGTGTGTGTGATCCCTGTGCTTTATAGTGTGTCAGCTCTGCTGCCTAGTCCCCTACCTCTTGTGTGTGTGTGATCCCTGTGCTATATAGAGTGTCAGCTCTGCTGCCTAGTCCCCTGCCTCCTGTGTGTGTGATCCCTGTGTTGTATAGAGTGTCAGCTCTGCTGCCTAGTCCCCTGCCCCCTGTGTGTGTGATCCCTGTGTTGTATAGAGTGCCAGCTCTGCTGCCTAGTCGCCTGCATCCTGTGTGTGTGATCCCTGTGTTGTATAGAGTGTCAGCTCTGCTGCCTAGTCCCCTGCCCCCTGTGTGTGTGATCCCTGTGTTGTATAGAGTGCCAGCTCTGCTGCCTAGTCCCCTGCCTCCTGTGTGTGATCCCTGTGCTGTATAGAGTGTCAGCTCTGCTGCCTAGTCCCCTGCCTCGTGTGTGTGATCCCTGTGCTGTATAGAGTGTCAGCTCTGCTGCCTAGTCCCTGTCTCCTGTGGGTGTGACCCTGGGCTGTATAGAGTGTCAGCTCTGCTGCCTAGTCCCCTGCCTCCTGTGTGTGATCCCTGTGCTTTATAGAGTGTCAGCTCTGCTGCCTAGTCTCCTGTGTGTATGATCCCTGTGCTGTATAGTGTCAGCTCTGCTGCCTAGTCCTCTGCCTCCTCTGTGTGATCCCTGTGCTGTATAGATTGTCAGCTCTGTTGCCGAGTCCCTTGTCTCCAGTGTGTGTGATCCCTGTGCTGTATAGAGTGTCAGCTCTGCTGCCTAGTCCCCTGCCTCATGTGTGTGTGATCCCTGTTCTGTATAGAGTGTCAGCTCTGCTGCCTAGTCTCCTGTGTGTGATCCATGTGCTGTATAGTGTCAGCTCTGCTGCCTAGTCCCCTGCCTCCTGTGTGTGTGATCCCCGTGCTGTATAGTGTCAGCTCTGCTGCCTAGTCCCCTGCCTCCTGTGTGTTATCCCTGTGCTTTATAGAGTGTCAGCTCTGCTGCCTAGTCCCCTGCCTCCTGTGTGTGTGATCCCTGTGTTGTATAGAGTGTCAGCTCTGCTGCCTAGTCCCCTCCCCCCTATGTGTGTGATCCCTGTGTTGTATAGAGTGTAAGCTCTGCTGCCCAGTCACCTGCCTCCTGTGTGTGTGATCCCTGTGCTGTATAGTGTGTCAGCTCTGCTGCCTAGTCCCCTGCCTCCTGTGTGTGATCCCTGTGCTGTATAGAGTGTCAGCTCTGCTGCCTAGTCCCCTGCCTCGTGTGTGTGATCCCTGTGCTGTATAGAGTGTCAGCTCTGCTGCCTAGTCCCCTGCCTCCTGTGTGTGTGATCCCTGTGTTGTATAGTGTGTCAGCTCTGCTACCTAGTCCCCTTCCTGTGTGTGTGTGATCCCTGTGCTGTATAGAGTCTCAGCTCTGCTGCCTAGTCCCCTGCCTCCTGTGTGTGTGATCCCTGTGTTGTATAGTGTGTCAGCTCTGCTACCTAGTCCCCTGCCTCCTCTGTGTGTGTGATCCCTGTGCTATATAGAGTGTCAGCTCTGCTGCCTAGTCCCCTGCCTCCTGTGTGTGATCCCTGTGCTGTATAGACTGTCAGCTCTGCTGCCTAGTCCCCTGCCTCCTGTTTGTGTGATCCCTGTGCTGTATAGAGTGTCAGCTCTGCTGCCTAGTCCCCTGCCTCCTCTGTGTGTGTGATCCCTGTGCTATATAGAGTGTCAGCTCTGCTGCCTAGTCCCCTGCCTCCTGTGTGTGATCCCTGTGCTGTATAGAGTGTCAGCTCTGCTGCCTAGTCCCCTGCCTCCTGTGTGTGTGTGATCCCTGTGCTGTATAGAGTGTCAGCTCTGCTGCCTAGTCCCCTGCCTCCTGTGTGTGTGTGATCCCTGTGCTGTATAGAGTGTCAGCTCTGCGGCCTAGTCCCCTGCGTCCTGTGTGTGTGTGTGATCCCTGTGCTCTATAGAGTTTCAGCTCTGCTGCCTAGTCCCCTGCCTCCTGTGTGTGTGATCCCTGTGCTGTATAGAGTTTCAGCTCTGCTGCCTAGTCCCTAGTCTCCTGTGTGTGATCCCTGTGCTGTATAGAGTGTCAGCTCTGCTGCCTAGTCCCCTGCCTCCTGTGTGTGTGATCCCTGTGCTGTATAGAGTTTCAGCTCTGCTGCCTAGTCCCTAGTCTCCTGTGTGTGATCCCTGTGCTGTATAGAGTGTCAGCTCTGCTGCCTAGTCCCCTGCCTCCTGTGTGTGTGATCCCTGTGCTGTATAGAGTGTCAGCTCTGCTGCCTAGTCCCCTGCCTCCTGTGTGTGTGATCCCTGTGCTGTATAGAGTGTCGGCTCTGCTGCCTAGTCCCCTGCCTCCTGTGTGTGTGTGATCCCTGTGTTGTATAGAGTGTCAGCTCTGCTGCCTAGTCCCTAGTCTCCTGTGTGTGATCCCTGTGCTGTATAGAGTGTCAGCTCTGCTGCCTAGTCGCCTGCCTCCTGTGTGTGTGTAATCCCTGTGTTATATAGAGTGTCAGCTCTGCTGCCTAGTCCCCTACCTCCTGTGTGTGTGATCCCTGTGCTGTATAGAGTGTCGGCTCTGCTGCCTAGTCCCCTGCCTCCTGTGTGTGTGTGATCCCTGTGTTGTATAGAGTGTCAGCTCTGCTGCCTAGTCGCCTGCCTCCTGTGTGTGTGTAATCCCTGTGTTGTATAGAGTGTCAGCTCTGCTGCCTAGTCCCCTGCCTCCTGTGTGTTTGATCCCTGTGTTGTATAGAGTGTCAGCTCTGCTGCCTAGTCGCCTGCCTCCTGTGTGTGTGTAATCCCTGTGTTGTATAGAGTGTCAGCTCTGCTGCCTAGTCCCCTGCCTCCTCTGTGTGATCCCTGTGCTGTATAGAGTGTCAGCTCTGCTGCTTAGTCCCCTGCCTCTTGTGTGTGTGTGTGTGTGTGTGTGTGTGTGTGTGTGTGTGTGTGTGATCCCTGTGCTGTATAGAGTGTCGGCTCTGCTGCCTAGTCCCCTGCTTCCTGTGTGTGTGTGTGTGTGTGATCCCTGTGTTGTATTATAGAGTGTCAGCTCTGCTGCCTAGTCCCCTGCCTCCTGTGTGTGTGATCCCTGTGCTGTATAGAGTGTCAGCTCTGCTGCCTAGTCCCCTGCCTCCTGTGTGTGTGATCCCTGTGCTGTATAGAGTGTCAGCTCTGCTGCCTAGTCCCCTGCCTCCTGTGTGTGTGTGATCCCTGTGTTGTATAGAGTGTCAGCTCTGCTGCCTAGTCGCCTGCCTCCTGTGTGTGTGTAATCCCTGTGTTGTATAGAGTGTCAGCTCTGCTGCCTAGTCCCCTGCCTCCTGTGTGTTTGATCCCTGTGTTGTATAGAGTGTCAGCTCTGCTGCCTAGTCGCCTGCCTCCTGTGTGTGTGTAATCCCTGTGTTGTATAGAGTGTCAGCTCTGCTGCCTAGTCCCCTGCCTCCTCTGTGTGATCCCTGTGCTGTATAGAGTGTCAGCTCTGCTGCTTAGTCCCCTGCCTCTTGTGTGTGTGTGTGTGTGTGTGTGTGTGTGATCCCTGTGCTGTATAGAGTGTCGGCTCTGCTGCCTAGTCCCCTGCTTCCTGTGTGTGTGTGTGTGTGTGATCCCTGTGTTGTATTATAGAGTGTCAGCTCTGCTGCCTAGTCCCCTGCCTCCTGTGTGTGTGATCCCTGTGCTGTATAGAGTGTCAGCTCTGCTGCCTAGTCCCCTGCCTCCTGTGTGTGTGATCCCTGTGCTGTATAGAGTGTCAGCTCTGCTGCCTAGTCCCCTGCCTCCTGTGTGTGATCCCTGTGCTGTATAGAGTGTCAGCTCTGCTGCCTAGTCCCCTGCCTCCTGTGTGTGATCCCTGTGCTGTATAGAGTGTCAGCTCTGCTGCCTAGTCCCCTGCCTCCTGTGTGTGATCCCTGTGCTGTATAGGGTGTCAGCTCTGTTGCCTAGTCCCCTGCCTCCTGTGTGTTTGATCCCTGTGTTGTATAGAGTGTCAGCTCTGCTGCCTAGTCCCCTGCCTCCTGTGTGTGATCCCTGTGCTGTATAGGGTGTCAGCTCTGCTGCCTAGTCCCCTGCCTCCTCTGTGTGATCCCTGTGCTGTATATAGTGTCAGCTCTGCTGCCTAGTCCCCTTCCTCCTGTGTGTTTGATCCCTGTGTTGTATAGAGTGTCAGCTCTGCTGCCTATTCCCCTGCCCCCTGTGTGTGTGATCCCTGTGTTGTATAGAGTGTCAGCTCTGCTGCCTAGTCGCCTGCCTCCTGTGTGTGTGATCCCTGTGCTATATAGAGTGTCAGCTCTGCTGCCTAGTCCCCTGCCTCCTGTGTGTGTGATCCCTGTGTTGTATAGAGTGTCAGCTCTGCTGCCTAGTCCCCTGCCCCCTGTGTGTGTGATCCCTGTGTTGTATAGAGTGCCAGCTCTGCTGCCTAGTCGAGTGCCTCCTGTGTGTGTGATCCCTGTGCTGTATAGAGTGTCAGCTCTGCTGCCTAGTCCCCTGCCTCCTGTGTGTGTGATCCCTGTGCTGTATAGAGTGTAAGCTCTGCTGCCCAGTCACCTGCCTCCTGTGTGTGTGTGTGTGTGTGTGATCCCTGTGCTGTATAGAGTGTAAGCTCTGCTGCCCAGTCACCTGCCTCCTGTGTGTGTGATCCCTGTGCTGTATAGAGTGTCAGCTCTGCTGCCTAGTCCCCTGCCTCCTGTGTGTGTGTGATCCCTGTGCTGTATAGAGTGTCAGCTCTGCGGCCTAGTCCCCTGCGTCCTGTGTGTGTGTGTGATCCCTGTGCTCTATAGAGTTTCAGCTCTGCTGCCTAGTCCCCTGCCTCCTGTGTGTGTGATCCCTGTGCTGTATAGAGTTTCAGCTCTGCTGCCTAGTCCCTAGTCTCCTGTGTGTGATCCCTGTGCTGTATAGAGTGTCAGCTCTGCTGCCTAGTCCCCTGCCTCCTGTGTGTGTGATCCCTGTGCTGTATAGAGTTTCAGCTCTGCTGCCTAGTCCCTAGTCTCCTGTGTGTGATCCCTGTGCTGTATAGAGTGTCAGCTCTGCTGCCTAGTCCCCTGCCTCCTGTGTGTGTGATCCCTGTGCTGTATAGAGTGTCAGCTCTGCTGCCTAGTCCCCTGCCTCCTGTGTGTGTGATCCCTGTGCTGTATAGAGTGTCGGCTCTGCTGCCTAGTCCCCTGCCTCCTGTGTGTGTGTGATCCCTGTGTTGTATAGAGTGTCAGCTCTGCTGCCTAGTCCCTAGTCTCCTGTGTGTGATCCCTGTGCTGTATAGAGTGTCAGCTCTGCTGCCTAGTCGCCTGCCTCCTGTGTGTGTGTAATCCCTGTGTTGTATAGAGTGTCAGCTCTGCTGCCTAGTCCCCTACCTCCTGTGTGTGTGATCCCTGTGCTGTATAGAGTGTCAGCTCTGTTGCCTTGTCCCCTGCCTCCTGTGTGTGATCCCTGTGCTGTATAGAGTGTCGGCTCTGCTGCCTAGTCCCCTGCCTCCTGTGTGTGTGTGATCCCTGTGTTGTATAGAGTGTCAGCTCTGCTGCCTAGTCGCCTGCCTCCTGTGTGTGTGTAATCCCTGTGTTGTATAGAGTGTCAGCTCTGCTGCCTAGTCCCCTGCCTCCTGTGTGTTTGATCCCTGTGTTGTATAGAGTGTCAGCTCTGCTGCCTAGTCGCCTGCCTCCTGTGTGTGTGTAATCCCTGTGTTGTATAGAGTGTCAGCTCTGCTGCCTAGTCCCCTGCCTCCTCTGTGTGATCCCTGTGCTGTATAGAGTGTCAGCTCTGCTGCTTAGTCCCCTGCCTCGTGTGTGTGTGTGTGTGTGTGTGTGTGTGTGATCCCTGTGCTGTATAGAGTGTCGGCTCTGCTGCCTAGTCCCCTGCTTCCTGTGTGTGTGTGTGTGTGATCCCTGTGTTGTATTATAGAGTGTCAGCTCTGCTGCCTAGTCCCCTGCCTCCTGTGTGTGTGATCCCTGTGCTGTATAGAGTGTCAGCTCTGCTGCCTAGTCCCCTGCCTCCTGTGTGTGTGATCCCTGTGCTGTATAGAGTGTCAGCTCTGCTGCCTAGTCCCCTGCCTCCTGTGTGTGATCCCTGTGCTGTATAGAGTGTCAGCTCTGCTGCCTAGTCCCCTGCCTCCTGTGTGTGATCCCTGTGCTGTATAGAGTGTCAGCTCTGCTGCCTAGTCCCCTGCCTCCTGTGTGTGATCCCTGTGCTGTATAGGGTGTCAGCTCTGTTGCCTAGTCCCCTGCCTCCTGTGTGTTTGATCCCTGTGTTGTATAGAGTGTCAGCTCTGCTGCCTAGTCCCCTGCCTCCTCTGTGTGATCCCTGTGCTGTATAGGGTGTCAGCTCTGCTGCCTAGTCCCCTTCCTCCTGTGTGTTTGATCCCTGTGTTGTATAGAGTGTCAGCTCTGCTGCCTATTCCCCTGCCCCCTGTGTGTGTGATCCCTGTGTTGTATAGAGTGTCAGCTCTGCTGCCTAGTCGCCTGCCTCCTGTGTGTGTGATCCCTGTGCTATATAGAGTGTCAGCTCTGCTGCCTAGTCCCCTGCCTCCTGTGTGTGTGATCCCTGTGTTGTATAGAGTGTCAGCTCTGCTGCCTAGTCCCCTGCCCCCTGTGTGTGTGATCCCTGTGTTGTATAGAGTGCCAGCTCTGCTGCCTAGTCGAGTGCCTCCTGTGTGTGTGATCCCTGTGCTGTATAGAGTGTCAGCTCTGCTGCCTAGTCCCCTGCCTCCTGTGTGTGTGATCCCTGTGCTGTATAGAGTGTAAGCTCTGCTGCCCAGTCACCTGCCTCCTGTGTGTGTGTGTGTGTGATCCCTGTGCTGTATAGAGTGTAAGCTCTGCTGCCCAGTCACCTGCCTCCTGTGTGTGTGATCCCTGTGCTGTATAGAGTGTCAGCTCTGCTGCCTAGTCCCCTGCCTCCTGTGTATGTGATCCCTGTGCTGTATAGAGTGTCAGCTCTGCTGCCTAGTCCCCTGCCCCGTGTGTGTGTGTGATCCCTGTGTTGTATAGTGTCAGCTCTGCTGCCTAGTCGCCTGTCTCCTGTTTGTTTGATCCCTGTGCTGTATAGAGTGTCAGCTCTGCTGCCTAGTCCCTAGTCTCCTGTGTGTGATCCCTGTGCTGTATGGAGTGTCAGCTCTGCTGCCTAGTCCCCTGCTTCCTGTGTGTGTGATCCCTGTGTTGTATAGTGTCAGCTCTGCTGGCTAGTCGCCTCTCTCCCTTGTGTGTGATCCCTGTGCTGTATAGAGTGTCAGCTCTGCTGCCTAGTCCCCTTCCTCCTGTGTGTTTGATCCCTGTGTTGTATAGAGTGTCAGCTCTGCTGCCTAGTCCCCTGCCTCCTGTGTGTGTGTGATCCCTGTGCTGTATAGAGTGTCAGTTCTGCTGCCTAGTCCCCTGCTTCCTGTGTGTGTGATCCCTGTGTTGTATAGAGTGTCAGCTCTGCTGCCTAGTCCCTTGTCTCCTGTGTGTGATCCCTGTGCTGTATAGAGTGTCAGCTCGGTTGCCTAGTCCCTAGTCTCCAGTGTGTATGTGATCCCTGTGGTGTATAGAGTGTCAGCTCTGCTGCCTAGTCCCTTTTCTCCTGTGTGTGATCACTGTGCAGTATAGAGTGTCAGCTCTGCTGCCTAGTCTCCTGTGTGTGATCCCTGTGCTGTATAGAGTGTCAGCTCTGCTGCCTAGTCCTCTGCCTCCTGTGTGTGTGATCCCTGTGCTGTATAGAGTGTCAGCTCTGCTGCCTAGTCCCTTGTCTCCTGTGTTTGTGATCCCTGTGCTGTATAGAGTGTCAGCTCTGCTGCCTAGTCCCCTGCCTCCTGTGTGTGTGTGATCCCTGTGGTGTATAGAGTGTCAGCTCTGCTGCCTAGTCCCCTGCCTCCTGTGTGTGTGTGTGATCCCTGTGCTGTATAGAGTGTCAGCTCTGCTGCCTAGTCTCCTGTGTGTGATCCCTGTGCTGTATAGAGTGTCAGCTCTGCTGCCTAGTCGCCTGCCTCCTGTGTGTGTGATCCCTGTGTTGTATAGAGTGTCAGCTCTGCTGCCTAGTCCCCTGCCTCCTGTGTGTGTGTGTGATCCCTGTGCTGTATAGAGTGTCAGTTCTGCTGCCTAGTCCCCTGCCTCCTGTGTGTGTGATCCCTGTGTTGTATAGAGTGTCAGCTCTGCTGCCTAGTCCCTTGTCTCCTGTGTTTGTGATCCCTGTGGTGTATAGAGTGTCAGCTCTGCTGCCTAGTCCCCTGCCTCCTGTGTGTGTGTGATCCCTGTGCTGTATAGAGTGTCAGCTCTGCTGCCTAGTCTCCTGTGTGTGATCCATGTGCTGTATAGAGTGTCAGCTCTGCTGCCTAGTCCCCTGCCTCCTGTGTGTGTGTGATCCCTGTGCTGTATAGAGTGTCAGCTCTGCTGCCTAGTCCCCTGCCTCCTGTGTGTGTGTGATCCCTGTGCTGTATAGAGTGTCAGCTCTGCTGCCTAGTCTTCTGTGTGTGTGATCCCTGTGCTGTATAGTATAGAAAAAAGTGAACCCTAGAATCAACCAGATCCAGGGGTCACACAAAGGAGCACAACCAATAAAAATTCATAAAGTTTTTATTATACAAAAGACACACATTTAAAAAACTACAACAAAACAAATTAAAAAGCCACCTAAACCTGCCCTGAATAAGTGTATACACACCTGTCCTCAGTAGTTACCCATATAATATACTCGTATCCAGTTCTCTTTAGGCTTAAAATTATTTTATATAATAACTAACACCCTTTTTTTTTGTGCCGGCACAAAAGCAAAAAATACATAAACCACGGTGAATCAGAACCATACAAAACCATACAAAAATATTAATCCTTTTTTAATCCATAAAAAACTACCCCAAAGTGGAATTTGCATTGTCCAAATACAGTATAATAATACAAAATTTATTCCCTGATTATAAATTGATTATATACTTCAAACACCATGACACAAAACAAAACCCAAATAAAGTAACAATCATATCAGTACAAAAATGTAACATAAGGATTAAGGACACAAACAAAAACAAATATGCAATAATTAACAAATGTAATGAGTTTAGTGCTCTTAAGTTGTGTGAGTCTTTTATTTCCTTTGTTCTGACCGCTCAGGACGATGCGCTGGCAATGAGTAGCAGGACAGCGGCAATGCTGGTGGCTATTCGTCGGTCAGTATGGCTGCGCCAGTGCTCGGCGGAATTAGTCTCTAAAAGGGTGCTCACAGCACTTCCTTTTTTGGGTTTGCGACTGTTTGGTGATAAAATTGATTCAGTTGCAAAAGGTGGTAAAATGCCTCAATGCAAGAGGCCTCGTCGCCCCTTTTGGGGTGCAAGTACCGTTAGGCCTTCCTTTCGGGGATTTAGAGCGGGTAGGGGGGTTTCCTTTCCCGCTACCAGAGGTGCAGGTTGGAGCCGGGGGAGGGGCCTTGGCCGTCCCACTCAGTCCTGGGGCCCCAAGCCTGCTGGTAAGCCCGCTCAGCAATGAGGGGCTGCCCTCACCCGTGCGGGTGGGTGGACGATTGCGACACTTCTCCCAGGTTTGGGGCCAGGAGGTTCCAGACAGATGGATCCGGGAGGTGGTGTCGTCCGGTTACAAACTGGAGTTCGAGTCTCGCCCTCCTTCACGGTTCTTTCGGTCTCGGGTGCCCATCGATCCTTTGGCCGCACAGGGGCTCCTGGCGTCGATAAGGAATCTTTTAGAAATGGCGGTCATCCGGCCGGTACCGCGCTTAGAGATGGGCCTCGGTTTCTACTCCAATCTTTTCGCAGTCCTCAAAAAGGACGGGTCGGATCGTCCCGTCCTGGACCTGAAATTACTCAACAGGTTCATCCGTATTCGGAGGTTTTGCATGGAAACTTTGCGTACGGCCATCGGTTCCCTTCGGCAGGGGGACTTCATGACGTCCATAGACATCAAGGATGCTTATCTTCATGTTCCCATCTGCCAGGCTCATCAACGTTTTCTTCGATTCGTGATGAAAGATCAGCATTTTCAATTTGTGGCACTTCCGTTTGGCCTTACCTCGGCCCCAAGAGTGTTCACCAAGGTGCTGGCAGGGGTGATGGCCATTTTCAGATCTCGGGGCATTCGTGTCGTACCTTATCTGGACGACCTTCTCATCATGGCTCCGTCAATCAATCGGAGACAGACACCAGGATGGTGGTCTCCACGCTGGAAAGCTTTGGTTGTCCCTCGCTCCGGCCAGGGTGATGTCCTTTCTGGGGATGCAGTTGGACTCTTGTCAACACAGGGTGTTTCTCCCCCAGTCCAAAATTCATCTGATTCAGGAGTTGGCTCGGGTCCTACTTTCCAATCCTTGGCCGTCCATCCATCTGGGGACGCTTCAGCTCTATCTGTTGGCGTCCTGGGACCGGCAGCCTCGGTCGCTGGATCAGCCCTTCCAGTTGTCCTCCCGGGTCCGGCAGTCCCTCCAGTGGTGGTTGGTCTCGGCCAATCTCGTGAAGGGCAGGTCTTTCCTGACTCCTCTTTGGGAAATTGTCACCACGGACGCCAGTCTTTCGGGATGGGGGGGGTTCTGGAAGGAGCTTCAGTTCCAGGGGCAGTGGGGACCTCAAGAGGCCCACTTACCCATCAATATTCTGGAATTGAGAGCCATCCGTCGGTTTCTTGCCCTTCTGACACAACACGTTCTGGGCCTTCCGGTCCAGGTTCGTTCGGACAATCGAACAGCGGTTGCTTACATCAATCATCAGGGAGGGACTCGCAGTCCGGGTGCTCTCAGGGAGGTGTCCCTGATCCTGTCCTGGGCGGAGGCCCATGTTCCTTGTCTCTCGGCGGTGTACATTCCAGGGGTGGAGAACCAGGAAGCTGACTGGTTGAGCAGGGGCTCTTCCCGTATGGGAGAATGGTCTCTCCATCCTCAGGTTTTTCTCTCACTGTGTCTCCGGTGGGGGACCCCGGAGGTGGACCTGTTTGCCTCTCGTCACAATTGCAGGCTCCCGAACTTCGTCTCGCTCTCCCAGGATCCCTTGGCTCTGGCAGTGGATGCCATGTCCCTGAGCTGGGGGGATCTGGGGTTTCTGTACCTGTTTCCTCCGATACCCATGCTGGGCAGGGTGGTTCGGAAGCTGGCTCTGGAAAGGGTGTCCGCCATTCTTGTGGCCCCAAAGTGGCCAAGGCGAGTGTGGTTCGCAGACTTCGTTCGGCTGGCAGTGGACCAGTTCGTTCTGCCTCTTCGGCCCGATCTGCTCACTCAGGGTCGGTTGTGTTACCCCAATTTACCAGCGCTGGGTTTGACGGCCTGGCTGCTGAAACCTCCATCTTGAAGGAGGAGGGTCTTTCTGACTCGGTCGTTAAGACTCTGATCAGTGCCCGGAAGAGGTCTTCTTCTATCATCTACTATAGGACTTGGAAAGCCTATATCGCTTGG
Organism: Gastrophryne carolinensis; assembly: GCA_027917425.1. Lineage (NCBI taxonomy): Eukaryota > Metazoa > Chordata > Amphibia > Anura > Microhylidae > Gastrophryne > Gastrophryne carolinensis. Next base: position 41,371,758 of record CM051240.1, on the reverse strand, counting down.
TGTGAGATTAGATCTTTTCCTTGTAGGGTCTTTTCGGTCTCCAGGATTCTGGAGTTTTTACAATCTGGCCTGGACTCTGGTCTTCAGCTAAGTACGTTGAAAGGGCAAGTTTCTGCCTTATCTATCTTTTTTCAGAAGCGTTTTGCGCTTCATCCTTTAGTTAAAACTTTTTTCCAGGGGGTTACGCATGTGCGCCCCCCCCTAGGAAACCATTACTCCCTGTTTGGGACTTGAATCTGGTTCTTTCTGCTCTTCAGGCTCCTCCTTTTGAGCCTTTGCAAGATATTGCTTTGTCTACCCTGACTCAGAAGATTGTCTTCTTGGTAGCTATCACTTCGGTCCGGCGTGTCTCGGAGTTGGCGGCCTTGTCTATTCAGGCGCCTTACTTTGAGAGGCATCAGGATAAAGTGGTCTTTCGGTTCAAACCAGACTTTCTTCCTAAGGTTGTTTCTGCTTTTCATTTGAATCAGGATATTGTTCTTCCCTCCTTGTGTCCTAATCCTAAGAATTACAAAGAGAGGGGTTTGCATTGTTTGGATGTAGTACGTTGTGTTAAGTACTATTTGATTATTACGTCTCCTTTTCGTAAAACGGATGCCTTTTTTGTTGTGCCCTGTGGGCCTAAGAAGGGTTTGGCACCGGCCAAATCTTCCATTAGCAAATGGATACGTCAGGCCGTTATTGCGGCCTATTCTGCTAAGGGGAAAGTTCCCCCTTTTCGTATCACTGCTCATTCTACTCGCGCCGTTGGAGCGTCTTGGGCTTTTCAGCACCAAGCTTCTGTTGAACAAGTTTGTAAGGCCGCTACTTGGTCTTCTGTTCATACTTTTTCTGAGTTTTACAAAGTTGATGTGCGGGCCTCAGCGGATGCTGTTTTTGGCCGCAAAGTTCTGCAGACTGCAGTCATTTAAGTTATGCTTCATTTTTGCCTTCGGATACCCATCCCTTGTGGACACTGCTTTTGGATGTCCCAATCGTGAAGAATTAAAGGGGAAGCGGGGTGTGTGGCACACTGAGAATAATACCATTTTGGATACTGCGGTATCCTGGATCCTTTATATGGTGAAGCTTTTCTTTATTTTGAGGTTACCTTTAGATTACTGGTACCTTGTCTTTCTGCTTTTTAAATCACTGGTGTTAATTGGGAGGTACCAGGTATATATAGGCCGGAAGGGGGCTCGTTACAAGACTTCCTCTCTGCAACTGCGTCACCTGGCGGTGAGTAACCCAATCGTGAAGAATTAAAGGGGAAGCGGTGTGTGTGGCACACTGACAATATCCATTTTTCAGGTGAGTACTCACAAAATTGTATTTTTTGATTTGTTTTGATGTATATTATATATGTATATCCTTTAGTACTTATTATCTAAAGAAAACATGTATACTTTATTTGTGGTTTTAACATACATTTGTTTGTTTGTGTATGGGATTGACTATGGCTTAGAGTGAGGGCCTCGATGCTGCCTCTGCTCTCCAATGAGCCGTTATTCATTCATTGGTCGTTTACCGCGGCGACGGCCCTGCCCTCGCCCACCCCCCTCGTCCCTGTGCCCGTTGCCATGACTGCGCGCTGTTATACGGCGCTGCTGTGTGGGGCGTGTCATTGGGGACGGTCTGGGGGGTGGGCGGGGGCATGGTTATGACGTCACTTGTGGGTGGGCGGGGTTTGGCACGGGCGCTCGTCGGGTTCCACTTCCGGCGTGAGTGCAGCCGCCGGCCGGGGCTGCCGTGCGCCGGGGGTTGGAGGCGGGCAGGTGCTGGTGCGCTTTCCCAGCCTATTTTAGCGGCAGCATGGGCAGCATTTGAAGTGGCATCTTGAGGAAGTGACAGTCCGTCACGGAACGCGTGGGTGATTGTCTCGCTCAGCAGGAGGTTAATCTATTTTTCATTGAGGTGATTATTTCCTTGTTAGTTTTTTATACTTTTTGTATATTCGTGAATAGCACTTTAATATTGCACATAGGCACTTTAGGAACTAGATTAATATAGATGCATCCATGCAATGTTAAAATAGTGTGGTTAGCACAGATGGTTAGGATTAATTGGGTTTCTCTTGCTGGGTTGGGCTGTGTATTGGTATGTCTTTTTTAAATGTTTGTGATGATTAATGTACTATTCTAAGCAGACAGCACGTCCTGCTCCAGACATAGTCCTTACATGTGGGTATACCTCCGCCTTCAGCGCCGTGCACTGCAGTATCATGAAGAAAACAAGCTCCTCCCGGCCCTACATATACCGAGGGACCTCCCACAAATCCCCAGATTTCTCTGCAGTGCTGGAACTGCGAAGACATGAAGTATCACGCTCTCGCAGGCGAGCGGGGCTTTACAGCCCGAGGCCCTGCGGGACTATTTCCACCCGTCCTCTCTGTGAAAGAATATGCCTCCCAGCCTGGGCTGCGTTGGTCGGGTGAAGGTAGGCAGCACCTCGTGTGCTTAACGGAGCCATGCTCCACCGCAATCCCCCACCATAGGGTAGGCGGTTTAGGCTGATGGTGAGCCTCTAGTGGATGCCCCTCCCGCATTATTGCCCCGTACCCCGGGTAGTGCTGGACCCTGTGTAAGGGTCGCCATCCTCCCTCATTCCCCAACTAGTTAGTGGGAAAAGAAAGGGGGGGGGGGTTATGTGTGTGGTGGTCCCTGTGTACCAGTATTTCACGCTTATGGCCTTATTTCTGCCCTTCATTAACATTGAAATGTCAGAGCCGCTCTTTATTTGGTTTTCGGCTACCGCCGTATGTCTTTTGCACAGTTTGCGGCATTGTCTAGATGCTTTGGCGCCTTTTCCTTACTAGTCGTAACGGTTTTTCTACAAATCCTTAAGCGTGTGATTGTATCCTTGCCTTGCCGTTACCTCAGAGCTTCGCGCTCTCCGGAGTGGGCGGGGACTTGAATTGGCGCTCTCCGCGTCTCGGCCGAGCATCGAGCCCGCCCTTCGAGGTTCGCTGGCCCCATTTTGCTGATCTTTGCGCACACGCGTGGTGGCGGTTCCCTCCTCCCTTGGTCTGTAAGTGCCCTTGCGGGTGACTCCTTTTTATATGTTTTTCTTCCAATCCATTCCATACACTCCTTACTCTTGGGTTTCCTCCTCCTTGCTGATCACGTGACTGCAAGAAAGAACCAGGCGCGGCCCTCCCGGCCCATAAGTAGCAGCTGCCCCTAATCAGATCAGTTTTCTTTCTTGCAGTGGCAAGATGACTGACTGAAGATTCATGTAGCTCTCAAGGTTTTGGCAGCAAGCGAGGGACTGAACCCTGTCTGCTCTCTGCAGAGCCTTATTCCCATGGATCCCTCAAGACCCAAGTTTATGCCTCCACAGCATTGGCTGTTTTGGGGTCCGTGAAGGTAAGGTGGAAGCGCCGGGGTCTTGGGGCGCATACAGAGTGTATATGCTCTAGGCTGCAGGCTTCTCAGAAAGCAAGTCAGCCGCAGGTTTCTCTCTGGTGTACCTGCTGAGGATATTTTTATTTTCACCCAACCCTTCCTTCTTCCAGTTTAGGTAGGCTTTATTTAGGAAAAAAGGAAAGATTTTTTTTCTTTGGTATATACCAGAACCACCTGGCTGTTCACTCACTCTCCTTCTTGTGCTGGAAGGAGGTGGATGTGCTGTCTCTGTTTAGCAGGTAAGAAGCTACGCTTGTGACCTGTGCTATGCCCCCCTCCCCTCGCACTTATCTTCGGGTGTGCATTAAGGACGGCTGTGCGCTCTTTTTTTTCTCTCCTTAGCAGCGCAGCCTATGTTGTAGCCTGGGCCTCCTACCCCCCCCCCCCCCCCAAAACCCTGATATGCGCGCCGGGCGCCTCTCCCCCAGACCTCCCCTCTTCAAGATTTCAAGCGGCCATTCTATGGCCAGGGGGACATGCGTGTAGGAGGCCTGATTTATTAATAAGTGCCTGTGCAGTTTGATTCTGCCATCTCCCTTTCAGGTTGAAAACTTGCAGCAAGGTGAGTGGTTATATTATTATAGAATATAAGGATTTGACTTTGGTTTGGATTCTTTATATCAATCCTTTATTAAACAATTTTAAATATTTTTAAATATTGTTAAACTTTTTCCAAGTGTCTTTTATACTAATGATCATTATATTTATTTTTTACAGTATGAGATGTTTTATTAATTAGTTTTTTTTTTTCTCTTTAATAGTAATTAGTGTTCTGTTTTTGTTATCAATTAATTATTTTGTATTTACTCATAAGATAATTATTTTATCGCTTTTATTGCTTTTATTTATTATAATATCATTACAATGTCATTATAATATCTTTAAGATATTACTATAATACTCTTATATATAAGCGATTAAAAGTAAGTTCATTTTTTGAAAGAATGCTTTTAAAGAAGGAAGAAAAGAAAAGAGGGAAAGAGATCAGTTATTAATCCATTTGCCTCCTCTTTTATTTTTAGATTTGGAAGAAGGACAAAAAACAGGGTTGCGGTTCCTCCCGGTCCCTTTTTTAGGGGATTGGTTCAGGCTCAGGCCCTCTTGGGTCGGTTGGCCTATATATATATATATATATATATATATATATATATATATATATATTTAAAAAAAAAAAAAATAAAAATAAAAAGATAAATATAATACCATGTGGGAGGCATTGGGGATAGCGATATGGCATCCCTCTGGAGCAGGAAAAGATCTGCCCTTTGTGCAAACTGCATCCTCTAGGCAGCTTTTGGCACAGTATGTTCCGCCTGCGCCGTTACGATCGGCCTAGATCACAACAGAGCGGCTGTTCTAGTATCTAGCACAGCGAATGCTGGAGGGAGCACGGCGGCTCATCCATCCCCTGTTTCCCCTCAAGGGGGTGAAGGCAGTGAGGGACAAACAGGTTTTGCTTACAGGCTGAATAATCTGGAGAGGCAGTTGTCTTTGGTTTTTCCAAACGAGGCCGCCTATAAGAAAAGACATTTAGAGCCTGTGGCGGTAGTTGCCTCCTTCGGTGAAGAAGAGGATGAGGATTATATGGACGAGCAGGCCTCTGAGGGCAAGCTGCAATCGGAAGAGGATAGTAACTCCATTTTGTTTTCATCCGATGAGGATCCTCTCCTTGTGAATGAGACTAAAGGTCTACTTTCGGTAGTTTTTGATACCTGGAATATCACCCCTCCTGAGGTTGTGAAAAGAAAGAAGGATGATCTGTTTAAGCCTGTCAGGCAAAGCAGGTGTTCCTTGAACAACCACACTTTTCTAGGATGTTTCTTAAGGAGTGGGAAAACCCTAATAAATTACAGGCCGTTCCTAAGATTCTAGAGGTCAGATATCCTTTCCTGGCAGACATAATCAAACTTTGGTCTTATCCGCCTGATGCGGACTCCCCTGTGGCAGGGTTATCTAACACTTCAGTGATGCCATCCGCTACTATGGGGTCCCTTAGAGATCCCACAGAGAAACATATGGATCAGTTGGCCTGCCATGTCTTCGCCATGATAGGCTCCCTTCTCCGCCCGGTTTGTGCCACGGCCATTGTATCCCTGGCGTCGAGAAAGAAGATGAAGAAGAAACTAGCCAAGGCCAGGTTGCGCAGGCTGTCCCAAGAGTCCAAGGTCTTTAAGGACTGTTTGGACTTTAATGCATTTGCCATTACTGCAATGGAGGATGCAGTCAGGTTGGCAGCCAGAACTTCTGCGCTCCTTGTGGCATTACGCCATTCATTATGGCTTAGACAATGGTGAGCGGACGCCGCCACTAAGAAGGCACTGACGGATTTACCCTTTTTAGGGAGCAGACTTTTTGGGGAAAAGCTGGACGGTATGGTTAAGGACGGCAAACTGCCTCAGAGGAAAAAATCGACTAGGCCTTTTCAGAGGTCATCATCTTTTCGGCCCTTTCGGAGGGGCAGAGGGGCCTTTCGGCCTTCCTCCCGCAAGAATTTTTGGGGTAGAGGCAGAGCGCGTAATAGGGCAAGAGGATCCTGGAGAAGTAGGCCTAAACCTCCAGCCAAGTCCACTTCAGCATGAGAGGGCGCCCTCACCCGAGCGGGTGGGGGGACGGCTTTTGCAGTTTGCTCATATCTGGAGGCGCCGCGTAAGGGATCAGTGGATCCAAGAGGTGGTGTCCTCAGGTTACAAGATCGAGTTTGCAGCCAGACCGCCCGCAAGGTTCCTTCGGTCAGGGGCATCCCGGAACCAGTCAAAGCTAGATGCCCTGAAGTCCGCAATTCAGCATCATCTTCAAAAAGGGGTAATTGCTCGAGTACCCTTTCAGGAAGAAGGTCAGGGGTTTTACTCCAACCTGTTTACAATCCCCAAGAAGGATGGGTCAACTCATCCCATTTTAGACCTGAAGGATCTGAACAAGTATATCCGCGTGAGACACTTCCGCATGGAAACGGTGAGGTCAGCTTTAACAGTAGTTCGACCCGGGGCAATTTTCAGGAGCCAGGGGATTTGTATTGTCCCCTATCTGGATGATCTTCTAATATCAGCCGGATTGCAGCAGCAGATCCTGAAGGACACACATATGATCCGATCGGCTCTGGAGGAATTCGGCTGGGTGATCAATTACCCGAAGTCTCATATCACTCCGGCACCAGTAAGGAACTTCTTAGGTTTGATTCTGGACACCGTCCAAGTCAAGGTGTATCTTCCAGAACAGAAGACTCGACTAATCCAAGATCAGATAATGCTTTCTGGCTTGCCGACAGCCGACTATTCGGCTGGGTATGAAGTTGATGGGCCTGATGGTGGCCTGCTTTGAGGTGGTGCCCTTTGCTCAGTTTCACATGAGGCCCCTTCAATGGAATCTATTGGCGAGCTGGGATCGAGCCCCACAGTCGCTGGATCAGATCTTTGTACTAACGCCCTTGGCAAGACATTCCCTTCTGTGGTGGATGGACCCTCTTCATCTGTCTGTCGGCAGGTCCTTCTTGACTCCACAGTGGCAGTTCATTGCCACGGATGCCAGTCTCACAGGATGGGGCGGCATTTGGCAGACTCAGAAAGTCCAGGGCCAATGGGGACCGAGAGAAAATCAGCTTCCCATAAATGTATTGGTATTAAGAGCCATCGGGCTAGTTCTTCAGTATCTGACCCCCAGCTTGAAGGGACAGGCGGTCCAAGGCCAGTCGGACAACCGGACGGCGGTTGCTTATATCAATCATCAGGGGGGTACCCGGAACAAGGGTGCTCTTCGGGAGGTAAGCCGGATTCTGATCTGGGCAGAGGAGAATGTTCCCTGCATCTCGGCAGTTTACATCCCGGGGGTAGAAAATCAGGAGGCCGACGCTCTGAGCAGGAAGATTCTGCATCGGGGAGAATGGTCCCTCAGTTGGAAGGTTTTTTCAAGCCATTTGTCTTCGCTGGGGACGTCCGGAAGTGGATCCCTTTGCATCCAGACACAATCACAAGCAGCCGAGATTCATGTCCCTGTCAAGAGATCCTTTGGCTATAGCCACGGACACCCTTTCGGTCCCTTGTACAAGGTTCAAGCTCCTGTACATTTTTCCCCTGTTTCTGCTTCTGAGTCGAGTACTAAGAAGGATAATTCAGGAAGGAGTACCTACCATTCTAGTAGCTCCTCATTGGCCAAGAAGTTGGTTCTCAGACATAACAAGGATGGCGGTAGACCAATGGCGCCTACCGATGGAGCCAGATCTTCTCACTCAGGGGGCGCTTCGGCACCCGAATTTACAGATGCTGGCTTTGACGGCTTGGCTATTGAGACCACGGTCCTAGCTGAGAAGGGATTATCGGCTAAGGTCATTCATACCATAATTCAGGCCCGGAAGAAGTCGTCTTCCATGATTTATTACAGGTTCTGGCGGTCATTCATATCCTGGTGTGAGGCTAGGAATGTCTCATGCAGATTGTATTCAATTTCCAGAATTCTAGAATTCCTTCAGAATGGCTTAGAAACGGGCCTACAATTAAGCACTCTAAAGGGACAGGTATCTGCCTTATCCATTTTTTTCCAGAAGTCTATCGCTAGTAATAGACTCATTAAGACTTTTTTTCAGGGAGTCACTCATGTTCGTCCACCACGCAAGTCTATTCTACCGGTGTGGGACTTGAATTTGGTGTTGACGGCTCTTCAGGGTGCTCCCTTTGAACCTATGGTTGATTCTCCAATAAGCATTTTGACGCTTAAGGTAATATTTTTAGTGACAATCTCCTCTGTGCGGCGTGTTTCAGAGTTAGCCGCTTTATGCATGAAGTCTCCTTATTTTGAGTTACACAGAGACAAGGTAGTTTTTCGTTTTAAGCCTGATTTTTTTACCTAAGGTCATCTCTCCTTTTCACCTTAATCAGGAGGTAATTCTACCCTCCTTATGCCCAGTTCCGGCTAAGGAAAGGGCGCTTCATTCTTTAGAAGTGGTTAGAGCCATCAGGTATTATTTGGCAGCTACAGATGCCTTCCGCAAGACGGTTTTTCTTTTTGTCATTTCAGAAGGACCAAAAAAGGGGCTTCCGCCAGCTAAGGCCACTGTCAGTAAGTGGATTAAGCAGGCAGTAGCTAGAGCTTACTCGGCCAAGGGAAAAGAACCCCCTTTTCAGGTCACAGCCCATTCCACTAGGGCCATTGGGGCTTCCTGGGCTTTTCAGCATCAGGCTTCGGTGGAACAGGTTTGCAAAGCGGCCACCTGGTCTTCTGTTCATACTTTCACCAAGTTTTACAAAGGTGGATGTTAGAACCTCAGCTGACGCTGTCGTTGGTCGGAAGATTCTACAGGCAGTAGTGAAGTGAACTTCCTGCCGTTCTGCATTAGAGGATCCCGCCCATAGATGGCACTGCTTTTGGAGATCCCAAGAGTAAGGAGTGTATGGAATGGATTGGAAGAAAAAACGCAATTCTGTGAGATACTCACCTGTAGAATTGGTTTTTCTGGGAATCCATTCCATACACTCCGGCCCACCCGTTTTTTGTGGGTCATGTTATCTTCCGATGCTTTTCTGATGGTGTGTTTAATCATTTTTTGATTATTAATTCAGAGAATTTAAAGAGAAAGAGAAGATATATATAAGATTATATATATATGCATAGAGATTTATGAAGAGGTAAAAAAAAAAAAAAAAGAATATAAGTAATATGACTATTTTGAGAGCATTTTTTGGTTGAGTTTGATGTGTACTAACATGGATTCTTATTGCGGCCTCCCGGCCTGCCTCTAAATTATTTACTGCTTTTTAAGTAAACTGATCTGATTAGGGGCAGCTGCTACTTATGGGCCGGGAGGGCCGCGCCTGTTTCTTTCTTGCAGTCACGTGATCAGCAAGGAGGAGGAAACCCAAGAGTAAGGAGTGTATGGAATGGATTCCCAGAAAAAACAATTCTACAGGTGAGTATCTCACAGAATTGCGTTTTTCCAGCTGCGCAAGGCTCTGATACCCATTCTTCTCCTTTCAGACGCTAAGATTCCGGTGGCATCCCCCGGCCTGATATATATCTTAAACGGGTTCACATTTAAATTCTCCCACATTCCTAGCGGGTCTTGGGGCATCCGGGGTCGCTTATAGCATAAATCCCTGCTGGCATATTGCTTTGATAATCACCATATGGAGGCATCTCAGAATTATGTGTCCGGGGTCCCGCCAGGACAAGACTGGCTGTGTACTGCGTGGGGACCACCCCACGCTGACGCTGACAGAGCACGGGTCTGCGGACCGTGTGCTGAACAAGCACTGGCCCTGCAATCAGGTTTACCAGTGGCTGCATCTTGCTTCAATACACCTGTCTCCCCTTGTTTAAATCTCACTCCTGATGAGTCGCACTTGAGCGGGGATGACCAGCAGGTGGTGCCGCGCAGGCTACGGCTGAGCAGGTGATGCCTGGTTGGCGGAGCGCTTGGGCGCTGGAAAGAAGCGGTCCCTGACGCTTCCTGGCTCTATGTTTTTCAAGCAAACTGAAGAGTCTGCTGCTATGCAGGTCCTCGATCCTTCGGATGAAGGTGGACTGTTTTCAGGTTCCGGTTCCTCAGACGAGATACCTTGGACCCGTGATAATTCTGGCCCTGGTTCCTGGGGCCGGTGTGACACTGATAAATTACTCCCAAGCCCAAGAGGGAGAGTTTCCACACGGCGCCGCCGCGCTTGGAATTTCTAGAGCAGGATCATTCCAGGCTCTTATATCTAAGGATTGGGAATCGCCTTGTGAACGTACAGGAGTTCCGGGGGTCTGGGATTGGAAGTACCCTTTTCCCCCTGATGTGGTTGGCTGCTGGTCAGCCCCTCCCGAGGTGGATGCACCTATTATTGGGGTTGCTAACCCTCCGTTCATGACAGCCATCGTACCCTTCGGGATGCTGAGGACCGGGGCATTGACAGTCTGGCTTCCCACGCCTTTTCGTGGGCAGGGACGGCTCTGCGCCCGGTCTGTGCCGCGGCAGTCACTGCGGTTGACTGCCAGGACCCTTCTTAGGAAGATACTTGACCACCAACCGGAGGATCTCCCTTGGGAGGTCTTTAGGGCACTGTCTGATTGTGATGTTTTTGTGAGTTTATTCTCTCAGCGATGGAGGACACTGTTAAAATGTGCACTAGAACCTCGGTTCTTGTGGTGGCTATTCGCCGCCTGCTTGGCTGCGACAGTAGCGGGCTGACAATGATGCTAAAAAGGCTCTTACTGGCCTTCCCTTTAGAGACGACGCTTATTGGGGCCCGGTTGGACCTTTTGGAAAAAAGGAGTAAGGCACCCTCGAGCAGAAGGCCGTCTCGGCCTCCCAGGGGCAGGGACACCCCTCCCCTTCCCTACGTTAGTGTCAATCGCGAACTAGAAGTGTGCTTCCAATTTTTTGTAATGGAGACCCGCCCCAGGGGGGGCAGGCAACGCCCTGGGTCCTCCGGCTGTGCGAAGTCCAAATATGCACAAGCGTGAGGGGACGCCCTCGCCTTGTTGGGCGAGTGGACTGCCGCAGCACTGGGCTCCTATCGCAGGGCGCCATGCTTCTTTCAGGTTGTTACAGGAGGTAGTCCCCCCCCGGATGCAGAATGGAGTCTGCTGGGCGTTCCTTTTTCTAAGGTTATCAGGGTTCTTCTAGTCCCTGTTATCCCTTCAGGAGTTGAGGCAGGCCGAGTTTGGTGTGTAGGGTCTGGGCTCTCTTACAGGTTGGCCCTTGACCTGTGATTGCATCCACTTTACCCTTCCCCTCCGGGATGAAGCAGTCTGACCCAGGTTGGCATTCTGGGGCCTAGCATTTATTCCTTTACAGGCAGTTTCTACATGGTATCTACCTGTTGGGCCGCAGGCGCTCTAGTCCAGTAGACCTCTTGATGCATGTGAGGATTTATAATCCCTTTTTAGTCCCCTGTGCCTTCAGGACACCTAGGCCACTTCCAGCCAGTGTTGAAGGTCCAACTCTGCGCATTGGGGTATTGTTTTGGTTCCTCTCCTGCTCCCAGATGACTCACCGAGGCGAGTATGGGAGTGGTGTCTTGGACGTGCCCGTGTGGCGTCCGCGCTAGGTTCTACTTTATTGTCCTTCTTTGCTTCCTATTTTTGCATCAGGCCGTGTGGCTATTGACTTGTGGCTCCTTTGGGAATCCTGTGGATTGGTGCTCAGGCACATCACTTACTTAGTGTTCCCCGGTTCGGTATCCCCCTACGGGGTGGCATTTAGATTGGTTCATGTTAGAACCTTCCTTCTGCTAAATGTGGACTTGTTATGGAAAGGGCCTTGCCCTCTTTGATGTCGCACTTCCTTTACCTTGCAGCCGGTGGGCCTGTTGGTGGCGGCCCAGATGCTGTCCCTTATTCTCAGGAGCCCTTGGGCCCTGCGACACCTTTGGTTACTTATCCTGGACAGGGTTCCAGCACCCCTGGAACTAGGTCAGTACGCTCCCCCTCGTTACGGGGGTTCCTTTTGAGGTTGTAAATTCAAGGAAGATGTCTGGGACCATTCCTTCCTTCTCTCTTCTCCCTGTAGATGGTCATCATGGGTACCAAGTCTTGCAGGTGGACTGGGGGGTCTTATTTCTCCTGAAATCCCCCGTGGTTCCTAAAGGGGTCCCCTTAGGGGATCCATCTTCATACGGTTTTTTTGGTTGACACATTGAGCCTTTGGTGGGCTCTAATTTGCTGGACTACTCCTCTTCAGGACTTGTCCTTTTTGGGGACTCTCGATCAGTCTGTGGACAGTGGCTTGTCCCTTTTTATCTGTGAAGGTCTTGGAACAGGTTGACCCTTCAAGAAGGTTCCGGTTCGATTCTAAGTGGGGGTTTACATCCCTTGCACTTCATTGGTATTAGCTTGGCTGGCTGCCCTAACGTGGCAGGAAGTTCTATTCTAGTATCTCACTGAGTCCCTACTGGTGTGGCCCTGTGGGGCCCCGTTGCTATTACAGGGACTCAGGGTTATTGTCCCAGGACTCTCTGGCCTTGGTCATGAGGGCCTAGTATTGCTTCTGTCAGGACATTATATTCTATATGTCTTAACTTCTTTCACCCTGCCAGGCGGGGTTCTGCATAAGATTGCAGTAGAAAGGGAGAACCGTTATGCTGGGGGCCCTGGGTGGCCCAGCGGGGCGTGGTTCGCAGATTTTCTGCTGAAGACAGTCGTACTGTATGCCCTCTCAAGAGGGCTGTTCTGCCTATTCAGACTACCTACTACGTCGCCCTTACCTACAGGCCATTTAGGCGATTGGTCGGTTGGCTTTTCACCCTATTGGAGATGGGTATCTCTGGGTGTCTTTTCTCTATTGGAGGGCTAGGCCTAGCTCCCTCCTCTTCTTCTCCCTTTTCTGCCGGCTATGTTGGAGTATGCTCTTCTAGTCTGCTTTGCTTGGACTAGCTCTCTTTCCTGCAGGATGTTCCCTATCCCTGGGTCCTAGGATTATTATAGCACGGTTGAAGTTGGCTCCCCAACTCGGTGCTCTGAAGGTTTCAGGGCTCGCCCTGTTCACATACTGCAGAAGTCTAGTTCAATCTTCTGTGTTGCGCATTCCTCAGGGGTTGCTCAGGTGCATTCCCCAGGGAATTCTGTGCTCCCTTTTTGGGGGGTTACTTATCCGGATGCCCTGCTAAGGGTTCCCTTGGGTCTTATTCAGGTTCTTGTCTGAACTGTTCCTTCCCTCATATCGCTCTTCTGGGGCGGTTGCTTCAGTCAGAAATGTGCCATAAAGGATGGCTCTGTTAGTGGTCCTAGTCATTATATATAAATATATATATATATCTGTACACCATGAGGTGAGGGTGTTCCGCCTTACGCCGAATAGGGTCCAGGCGGTGTTCTTATTCTCCTTTAGTCCAGACCCTACGGTCTCTAGGCTATTGTCTGGCTTACTCTGAGCGAAAGGGATCTGTATCCCTCATCAGGTGTTGGAGATTCCTGGCCTTTCTCTTGTCCCTGGCAGGGATTATGCCCCTTGGGGCTTATAGGTTTCTCCATCCTTATGTACCGGATCTGATTGCTAACACGGGTGTAGGTGCCCTTTGGCTTGGTCCTGCTCGGTCGCCTTGTTCCTCTGAGCCTAAAGTAAACGTCTCGGCTCTTGCTGAGCCTTGTTAGTGTTGTTTTTCAGTATTCCTGCTGGTCTCGCCTGAGACCTGGGTTCATATTCTCAGATGGGGAGATCTCTAAGGTTGCCATGGCTGCCCCTTTTTTTCCAGTAGCATGGTTAGGCTGTTACTCTGGCCTACTCGTTAGGGGAAGATTATTCTTCTCTCTTGGTTTTTGCTCTCTTACTACTTGTGCTTGGCTTGGGCCTTTCAGCACTAGGTTCTGTTGAGCAAGCTGGCTAGTCCGCTGCTTGTGTTCAGTTCTGCCTTTACAAGAACTCAAAGGCTGAGGTTAGAGCATTGCTCTCGTTGCTCTTGGTAGCATGGTTAAGGTGACAGCACTTTTATGGTTGTCTGTGCCTTTTTTCTCGGGGATCCCACCCTACTTATGGACACTGCTATTGGATGTCCCACATGTAAGGACTATGTCTGGAGCGGGACGTGCTGTCTGCATATAATACCAACTCTACAGGTGAGTACTTCACAGAGTTGTATTTTATGTTTTTTTAATGAGGTTTTCTGATGAATGAAACTATTGATAATAACTAGTGATGGTGTTGGCTTATTAGTTGAGTAGGAGTGGTGCCTTTTTTGCTTAGTGCCTGTTCTTGTGGTACACTGGGCCACAAGGTGTTTTGTTTAATATATTGTGTATTTGGGATGCTTAAATTGGCACACTCTTGCCCATATATGCATTTGATTTAGATGGTGCTGAACTAGGTGCATTTTGTGCAGGTTTTTCATGTTCTTGTCCAATCCTCGTCAGCCTATCGGCTTGGGGATGAGGTTAGTGGGGCTGATGGTGGCCACATTCGAAGCGGTCCCGTTTGCTCAGTTTTATATGAGGACGCTTCAGCTCTTTCTCTTGGCGAAGTGGGACAAGTGTCCTCTGTCATTGAATCGGGTTTGTTTGTTGTCTCCCCACGTTCTGCGGTCCCTTCAGTGGTGGCTGACTTTGAGCAATCTCAGAAACGGCAAGTCATTTCTGACCCCCTGTTGGGAGTTGGTCACTACGGATGCCAGCCTTATGGGTTGGGGGGGCATCTGGAGGAAGCACCGGTTCCAGGGGTTGTGGGGGCCTCAGGAGGCTCACTCCCCAATCAATTTATTGGAGCTTCGGGCCATTCGGCTTGTTCTGCTCCGACTGACTCATCTTTTGCGGGGGCTGCCGGTTCAGATTCGGTCAGACAACCGAACAGCAGTTGCATACATCAATCACCAGGGAGGGACTTGCAGTTGGGGTGCCCTTCGGGAAGTGTCTCTGATCCTTCAGTGGGCAGAGATCAATGTTCCCTGCTTATCGGCAGTTTACATTTCGTGGATAGAGAATGTGGAGGCAGACTCCCTGAGCAGAGCATGCGCTCGCCAGGGAGAGTGGTCTCTCAATCCCAGGGTCTTTCAGTTTCTTTGTCACAAGTGGGGGACTCCACGGTTGGACCTGTTTGCTTCTCGTCACAACCACAAACTTCCAGTTTTTGTGTCTCTATCCCAGGATCCTCTGGAAGTGGCAGCGGATGCCATGTCTCTGGCCTGGAAGGATCTGGGGTTCCTGTATCTGTTTCCCCAATTCTCTATGTTAAGCAAGGTGGTGCGCAAGTTAGTTCTGGAGGGGGTGCCAGCAATTCTGGTGGCCCCAAGGTGGCCAAGGCGGCTTTGGTTCGCAGACGTCACAAGGCTGGCAGAGGATCAGTTCTCTTCCTCTTCTTCCAGATCTCTTAACTCAGGGTCAACTCTGTTACCCAAATTTACCAATGCTGGCTTTGACGGCTTGGCTGCTGAAATCTCCATCTTAAAGGAGGAAGGTCTTTCTGACGCGGTCATTCAGACTCTTGTTAGAGATAGGAAGAAGTCTTCCTCTGTTATTTATTACAGGACTTGGAGGTCCTATATGGACTGGTGTGAATCTAGGGCCCTGCCTTGCAGAGTATTTTCTATCCCTAGGATTTTGGAGTTTCTGCAACGAGGTCTGAATTTGGGCTTCCAGATTAGTACTTTGAAAGGGCAGGTTTCTGCGTTGGCTATTTTCTTTCAAAGGTCGTTTGCTCTTCATCCCTTGGTTAAGACTTTTTTTCAGGGGGTCACGCATGTGCGTCCTCCTAGAAAGCCCCTACTTCCTGTTTGGGATCTTAATCTGGTGCTCTCTGCTATGCAGGCTGCTCCTTTTGAACCTTTACAGGAGGTTCCTCTTCATATTCTTACTCAGAAGGTTGCTTTTTTGGTTGCTATTACCTCCGTCCGTCGGGTTTCTGAATTGGCGGCCCTGTCTATCCAGGCCCCTTACTTCGAAAGGCATCAGGATAGGTGGTTTTCCGTTTTAAACCAGGTGGTGTCTGCCTTCCACCTAAATCAGGATATAGTTCTTCTTTCATTGTGCCCTAATCCTAGTAATAATAACGAAACGGTTTTACATTCTTCGGATGTTGTTCGTTGTTTTAAGTATTATTTGGTTACTACTTCAGCTTTCCGTAAGACAGATGCCTTTTTTGTTGTGCCCTCTGGGCCTAGGAAGGGTTTGGCACCCGCCAAACCTTCATCAGTAAATGGTTATGTCAGGCCATTGTTGGGGCCTATTCTGCTAAGGGGAAGGTTCCCCCTGTCACGCTCGGGGTAACTCCAGCCCTCCAGATAAGCCCTCAACCCCCAATCTCCGCAGCCAGCTTCACCTGTAGGGGCCCCCGCTTGCCGGGACGCAGAATACGCCTGCCCGGGATCGGTTGCCCCCAGGACTTCAATGGCTCAAAAGATGAGAGCTTATTAATAGGAGATCTGAAGAACCAAATGGCTAGAGCGTTAGCAGCGGAAGTCCAGAGACAGGCCAGAGGTCGACAACGGGAAGACAGAGATCGTGGCGGTACCGAAGGATTAGGCAATTCGTGGTCAAGTTTCTAAGCAGAGGTCGGCAACAGGAGTTCAGATCAAGAATGGTCGGTTCAGGCGGTGGTCGGCAACGGGGGTTTCAGATCAAGAATGGTCGGTTCAGGCGGTGGTCGGCAACGGGGTTTTCAGATCAAGAATGGTCGGTTCAGGCGGTGGTCGGCAACGGGGTCAATAACAGATACACAGAGGTCAATACTAGGTACAAGGCGCTATCACAGGCACTGGGTGACTGACGGAGCGAACCTAATATAGGCACAGACAAGATTGGGGATGGGGGAATGGGTGTGTGATTGGTGCACATAGGAACTGCTTAGGGATTGGTCAGGACGAGGGATGAAGGCAACCTCCCTACCCTGGGCTCATTGGCCCATATACAACCCCAGAGGCGTTCAGCCCCAAAGTCAATGGCTCATTGGCCCTGTTGCAGCAGAGCACTCCCCCCAACCCCACCTATGCCGGAGGGCATAAACGGAACGTGCGCGCGAGCACGTGTGAGGAAGCCGGGGCCGCCGGCTGGAGGAAGAGAAGGCGCGTGCACACCAGCGGGAATGGAAGCCGCCGCGGCCGCCGGGCGGGAGGCCGCGCAGCGGGAACGCTGCTGGACCGGGGAACGGGTAAGTGGAACCTGACACCCCCTTTTCGTGTTACTGCTCATTCTACTCGTGCTGTTGGGGCTTCTTGGGCTTTTCAGCACCAGGCGTCTGTTGAACAAGTTTGCAAGGCTGCTACTTGGTCTTCGGTGCATACTTTTTCTAAGTTTTACAGGGTTGATGTGCGGGCCTCAGCGGATGCTGCTTTTGATCGCAGTTCTGCAAGCTGCAGTAATTTAAGTTATGCATTTTTGCCTTGTTGGATCCCCACCCATTATGGACACTGCTATTGGATATCCCAAGTGTCATGAATGTTGGAAGCGGGGTGTGTGACATACTAGGAATAATACCATTTTGTGAGTACTTACCTGTAAAATAGATATTACGAGTATGTCACACACCCCGCTTCCCCCACCCTTTTTTGTTCTGGGGTCCTTTATATGGGGTTTTTTATTATTTTCAGTTCACTATATAATTTGCTCTTCCTAGTTTCTCACAGCTTTTTTAAAAGACTGGGGAATAGTGGGAGGTCCCGGGTACTTATGGACCAGGAGGGGCACCTTTTTTCCATGTCCTCTCTGCAAGATCGCCCTCTACAGGCCGGTTTCCCAAGTGTCATGATGTCAGGCCCGTGGGAAACCCGCCTTCAGAGTAAGCCCACAACCCCCAATCTCCGCTGCTAGCTTCACCTTTAGACAAGCCCCCGTTTGCCGGGACGCTTTATACGCCTCGCCGGACACGGTTGGCCCCAGGACTTAATAGCACAAAGGATGTGAGCTTACAGGGGTTGAAGGCAAGCACGAGTAGAATGACAGTGGACGAGGGAGGAGGGCGCGCTCGGCGACACGCGCGCCGCTGGAGCTGGCATCTGAGGCAGAAGCCGCTGCTGGGCAGGAGAAACCCTGGTCAGTTGCCTAGGGACACCACGGGCACGGGCTGAAGGCAAGTCATTCATGACACATGAATGTTGGAAGCGGGGTGTGTGACATACTCGTAATACCATTTTGTGAGTACTCACCTGTAAAATGGGTATTTTTCTGGTGTACAGCTGTGGGGCCACATGTTTCAAGGGCAGAACTTGAGAGGGTGCAGGGGGTGTGACCGGATGGTCAGGGGGGCCCCATCATTGCTGCTCCTCCATTTGTCTCTGCTGTTTCAGTCTTTAGTTGTCTAACTGCATCCAATTGATGTCTACTGTATGAACTGTGAAAGGGCCCCATTTAATGTTCGCACCAGTGCCCCTTCACATTTTGTTACGCCACTGTTTATTAGGAACCTAAGCAATATTATTACATGAGTAGATGAAATATATCGGCCATTGTCTAACAGCACAACAGTGATTGCTCTGGAATGGTCTTGCTGACCCAATATGTTCTGTAAG
Source organism: Gastrophryne carolinensis (assembly GCA_027917425.1). NCBI lineage: Eukaryota > Metazoa > Chordata > Amphibia > Anura > Microhylidae > Gastrophryne > Gastrophryne carolinensis. Next base: position 41,353,478 of record CM051240.1, on the reverse strand, counting down.
GGACTAAATAGTAAAGGGGACCTACACTCTAAACAAATGTACATCCTCCGCTGCCCCACTAACAAGCCGAAAAGGCAGAGAGCCCAATATAGTGACCTCATCAATATTGGCGACATCATCATTCCCTTCAAGTCACCTGCCCACCGCCTGCTACAAGAGGGTGGCGCCAACATGACCACCCACCCAGCTCAAGGTAGAAGAGAGCCGCCCTACAAGAATAGTGGGTACAAGCAGATTGGCTGCTGTGAGGGGAGGAGCTAAACCATGGGTGTAGGTCCTTTTAGGTTACAGTATATAGAGGTTTATCGTTCACTGTAGAGGGTTCTCCATATTTTTTATGTGCAATGTTCCTAGACATGTATGATACAATGCTGTTAATAAAATACTTTGATAAAATGATGTGTTCTTTTTGGGGTTCTATATACTTTTAAATATTTTATTATGATTATTACTATATTTTTTGAAGTCTGCAGGAGCTCAACAGTGAAACACAGGGGTTTATTTAAGGTAGACCAAAACCCAGGATTTTGACTATCCTGGGTTTTGGTCCTTGTCCCGCTGTGCGAAACCCCCCAGATCGCCGATGCCAACTCACCTCTTCCCGGTCCTACGGCGCATGCGCGGCAGCTCGTCCAATCAGCGTGCTCGCTGACGTCACGCCATCTAAGCCAGCGTCTAAGATCAGCTGCTCTGACCACGCTAGCAGACGCATCCCCCACTTCCCTCTTATAGGGTGAATGCCCGCGTTGGCCATTCATAGATGCCTGGCGCAGACACACGCACTGCTAGAGGGATAGCGGGGATGTGGTCGCGGCTTACGTGTGCGCCGTTGGCCCAGGAGGGTAAGTGAGCGCTGTGATCTGGGGGATTTCACATAGTGGGGCATCCTGATTCTGGATGCCCCAGGGGGAGGGGACCGATCGGCTGGGTTTTGGTCCACTTTAAGAAATGCTAAGGCCACGTAGTGGCAGATGAGTGTCAGGTCCCAGTGCAAAAGGTGTATTTATCAATTCAAAAATCCAGAGCACCTGTGATAGTGCCAGGTAGTGTCCTATCTATCCCAAAGTCCCATCGATCATCAGCATCGGTGATGAGATGAGTTCCCTACAGTGCCAGATAGGACCAGGCGCTCACCCTGCACTGTGTGGCCTTATCCCATACATGTCAATCCCGTTTTTTGAGCTCCTCTGCGAGCGCTATGTTTTTTTTTTTCTTTTAACGGACCAAAACCGACCGCGATCTGCGGGTCGATCGATTCCCTTCCCCCGGGGCATCCAAAATCAGGATTCCCTGCAGCGTGAAACCCCCCCAGGGCACCCTATACATTTTGCTTGATTCCCGGTCCAACGGCACATGCACTAGCCGTACCCTACCTTAGATGAGGTCAGCACTGATTGGACGCGCGACCGTGCATGCGCCTTAGAACCAGGAAAAGGTGAGTTGACTGCGGGTATAAGCGGGTATGGGGCACTGTAACAGAGCACCTCAGTCGCTGTAGTAACCTGGCCGGCATTGATGAATGTGATGTATGTTTTGCGCTGTAACACCAGTACAGCGCTGCAGGGAGTGAGAGGTAGTGCCAGCTCAGTGCGACCGACTTTTGGTGCTCCACACCATACTTATCAAAAAAGGACACACACACAGCGTTGGCGCTCTAAAGCTGGGCACTATAGCATAGAGCGCCAGACACAGCGTGATTAAAGTCTGTGTTTAAACACATATCCACCAGTAACAAAGCGAAAACACATGGAATGACATTGTTGTAACATTGTGACATTAACACTTTAGTGCCAGACCTGTAATTACAATTCTGCATGAAAAACGAAAACGTTTTTAAAAATGACTTGGAGAGGTCACACAATTATTTGAGAGAAAAAAACCCTGTTTAAACAGAAGAAAAGTAACGTCCATTGAAATATATGGGAGAGCGACAGTGAGCAAAAGGTAATACCTGGTGTCAGAGAGCCACATGTCACGTGGTCCCACTACAAACCAGGAACCTCCCGACACAAAGACCGCATTCCAAAACACTTTGTCCGACCCCTCCAATCAGGGATACCAGGCTCCACAGCCTTCGGACACACAGATTCTTGGTTTAAGGCAAAGCAAATCGCTCAAATTAAATATAAGTTTTAATGCTATAAGCACACTAGGCAGTAATAACAAACATTTAACTATGAGGTAATATGAAATGATACAGATGATACAAAATGCTATTCTGAGACGGTTACAGGATAGAGTGCATTACAATAAGCAGTTACCTTAGTATGCAGTTGCAGAGTAGTAGTGATGATGGGGAGCTCTCACAAGGGGTATGTCAAGAGCTTATCGATGATGATGGCCACCCCCAGTATGCTGACTGCATATCCCTTCCAGATGAGAGACCCCTACCTGGTTTCAGACCACCCTATTTATGCTGCGAGGGCCCTCCGCCCTCTCCCCTCTGTGGGACGGGATGTCACCTCCCCAGGGTTATGGAGCGTGCTTTTGCCCTAAAACCCTTTAGAGGTTATAACTTGGAGCAGGGGGTCATATGGCCTTGGAAGCAGCACCAAACTATCGGGCTGGAGGCCGTGCACCCAATGAGTCCAGAAATGGAGTTCCTAAGCAGACCAGAACCTTAGATCTCCGTTTACGGGGCTTTGCTTTATTTCAGAGAATGCAATTTACCTATCCCGTATGCGGTTTTGTGAGCCGGTTCTGATTCTGTAACTGGTTTGGCGCTGCGACACATGGATGCGCAGTTATGGAGCAATTTCTGTTGGTGCCGCTAGCCTGCGGTTCTTATCCTTGCTATGACAAATTCACAGCAAGGGGTCCAGCGAGCTACAGACTAAGCGGCAGCTTCCCAGACTAAGGTGCGACTATCGGCAGGAAAGCAGCATCACAGGGATTTGTGATCTCTGCTGCTTGACCTGTAAATGCTAATTTCTTTTCTTGAATAGAGCTAAGGACTTGAGCATTTATAACAGGGGGAATAAAGGGGAACTCCAGACCTGGATATTTGAGGTTTCTTAACTTAAGCTGGGCCGTTCCTTCACACCCGGTGCTCCGAGAGCTAGAGCGCCAGCGCTATACGCTGAGCTGCCTGTAAGGGTTGAGGCTTTGTGATTTGGCGAGAGCTCCAAAGGACCCCTGTGGCAGTTATAGTTGGTTTGGTTTGCTGTGGGGGAGTAAGGTGAGTAACCTTTTTTTTCTCTTTGATAAGCCTTTATATTCCCATTGACCTAACCACCAAAATGATCATGGAGAGGAAATGTGGGGAAATAAAAGCAGACTTGCAGAAAGAAAGGAGACATGTTAATAGTCAATCTTTGATCCTAGATCTTGATTTGGAAGTTTGAATTTCGATAACCTCAACCAAGCGCTGCAAAGAAATACAAGTATTTTAAGTTCACATGTAACTTCTGTTAACAATAACACTGTGTAACGGAAGACAGACTTTTTGGTTCAAACACATCTTCTGCCAGTAGAGTCCATTCTCCAGGGCTGTCCATCAAGCCCTCCAGTAATGATGACCCCCATCAAGGAAAACCTGCCCTCAAAAGGGTTAAAGAGAAAAAAACACCTCCATAGAGTCTATACAACTCTATGGAATATCCTGAATTGAGATGTTCATCTGTATGTCTGACCGGGGATCGCCTAGTACACTCACCTCGCTGCATCCTCGCTCACCACGCCGCATCCCCCACTATACCTTTAGCCTATGCGTGTACCCACACCAGGTATTTCTGAATGGCTGGTGCAGGTAAACCTCACAGCTAGAGGTCAGCTTATCCTCCTCCTCAGCAATCTCATCATCATCATCATCTTCCACATCCTCATCATCATCCTTCTGCTCCTCATTATCATCCTTATCCTTCTCATTATCATCATACTCAATCTCCCCCTTCTCCTCCTCATCATCATCCTTCTCATTATCTTCATCATCATCGTCCTATTTCTCATCATCAGAATCATCACCTCCATCATCATCCTACTTCTCCTCCTCATTATCATCATCATCATCATCCAACTTCTCCTCCTCCTCATTATCATCATCATCCAACTTCTCTTCCTCCTCATTATCATCATCATCCTCATCCTACTTCTCCTCATCATCATCATCATCATCATCCTCATCATCCTCATCCTACTTATCATCATCATCCCACTTCTCCTCATCATCATCCTACTTCTCCTCCTTCTCATTATCATCATCATCCTACTTTTCCTCCTCCTCATTATCATCATCATCCTACTTCTACTTATCACACTATCCTATCCTTGTTTTTTTCAGCATAGTCTGGGCTTTAACATGAATTGTCTTGTTTGTCATTTTTAGGTGTATTCTCAATATTTTTGGGTGAAATATGTACAAAAAAAGTAAAAAAAATCTATTTTTTACAATTTGTAGTTTTTTTTGTAATAAAAAATGTAAGTTCGTCAATAAAATCTTATTGCGTGTGAAACCCCAATTTCTCCCGGTTACAGCGGTACCACATATGTATTGGTAGACACCCTTTCCTGCCCAGGAGACTCCCCCAAACTGATACAGCGCTTTAGGAGATTTTCAGATAAAATAATACCATTTTGTGAATACTCACCTTGTAAAATGGGTATTATAAGTATGTCACACACCCCGCTTCAAGAATCCATAACATGTGGGTAATATCGTCCTGAAGAGGCGTTCCTGCAGAGATGATAGTAAAAAGAAAGCCCCTCCCTGATCCATAAATACCTGGGACCTCCCACTCACTACCCAGTATACAGAAGCAGTAAGGTAAGGGACCAGGAAGAGGCAAATATAAAACGCAACCACGCAAAGTTCACAAAATAGAGGATCCCGAATAAAGAAAAGGGCGGGTGAAGCGGGGTGTGTGACATACTTATAATACCCATTTTACAAGGTGAGTATTCACAAAATGGTATTATTCTAAGTATGTCACACACCCCGCTTCAAGAATCCATAACATGTGGGACATCCAATAGCAGTGTCCAAAAACAAGGGCGGGGATCCAAAACTAGGCAACAATGCACAACTTCAAACCACTGCAGCTTGCAAAACTTTGCGTCCAAAGACAGCATCCGCGGACGCCCAAACATCAACCTTGTAAAACTTGGAAAAAGTGTGAACAGACGACCAGGTAGCGGCCTTACAAACTTGCTCAACAGAAGCCTGGTGCTGAAAAGCCCAGGACGCTCCAACCGCACGAGTAGAATGAGCAGTAACACGAAAAGGGGGACTCCTCCCCTTGGCAGAATAGGCCCCAATGATGGCCTGACGAATCCATTTACTAATGGAAGATTTGGCAGGAGCCAAACCTTTCCTAGGCCCGGAGGGCACCACAAAAAAGGCGTCCGTCTTACGAAAGGAAGACGTAACCTCAAGATAATGTTCCACAACACGAACTACATCCAAGGAATGCAACGCCCTTTCCTTGTCGTTGCTAGGAGTAGGGCATAGAGAAGGCAGAACTATGTCCTGATTTAGATGAAAAGCCGAGACCACCTTAGGAAGAAAATCCGGCTTGAAACGAAAGACAACCTTGTCCTGATGCTTCTCAAAGTATGGAGCTTTAATGGATAAAGCTGCCAACTCAGAAACACGCCTAGCCGAAGTGATAGCCACCAAAAAGGCCACCTTTTGAGTAAGCGAAGACAAGGCAACCTCATTCAAGGGCTCAAACGGAGGACCCTGAAGAGCAGAGAGAACAAGATTCAAATCCCAAACTGGAACCAAGGGCTTCCTAGGCGGACGTACATGCGTGACTCCTTGGAAAAAGGTCCTGACTAAAGGATGAAGTGCAAAGGACCTTTGGAAAAACACCGCCAGGGCAGAAACCTGCCCCTTCAAGGTACTAATTTGGAGCCCCAGATCTAAACCATGTTGAAGAAACTCCAGAATCCTAGGAATGGAGAACTCACGACAAGAGAAGGACCTACCTTCACACCAATCAATATAGGACCTCCAGGTCCTGTAGTAAACAGAAGAGGAAGACCGCTTCCTGGCGCTGATAAGAGTTTGAATCACCGCGTCAGAAAGACCTTCTTCCTTCAAGATGGCGGTTTCAGCAGCCACGCCGTCAAAGCCAGCGATGGTAAATTGGGATAGCGTAGCCGACCCTGAGTGAGCAGGTCCGGCAGCAGAGGCAGAGCGAACTGATCCTCTGCCAGCCTTACAAGATCTGCGAACCAAACGCGCCTTGGCCACCTCGGGGCCACCAGAATCGCCGACGCGCCTTCCAAGGCCAGTTTGCGCACCACTCTGGCTAGCATTGGAAACGGAGGGAACAGATAAAGGAATCCCAGATCCCTCCAGGACAGAGACATGGCATCCACCGCCAGAGCCAGAGGATCCTGCGAGAGAGACACAAAGACTGGAAGCTTGTGATTGTGACGAGAGGCAAAGAGGTCCACCGCTGGGACCCCCCACCTGCGACATATCGAACGAAACACCCTGGGACTGAGAGACCACTCCCCCTGACGAGAGGAGGCCCTGCTCAGCAAGTCCGCCTCCGTGTTCTCCACCCCCGGAATGTAGACTGCTGAGATACACGGGACATGGGTCTCGGCCCAGTCCAGAATCAAAGACACTTCCCTGAGGGCACTCCTGCTGCGAGTCCCTCCTTGGTGATTGATGTAAGCAACCGCCGTCCTGTTGTCCGACCGGACCTGAACTGGCAGACCTCTCAACTGATGAGTCAAGCGAAACAGAACCAACCTGATGGCTCTCAACTCCAGAATATTGATGGGCTCGTGAGCCTCCTGCGGACTCCACAGACCCTGAAACTGGAGGTCCTTCCAAACACCCCCCCAACCTGACAGACTGGCATCCGTGGTGACCGTTTCCCAACATGGAGCCAGGAAGGATCTGCCTTTTGACAGATTGACAGACCCCAGCCACCATTGTAGGGAACGACGAACTCGGGGAGTCAACCGGAAGGACCGGTCCAATGACGACTGCGACCTGTCCCAAACCGCCAGCAGATGCAACTGAAGCGCCCTCGTATGGAGCTGCGCAAAGGGAACTGCCTCGAATGAGGCCACCATTAAACCCACCAGCCTCATCCCTAGACGGATGGTCGGATGATGGGCCAACAAGAGAAGCTGAACTAACTCCTGAATCAAGAGAATCTTGTCCTGGGGCAGAAAAACCCTGGCCTGCGAGGTGTCCAGAGACATCCCCAGAAAAGTCACAACTCTGGACGGAGAAAGAGAAGACTTGGGGTGGTTGATCACCCAACCGAACCTCTCCAGAGTGGACACCACCACTCCGGTGTCCAACTCCGCTTGGTTGAAAGAAGAGGCCATGATCAGTAGATCGTCCAGATAGGGCACAATGCGGATACCCTGAACTCTAAGCAGTGCCATCACCCCCGCTAGCACCTTGGTGAACACCCGAGGGGCTGAGGTGAGACCGAAAGGAAGAGCCACAAACTGAAAATGCCGATCCTCCACCACAAACCTGAGAAACCTCTGGTGTGCTGGAAAGACCGGAACGTGTAAATAAGCATCCTTGATGTCTATGGACATCAGAAAATCTCCCTGACGAAGAGAGTGAATGGCCGAGCGCAGCGTTTCCATGCGGAATTTGCGCGGCCGAATAAACCTGTTGAGAAGCTTCAGATCCAAGATAGGACGGACCGACCCGTCCTTCTTGGGAACCGTGAACAGATTGGAATAGAAGCCCCTGCCCTGCTCCGAGAGGGGCACTGGGCAAATGACAGCCATGTCCAGAAGATTCTTTACTGCCACCAGGAGCCCCTGCGCCACCAGAGGCTCCGAAGGCATCCGAGACCTGAAGAACCTGGAGGGGGGGCGGAGCTCGAACTCTAGCTTGTAACCAGAAGACACCACTTCCCGAATCCATCTGTCCGAGACTTCTTGATCCCAGATCCGAGAGAAGTGTCTCAGCCGTCCCCCCACCCGCAAGGGTGAGGGCGCCCCCTCATTGCTGGGCCGGCTTAATAGTCGGCTTGGGCTTAGACCCCCAATGGTATCCAGAACGGGCACGTCCCCTGCCCCTGTTCCCGGAATCACCTCTAGAAGATTGGGACGCAGATCCTCTACCAAATCTGGCCCCACGAAAGGAAGATGTAAAAGCAGGCGTCCCCCGAAAGGAACGGCGCTGCTTTTTACGTTGAGGCAACCTACCGCCCTTGGTGACGGAGTCCAATGTTTCTCCAAAGAGCCTCAACCCAACAAAGGGTAAAGCCGTCAGAGACTTTTTAGACATGAAGTCGGCCGCCCACTGGCGCAGCCAGACCGACCGCCGAATAGTCACCAACAAGGCTGATGTCCTGCCACACATCATCAAAGTGTCATCCAAGGCAGTCAATACAAAGGACAAAAATAACTCACACCGTTTGAGACTAAGGAACTCAGCACTACCAGGGCGAAGTCCGGAAGATGACAACAAGTCCCTGACCACAGCCCTGGCAGCCAAGACCATAAGCTCAGAAGCGCACACAGGCCGTATGGCTGACCCAATGCTAGTAAAGCCATGACACGCCATTTGGTCAATACGTTTATCCTCCCCATCCTTAAGGGAGGAGCAATCCGGCCTATTTAAAACCGAGGAATTAGACAACCCCAGAACCGGAGCATCGACCTCGGGAGGGGAAACCCAGCGCTTAACCACCTCCGAAGGGAAAGGGTATTTCTTGTCCCACCCCTGAGGGATGCCAGGGAGCCTAGCCGGCCTGTCCCATTCCTTATCAATGATCTTGTGAAAGTGCCGTTGTGAAGGAAACTCCAAGCGCGGCCTGGACTCCTCAAACAACTCACCCTCCTGCTGTGACGCCACCTCGGGAGGGGAAATCTTCAGAACCTCCAACATCAGTGCCAGCGCGTGAGGAGAATCCGAGGATCTCCCCAACTCACTAAGCTCCTCATCAGCGCCCACAGACTGTGCATCGTCCGAAACCTCTGAGCCCTCAGAAACCTCACCTTCCTCTAGCCCAGAATAATCAGACCAATCCAGATTATTAAACTCGTCCAGGTCATCAGCCGGCAAAGCCGGGGACAAATGCTTCCTCTTGGCCGGGGCCTTACGGGCGGCCGACCTGGAAACAATTTTCTCAAGGTTGGCCAATCTGGCGCACATCTCAGCTTGCAGATCCCTGCCCATGACAACGTCACACGGAGCGCGTGTCAGGGAGGGAGGTTGAGATGACTCGGCCGGCGGAGCTGATCCAGAAGCCTGCGCTCCGGACTGCCGCGCAATAGTTTGCTGTGCACAAGGTATACAAAGCAGTACATCGTCCCCTGTAATGGATGCACCACACAACATGCACCTTTTGGGATGCCCCGAAGGGGCCCCTGCCCCAGTATCCGGGGATGCCTCCATAAGGTGAACTTTGTTGGTCGCAATGACCCAAGGAATTACACCAATAAGCAACCCGGGATGCCCCTTTAATGTCCCAAGTGGGAGGATTTAAGACTAAGTGAACCCAGGAATCTAGGACCGGGAGAAAACCCTCTAATTACTAAAGATGACACTCCCAATAGGATACTCCGCCTGAAAGACAGAAAGAACCCCTTAAAAATAAGACCAGAAGACAACAAAACAGTGTATGATAACTAGGACCCACAGGGCCACTCACAAATCCTACGGAACAATGGAGTCCACCACGAGCATGAGGAGACGCAGGCAAGGAATCCGGGGCGTGGCCAAGGCGCAGAGCGCGCGAAGTAAGAGAAAAAACGCCCCTTCCCTGACAGCACGGAACTGACAAGGCTCCGCATTGGCGCCAGCAGCAGCAGAGAGGTGGGAGGGGCGGAGCCGCGGCGACGCGCCGAAAACCCGGCCCCGCCCCCCCCCCCTCCGACGAGGACGCATCTCCCTCTGCCGCCAACGGGACTGTGAGAACCGGCGCCTCCGCAGTAGCGGCGCCGGACAATATGACACGCCCGGCGGGTGCGACCGCAGAGTCCAGCGTCGCACCCGCCCGGCCTAACCTGGCATAATAAGAAACGGGGTCTCGGCTGCGGCAGCGCGCCGCGGGCCGGCCCCGCCCCCAACATGAAGTAAAGCATGAAAGTCTTCTTGCAAAGCACCCGGCGCCCCGGCCGACATGGCGGTCGCGGCACCCATAAAGTAGCACAATCACTAAACATACACCCGCAGCCACCCAGGTGACACAGCACCACAAGGGGCAGCGGGAAACTACAGGCCCTGGGAAGGAGACCCCCACCCCCACAGATGAGTAAAATGAGGACTGAAGAGGGACCCACCCCAGGGGCAACATCAAGGGACGGGGCATCCCAAACCGGGATCACCAACCCGGGACCACCGCCTACCCTCTTATTTTAGGGTCTCAAGGGGGGAGCACTGCTCCTAAGCACCAGAGGTGCCAGCATACCCTCGCTCGGGCCCGCAGCCAAAACTGAGGAGGCATATAATATAAGGGATTATTCAGTAAAGAAGGCCGAGCGGGAATATTCAATAAACAGGCCGGGAGTTACCCCGGCTACCTGAAACTCCCCCAGTGCAAGGAGGAGCCATCATCTTCTGACTTGCTCGCCGTCTTGCAGAGATGGAAAACTGGGTAGTGAGTGGGAGGTCCCAGGTATTTATGGATCAGGGAGGGGCTTTCTTTTTACTATCATCTCTGCAGGAACGCCTCTTCAGGACGATATTACCCACATGTTATGGATTCTTGAAGCGGGGTGTGTGACATACTTAGAATACAACTGTGCTATGTGCACCTTGCAGATTTTCCAGAAAAACAACCATTTACATTAGAAATACCCCCAACTAACTCTATATTCTCTGGAAGTTCACACCTCAAGCTTTCTATGCTGCAGGCTCATGATGGGGGCCACCGTTTTCTGGAAATAATCCCTCAATGTATTCTTTGGTTCTTAGTTTCCCTAAAAAAAGGATAAAAAAGCAGAATCAAAGCCACATTTTCCTAAAAAAACTACAGTATTTTTCACCCTATAAGAGGCAGCTAGGATTTGGGGGAGGAAAATAAAAAAATATATATTTTAAACCAAAAATGCATCATTACAGACAGTGTGGCATTCCCCTATCCCATTCCCATAGGCCATGTGGGATGCCCCCCATTCCATAGACAGTGTAGCATGCCCCCATCCCATTCCCCATGTACCCAGTGTGGCATCCCCCCTCCCATTCCCATATAGGCAGTGTGGAATTCCCCCCATCCCATTCCCTATATAGGCAGTGTCCCCCCCCCATTCCCATTGGCAGTGTGGCATCCCCCTCCCCCCATCTCCATAGGCTGTGTGGCCACGTCAGCGTCGGCGCAGGCCACGCTCACCCCATTCACGGAGCTGGCCGTAAGAAGCAGCGGCAGGCTGTGTCCCGGCCCCGCTGGTGCGATCGCTGTCTATTCAGACAGTGACAGCAGCGGCGGGGCCACAGGCAGCGCCCGGCGCTTCCCCATCTGCTGCGGTCTCTTCCTGTCGCACGAACAAACACCCAGGTCAGGGCAGCGGGTGGGCGTGGCCTGCATGGCGCTGCCCTGAGCTGGGTGTTCGTCCGTGCCCAGGAAGAGACAGCAGAAGATGGAGCGGCGGGCTGTGTCCCGGCCCCACCGCTCCTCTGTCTTCACCTGGGCTCTCGCAAACTGACAGGCAACGCGGGAGCCCCGGGAACAGGTGAGTTTTTTTTTACATTCGCCCGATAAGGCGCACGGACATTTTTCCCCCACTTTTGGGGAAAAATAAGTGCGTCTTATAGGGCGAAAAATACGGTATATACAAACAAGTTAAATCTGAAAAAGCAACATCCCTCACACAGAACAATTCCCAGCATGCATTGCTACTGTCCAGGGAAGAGTTGCCAAACACCCCAAAGTAAAGCATGTGCGTAACGGTCATTTTACTTGAAAATTTCAGCTCTGTTGACACAGTGCGCACCTTGCGCTTTTTCAACCAAAACAACCCTTTACATTTGGAATATCCCCCATAAACCATATATTCCCTGAAAGTACACATGTTAAGCTTTCTAAGTGTACCCAGCTAATTGTAGTGGGCTCATCTTTCTGGAAGTAATCCCTCGAAGAATTCTTTGGTTGCACAGGGTTTCCCTAAAAAATGTATAAAAAAGCAGAATAAAAAACACCTTTTCCTAAAATATCAATATGCAAACAAAAAAAAACAAGCTACATCTGAATGCACAAGGTCCCCCGAGCAGAACAATACCCAACATGCATAGCTACTTTTAACCCTTTTAACTGCCGCCTGCTTGAGATTTTGTCACCCTCGGTTGACATGCGTCATGTTTTGCACCATTTTTGCAGGAATTTCCAGGAAAATTATATATATATATATTGCAGCAGATTAGGCTTTAACATGAAATGTCTTGTTTGTAATTTTTATTCAGTTTTTTTAAATATTAAGTAAAAAAAAAAAAAAAAAAACAAATATTTTTAGAAAATGTTATTTTATTTTTTATTTTGTACTTTATTTTAAATAAAACATTTATTTTATTAAAGAAAACCATATTGTATGTGAAAGCCTAATTTCTCTCGATTACAACGGTACCACATATGTATTGGTAGCCCCCCCTTTCCTGCCCTGGAGACCCCCCCAAACTGAAACAAGTACTTTATAACATTTACAATTAAAATACAACTATCCACATTATAAAGGGTTAAATCAAGAAAAAATGGTTAAAAACCCTTAAAAATCCCAAAAAAATTACATGGGGTCCACTACCTGAAATAACCAGGCCGGGACCAGCTATGCCGGGCTTGTAGGAAGAGGGCGCTGGGGCCAGCTTTGGTGGCCCCTGGCCCTGCAGGTTACAAGCCGGCATAGCCTATGGCTATGGACTCTTCTGCCCCCTCCCCCTGGGCTTTGGGGAGGAAGGTAATTAGGGGTGCCAGGGGTTAATGGCAAGTCACCCGCTAGCCGCAGGTGACTTGACAGCCCCCAGCCTTGTGAACTGGTGTAGGGGTCTCATGGATTCCTTTCCAGTTCACAAGGGGTTAAATGTAAAAAAAACAAAACACACAGATAAAAATTGTATTTTTAATACTTACCTCCCACCCGTCCCCGAGCACTGTGTCCTACGCTAATCACTCTGGCCTCTGCTCTCCTGCTGCTGCTGAAAGCCTTTTATAGCTGCTGGGTGACAGGTAATAAAGGGTTAATTAAAAAAAACAATGACATAGGGCCCCCCTACCCAGGTGGGGGACTCCATTTTTTGAAATTTTAAGGGTTAAAAACCCTTAAAAATCCAAAAAACTAATGGCGTGAGGTCCCCCTTATCCAGTGTAACCAGCTCAGGGGCCAGCTTTGGGCTTTGGTAGCCCCCCGCCTGCAGGCTACAAGCCGCAAAGCGTCATATCCAAGGGCTCGTCTTCCCCCCCTGGGCTTTGGGGAGGCAGGTAATTGGGGGTGCTGGGGGTTAATGGCAAGTCACTCGCTAGCTGCAGGTGACTTGCCAGCCCCCAGCCTTGTGAACTTGTATAGCGGTCTCATGGATCCCTTACCATTTCACAAAGGGTTAAGTGTAAAAATAAAAAAAACACACACAGAAAAAAAACAGCAGCAAGTGGCCACGCATGTGCCGTAGGATAGGAAGAAGTGATTGACCTTGGTGATCTGGGGGGTTTCACAAAGGGGGGCATCCCGATCAGGGTGCCCCCAGGGAAAGGACCGAAACCCAGGATAGTCAAAATCCTGGACAAATCTGAGAGTTCAGCACAAGCTGTAATGTGGAAAATAGATACATACATTGAACCTTTTACAACACTACTTTGTACAGCGCTACGGAAGATGATGGCACTATATCAATAAGCAATAATAATCATGTAACATGTATTGATCTGTGCATGATTGATTAACTTTACATATGCTCAGTGCTGGATTCCTTGTGGAGCTGCATTTATAACCAGATTCTTTTACATGTTGCACACCTTCCAGCTTTTCAGGGTGGGAAAGAGGGACAATTGTTAAATGAAGCCACACCCCCTCATTGAGGGATGGATAGGAGATAGGATGTAACGGTTAACAATAGAAACACTTTGACTAGACAAATGAGGGGTTTATTCATCAAGGTCTAGCGCCAGGTAGAGCCTCGTAGTGGCAGGTATCGTCTAGTAAACGCTGGGCACTGTACACTATACCACATTTATCAAAGTGAATCTGGTGTGCGACTCTAACAGCGCAATATAGCGTCCGATTCATCATTACAGGTTGTGACAGACTCTCTGCCTTTTGGATTTTAAAGGCACTGTTTCTGCCCTTGGACTTTTACATAGGTTCACTACTTTCATTTTCTTGAGCATGTCACAGACGATGTCATTATGCTGTTGATTACGTTACAGACAATGTCATCGTGTTGTTGATTGTGTTACAGACTGTCATTGTGCTGTTGATTACGTTACAGACAATGTCATTGTGCTGTGATTGTGTTACAGACTGCCATTGTGTTGCTGATTGTGTTACCGGCAGAGTTGAGGGTTTGTGTGTCCTGCTCCAATTGGTCTGTGTGTTTGTCATGCAGTCCACGGGGGAAGTCCCCTTGCATGGAGACTTGCATATAAGGCCCAGGGTGGCACTAATAAAGTAGTTCATCTTCACCCTCAATACTGAGTTCTGGGGAAAACGCTATATCGCAATCCACTAGCCCTTGTAAGAGCTGTTTCTGCTTCCGTCACGGATGACTCTGGAATTCCTGCAGCACCTCTCACCATTGGGAAAAGGACGTCTCTGGCGGGGAAGCCCTCCGGCGATAAGGGTTATCGCTACACAGGTGGCTCAGCGTATAGCGCCGGCGCTGTAGCGTCCAGAGCGCCAGGTAAGACCTGTCGCTACCATTTGCTCTCCCATACATTTCAATGGATATTCCTTCAAATCCCTTTCTGAATCTATTTTTTATTATTATTAAATAATTGTGTTACATCTCATGGCCTCGAAAAAGTCGTTTTTGAAGTTTTTTTTGTTTTTAAATTTTTATGCAGAATTGTCATTACAGCTCTGGCAATAAAGTGTTATTGTCCCAGTGTTTAACAATGTCATTCCATGTGTTTTTGCTTTGTTACTGGTGGATATGTGTTCAGAAACAGACTTTGATCACACAGCTTCTGGCGCTTTGGGCTACAGCGACCCAATTTTGAGCGCCGCCGCTGTGTGAGGATGATTTTTTGATGAATATGGTGTGAGTTGCTGAGTCGGTTGCTCTGAGCAGTTGCTACTTTTCGCTTCTTATAGCGTAATACTGATGTTACAGCGACCAGCATCATTCATGATTCCTAGCCAGCGTACTACAGCGACTGAGGCGCTCAGTTACAACGCCCGATAGCCACTTACAGCGTATACTAGCGGTTGCTCTAAGCGCCGCACTACAGACGCTCATCTGGCAATACCTGCCATTAGTAATGAATCAGCCTGTGAATCATTTATTGATGCAGATCTGCCTGTTATACCTCAAAGAGGGACAAATGAGAACAACGAGGGACAGGGGGGCATAAAAGAGGGACAGTCCCTCCAAATCAGGGACACTTTGGGAGGTATGCTTTAGCCTGAATCTTCCGAGTATCCCAATATTCCCTCTATATACGGCTTTCCCAAACAGACCAGCTTATGAAAAGGAAATTCAAGGCTGTTGGCTTATTTTACTTCAGAACCTGATAATACAACTCTCAGGCTTTATTGTGCTTTTCTGGGAGCTTACAGAGATTTTAAAGCTGGCCACACACCTGGTAATATGATTGCGCAATTGCGCAATCCTGCAGTTGGTAGATAAAATAGACCCAGCTCTGAACATGTTACGGAGCTCTGTACAATCCATCATCTGTAACTGGAAAGAGTATGGCCCGACTGCAACCCTAACGAGACATGGCCGCCCACCGTCCACCAACAGCCCAGGCAAGGAGAGCACTAATTCATACCTACCAACTTTTCAGGGCCCCCTCATTGATGGATAGATAGGAGATTGGTTATTACAGTTAAAACACTATAAACACTTTATATAGACAAATGAATCATTTATTGCTGCAGATCTGCATGTTACACCTCAAAGAGGGACAAATGAGGGACAAATGAGAACAACGATCGATAGGGGGACATGAAGTCAAATCGGGGATGCTTGGGAGTTATGCTAATTAGGGAAGAGGCCCACTGTGGAGTAGCCGCAGAGATCCAAAGCTCAGGGAAGAGAGTCTGTCCACAGGACAACTCTGGGAGCCTTATTTAAGAAGTGTCAGCACAAAACAGCTCCACTTTTTGGCCTCAGCGGCACTCGGCATGGTATTTAAAGTGGACCAAAACCCAGGATTTTGACTATCCTGGGTTTTGGTCCATTCCTTCGGGGCACCCTGATCGGGGGTGCCCTGCTGCATGAAACCCCCCCAATGATGCAGCGCTGGGATCTCTGGTTGCTGCAGCGCCAGATGAAACCTGTCGCTGTAGCTCAACATCGTCAAGCAAAATGTAATGTATAAGCACAGAGCTCCTCAAATGTGAAGAGATAGTGGTCAGCCAAACACCAAAGTCCCAAACCGCATGCACATTAACCGGACATACACCAGTGTATCCTTCACCAAGAAGTTTGGACTCTTAACAGACTCCAGCAAATCTTAAGCCCATCTCTCAACTGGTGAATTTCCTTAAAATTACTCAAATTTCTCAACCGGTGAATTTCCTTACAAACACAGGGGGGCACAGGGGTCAGTATGCGGGTGTCAGTAGCAGTGGGGGGCACAGGGGTCAGTATGGGGTGTCAGGCAGCAGTGGGGGTATATGGAAGGTGGAGGGGAGGGCTGCTGGGCCTTGTAGTGCACTCTGGGGTGGGTGGGAGGGCTGCTGGGCCTTGTAGTGCACTCTGGGGTGGGTGGGAGGGCTGCTGGGCCTTGTAGTACACTCTGGGGTGGGCAGGAGGGTTTCTGGGCCTTGTAGTACACTCTGGGGTGCGTGGGGGGGCTGCTGGGCCTTGTAGTACACTCTGGGGTGGGCAGGAGGGTTTCTGGGCCTTGTAGTACACTCTGGGGTGCGTGGGAGGGCTGCTGGGCCTTGTAGTACACTCTGGGGTGCAGCTTTCTAATCACAGGTCCGCAGTGACTGAGAAGCCCAAGGTCATGTGACCGATTACGTAATTCACAAGAGGGCTATTAGGTATAATATCCCATAATAGGTAAAACATCCCATAATAGGTTGAGTGGAAGAGCTGGGCCTTGTAGTGCACTCTGGGGTGGGCGGGAGGAATGATGAGCCTTGTAGTGCAGTCTGGGTTGAGCGGGAGGGCTGCTGGGCCTTGTAGTACACTCTGGGGTAGGACGGGAGGGCTGCTGGGCCTTGTAGTGCACTCCGGGGTGCTGCTTCCTAATCACGGGTCCGCAGTGACTGAGCAGTCCAAGGTCATGTGACCGATTACGTAATTCACCAGAGGGCTATTAGGTATAACATCCCATAATAGGTAAAACATCCCATAATAGGTTGAGTGGCAGAGCTGGGCCTTGTAGTGCACTCGGGGGTGCTGCTTTCTTATCACGGGTCCGCAGTGACTGAGAAGCCCAAGGTCATGTGACCGATTACGTAATTCACCAGAGGGCTATTAGGTATAACATCCCATAATAGGTAAAACATCCCATAATAGGTTGAGTGGCAGAGCTGGGCCTTGTAGTGCACTCTGGGGTTCTGCTTTCTTATCACGGGTCCGCAGTGACTGAGAAGCCCAAGGTCATGTGACCGATTACGTAATTCACCAGAGGGCTATTAGGTATAATATCCCATAATAGGTAAAACATCCCATAATAGGTTGAGTGGAAGAGCTGGGCCTTGTAGTGCACTCTGGGGTGGGCGGGAGGAATGATGAGCCTTGTAGTGCAGTCTGGGTTGAGCGGGAGGGCTGCTGGGCCTTGTAGTACACTCTGGGGTAGGACGGGAGGGCTGCTGGGCCTTGTAGTGCACTCTGGGGTGCTGCTTTCTAATCACGGGTCAGCAGTGACTGAGCAGCCCAAGGTCATGTGACCGATTACGTAATTCACCAGAGGGCTATTAGGTATAACATCCCATAATAGGTAAAACATCCCATAATAGGTTGAGTGGCAGAGCTGGGCCTTGTAGTGCACTCTGGGGTGCTGCTTTCTAATCACGGGTCCGCAGTGACTGAGAAGCCCAAGGTCATGTGACAGATTACGTCATTCACCAGAGGGCTATTAGGTATCACATCCTATAATAGGTTGAGTGGCAGAGCTGGGCCTTGTAGTGCACTCTGGGGTGCTGCTTTCTAATCACGGGTCCGCAGTGACTGAGAAGCCCAAGGTCATGTGACAGATTACGTCATTCACCAGAGGGCTATTAGGTATAACATCCCATAATAGGTAAAACATCCCATAATAGGTTGAGTGGCAGAGCTGGGCCTTGTAGTGCACTCTGGGGTGCTGCTTTCTAATCACGGGTCCGCAGTGACTGAGAAGCCCAAGGTCATGTGACAGATTACGTCATTCACAAGAGGGCTATTAGGTATAACATCCCATAATAGGTAAAACATCCCATAATAGGTTGAGTGGCAGAGCTGGGCCTTGTAGTGCACTCTGGGGTACTGCTTTCTAATCACGGGCCGCAGTGACTGAGAAGCCCAAGGTCATGTGACCGATTACGTAATTCACCAGAGGGCTATTAGGTATAACATCCCATAATAGGTAAAACATCCCATAATAGGTTGAGTGGCAGAACTGGGGCTTGTAGTGCACTCTGGGGTGGGCGGGAGGAATGCTGAGCCTTGTAGTGCAGTCTGGGTTGAGCGGGAGGGCTGCTGGGCCTTGTAGTGCACTCTGGGGTGCTGCTTTCTAATCACGGGTCCGCAGTGACTGAGAAGCCCAAGGTCATGTGACCGATTACGTCATGACAGGACGACATGTGACAGGAGGCGGAGTGGGGAGCCGCTGAGGAGCAACGAGTTGGGGGCGCTATTGGAGATGAGTCGCAATGGGACTGGATGTTCTCTGCTTTATATTGGTCTGCAGAGCTGTAGCGGTGCAATGCGTTCTATCCTAATCCCACCCCCCCCCTCTCTGACCTCCCCCCCCAATCCATCTCGATGTATCGCCACCTTGCATGGCTTTTTACTAAGAGCGATACACTCCCCCCTCCCCTTTCTAATAGTTGGTCCCGCGCCTTCTCCCGGAGGTTTGCCACGGCCTCTCAAGCGCCCGCTGCCGGGAGTCTAGTACGCAATAATTAAATTTGATTAGTGGTTCAGTGGGTGGGGGCGGGACTCAAGCTAGGTGATTGTTGCTAAGCTAAAGGTAGGCGGGGCTACAGAGCCTCGCTGGAGATCGCAGAGGAGGGAAATCGTCACACAGGTAGGTGTGTGATCCCTGTGCTGTATAGAGTGTCAGCTCTGCTGCCTAATCGCCTGTCTACCGTGTGTGTTATCCCTGTGCTGTATAGAGTGTCAGCTCTGCTGCCTAATCGCCTGTCTACCGTGTGTGTTATCCCTGTGCTGTATAGAGTGTCAGCTCTGCTGCCTAGTCCCCGGCCTCCTGTGTGTTATCCCTGTGCTGTATAGAGTGTCAGCTCTGCTGCCTAGTCCCCGGCCTCCTGTGTGTTATCCCTGTGCTGTATAGAGTGTCAGCTCTGCTGCCTAGTCCCCTGCCTCATGTGTGTTATCCCTGTGCTGTATAGAGTGTCAGCTCTGCTGCCTAGTCCCCGGCCTCCTGTGTGTTATCCCTGTGCTGTATAGAGTGTCAGCTCTGCTGCCTAGTCCCCGGCCTCCTGTGTGTTATCCCTGTGCTGTATAGAGTGTCAGCTCTGCTGCCTAGTCCCCGGCCTCCTGTGTGTTATCCCTGTGCTGTATAGAGTGTCAGCTCTGCTGCCTAGTCCCCTGCCTCCTGTGTGTGTGATCCCTGTGCTATATAGAGTGTCAGCTCTGCTGCCTAGTCCCCTGCCTCCTGTGTGTGTGATCCCTGTGCTGTATAGAGTGTCAGCTCTGCTGCCTAGTCCCCTTCCTGTGTGTGTGTGATCCCTGTTCTGTATAGAGTGTCAGCTCTTCTGCCTAGTCCCCTTCCTGTGTGTGTGTGTGTGATCCCTGTGCTGTATAGAGTGTCAGCTCTGCTGCCCAGTCCCCTGTGTGTGTGTGTGATCCCTGTGCTGTATAGTGTGTCAGCTCTGCTGCCTAGTCCCCTGCCTCCTGTGTGTGTGTGATCCCTGTGCTGTATAGAGTGTCAGCTTTGCTGTCTAGTCCCCTGCCTCCTGTGTGTGTGATCCCTGTGCTATATAGAGTGTCAGCTCTGCTGCCTAGTCCCCTGCCTCCTGTGTGTGTGATCCCTGTGCTGTATAGAGTGTCAGCTCTGCTGCCCAGTCCCCTGTGTGTGTGTGATCCCTGTGCTGTATAGAGTGTCAGCTCTGCTGCCTAGTCCCCTGCCTCCTGTGTGTGTGATCCCTGTGCTGTATAGAGTGTCAGCTCTGCTGCCTAGTCCCCTGCCTCCTGTGTGTGTGATCCCTGTGCTGTATAGTGTGTCAGCTCTGCTGCTTAGTCCCCTGCCTCCTGTGTGTGTGAGATCCCTGTGCTGTATAGAGTGTCAGCTCTGCTGCCTAGTCCCCTGCCTCCTGTGTGTGTGATCCCTGTGTTTTATAGAGTGTCAGCTCTGCTGCCTAGTCGCCTGCCTCCTGTGTGTGTGATCCCTGTGTTGTATAGAGTGTCAGCTCTGCTGCCTAGTCCCCTGCCTCCTGTGTGTGTGATCCCTGTGTTGTATAGAGCGTCAGCTCTGCTGCCTAGTCGCATGCCTCCTGTGTATTTGATCCCTGTGCTGTATAGAGTGTCAGCTCTGCTGCCTAGTCCCCTTCCTGTGTGTGTGTGTGTGATCCCTGTGCTGTATAGAGTGTCAGCTCTGCTGCCTAGTCCCCTGCCTCCTGTGTGTGTGATCCCTGTGTTTTATAGAGTGTCAGCTCTGCTGCCTAGTCGCCTGCCTCCTATGTGTGTGATCCCTGTGTTGTATAGAGTGTCAGCTCTGCTGCCTAGTTGCGTGCCTCCTGTGTGTTTGATCCCTGTGTTGTATAGAGTGTCAGCTCTGCTGCCTAGTCCCCTGTCTCCTGTGTGTGTAACCCTGTGCTGTATAGACTGTCAGCTCTGCTGCCTATTCCCCTGCCTCCTGTGTGTGTGTGATCCCTGTGCTGTATAGAGTATCAGCTCTGCAGCCTAGTTCCTTGCCACCTGTGTGTGTGAGATCCCTGTGCTGTATAGAGTGTCAGCTCTGCGGCCTAGTTCCTTGCCTCCTGTGTGTGTGATCCCTGTGCTGTATAGAATGTAAGCTCTGCTGCCCAGTCCCCTGCCTCCTGTGTGTGTGATCCCTGTGCTGTATAGAGTGTCAGCTCTGCTGCCTAGTCCCCTGCCTCCTGTGTGTGTTATCCCTGCGGTGTATAGTGTGTCAGCTCTGCTGCCTAGTCCCCTGCCTCCTGTGTGTGTTATCCCTGTGCTGTATAGAGTGTCAGCTCTGCTGCCTAGTCGCGTGCCTCCTGTGTGTGTGATCCCAGTGCTGTATAGAGTGTCAGCTCTGCTGCCTAGTCGCGTGCCTCCTGTGTGTCTGATCCCTGTGTTGTATAGAGTGTCAGCTCTGCTGCCTAGTCCCCTGCCTCCTGTGTGTGTGTGATCCCTGTGCTCTATAGAGTGTCAGCTCTGCTGCCTGGTCCCCTGCCTCCTGTGTGTGTTATCCCTGTGGTGTATAGAGTGTCAGCTCTGCTGCCTAGTC